>OX387643.1:24320765-25520765 GCA_947568875.1 Fissipunctia ypsillon | reverse complement strand
ATTACAGTTCAATGGACGAAACAAAAAATAGAATTGCAATGTCTGTGCCCTGACATGTACTTCGACCAAAAATGAATGAATGAACAATGAACGGAAATTGTATACCCATCTCCTTTACACAACATAACGATACGTAATACTTTCTTGTCTTTGAATTTTATAACATGACAATTCATTTTAATCGTATTTTATGTGGTTTCCATGGAGATTTAGTTTATTGATTGATGAAAACGTCAGATAAGGAAAATATGTTTTAAGTTTTAATATAACATAACATCACGCCTTGTTTCCCCGAAGGGTTATGCAGAGGTGTACCTATAGTACACCCACATTTCGCCAGTTATGTTTAAGTCCCATGTAATAGGGTGAGAAATTCCAGATAGAAAAACCCAATAACACTGCCCGTTTTAAGTTTTATAAAATTAATATTTATTTTTATAAGTTCATGAATATATTGCCTGCTGATATAGTACCGAATTTCCACTTACTGTAACGCCGAACAATATAAAATACAAAATATGTTATCAATAGTGGTACCTCATAACGTCAATTTATTTTGACAATACTTACACTGACACAGAGTTAAGAGACTTAACTCTCCCACATCGGTGGGTTAAATATTAAAAAGTTTAACTCTAGGTTTACCTCTAACCCTAAGTTAGTTGTTAACTCAGAGTTATATTGGATAACCCATGAACACGCCAAGTGGCCCTAAATATACGAAAAAAACACTTTACATAAACTGGATACCTGGTAAAATGGTTCAGAAACCATTGCACCAAGCATTGGTTACGCGAAGATTTTCCATGTGGATTAACATTTAAGTAATTTGATCTATGTTCAGCTAGTTAGAATTTTATTAAACTCCATCTACATAGCAAGCGTAATTAATTAATTCTACACATCACTGCTCTTGTTTGTGTAAATAAATAGAATATTTTTTTATTGTTGCATACCATTAGTAAATACAAACAAAGTCAATAACGAAATCAAATCAATAAAACTCTTTAGCCAAGGACTGTCCTACACTTAGCATAACATGATCAGCCTACAATGTTTCCACTGCTGGGACACAGGCCTCCTTTAATAATCCACCACGCGGGCCCAGTGCGGGTTGATGGATGTACCATCGCTGACATTTGCGGTGCGTGAATCAATTTTCGACCTTATTACTAAGGTTGAAAAGTGGTTCATCGCAAATGATGGTGAACATGTATTTTTTTTTTGCTCTAGGAGATGCTGCAGTTTCCTCACGATGTTTTCCTTTGTCATGTTGAGAGCAGCGGTGATGAAATAAATTACACAAAGTAAAGAACCCGCGTGCTCCCTACTCTCACTAGACTTATTGCTGTCATATCCCTTAACTTGAGACTATGGTCTGTAACAAAGCTAAGGCCCACTTGCATGTTTAGTCGGGTTAAATGAATAAATGTAGAGTTTGTAAACTCCGAGTTAAGTAACTATCATTTTAACTCTTCTTAACGCTTCTTAGCCCCACTTGCATGAAAAACTTAAATCAGAGTTAGTTGCTAACATGAGGTTAAATTGACAGTTTGCCATACAATATTGACAATTTAACCTCGTGTTAGCAACTAACTCTGAGTTATGTTTTTCATGCAAGTGGGGCTTAACTCTCTCAAGTTGCTAACACGAGGTTAAATTGACAATATTGTATGACAAACTGTCACTTTAACCTCACGTTAGCAACTAACTCTGAGTTAAGTTTTTCATACAAGTGGAGCTTAACTCTCGCATGACAAACTGTCACTTTAACCTCACGTTAGCAACTAACTCTGAGTTATGTTTTTCATACAAGTGGGGCTTAACTCTCTCAAGTTGCTAACACGAGGTTAAATTGACAATATTGTATGACAAACTGTCACTTTAACCTCACGTTAGCAACTAACTCTGAGTTAAGTTTTTCATACAAGTGGAGCTTAACTCTCGCATGACAAACTGTCACTTTAACCTCACGTTAGCAACTAACTCTGAGTTAAGTTTTTCATACAAGTGGGGCTTACGAGTTACGCCACTAAAAAGTAACACCGGCCGGGTGGGTTTTAGTCAGTAAAAGTCTGACACGCCCTCCCGCTCGCCCAAAGCGGGAGACGTCATTGATGATTTCCCATCCAAAAAAAAAAGGTGGCAAAGTCAGGACGAAACTTTTTTACATTGACTTAAATTTTTATACATTTTGTTCTAACCGACTTCAATTAATTGAAGCATCAGAACATTTCAATTGCAACTTCTCTCGGCTGTAATTCGTTTTTATAAATGTCGCTACATTATCATAACGAGAATGAAAAGCTTGGTGCTGTTCAGACCGTTCTTCACCGTTATTTAGAGCAGTTTTAAATTATGAGAGTACTGTAAAGAGTCTTTTGAAAAGTAAATTAAAATATTCCGAATGAATGGGTTGAGGTGGCATTTAATATAAGACAAGGGATCCTAAAGCTAGGGCAAGATTCACAGATTGCACGTTGAGTTTACTTTATTATGTAAGAGTTGCATGCAAATATG
This sequence comes from Fissipunctia ypsillon, assembly GCA_947568875.1. Taxonomy (NCBI): domain Eukaryota; kingdom Metazoa; phylum Arthropoda; class Insecta; order Lepidoptera; family Noctuidae; genus Fissipunctia; species Fissipunctia ypsillon. The sequence continues at coordinate 25,518,245 of OX387643.1, read as the reverse complement.
AACTTTATTCTTATGCAATTATGTTCATGTTCGTTTATGCGAATGTGAGCAAGCGTTTCATTCGATTATAGAAAAAGAAAGAAAGGAAGTTTATGTTTAATTGTCCCCGAAACACTTGCATAGTAAAACAAAAAAAAACGGACATTAAAACTATACGGATAGGGTTCACAGTCGTATGCGATGCTAACTTTACTTGGCAAAATAAACCAAAGCGCGGTCTGTGAATTTTGTCCTACAGTATAATTACAGTTTTTTTTTAATTATTATTATGTATGCTGAAGAGTATTTCCTCAACTTAGATTTATGTCTGTTATAGCTTGACTAAGCTTGGATTGTCTCCAGCGCAAAAAGCTGTTAATCATGACTGTACACGATCTACCTAGTCAGTTGCATTTTGTAAGGATAGAAGAGTTAAGAAAATTCAAAGTTGTATATACCTGCAAGGTATAATTGAAATAACTGAAAATCTGTTAAGAGGTCATTGTACTCATCACTATGAAGAACTTTTATTATGGGACAAACACTGAAATCGCGAAAAAAATCTGCTGCTTCATACAAGTGTTCGCAAACTCGACCAAATGTAGGGAACAGTTGCGTTTGCTAATAATTATTTATAATGATAATTACTTTTACAGGTTTTCAATTATTTCAATTACGCCTTATATACGTACATATGTACATGTAAATTAGTAATAGGTCGACTTGATATACAAGGTGTAATTTTAATCACCAAACCCGAAATCGCGAAAAAAAATCAAGTGTTCCCTACATTTTGACAAGTTATGTGAACATAAATGTAGGGAAAAGCAGATTTTTTTTTCGCGATTTCAGGTTTGGTCCCATAGTAAAAGCTGTTCATAATGATGAGTACAAAGACCCCTTAAGAGATTAACAGTGATTAAAATTACACCATGTATTATTAGCCACTACACTTAAACACGTAAAACACAGAGACAATGCTTATGGTATGTGTAATTGATACTCCTCTAGTAACTGTCACCTCTATTATCTGCCGATGCTTTCGGTAAAATCGCTCCGAAAACATACAGAAAATTGGCATCAGCAGCTCTGAAAAATGGTGAAATAAAACTGCACCATTTCGCCGACTCCTTGACTTTTGCAGAGTCGTTCATTAGCGCATGCATGCTTTTTTAAATACCTAATGAAATCTTTTGTGTTCCCTTTTCGTATTCAATTCGTGTTCATGTGCATGTTTAAACACGTTTCTGTTCGTATTCGAATGAAATGGGTCTTTTATTGGTAGGTTACACGGTGAATGTGAGTAATATGCCATCAAATTATGGATAGCTATATAGCTATATACCTAGTTTGATACTAATGTCACTTCTAGTGAGTGAGCACATCACATAGGTAAAGCCATTGACTATGTACTTAAATTTCCCGTAAATTTAAATCACAGATGTCTTTTTTGACAGTTGTATGAAATGGCTATAGCACATCAAATTAGCGTAGTGTATCATTTCATTAACAATTAATTTCACTGACTATACAAGTATACCTACATGTTGTCACACTAAAACTTCGTGGTATGCAATTATTGGTAATGGTCTTACTACCGTATTTTATAGACAGGCCTTCCACCGTCGTCTCTCTTACCACGGTTAGTAAAAAGATACAAATAATAAACTAGCCACATAAAACCCACATTTTTACATTAGTTGCAACACATAAAGCGTATAACGATTAGTAAACAAAGCATTATAACAATAAATAGCTCGTAACAAAGTTATGTTGTCAAGTGCACTAATGGTTGTACAGAAATTGTATTTGTTTGAAAAATATTTGAAGCCTATTTGTAACATAAAACATACTCTTGTATTTTCCAAAAGTGGGCAACCCAAGACACATTTTTTTTCAGCAGCTGTGTTCTCTGAAAGATGGAGAACCGGAGATACATTTTGTTTATCAACATAATAACTATTCACCGAGAATTATCCTAAAAAACCTGCTACTAGGTACTACATTTCAGGAAACCGGACCATACTATAACGGCTTTGAAATCAAACTCGACAACACTTGCACAGTAAAAACGATTATTAACTACTGCAATTAACAGTGAGGTATCATTTATAATTATAAAAATAAAATACAAACATTGGGAAAGAACATGAGAGAGCTCTTTCAAATCCGCAACAAGTAAAAGCACGTGCTTACAAAAGTTTAATTTCCAAAGGCTTTCTTTTGCTACCATAAAAATAAAGAATGAAAACAAAACGAAAGACATCTTTCATAAATGAGCAAAAAATCCAGAAATGTAAACTGTAAGAAAACCGTTTTTGTTTTAAACGATACCCCGACTCCTCCTATTACTACGCCGTCTCGTATCGACTAAACTAATTTGTAACTTTAAAACCGACTCGAGGCGGATATGGCCGGATTTGTCGTATTCCGTTCTTGTAATTTATACCGTTTTGTGTTTGCCTTTGTAAAGTTTCTTTTACTTTTTTATTTATTTGCATCGTGTAATTGTATGGGTTTTGTTCGTAATTGTGTATACTGAGTAACGATTCTTTCTGTAATACTCATAATGTGGACACAAGAAAATCTTGCTCCATTTTAGAATATTCATATTACTAAATCAACATACTAAAGTGGCTCCTTACACATTATTATATTCCCTGACTGGATATGGATTATGAACCTTTTCGTTAATATAACGAAAAGGAAAGTCGTATTTCGTTATAAATTTCTAGGAACTTACTCACCTAACTTAAATGTTTACACAAGTCACAGTTTAAACATGAGTGTATTTTGAGCACATCCACACTTAACTTTTGTTTGTAAATATTCCAGAGAATCTATCTTTATACTAACTTCAAAGGAGATAATGTATAACGTCATGTTGTATTCTTCGCAAGCATTCACTAAAATGTGAAAGATTTTTTTAATGCATCGTGAGGAAAACTGGTATAGTTAATATAAGTTTGAAATCGCCAACCCGTCTTGAGCAAGCGTGGTGAACAATGATCGTGCCTTCACATGAGAAGAGGCCTTTGCCCTGCAGTGTCATATCACATTTTAATTCAATGTATCGCGGTAATCTTTTGATTAAGTAAAAAACGAAAAAATACGTGTCCAATATTTTTTAATAATCTAAGTGACGAGCAAAAAAAAATAGCCACCATCCTATTACATAATTTTACACCAGAAGGAGTCACGGTATAATACTCGATTTACCGCTTTATTTCTTTGTGATATGATTTATGGAAGATTTAACTGTTGTATTATAACATTGCGGTAGGCATGAAAAACTACATAGAACACTACTTGGGACTCCAGTATTGGACTATATTACGCAGATACGTTTGAACACTTCATCAGCATAAGCTGCTCTGCCAACCCTTTTACAAAAAATCTTAAATATAATATTTCTAGAAGTTAGCCCTTAGTTTCCCTTCAACATAGAAAAGACAATAGAAAACTTACCAAGTATTTGCTAGAAAATAGAAGCTTCCCTGGGCTAATGGCTGTGAAATATTCATACCCACTTAAAACCGTTGACATTAATTAATTTAGCGCCCTTTTGCGACATGTGAATGCAATATTCATCCAAAAGTAAAACGCGTTAATTGCTTGCTTACACAAATAAATTGTTTTCCGGAGTTTTTTGTGCTGTATTCCACGGTTTTGGTTGGGTTTGCAAACAAACAAACATAGGCAACTAAACAATGGTTGCGAAATTTGATATAAAATATTCACACGTACGATGTTTTTACGCAATCGTGTATAAAACTATAAAACAAATGTCTCTTATCTATATCCTCTAAGAATGTATATTCTTTTCAGATATCCTGGAGGCCCACAGCGCCCGTCCTCGCAAGATCGCCTCACTTATCGGCATTGAGGGAGGCCACTCCATCGCCAACTCGTTGGGAGTTCTCCGGTCCTACTACCAGCTGGGCGTCCGGTACATGACCCTCACCCACACCTGCAACACGCCATGGTAAGTGAGCAACTGTGCGAAACAAGGATCAACCAAATCTTGGAATATTGAAACTGAAGAAGATAAAAATCTTTCAACATTCATTCGACATAAAGTTATATCTAAGCTTTATTCCAACGCTTTGTTTAAGCAGTACAAAAGATTTGTGATCATAAATATCTTTTCGTGTATCCACAAAAAACGTCTGATAAATTATTCATGTACAGTCGCCGACTCTAGTTTGTATGCCGCAGATTGCAAAGTTCGTAACTAAAACTGCAATTAATTGTGGCCAAAATAGCGTATCGGAAAACGCCGTTTCGGGTTCTACTGTAAACATTTCAATGCAATTCTGTTTGCTCGCAATTTTTTAAACTAATTATTGGCTAACTAATTAGTGGGTATATGTCGGGATTTGTTTCGATGTTATTTAATAATTTTGCAAATAAAATAATGGCCCAAGTTTTGAAAATTACGTTAACAAACTAAATTAATTCGAAGCACCGTTTTCCGTATTTTCGCAAATAATTTTTATTATTTATTGGTGTTTTATTGCTGTTGGGCTTGTGCTGATGAAATAAGAAAGTCGAAGTGTAATAAATATTCCCTTTAATATTGTTCGAAAGAAAGATCCAAGCGAGTATAGGTCTCAGTCAATACGCGGATTTCAAGTTTGTTGTTTCGTCAGTTTTGTTCGAGTTTATTCCAAACTACAAAATGTTCTAGAGTGAGTGAGAGGAAGACAACACTAAGATTCAGAAATGTTATTTTACGAAGTAACAACATGGACATAACTTTTCATAACATAATCCATTGTGTATAAGTTAATATTGGTGTCGGTAGTTTACGTACTGTGTAATTGATGAATATTTGCTACGGACGACGAAGACCGTGTTCACATCGCCCTGTTGTGGACTACTGACAGATGGCGACAACGCCAAGGAGCAAGATCTCATGCAGAAAGCGTACACATTAAAAAGTTAATTAAAATCAAGCAAAAAGTCTTGTGTCCTAAACTGACGACAAATAACAGGGTGGAAAAATAAATTGAAAACGAATTTATTCGTTCTGTTCATCGACTGTTAATAACTTTGTGAAATTGGCGTCACTAGGATATTAGGTGCGATGTTATACAACTTGAAAGTAATTATAGCGAGAGTGAGGACGCACGAGTTCATGCCATTCGGAATAATAAATAATAATAATACATATATCAACGAAGAGACTACTTCCTAAACTATGTTCCTGTTACGATTAAGAAAGGAATACAAGTCTAAAATCTGTTTAGACCTATTATGTAAATATAAATACAAGAATACTTGTATTTCATAGCATAATGGCTACGAAGGTGTACGAAACATAGCTCCGTGCCTACGCCTGACTTCCTTGCTACATAAACTAAGAATAGACACTAATAATTAGCATAGCGCAAAAGATTACCCTTGTTGAAAGTTCAGCTATACTGGAGGTTTTGAACATTGAACTTGTCTGGGAATTGTACGCAATATCTGCGTGTCACTGATCAAAAACGCACTAAATAGCAAACATATTCACTTTTTCTGTGGATCACCACAAAACTATTACTTAAGGTATACTGTACTGTACTGTGTGCTATAGAAGCCTAAACAGACTAAGGCCACCCATAGAACAGTTAGCGTACGGACGACAATCAAAATGTAGCATATTATTATGGCCCACGTTCACACAGCGTAGAACAGTGTGATATTGTATTGTATTTTGGGATCACACGGCAGTTGTACAGCATTTGTTATTAGCCGTATGAACAGTGGGATCTTGACGTGTGATCACCACACTTTACGCGCTGCAGGTACAACTTAGTCAGCTGGGGGTACTCTTATGAGCCACATTGCGACTGTGGAGCCACATCGCAAACGATGAATCACGTCTTGTCGTGCTCTCGTGCAAAAACACCTTCACTATGGAAGACCTTTGCAAAACCAACGCTAATGCTGTCGAAGTGGCCAAATTCTGGTTGAGGCTTATTTAAAACTTATAAATGGAATCATCGATACGAAGAAGAAAAACAGTTGAACGTTAAAATATATCGAACAGTAGCTTTACCATGAGTTTACACAGACAAAACTCGCTAGCGTCTCCGTAACTGATATGTATGACATATTGTACAGCGCCCCTAGCGGTCACAAAAAGAATTAAAGTTCTTACCATGAGCACTATAGATTTCGATAGGTAAGAAACCTAACGTAATCTATTCGACAATCACTAACGTTTTTCAGCTGTCACCATACAAAACGGCACCATGAGTCACTAATTCGACAGACGCTATCGAAAAATACGCTTGCGATAGTAGTTACGTAGCTCACTAGCGTTTTGAGGTGTGAAACATATGTTTACATTATAATTATATACGTTTTTCAGTCTATTAAAGTCAAAATAAAGCCTGGAAGAACTTGTTTAGCATGGAATATGTTAGTGGCCGCTGAATTTGAAGACCAACAACGTAAATAACGTGAATTTCAAGCCAAAATGAGAATTAATGTTGGATACCAATTGGAAAATATACCTAAGTGAAAGAAAGTTTATCAAATTTTACAGACTCGCTAGAAGCATTTGAAGATTTGTGCATATTATTGAATAATGTTGCATTTTATTACCTACGACACTTGAGCTTAGCTAATTTATTACACTTTTAAAGTTTCAAGTGGCTTGGCTTATCTAAGACAAAAACGCCGCGAACCACACAACGTAAACAAAATTACAAATTGAATAGACGACATGGGAGCCTCTCTTCTTATTACTGAGAAAGAAAGAAACAAAACATAAGGAGTGAAGTTAGGTAGACGACACGATCTATCGAGCTTACGCGAGCGCCTGCGTATGACTCCGTAAATCTCATGGTGCAAGCATTATCGAAATCTATTCGATCGACGTCAATACGCTAGCGACTTTAACGCTAGCGAGTAGGTTTTCGATAACAACTCATGGTAGACGTACAGGACAGCGGTGTGTAAACAGGACAGCGGCTTGTGAACGATCGCATATACAGGTGGTGCATATTTATTGTACAGTTCTAGTTAGTTAAAGCTACAATAAAAAAGGTAAACATACAGGATGTGTTGAATATTGCAAATGTTTCATATGTACGTGATACAAACCGTGTTTGAACGAATCGCAAACAAATCGTGTGCGCGCAGAGTTTAAAATCAAAATATTTAATTTCACAGAAACCTACATGGGCACTTGTGAAACGTCAGTATAGCACGGTGCACGGTTCCAATTTGTCGTTTCCTATGGAGAAGAGCCGGCAAGAAACTCCACGGTTACTCTTTTAAAAATAATTGGCTTTTACAATCTTTTCAAATTACAGTGTTAAAGGAGTACAGTGTAGGACTGTCAACAAGAACCAGGTACTTAACAAAATAGAAAATAGTCTACAAATCTACATTCTATTAAGCCTACAACGTTTCACATTCACAAAATATAAAATAATCTATTTAAAAGAGAAATAAAATAATAACAATAAAAACCTATTTAAACCAAATGACATGATTGCCATTACAACTGTAACAAATCTGAATTAATATCCTGTTCACAAAAGCCACTAATAAAGAGTTGAAATTAGAATTGCTTGTATATAATGTAAAATAATGAAATGATTATGTCCAGGAAGTAAGTAAAACAATTAAAAAAAAATATACATCGTAATTTGGAAGCAGTTAATAGATATTTACATAGTTAAGCTGTTAATGAGGTACCAGGAAAGTCACATGTGCAGAAGGAATTATTGCCAAACTTCCTTGTCTTCGACGAAGTCTGTAATCTTTTAATATGCTTTTTTGATAAGGACACGTTTGAAGTGGGTTTTGAACTTTCCATCGCTAAGTTCTGTAACCGACTTTGGCTATATTTTGTTATAAAACCGGATACTGTTTAAAAGAAATGACTTGCTTGTTTCTGTTAATCTGGGTATAACAATTTCATGTTTATTTATATTATGGAAAACGTTTCTTATTTTGAAAAGTTTGGTATGTGAAGTAATTAAGTTAGCGACTCCGCGATAACTTGTAACAAGCAAGAAACGCGAGAAAACATTAATTTTAAACCTAAATGTGCTGTTAAAGTACATGTCAAATATTCAGGGCAAAAAATGCAAGTCTATGGCTGTGTTGTTTATTTTCTCCGCAAGAAAATTTGACGAGATGCAGGGATAGCGCTGTTATTTAGGAAAATGGTAATAGCCAGTATTGGAGACAGCACTTTGCACAAATCTTTACTTCGATATTTGAAAACTTTTTCTTGTTTTTGAATCGAGGTTTTTGATTTTTTTTTTTTAACTGATTTTGTAACATTCTAAACTAGAGCAAAACGCGGAATGGAACTACATACAGGGTTAGTTTTCAATAGCCGGCCAAATTTTCACAGGGTATTCTACCCATGAATATTAACAACTTTCAAAGTTCAATACCTACTCGGCCAAAATGTATGAAACAGCCGATTTTTTTCTCGCGATTTCAGAGTTGGTCCTATAATGTAAGTTGTTCATATTCATGGGTAGATCACCCTGTGAAAATTTGGCTAGTGATTAAAAAATTGCCCTGTATGTATGTGCTCGATTTTAAGTAAAATTAACATGAACACGAACGCACTGAAAATTTAAGTATAACTTTTGTGTTATTTCAGTATGTATTAAACGCACTTAAAATAAAACAACATTAAATTATAAAAAGTTTAACTAGTAATATAACATCATCACATCATGCGTCATGTTTAGGAAGCCAGGCTTCCAAAGCCGAGTGACATTCCCGCTAGACTTTTATGAAAATCCAGTTTGAAGTTAGTTATCTAATTCCTGTTTGTATGTGTAACTGTTCACATTTATTTCGCCGACCGTAAGGCTCATTTTCATTGGTTGATAGGGCTCGTATGTATGGAATCGTTTTCATTAGTCGTTAGGGCCCACATGGTGCTGGAGATTTCTATAAAGCATGCCATATGGCACGTATTCGTGGAACCGTTTTCATTAGTCAATATCCCAATGCGGTATACGGAGATCCTCCACCGTATGACTGGCAGTTGCTTTGAAGGCTTATTTTCATTGGGTGTGAGTCTCCGCACGCTTTTTACCGACCGAGGGAATCCCCGCAAACAGTATACCGACCGTGTTATCGACTTATAACTTTCATTAGTCACTACCCCGCCTGCGGGGAGTCCCCACATGCTATATATTGACCGAGTTATCGACTAATGAAAATGAGTCATTATACTCGGGCTGGGGAAGAAACCATAGCGACTTCTAATTCAATCCCAACGCCGGCTATCGAGCTCGCTGGAAGCTTTATTCAGGATGAAGCTGCGAAGAGGGTGGCTCCCGCTGCAGTCCAAATCGCAACCCTAGTCGTCAAAGTATTATGATATGTAATATGATGATGATGAATTTAAAAGGTGTTAATGAATTGAAACTTGTCATATTTTATAAAATTAATTTGGTCTGTGCACATTTTACATAAATACTGAAAATCAGTACCTTACAAAAGTCACAAAGCGACGTTCCAACGTTCAATGAAGTAAAAATGTATTAATTATTTAGCGCCAAATTATTATTAAACCCAGAACTATAATAACATTGAGTAATCAACACGTTAGTTCCCGTCATATTTCTATTAGTTAACTCACTAATGTTAATTCCGCTAATACAGTGCGTGTTTGTGATTAGTAAATGGAGACACTACAGAACCTCTAATAATATTAAAGTTAGTATATTATCTCCATAATACTAACAAAATAATAACAGCCTCACGGGGCAATCGAAGGTTAAGCTACCCTTGCCGCGGACGGTTTGTGGATGGGTGACCATCGGCCATTATATATCGAGAACCTTTCCGTGCCTCGGAAAGCAAGTTAACCCGGATGTCATTAGTAGATCTTTGACAGTCGTTACAGGTAGTCAGAAGCCCGAAAGTCTGACTACCAGTCATACCAAGGAATATCGTATTACCTAGAAACTGGGTTGTGGTGGTCAGATAGGCTTTCACTCCATATAAAATACTGGTCTTCGGCTGCATCCGGTTAGACTGGAAACCGACCAAACGAAAAGGCAAGGCAGGCACATATAATTATTTCTAATATTTAGTTCACATTAATGCTCTGTAGATTTTGTTGATCAAACGTACCCTTTTAATTGACGGCCTGCCTTGTATAGTCAAAGAATAAAAATGTTAAGCACCTTAAAGTTAATTTTTACTTGTACCCTTATTATTTTTCGCCACTGCTTCATTCCCAATATATAGAATGAATATTACAGTTCGAATGCGCTCGCTATCTTGGAATTGCTCGTTACCTCGTTACAGATCGTATAAATTAAAAAAGTTGAGTAACCTGAGTTACCTTAGTAACCTGAGTTACCTTAGTAACCTGAGTTACCTTAGTAACCTGAGTTACCTTAGTAACCTGAGTTACCTTAGTAACCAGAATTACCTTAGTAACCTGAGTTACCTTAGTAACCTGAGTTACCTTAGTAACCTGAGTTACCTTAGTAACCAGAGTTACCTTAGTAACCTGAGTTACCTTAGTAACCTGAGTTACCTTAGTAACCTGAGTTACCTTAGTAACCTGAGTTACCTTAGTAACCTGAGTTACCTTAGTAACCAGAATTACCTTAGTAACCTGAGTTACCTTAGTAACCTGAGTTACCTTAGTAACCTGAGTTACCTTAGTAACCAGAGTTACCTTAGTAACCTGAGTTACCTTAGTAACCAGAGTTACCTTAGTAACCTGAGTTACCTTAGTAATCTGAGTAATATGAGTAACTCTATGAGTTCGAAGTAACCTCGTAATTGCTTTATTATCCTTTGGTTGAATGTCACTTGCACTTTATAAAACGACAAGGTCTATTTGTCTATGTGACAGTTAGATGGTTTCAACCTTAGTGAAGTTTCAATGTAGTGGGAATCTTTGTCAAAAGTGGTACAGTAATTACGAGGTCGACTATACATAATTACCTCAAAATCCTTCAATAAGGAATTAAAGATCAAGCTTAGTAAAATAATAGTACAAAATGCATCATCATAAGGACGGCACGATATTGTTAGTTATCCATTAGAACTCCGGTACCAGTTCACCTTATAAAAACATTTTTTTTGCAAGTACACAAAGTTATTATTCCATCTTCCTACCAGCTGAGTAGTCTCCAGTGTTGAAGGTTGGTGGCTCCACAGTTTGCTTTGCATATTATTTCCTCTTGTGAACTGAACTCGGGTGCTCAATGTGCTCATCCAATCGAGGTTGTTACAACTAGAAAAACCGGCCAAGTGCGAGTCGGACTAGTGCACTAAGGGTCAGTTCCACCAACAGTTTACTAATTTTTGATCTTCTTCTAGCCTGTCCATTACAAAAATAACACAAAAAGGTATATACGGATTTTTTTTATTACTTTAGGGTTCCGTACGTCTGCATAAAAAAATGGAAGCCTTATAGGATCAATCGTGTGTCCGTCTATCACAACCAATTTGCTCCGACTCTAATGGACCTATTAAGTTGAAATTTGGTACACATATGAATTTCTGTGACCCAAACACGGACGTGTAACGAAAATAAATGAATTTTGAATATATCTACGCTTTTGGGAGGCAAATAAGAAAATTAAAAAAAGGGCTTACTGCGAGGGTCTCCAACATATTTTTTGTATATTTTTAAACTAAATAGTTTTAAAGTTATTGAAAATAAATTAAAATTGACCATTCCCACCTTATCTCCGAAAACATAGAACTTAATTTTGACGTTTGTTCATCGAATTTCATTTTGACGTTTGGACGGATCCGAACCGACCGCACGAAATAGAATGAAGTGTAGTAGAAAACTTCCGAGCAGTCGGCCGATACTTTGAATTTACGCTTCGGAGTAAGCCCCCTATATCTAAATGGTACCGTTCACACATTATTTACAAGTAGGTACTTTTTGTGATATCTTTCATTGGAGATCTAAAATAAATCAATAATAACTTCATAACTGAAGTCTTTATCAATGCTAATTAAAAATAAACTTAATGTTACTCAAACAGATGAAAACTTAACCATCTTTTGGAAATCATCCACATTAGACATTTAGAGCACAATAATTGTACTAAAGTTACTTTAAGCGATCGCAAAGTGGTTTATAAACTTTAATGCGATCTAGTGAAAGTGTGCCACAGCGTAAGCTTCCCGTAGTTCAAGCCACACCTCGGATTTATTAGCAGGCTTACTGTCAAACTATGTAACTATGATACATCTGTATGTAGGTACCCGTGTGGGCGCGTATCTTGGTGTATCTTAACCATATATGTAGGTACATAGGTAGATATTAGTTCTGAAGTTTTGCCGATTACTGTTTATTCTATACTAGCTTTTGCCTGCGGCTTCGCCCGGACAAAAGGTCAGACTATCCCACGGGGATAAAAAGTATCATGAGACCTAACTCAGGTCATAGTCAATCCCTGTGCCAAATGTTATACAAATCCGTTACAGACAGGCAAACCAGTAAATAGACATTTACTTTCGCAGATTTAAGACAGACTAGTCAAATAATTATGCAATTTTGAAAGAAAAAAACATTCTTTGTAAGGCTCACCCTTTACCACTATCTCACCAGATGGCAAACAAGCGAGGATAAAAAAGCATTTCGAAATATCTTTGAAAATGCTATCATACTTGTCATGCAAAGCAATCAACAAAAAAGATGAGGGCGTCCCTTGAGAAAAGTCTCTGGGAGCTAGTTTAAAATAAATCTAAACATTTCACGTACAGACCGGGAATTTAAGAAGTAACTGAAGTAGGCTGTTATGCTAGCCACATAGGTAGCAATTTACTTGCGCAAGGCTTGCGCAAGTAAATTGTAACGTGCGTGGCTAGCACGTCTAGTTGAACTGGCGAAATTTGGGTGTACTATAGGACACCTCTGCCTAACCCTTCGGGGAATACAGACGTGATGTTATGTTATGATATGTCTGGTTTAGAATATCTTAAGGTCAAACGGCTAGACATTCACCGTATAAAAGTAGACCGTCTCTTTTATTAGGCGGTTGGGTAAAAAAGTGTTAGTGAGACACGGCCCATGAGAAGTATAGACAGCAAAAGATTTTGGCGTCCAAGACTCTACTAATAAGTAACGTGTTACAAACTAAAATCACAACGTTATCAACGCGTTAGTAAGTCGCTTCGTGTATAGACCACTATTGAAATACTAGTGCTGTGACATTCTGGCTAATCATTGGTGATTTGAGTTTATAACACGTTACTTTTGAGTAGCGTTGTGGATGGTGGTCCTTAGATAGACAGGCAAAACATTAATCTTTGCTCTGCACTATACTGCGAATATTCATTAATGTGTAAATAACTTATATATGGCTACTCAGCACACTCACAACATGCTTTAGTAGTAGTTGCAAGGTTGAACATGTATTTATTTGTTTGACTGTACTACAGAACATTATTTTTTGCCAACTACATATGGCTAAGGAAAACGTTGACATGGAGACAGCTCTCTCGTTTACATCTTCGTTTTAATAAAGTAAACCTTACTAGAGCTATGAAATAGAAAAAAAAATGTAGACGTAGCGTGGATTACTTTTATACAAATATTTTATATAATTTATCTAGTTCATAAATACAATTTGATAAGTGCGTAATTTGTAATTTTTCGTTTGCTGGACGAATGAAGCAACATGAATTCCTTGTCGTGAAGGGCTGCGATCGACTTGAAGACTAATGCGCGTTCATCTACCCGCGCTGCTACCGCCGGAGACCATGGAGGTGGCCACAAACTATGGAAGAAGATGACTTCCATCATTGCATTCCCGGCAGTTGGTCTTGGCATGATCAATGCCTATCTGGCCCACCAGGAGCATGCCCATAAAGGACATCCTGAATTCGTGACATACGATTTCCTGCGTATTCGCTCCCTCCAAGCGTTTCTCCTGGGGTGATGGGCAGAAGTCCCTCTTCCACAACCCGCCATGTCAACGTTCTCCCCAGTGGCTAATTATTACTAATTATTAAAATGTTACTGCAATCGTGCAAAAGACGCTTAGATTACAAGTTGTATTGTGATAAATACACAGGGTGACTGGTAATTAGTGACCGATACTTAAACACATGATTGTACTCATGATAACAAACAACTTTTACTATGCGACCAAACGTGCAATCGCGAAAAAAATCAGCCGTTCCCTGCACTTTGACGAGTTATGCGAACATAAATGTAAGGAACAGCAGATTTTTTTTCGGATTCGCATATTTTGTTTAAGTATCGGTCAATAATTACCAGTCACCCTATATACGACTAACGATAACAACATTCTTAGAAATATTACCTTCTTGCGAAATGTGGGTGTTACTATAGGTACACCTATGCCTAACCCTTCGGGGAAACAAGGCGTGATGTTATGTTATTACCAAGTTAAATATGTGTTACGGTCAAAACAACAATAGTTTGCTACTTAGACTGGAAACAAAAACATGTACTGAGAATAGACACAAGACTATTATTTCTTTATTATTTTAAGCCTGTTTTGTCTCACTGCAGGCCAAAGGCCTTCCTTTGTTATTTCCATTCCTCTCGGTTTTGGGCAAGTGTGACCCAGCCTGCCTGTAGTTGTCTAACTCGTCCCGCCATCTTTGCCTGGGTCTACTGCGGTGACGCTATATGGTTTGCGTGACCCACGCGGTTAGCCCATGATTCGTTCGGCATGCGGCAAATGTATTCGCTGATTTTTGGGTGACATCAGCGATTTGTGTTTTGGAGAATCAATCCATAGGATTGAATGAACTTACTTTCACATTCATAGTCACGATATTGTGGATCTTGAGTTCTCAAATGGGATAGGAACCCTAAAACAATTTTCAAACATCGACAATCGCCACGCAATAATTTCAGCTCCATATCCCCGTAAATGCTTTGACACTATAAAGGTTTCCAACTAGCACAGTTGAAGCAAAGCCGTCGGCGAGCGTTCGCTCACATGAGCCGTTTGTAATATCCTGAGATCGCGTACCTGTCCGCTACCCCGCAGGAAATGGATTCACCTCACAAAGTCTGCGTAATCTGCACTTACAGGCAGTACCTATGTGTGTTGCTGCAGTTGCTGCAAACGCGACTTTTTTGTAGCTATCTTGAATAAGCTTGATTTTGTGCAATACATTTTGCATTGTATGGATAATATAAAATTCTGTTTGGACATTTTCAGACACAGCTCAGGGCCAATATTTTTTCAAAGGGATTAACAACGTCTATGCGAAACTATAAGGGGATAATGGTCTACTGTTACCCACTCTGACTAGCAACGATCATGCCGTTTTTAGATGCTATCACCGTCCTTTTACGAACACATGTTACTGCCACTAATAGCCACAGTAGTTCTACCTGGTCCGGAATCAATCACTACGTTGAATTGCTTCTTGACGTCTTAACGCCTCCAATTAATAACGGGGCCTTGATTAATCCTTATTAATGGCAGCTACACAATGCAGGGAAACAATTAGGAATTAGCGCGGCAGTTAATAATGTGTTCGAAAATTACTAAACTAAGGTACGTTAGTAATTGTTAGCAGAGGCGTCTCGCTGTACGGTGGTCACAAAACCAGAATAAGCTCGCCACTTATTCTATTGAAGCTGCGAACTACGCTAGGCCAACTAAATGTCAACGTGGTACTACTGACGAGCGGCTCCTACAGTAGATATAAAAAAAAATGTTTGTCTGTCTGTTAATCCCGGCTAATCTCTCGACCGATTTTGACGGGATTTTCACTGGCAGATCTGATGTTATAAAGAGTAAATGAGGCTACTTTTACTTTTGAATATGAATTAGGGTTCCGCGCAATAAAATTAAAACCAATGAAATTGTGAACAAAATCCGATTCAAATAGGGAAGTATTGACATCCACGCGGGCGCAGCCGCGGGCAACAGCTAGTAAAAAATAAAAACGAGAACAGAACTTAATACCTAATAAGAGCCTGCACACATAAACATAATCTAACGTAATCTGTACGTTGTATGCCTCTATTACATCTATATATATAAAAGGAGAAACTGACTGACTGACTGACTGACTGACTGACTGACATATCAACGCACAGCCGAAACTACTGGGACTAGGAACGTGAAATTTTGCACACGGCTTCCTTTTATAATGTAGGGGAGCACAAAGAAGGGGTTTTTGGAAATTCGGTTTTTAAGGGGGTGAAAAGGGGGGATTTCGTTTGTTTGAAAAATCTTATTCCTTGAGTTAATAAATTTGAAACTTGGCACAAATACTTATCTTAGTAAATTATGAACTTTGTGATTTTTGGTTTTTCTAAACTACCCCCACGAGGGGGATTGGGTGGTGTCAAAATTTGTATGGAAGAATTTTAACACGCAGTCCGAGTAACTCGAAACTCAGTATTTATACTTTAGACCAAAAATAAAGAATAACCTGTATCAAGATTTATCGAAAATCTACCCCGGAAGGGGTGAAAAGGGGTTGTCAATTTTATAGGGGAGGATTTTACTACGTGGCTTGATTAACTCGAAAATTGGTATAAATAATCTTTGAGTCAAGTTTTGGAAATATTCTACACGATTGTTTTAAATTCCACCCCTGTGGAGGTGAAAACCGGGGATTTAGTTTAGATGAAAAATCTTATTCATTTGGTTAATAAACTTGAAACTTGACACGAATATTTGCCTAAATAAGCAATTAAGTTTTTTACTATTGGTTTTTCAAAACTACCCCTGACGGGGTGAAAAGGGGTAATTAGATTTTCAAGAGGAGGATTTTACTGTGTGGCTTGATTAACTCAAAAATTGGTATAAGAAATCTTTGTTTCCAGTTATGGGAAAACCCGAAACGATTTTTCGAAATTCCACCCCTGTGGGGGTGAAAAGAGGGGATACAGATTATATGAATAATCTTATTCCTTTGGTTAATACACTTGAAAATTGGGAATATTTGCCTCAGAAAATAATAAAAATTGTCACTTTTAGTTTTTAAAACAAGTAAGGAACACTTAGGACCGTAAGAACAGTAAGGAAAAATTTTAACGCGCTGTCATATTAACTCGAAACTCGGTACTAACTACTCTCTCGAAAGACGGCGTCTTTGGATCTGTATTTTAGGTTTTTGCCACTGACTTCCGAAATTAAAGTTATTTTTCACATTGTAGTGTTTGTTTTGGAAGTCAGTTGTTTATTTCTTTAGGCAAAAAAGTGTTTTTTATTTTCACTTTTTAGTGGGTCAGTTTGTAATTTATCTCAGTTACAATAGCCTAATGACAACTGCTTTTACAATACATTGCTTTTCCCGATGCAGGGACGTTAATTGTTGAGGAGTTCTCCTGGTACTTCATCTCAGCTCCACTTCACCATATGCATTGTGACAACCTTCTATTGCTTAGCAATAATTTTAAAGTAATGGAATCGCAACCCGTGAAATACTTATTATTGAGTTGTTCCGGTGGCCATCTTACCATCTGTGGTCTTCGTCATCAGTTCCACCTCACCAAATCACCAAATGGTGCTTTCCGAGAGAAAATGCGCAAGTTACTATAAAAAATACCCAAATCGCTATAGGTGTGCCTATATTGAAGAGTTCCCTCGATTTCTCCAGGATCCCATCATCAGATCCTGACCTGATGACAATGGGACCACCAGGAAAGTATATCTTATCAAACAAAACATAATTTTCCAAATTGGTCCAGCCGTCTTCGAGTAATCGGGGAACACACATAAAAAAAAGATTCTGACGAACTGAGAACCTCCTCCTTTTTTGAAGAAGGTTAAAAATAATTTATAGCCAGAGTGCATCTCATGACAATGAGAGATGAATGGATGATGTCGAATGTGATGTGTTTGAGTTCAATGGTACCATTTTCATCAGAACTATTTATTTAAATTTGCTTCGTCATAGTCGTTTAACCATCTTAATCGAGATATCGCCACGCGTGAAATACTTATCATTGTGGCCATCTATGGTCTTCTTCGTCAGTTCCACTTCACCAAATGATCCTTTCTGAATGCAAATGCTTGATTTGTTGACGAAAATACTACAATCATTATGTGTTTGCCAATAATATTTGAGGAGTTCCCTCAATTCCTCATGGATCCTATCATCAGAACTGGTTTTTTATAAAAATGGGACCAATCTGGAAGTATGTCCTTTCGAATAAAAACATAATTTTCCAAATCGGTTTATAAATGACGGAGAACTGAGGTAACAAACATTAAAAAAACATATAACCGAATTGATAACCTCCTCCTTTTTTGAAGTCGGTTAAAAATAGTAACGAAGTCAGAACTATGCATTGCATATAATTTGAAAAGAAGTGACTGAACGCGTCTGTTGCGCACACTATAGTTTTTAGAATTTTTGTCCGTTTGTGGTTTGTCGGGATGTATGTTCCGGATTGGCGCAAAAACGGTTTATTGAATTTAGAGGAAATTTGGCATGCAGATGTTTTAGATCCTGGATTAACACGTAGGGTAGGTACTAATTTGATATATTCCGACATACATGCGAGCGAAGCCGCGGGCAAAAGCTAGTGACATAATATAGTAACGACTTGTGACTGGAAAATGTACAGCTATAATTACGTTTGTGCACACAACATCCATTAGACCAAAGAAGGCATGTTTTTACTGCCTTAGTAAATACGTGGAAAATCAAACAATATTTAAATAAATTGAAAAGTAGGTAGGTACTTAAATACTTCATCGATGTTCTATGTGGGTTTGGTTTGGCGTCCTTCAGGTGGATCATAGTGCGTGGGCCATGGCGGCCGTCGCTGGTTATTCCAACCAGCCCACCTCCCTCCAGAAGTTGATCATGTCTCCTGGTCTGTTTAGAATATCTGTAAAAAACTGGGTGCCATGTACAGAGGACTGTCCGTTATACCTATTGTGTGGAAGTGTTTGTTTAGCGAGCAGTGTCCCGAGATGGTCCCCGTCACGGGCGCAGGCCTTTCATGTCCAGGCGTAATAAGCGCCTGGTTAGCCTGGCATCTAAGGATGGCATAGCTTTCCTGGACTGCTTGCAGCCCGGTGTCAAGTACCAGCAGTTCTCTTCTTGTGCGTGAGAGAACTCCTGTAGCCACCTGCGTAGCTGGTTAAAGGGGCTGGGTACGATAGGTTCGGGTCCACAGACTGACGTGCGGGATGCTCCCCTAGCTAGTTCGTCAGCTGCGTCGTTACCAAGTGATCCGCTGTGTACTTTTATCCTTTGTAGTGTGTTGCGGTTACATACCGTTATTCTTGTGTTAGTCTCGAGGTAATATATTTTTTCCCTAAGGACTCAGGTTCCGGAGTCGGTCTTCGATCTGTCGGTGTATACTCTCATCTCTTTCGGCCCTGAGTAGTCACACTGTTCTTCTGTGAGTATTATGTTGTAATACTTTTGAAAGTAGTATAGTTTTGAGGCTTTGTCGCAGGTGGTGCCATCGTTATAAATACTTCTTATAGAAACAATGATTTAAAACATAATATCATAAATCACGGCAGGTATTGTAAAAAATCGAAACATAAAATTACAATACTTTACGACTACGATGCTTATCGAAAAAATTCTTAAACAATTCTTTAAACGAGTACAATGCTCAAGTTAGTCCTAGCATTTTGTTTATTAACATATTATTTTAGTGCGATCATCAAACAAACCGCTGGAGAACATATTGTGGTCAGAGACAAACAGTTCAATCATACGCATCTAAGAGTCATCCATGGACAAGATATCGAGAACGGCAAATATCCATTTGCTGTAGTATTGTGTCTATTGGAGAAAAAATGCAAATTCGGTGTCTGCAGAGTCTGCACGGCATCCATGATAACGGAGAGCTGGGCAATCACTGCCGCACACTGCGTTGATAGTCTGCAAGATAGTCAATCCTATGTTTGGTACGGTAACTATACTGTGCCGCCATCCGAATCCAAACTGTTTTCTTTAGTATTAGAAATACTCGTACATCCAGGCTTCCGCTCCATAAACGTCCATTTGTTGAATGCGTTCTTAGTAGATAACGATATAAGTTTGTTACGTGTGCGTCCCATCAGTCTGCGGCGTTTTGGACGACTATCATCGGTTGACCACACGACGATGATAGGGCTCCCAGTCAAGTACGTGGGGGCCGGCATCACCGACAAGTTGGGGGACGACGACATGCGGCTGCTGCAGCTCGGCGAAGCGGCCGTCGTCGCATGTGATGGGGAATTTAGAGACATGACCAGATATTTGATTTGCATTTCGCCCAAGTGTTCGAACAGATTTGACAGGCCAGACAGCGGGGACTCCGGAGGGCCCTTGTTGTACGACGGACGCATTATCGGCGTGCTGTCTTATGGACAGAACCTTGATACGCGTGTGAATGATGGCTATACACCAGTCAGCCCCTACATAGACTGGATTTATGAAGTGACTCGTCCAAAATAATAATGTTTAGACATTATTGATTTGAAATCTAATAAACGGCAGATTAGACCATGGATGAAACCTAATAAACGGGAGCTGACTTAGACCATGGATGAAACCTAATAAACGGCAGCTTACTTAGACCATGGATGAAACCAGTTTCGTACTTTTAGAAGTAAAACAAAGAGTGGTCGCGATAGATTTCGATAGGGTCCGTGCCCCGTTAATTCCAGCTGCGTTGACGGAACTAAATATTAATAATAAATAATGAACCTTTAGTTATTGTTTTATTTTTAAACTTTTTCTCCATTTGAGTGTAACCCTCGGATTCCAAAAGGGATCTTCATCGTAGATATTATTAAAAACCGAAATTATTTTCAGTATAAGCTTAGAGGTATTTACAATCTGAGCTACCTTAACTGCAGCTTAGAGCTTCAGTTTCATGAACAGTCAGGGAAATTAGTTGTTAAGCACATTGTCAATTTGCCGTGTAATAGCCATTTCATGCAACTCTCAAAGAATGACAGTTGTGATTTAAATATACGGGCAATTTCAGTTGGAGCTCAATTTGCTTTAACAATTAATTTCCCTGACTTTTACAACATTGTTGCAGAGAGCAACATCGTTTTGTGCTGCTGGAAACATACTTCACAGTTTCATATAAAACACTGTTGTAATTTTTAACCGACTTCAAAAAAAGAAGGAGGTTCTCAGTTCGTCAGAATTTTTTTTTTAATGTAAGTTCCCCGATTACGCGAAGACGGCTGAACCGATTTGGAAAAATATTTTTTTGTTTGAAAGGGTATTAGGTGGTCCCATTGTCATCAGGTCAGGATCTGATAATGGGATCATGGAGAAATCGAGGGAACGCTTCAAATATTATAGGCATACCTATAGCGATTTGGGTATTTTTTAGTAACTCGTGCATATGCTCTCGAAAAGCACCATTTGGTGAAGTGGAACTGATGATGAAGACCACAGATGGCCACCGGAACTACTCAATAATTAATATTTCACGGGTTGCGATTCTATTAGAGTCACCCGGGGCTATTGTAACCAGGGGGCAAATGTAACTGATTGAGATAACTCGTTATGTACTTTAATATGGTTGCTAAGCAATTTATGCTCGTCAAAATGCATATGGTGAAGTGGAGCTGATAGTGACGGTGATGGTTCTCCTGGTACTTACCAGGAGAACTCCTCAACAATTAACGTCTCTGCACTGGGAAAAGCAATATTTTGTAAAAAGGTGATGAGCAGTTGAGATTACAATTTGAAAAAATATAAAACTCGAATCAAAACACTAAAAATTGAAAACTTTTTTACAAAAAAAAAAAAAATAACCGACTTCCAAAAAAAGCACTATAAAGTGAAAAAAATATTTTATTTCGGAAGTCGGTGGCAAAATACTAAAATACAGATCCAAAGACACCGACTTCCGAGATTATTAAAGTTCTTTTTCACTTTGTAGTATTTTTTTGGTAGTCGGTTGTTTTTTTATGTAAAAAGGTTTTTTTTTTTGTTAAGGTAACATGACTACGAGGCTAATGCCCGTTTTCGCTAACACTAGGCGTTCCTTAAGGTGTCGCCTAGTTTCATTCAAATAACTGTGAATATCCTAAATACGTTCGTTTTCCGCATTACTAGCGTGAATAAAACTCGACAGACAGACGATACTCAATGTTGTTTTAACTTTAAAATCAGTTGCTACACAGGAGCGATAACGCAGTTGACATTAAAAAAAATCAAAATCAAAAGTCATTTATTAAAACTAGGCTGAGAATCAGCACTTTTCGAATGTCAAAAATTACATAAGACAGTCCTCCAAAACACCCTCTATTCATCACTTCCTAGTGCTTTAGCTGGGAAGAAGAAGTGGTCCAAGAAACTCCCCAGCAGCACAGCTGTCTCTTTAGTTAGTAAAACTTGATTCTATACAACAGTATGCAAATTATTTATATAATTATTTGTCATGTGTCAACTAGCACACGCCAATATACCAATTAAAAAAAAATATAAAAAAACACATCGAAACTATACTCAAGCAGAAATAAAAATTTAAAATTAAAGACGTAAACGAACTTTACACCTAAATAAAAGCCTCCAGGCATAAAGGGCGTGCCCACTTCGTATAGCTATAAATAGCTGTAACTCGAAGTCACAAATGATAAACTAGGACCATCGAAGTAAAGTAAATAAGCAGTTAATAACTAATAACAATAAAAAAAACAGGGTCAGCAAGACGACCAGTCACCACAAGCAGCACCATCCACGAGCATAACGCAAAGATCAGCCATTACCCCCCTCGCCATATTTGAGGGAAGGAGGCAACCCGACCCCCGACGCTATCACAAGTAGTGACATCTAAGGCAGCATGACGAACTTGCTGCCGGTTGCTCGGGCAAGAATAATATGATCAATTGTCGAGGTCGCTAGCTAACCACATATTACAATACAACTCATATAAAAAACATTGTAATGCATGTAGATCATGTCAGTAATAAAAAAAGAAAAAAAACAAAATAAGTTGACATATACAGTCAAATAAACAATTATATGAACTCATGTAACCTGTCACTAGGTAAGCTAAATTCTGGAGAAAGAACATAAACATTGTCTTGAGTTAATCACAGCGACCAACTATTCTTATCGTTTAAGTAGTCATTGACAGAATAGTATGCCTCATCATCATCATCTACCTAGCATTTTCCCAAAAATATTAGGGTCAGCTTCCAGTCTAATCGGATGCAAGCAAATCCCAGTACTTTACATGGAGCGACTGCCTTTCTGGGTAACACGATACCTCTTGGCAAGACACCAGTCAAACGACGATAACGACGGTCAAAGATCTACGAATGACAGCCGGGACCAACGGCTTAAGGTGCTTTCCGAGGCACGGAGGGGGTCTCGATATGCAATAGACGGTCATCCACAAACCGACCGCGGCAAGCGTAGCTTAACCTTCGATCGACCCGTGTGGCTGTTATTATTTAGCCACGAGCCCCTAAGGGTATCGTACCTACCTTCCTAAGTGTGTTATTATACCTACACGGTAGAAATCGATTGGTAGCATTGATCAACGTCAGCTGATTGATATTCCTGAGCTATTTCCAATGAGTCCGACCGGACACCAATCGTGGTTCGAGAGATGGGTAGGCTAGCACAAGTTTCAAATTCAGGCAAAGTCGCGTAGCACGCACACAGTCAATCTCGATCGCAATCCGGATTACACACGACGTACGAGTACACAGTTGTACGTACTGTCTTACACGTTGTATACGCATATGTCAATTTATGCTCAAAGCTTCATATTAGACGATTAGTTGTACTTTAGGGCTTCGTCTTAGGGATACGAGCCCCGTGGTCAGGGATCCTTTCTTACTTTCAGATTTCAACTTAATCGAAGTGCAAAAAAATGAAAGTACTATGGTACCAAAGCTGAAATCTTTAAAAAAAAAATCAGCTGGTCCCTACATTTATGTTCGCATAACTCGTCAAAATGTAGGGAACAGATGATTATTTTTTCGCGTTTTCAGATTTGGTCCAATAGTAAAAGTTGTTCAAATGATGATTATAATGACCCCTCAAGAGGATGGCAGTTGTTTAAATTAAACCTTATATAGAATCGGATACTTACACAATAGTTCATTCTTTAGACCAAACCACCAGAGATCACGTCTATCTTTTATCGGATACTTCGTAATGCCAGTTTTTGGCACGAACGAATCTCTCCATCCGACTCTACTGCATGCACCTTTACCTGAAAAATGCCTGCAATTCCGAGAATGAAAATAAAGTGTGCAATTGCTTGTCAATTTGCATTGTAAAAGTCCGTAGCATTTCCAGTGAATTTGCCGGCTTTTCCACTCTGATAGACATTTAAAAAACTAAGTTAACTGTGGTGTACTTAAGTGGTACAAATAGATTATCATACGGCGTGAAACGGGTAGACAAATTTGTAACTTTTTAAATGAAACAATAAAAAATTTTGACAACTTTTTTTAATGACGTTATAAAATGAAAACATGTTATTGTTTTACTAAAAACGCTACAGTTTGGTGACTATTTTTGTGTGGAACGTTTCCTTTTATTTATTTCCGGACTATAGAAGACAGTGACGAAAGTAGTAATCAAGCTGATTGACACAACAGCAGAAAGGGGTTGACTCTGAGATCAAGTTCTTCTAACTTCACAGACATCTGTGCTGCTGCGGATTTTGTTGCGCCACTTCTTCTTCCCAGCTAAAGCACTAGCAAGTGGTGAAGGGCGGGTGTTTTGGGGGACTGTCTTATGTAATTTTGACGTTCAAAAAGTGCTGATTATCAGCGTAATTTGATTTGAATTTTGATATGACGTCTGATAGAGATGTATGAAATAAGAAGACATGCTTCGCCGTCCTCAAAAAAAACGGCATAAGATGAAGATGACGAGTTATTTGGATATTAAGATAGTGAGTGCCAATTTGACCAATTAAACTGAACGCAATCAGCACGTCTTAATTGCATTCAAGATCTGTCAGTGTCAATATTCCATAACAATGATGACACTGACAGCTCTTGAACGCGATTTAGATGTGCTGAACGCGTTCAGTTTCATTGAAGAAATTCGCCCTGAGTGTAGTGAAATTATTTCAACAAGTAAGTACAGTCAGAGACATGAATTGATTGGTAAATTAACACTCTACGTCATGTCGTGTTAAAGACGTTTCATAGAACCGTCAAATAAAGCACGGTACGGTTTGAATATACAGACAATTTAAGTTAGAAGTCAGCTTAACAATCAATCTACCTGACTTTACACAACTAAAATCTCATCACATTAACAACTTTTATCGTACACTTTGATAAATGATTTTATTTCTGTAAGTAGGTTTATACAAACACTTTTACATGTCAAGCATTTTTTTTTTAAGCTAGATGAGGCCGGCGTTTCCTATCTGACTACTCTGAGAAGAAAGGCTGAAACAAACTCAGAGGTCACAGTTTCTTTTAAAGTCCAGACATAATCTTGGTCAGATCATGTGAAGACCATGTAGGTTGGTGTCTGAAATGGTCTTTTGAGGAACGAACCACACGGATTGAGTGGAACTGTCCAGTCAGTGCAAGCATCTGTCAGTAATCCTACAGCTCAACATAAAAGTTAAGGAGCTCAATTCGACGAATAAAGGACAAAAGAAAGGACATTTGGGTAGACCGCATAATTTACTCAAACTGGCAAACTATGATTAAAGCTGAGGGGAAAAAAAAACAAGGACCCACATAGTCTTCACATTCACTAATTAAAATAATATTATATTTTACAAAGTAAATATTCATGTCATTGTATACAGTGTGAGTCTTTATAATGTGCACATATCGAAATGAGGGAATTTATGCTTAATTTTATCGACGGAAAAAATGTTAAAAAAAATCTAAATATTTATTTATATTTTTTATGGATTTTTAAAAAAAATTGTTTGCTTTTGTGACCCCAGTGTATACAAAACTGTGTAACTTTTAAACTAAACGATTTATCACGATGAAACAAACTCTATAATGTTTGGAAGTAATTAGGTGTCGTCATAAAATAAAAATTATGGAAAAAAATAGCCACATTTAAAAATAAACATTTTTTTTTGGCAAAAATCTGATTTTTTTTTCATTAATTTTTACAAAAATTGTAAAATTTCTCAATAACATGCCCCCATCACCTTCTTTTTTTATAACTTTAAGTTATTCTTCATTGTATTAGGAACCTAACGGTAAAAATTGCATGTTTTTAACTCAACCCCAACATTTTTTATCAACTGTCAAAGAAAGGCCCAACGCATAGCTATTGTTTAGCAGGTAGATAAACTTTCTTTTGAATGTGCGCAGGTCGGGGAGGTAGGGCCAGCCAAAGGAACTTGAATTATGACAGATGTCAGACTGGCAGTCGCTCCGAATT
Organism: Fissipunctia ypsillon; assembly: GCA_947568875.1. Classification (NCBI taxonomy): domain Eukaryota; kingdom Metazoa; phylum Arthropoda; class Insecta; order Lepidoptera; family Noctuidae; genus Fissipunctia; species Fissipunctia ypsillon. The sequence continues at coordinate 25,491,989 of OX387643.1, read as the reverse complement.
ATTCGCCGCTGCTACATGTGTTTCGGTACTTTCGTTCGCTGGACTTTCATAACTTTCGTTCGCTGCTACATGATGCCGCGTTTAAGTGAATTTTCCCCGGCACACATCGCCGACATACATTTTTATTATGGAGTGGGACAAGGAAGTGCCAGAGCTGCGCGCGCGGCTTACATAGCTGCGTATCCTAACAGGCAACCAGTGCCATCTGCCCGAAACTTCCAGGAAGTTCACAGAAGGTTGTCGATCACTGGACTTGGATCAAGTAGAGATCGTCGCGAGCCACCTCAAGTAATTATTGATGCGGCTACTGAACAAGCAGTATTAAGTGATTTGTTTGCTGATCCATCCATAAGTACTAGACGACTGGCTCTTCGTCACGGAATATCCCAAAAATCAGTGTGGCGTATTTTAAAGAAAGAAGGATTGCATCCTTATCACTATCAAAGGGTGCAACATCTACATGAAGACGTAGACTGGCGTCCAAGGTGTGTGATGTCCACATGGATTCAAAGAAAAACCAGAGCAAACCCAAACTTTCCAAGAAAAATACTATGGATGGACGAAGCGACATTCACTAGAGACGGTATTACTAACTGTCGAAATTTACACAGATGGTGCCGCGCAGGTGAAAACCCGAAACTGAAACGGTCATCTACTTTCCAAGTAAGATTTTCGATAAATGTTTGGGCTGGTCTTATCGATAACATGTTGATTGGACCAGTCATATTGCCGAGAACGTTGACTGGTGAAAGATTTTTAAGTCTATTGAGAGATGATATGCCTCAGTTATTGGAAGATGTCCCACTGGCTGTGCGTCAAAGGATGTTTCTTCAGATGGACGGATGTCCTGCCCATTATGCTACAAATGTAAGAAGATTTTTAAACGAAAATTATCATGACAAATGGATCGGCCGGCAAGGACCTGTAGGGTGGCCTGCGCGTTCACCCGATTTGACGCCCCTTGATTATTTCCTATGGGGGACCATGAAGCAACGCGTCTACAGTACCCCCATCAACAGTGAGGCCGATTTGCGTGACCGCATAATAAACTGTGCGAATGATATTCGCAATGATCCCGAAATGATAAGGAGAGCGACACACCAAATTCTAATTCGCGCGGCTTTGTGTTTACAACAACGAGGTGGACATTTTGAGAACCTGATGCATTAAATTTTGTATTTAATAATAAATGGGTTTCAATTGAACTCTTTTGCATTAATTATCATCCCAAACAAACCACCCTTATGAGAACAATACGATTCCGCGTTCGGAGTGCCATCTTTGAAACGACCCGCGCGCATTCACAACAAAGTTAACAAAAAAAAGTTTATCTACCTGCTAAACAATGTGCGTAGCTATGCGTTGGGCCTTTCTTTGACATTTGATAAAAAATGTTGGGGTTGAGTTAAAAACATGCAATTTTTACCGTTAGGTTCCTAATACAATGAAGAATAACTTAAAGTTATAAAAAAAGAAGGTGATGGGGGCATGTTATTGAGAAATTTTACAATTTTTGTAAAAATTAATGAAAAAAAATCAGATTTTTGCCAAAAAAAAATGTTTATATTTGATTATGGCTATTTTTTTTCCATAATTTTTATTTTATGACGACACCTAATTACTTCCAAACATTATGGAGTTTGTTTCATCGTGATAAATCGTTTAGTTTAAAAGTTACACAGTTTTGTATACACTGGGGTCACAAAAGCAAACAATTTTTTTTAAAAATCCATAAAAAATATTAATAAATATTTAGATTTTTTTTAACATTTTTTCCGTCGATAAAATTAAGCATAGATTCCCTCATTTCGATATGTGCAGATTATAAAGACTCACACTGTATATAAAATTCATAAATGACAATGTGTATATATATAAAAAAAATTGCAAGAAGAAAAGAACAAAAAAAAATCAGTATGAATATTAAAAAAAAAATTAAAATTAGTTGGAGCAGCTCAATCCCACGCCTTTTTGTCATCAATGTAATCTTTAATGGTATAAAAGGCTTTCTGGCACAACTTACGTTTAATAAATGATTTGAGTTTATTAAGCACTCTTCTCTTCTTTATTAGCACTCTGTTCCTATAGTGGTATATGGGATGTATGGCAAGCCTCATCCGACGTAACATAATGCTCGGGTTACTACCGCTAGGGAGCTACTTACTGTGCGAGTAAAAAAACTATTTGAACGCTTAGCCTAGCGCGGGATAAAACTCGTTTAGTTACAAACAGGGAGTATCTAACTGTAGGCACTAACTTTGTGATCGTATTCACGATATGTTCATGTTAATAACGTACTCATTCTGTGGAGGATGAAAGTGCTTATTAGCTTAGCTACACTGCTACTGTGTAAACAACAAAACATTTCAATACATTCAAGGGCAGGCAGCGTTATATGTTTTAGCTCCTAGTTGTTAGACTGTTGCTTACCACGGAGGGCAGAGGTGTATCAGTTATGAGTTCCATCCGCAGACCAACGAGGCTGTCGAGAATCTAGCTTCTATAGCCGGTTTAAATATTCTCTACTTCTCTTCGAGAAAAACAATGCTCTGATATAATTTACAAGCAGATTAATTTCCAAACATGCACCACAACTAATTTAAAACATATGTCAACAAAACCACAGAAGCACTTAGATTAAACAACTTGCCTTGAACTCGGACGTAATAACTAAATAAAAAGCTGAACAAATCTCCGGAGTCCTTATCCAGCGTTTGTTAATTTCATTAAATCTTTGCTTAGCATCGGTGTCAGTTTCCGCGATCCGTCGGCGACGTGACGGGCTAAGCGCACCAAATGTCACGGTGTTGGTCTGAAGTGGACACATGCACGAGCGGAGCGGGCAGCTGGGGCCTATTTAATAAAACCGACAAGTGACAGGCGACAATCCGACAATTCGACAATTTTACAAGTTTTTCATAGTTTTAATGCTTTATCAAACAGCACCTGTCGTGAAAATATGACAATTTTGTTATTATTTGACATAAATGTCTCATTGTCAGTTATATAAAATAGGCCCCTGGTTAGGAAAAACAGGAAGTGTCATGTATTCTGTTGAAATAATAAAAAATAAAGTTGAAAAAAACTATAACCCGACTACGTAAAAAAGGGGTCTAAAAAGGACGAAACAAGAAAATAATTCAAATAGAAATCCAGAAATGCATAGGTACAAAAATGGTCAAGGTACAGGTTGAATTTTCAAAACTCCTTTCTTAGTGGATACTAAGAAAAGAGTAGAAAATTCAACCTTTATGCCAAATATGCAAATATGCCTTTATGCCTTTATGTCAAATTCCGTCCGCAGTTGATGCATTTTATGTTGTAAGCATCCACTTACAACATAAAATGCATCAACGGCCAAAATTTCAAGTTAGTAGCCGCAGCGGTTTGGGCTGTGCGTTGATGAATGAATTTGCAACATTTTCATTCCCGGGACCCGAAATTGACCATAAATTATAATTAGGTATTTTCTTACTGAATTATTGAATTTTCCTTTGATTTGTAAATTCAAAAGAATACAAAGCCATGCGAGCGAAGCCGCGGGGACAGCTGATAAAGTACAAAATGATAAAGTGGAACACCTACTGACATGGCTTTCTGATTTGGGTTCACAAAGCAAAAGCTTTTTGCAGTCTTTGTCATAGGATTTAAAGTTACACCCGCGACATCGCGTCACCAAATACCACCCTTAAGGGCAAGACTTAGTCTGTACAAACGACGTGGCATTTGTAACGTCCTCCGCACTAAATACTTTGAATTCTAACATCAAATGTGCTGCTTAATGGACTAACATTAGTCTCCGGTAAAGGACGGAGACGATACGTGACACTTGTGGTACCTACGAGTAGGTGTGTTGGGACACGATGCTTTAGTGATAGTAATAAGTCGAGTGACGGAAATTGCTTTTAAGGGAAATTGTCGCTTGAGCTCTTGGTACCTACGTTTTTTTTATTGTAATTTGCCTTGGGATCGATCAGTCGCAAACTTTCAAATAAAAGCATACCTAAAAAATTAGTTAACGTGGCACAAACAGCTAAAATGAATTTGTCGATGTCTTGTTTGTCTTCTTATTCTTCAATCTGTGTCCACCCAATGATAAGTGTCTCTACTATTGCATGTCATTTTCAATATGACGGTCTTAGAGAAAAATCATTGGATAAAAGTGGTATTGATGAGTCGAGCGACTGAAATTAATTTTCGGAGAAATTGCCACTGAAGGTGTTTTTTTTATTATAATTTGCATTGGGATGGAGCAGCCGCTAAGTTACAAATAAAAGATAACAAACAGAAAGCTAAATCACCACAAAAAGTTAAAATGAAGTTGTCAATGTTTTACACTTTCACCTACTTCTTCAACCTGTATCCACCCAATGCTGTGTGTACATAAATCCCCTCCATTGCACGTCATTCTCGCGTTGCGGCTCTGTGAGAAAAACCTTTGGTTATTATAGCGTGAAACAGGTCGGTTTCAAGTCTCTCTCAGCCTTTAAATCATTACACACTTTCTTTTCGTGACCACGAACGAAATCACGTATTTTCATAGTAATGAAAATACGTGATACCGTGATACCGTTCGTTGTTACGAATAAATATGTTTTTAAAACGTGTTGTTTCATTTTTGATATTCCTTTTTTATAATTTACTAGCTATACCCCGCGACTTCGTTCGCGTGGAAGTCGTAAGATTCACAATAAAATAACAGCCACATTTTAATAAAACTGCCTCGTCCCCCGACCCGTCGCGTTGCATCGCCTGCCCGCGCTATTACTTCGTTTTCGCTTAGTGTTCTTTCTGCCTTTTTTTCTTTTTGCTCGGCTCCTAAGGGTCATAGCGTGATATTAAATAACCAATAACTATCGTCGAGAATTGGGCTACCAAAAATGCAAAAAGAATTTTTCAAATCCGACTTTTTGATCATAATTTCATGGGTTTTAATTTTTTTGCGCGGAACCCTAATTATTTTTCTAAAATAAAAGAAGCCTTAATTACCCGCCGTAACATCAGCTATCTACTAGCGAAAGTCTCGTTAAAATCGGTCCAGCCGTTTCGAAGATTAGCTGGAACAAACAGACAGACAGCCAGACAATTTTTTTTTTTTTTTTGTTATAAGTAGCGTATATACTTTCATATGCTCATCAGTAAAAAGTTTTGTTTTGACATTACAAACAGACAATTCAATTTTACTTATTTGTATGCCTATCTATGTAAGTATAAAAGATTTATATACTTATATAATAATATGTCACAATCGTGTTAAAAACATATTTTTAAATTAAATATCAACATTATTGTTGATTATTATAATACAAAACCTTGTTAAGCTCTTAAGCCTAATAGAATGAGCCCCATTTTGTTTTCCAAAATAAGAACATGAAAATCTTCTTTCTCATCAATCTTTAAATAATTATGTCACAAGAAGAAAAGAACGCGACCCTTAAAAGTCAGTTACAAAAATTCCTAATCCCGTAATATTCCACGAAGACAGGCGTTTACCGCGTTGTTTCTCATTTCCTTCACAAAGCTCGGTGAATGGGAAATTGTCGAAAATTCAATTGTTCTTCAACAAAAGAAAGCGTACAATTAAAACTGAAAATTGTAAAAGAAATTCACTTTAAAGTTAACAAAGTAAATATCTGGATTTAAGAGAGAAGCCGACGGCCGGCGCGGGCTCACCTGCTTGTTTCTAAGATTGGATGAAAAGAGCGCGGGTATAAGACTTGGTTGATAATTCCGTTGAATATCTTGTCAGATTTTGATAGTGATATCAAGCGCTGAAAACATTTTTGTTTCGTTTTAAAAATATATTGTATCAGGAACAATTTAGTGTTAGCATTCAAGCTTTAAATTGTTTCTCATAACAAACGTCTCGCGTGCTTTATCGCAAACCTGAACATATTGACTTCGATTCCATATTAATGTCGGTGGAAACTGTCGCTTATCCGTCTGATCCCCTAATCACTTCTTACGGCACACTGGAAAAGATGGCGTGGCCCCGAAACCACGAGACAAAATCCCATTCATTAATATAAAACTGGGTTCTCAACTAAGCATTAATAAAGGCAGTCTTATCTCGCAATCCAGCTGTTTCATTTTTACCAATCAACGAAAACCTTTTACGTGAAAAACAGTTGGTCCAGACTTTAAGCTGCTATTTTAGGAGGTTGTGTTTTGTCGTTTTTGAACTTAAACCCCTTTAAATTAGCCTTGAAAATAAATTATTAAACGGTAAAAATACATTATACATCTTGAAATAGGCAAGAATAAAAATAAGTAGACATATAGGTATACGATGTTAAACTCAGGAGCGAGTTGAGTGTCAATCAATGGCATTACGGCAATGGTCCCGACCCCATGCAATTCACTATCCTTAAAGAATTATCCCTTTTACAGGGATACCCTTTTACCCGCGCCTCCGACACTTTGTGAAGAGACTGGCTTATGTTGTGGCCTGCTCCCTGTGGTGGGATATTTTCTACTTTTTTCAACTGTTGTCCAATTTTGCCAACAGTTCGTGAAAGCTGAAAACTTTTTCTTTTTATTTGCTAGTTGTCAGGAGTGATGTTTTGTAGGTAGTTTTATGCCATTTTTCGAGTCTGCCCATCTCTTGTCTAGCTTAATCATTCTGAAGCTTTTAGTCATAAGTCGACAAAGTAACTTCTTTGTCTGTGTGAATGGTCAAAAGATAACCCACCTTACCCACCTTACAGTGTCGAGCTCGCATATTCTATCCCCGGATATTAATGCGTGTCACTCATTCAGTTTTATTTTATTTGTACCATATCTTATTTCAGTTGTATATAATCATAATGAACCAATCCGACAATTGTGTTGTGTAGATACGTGTAACTTGTATTATTTTCCGTTGTCGTCCGACAAATCGTCGTGTGTCCGATCTGCGCGTTGATTGACGGGTTACAAGCTTCACGTACAGATGGCACAACACAATAGACACACACTGAACATGGGTCATTTGTTGAGAACATGTCGTCCTAAATCTGTTGACAGACAGACTATTATTAACTGTTTTATGTAGCTAACAGAAAATACGATATCATTCTGGCGCTCAGGTTTTTGACTACACGATGTGATGTTAAAAGCAAATAGCTATTATTATTGTTTTAACTACATTATCCAATGCTGAGATAGTAATTTCACTCTGTCAGTTTCATATGTATTCTTTCAGAACATTTTGCCAATTTCGGACAACCGCCGAGTTCCACGCATTCTATTTCATTGTAATAAATTATTCTTCGTTCCGTTTCCCCCTTTATTTCCTTAAACATAGATATAAGAACAATACGTATTTTCCTCACCGACTCCCCTCTTTTCACTTTAGACAAATGAGGTGTTATTCCATTCATACGAAAAAGGTACGATATTACAATATTACTTTTGTGTGGCGTTCGCGTGCGGCGTTCAAGGACGACGGATTGAAAAAATATATCTTCGTGTATTCTGAGCGCCTGGTATCGATACTTGTTGCATTGCATTTTGGGATATTCATCATGTTTTCAGTTTCATTTTCATATTCTCGATTGTATTGAATGAAGGTTGTTTGTTGCTTTATTTTCCAATCTTACGAAATGCCACTAAATAACTTGTTTAAATACATTTTCGTCAAGGTTCAGACTTTGAGGCTCCTTTCAATTTCAAAGTATCCGATACAGACGTCGCAGATATTGATACCTGAGTCCGTCTAGACATGTTTTCTGAAATGAATACGACATGCTCTCAATATTACCATTCATCTCGATCGTTGCCCCGACGAAATCGAAATGGGTGAAACCAATATTACTGGAGCTACGTTCAATAGATTCTAATTGGGCCTAAACAATCATTCAGATTATTTATAGATTGGATATTTGATGAAAAGTAAATTTACTAACATTATATTATTGAAGTCACAGTCGCCATACTATATTTCTTCATATTAATCCAATTTCTTGTTTTTTCCTAAGTTTACCCTTTAATGTTAATTTAATAAAACTTTAGAACCGGTCTTGATGACCCAGAATACCAATGAATTGGAAATCCGAATATATTTCCCAAAACCATGCATATACCTACTTAGATATAGTTAGGTACGTATATGCCCAGAGGAAGCGTGGTTTCTAATTAGCACAGTGATTTACTATCAAACGTCTTGGATTGCTTTGCTAATCTACCACGAGCCAGCGCTTAATCTGATTAGCCTCTCGTCTCCTTAGGTATAGCTTAGGAGCCGTTGTCAGAGTAAGATTCAAAGTTTATCGTAGATGAAAGATTCTTAAAAAATAACCTAATTAATTAATTTAATTTTACCCATAGGAAATTTTTCAACTGATTTTGCCTTGGACGTAACAATGTTTCAGAAAATCCAATTGAGCTTGACTTAGAAATCCTACGCTGGGTCAATGTAGCACCCGAGCTAGTCCACTCAGTATATGGGTAACAAGGATACTGTCACGCTTGTGATTTCTCTACGATATGGAGCTGTAAATTGTTCAATTAACCATTCACAGTTCCATCTCGTAGAGAAATGATGAATGAACTCAGAAGCAATATGGTGCGCCCCAGTTTTGTGACAGAATACTGGGCTCTACTAAAATAATAAAGTTTAATTTACATAATATATAAGTTAACAGTCTTAAAAGACAGCTAGACGTCCTGTATAGCTCCATCTCTTTCTCACACTGAAGTAACATTAAAATAATACTGCTTTAAGAGGTGGTGGTTGGCCCCCAGGTCGAAATAGCGTTTTGTAATGAAAATACCAAAGAGATACAAAATATTCGGTCAGACAGTAAAACAATTAACGCCTCTATTCCCCTAGGGATTGCATGCCTCCTATTTCTTATTTACATAAACGACCTTCCAAAAAGAAGGGCCATGGCGTCTTATTTGCTGACGATATCTTGCATCTAACTTCATGCCGGAACAATATTGGCTTGAGCGAAGACCTAACCAGAGTAACCAGTACACTAAATGAATAAATCAATAAAAACGTGTGCGGTCGGGGGATCCCCGTCAGGAACGAAGTTTCTTCTCACGTATGATTTAAACCAAAAACAAAATCTTCGCAGCCGCCATCTTGGATTAACATTTTGGCCTCACTATCGACATTAGCACCCTCGAAAACTATGAAAATGACGAATGTCCCATGACGAAAAATTTTAAAATTTTAAACTTCTACCAGTCAACTCCTACCGCAAGCCGCGTTAAAGAAATTTATTCCAATAACTTGGATGAATGACCTTAACCTCTTTTTTTTGGGTGGGAAACCATCAAATGACTTCTCCCGCTCTGGGCGGAGCGGCAGAAGTCATTTGATGGTTTCCGTTTATCAGACTTTTACTCACTCACTCCAAAAGTTGGGATTGTTTTTTTTATAATTTCTTTTATTTTTATTTTGTCGTATTTAGATATCGATACACATCACATCTGCGGAGTTTCGCTAGCTAATTTAATTTGATCCTTTAGATACAAACATTAATTAGAAATCACACACTATCAAAAACATAAAATCAAAATTATCCAAATTTGCATACGCTCTTCGTGAAGTCAAAAAGACCGCTAACCTTAAAACTGCACTTGTTAGGTACCTATTAAGCCCGAACTCCTACCAAAGCGGAGATGTACGGAGAAGTCCGAAGGGGAGACGAGAAGATATGTTTTTCAGCTAGGGTGTATCCACCGAAGCTGTGCGGAGATGCGTACTGGCTAGACTGGAGCGGAGATGAGTACTGGCTAGAGCGGTTGGTTGTGCGACGCGGGGGGAACTAGCGGTGCCACTCACATCTCGTCTCCGCTCCGCGCCGTTGCCAGCTTGTGAGGCACAGCTCACATCTCCGCTTCGATCGCGCCATACAAACATGATACATCTCCACTCAGTGGTATCCACTGAAGCTGAGTGGAGACGAGATGTATGAATATCGAAATTTTATTGGTTGTTTAAAACACATCTCCTCTCCTCTCGTCTCGTCTCCACTTTGGTGGAGTCCGGGCCTTATGCCTACGCATATGCGTGGTTCAGTTTCGGCGTGACATTGTGGGGAAACAGCATAAATGCACCGACACTTCTCACATTGAAAAACGGCATAAGAATCCTAGTAAATAAAGGTCACCGACAGCTGTAAACCTCATTTCCATGAACATAAAATCCTAACCCTCGCATTTGCATATTTCTAGAATACATTCTAGAAATATGCAAATACGTGCAAAATTACCAACACTTTAATACGACAAAAGAAAAAATATACATTACGCCATAACAATAGTTTTTTACTAAGCTCTAAGCGTCTAAAACGTACTCAACAAGTACCTACACTAGTCATGTCAAATAAAATATGTAGATACGTATACGTATATTAAATTACCATAAAATAAAGAATAACAAAAATTTAATACATTCATAAATAAATTAAAATAATTTCTACTATCTAAATGCTATAACATTATCAATGAGTATTTAAATAACGAAGTTTAAATTACCAGTTTTATAAAATATTAAAATATAATCTATATTATTATTATTTTTTTTTGATATTTCTCGGGACCCCAGGGTCCCGGACCTTTAGAAGGCATATGAGGGGCCGAAGCCAACTCGCAGAGGCCCGTTAGTAGCTTTCAATGGAAATGAGGCACTAACCGACGATTATCCCTGTGCGTACTATGCAAGTGCACCCAAGGACAACCCCCGGATGGTGTAGGACTATTGCAGAATATGGAGACAAAAAAAAATTGGGCTATGGGTTTGGATGGCTAAAGTGGACTGGTTATCTAAAACTATGGAAGGACTATGGCCCCTGCCTGACCAATGTGTGATAAATACAATACACGGATAAAATGGCAGGGGGTGACTTGCACACTCAACAATGGGCCCCCGGAAACGGTCGCTAGCACATAGTGTCGTAGCGACAAGGGGGCAACATGTCTTGAGGTGCTTAAGAGGAGTGGAGAGGTATTCCACGGCTATCAGGACAATCCCGGAAGTACGGTCAAGATCCCTACCAGCATCTTACTGGACTACTTCCTTCCTCCGAGCACGTTTGCTCTTGCGAATCTCTACTCAAGCCAGCCAATAAAGGCAAGAATGAGGTGGGAGGTCAGTTCTCGTCAGTGTTCACTCCAGCCGGCCAATAAAGGCAAGCCAGAGATGAGGAACATGACTTCTCCCGGGAGATAGGGTACGTGGGGTCAATACTGCCCAGCAGCTCGCCACATGCTGCCCTGCGGGTTTCTGTATCTCTCTTGGTCTGGCTCCTCACCCTAGACCTGTTCCGGCAAAGTAACCTCTACCGGCACAGACCTAGAGTTCGAAGCGCGCAAGCCCCACCACGACGTCAACGTAGAGATATTAATATTATAAAGCTTAAGAGTTTGTTTGTTTGTTTGAACGCGCTAATCTCACGAACTGCTGGTTTGAACTGAAAAATTATTTTAGTGTTCGATAGTCCATTTATCGAGGAAGGCTAAATGGAGTATCCAACAGCTAAGGCTATAATTATAATATCACGCTACGACCAATAGTAGCGGAGCATCAATGAAAAATGTTGCAAAAACTGAGAAAATTTATTCCTTTTGAGAGCTTCCGTTGCGTGCGCTGCGTAAACGGTTAAAGTTACGTAAAAATTATATTTGACGGAATTGTTCCTCTTAAAAAGTTCTAAAAAAGAGTCAGCGACAGTATAATGTCTTCCTTTAAGGTTATACCGCGCGTCCCACAGATATGCCACATGGAGCGAAAGTACCTTGAATATTGTAGATGGAACATTTTACTGAAAGAAGACATTATTTGAATTTAAAAAACAATTTAAACTGCATTCATAGATATTTAAATAATTGCATGGTTGAACCGGGAAACGAACCCGTTACATGAGAAAAATAATCATCCTGTAGCTTTATCATACCGATCGAAAGGGATTTTTTGCTAAATAACATAGTATCACAAATAAAAGGAAGACCATGAATCATTTGATGTGAAATTGTTTTCAGAAAAATAAAAAGTTGACATTGCCGTAAGGACATACAACTGACATTATCATAAGTACCTATTACTAATAAATGTACCCACTTGAGAAGCACGCATCATTTCCCTATTATAACTTAAGTGCATGATAAAATGATAAAGAGATACGTAATTAGTAGGTACCTGGTTGTATGCAACAAATCGAGCCGTATCCTGAGCCAAAAGACGCGTAAATTATTTTGTCCATCGCAATGCGGCTGCATAATTGATTAATTTTGTATTAAAAATGTTAAAATTCATGGTCTTTCTTTTCTTTTTGACACTATGTTATTTAGCAAAAACAATCCTTATGATGAAGCCTTTCGATCGGTATGATAAAGCTACAGGGTGATTATTTTCCTCGTATAACAAGTTCGATTTCTGGTTCAACCGTGTAATTATTTAAATATCTATGAATGCAGTTTAAATTGTTTTTTTAAATTCAAATAATGTCTTCTTTCAGTAAAATGTCCCGTCTACAATATTCAAGGTACTTTCCTTCCATGTGGCATATCCGTGGGACGGCCCTGTATATAACTTTTTTAATGGTAGATAATCAAATTTCTTATAAAATAATGCATTATTTGCGAAGGTATTTCATAAACGTGCACAATCCTTTTGCAAATAAATAGTTTCATAATCAAGGTTGATTAAGTACATGTAAATTTCTTTTTAAATTATTCGAATCGGATCTTTTGTTTAGAAATTACGACGGGTATAGTAAGAAAAATGCGCTTAGTCTATTAGTTACCTACATATTTTATTTGATTGACTGTTTGAATGCGCTAATCTCTGTCACTACCAGTCGGATTTGAAAAATTCTTTTTGCATTTTATAGTTCGATTCATGAGGAAGGCTTTAAGGTATGAAACATTACGCTAGGGCCCTTAGAAGCCAGGCAAAAAGAAAAAAAGTAAGAACGAGCGCTAAGAGAAAACGAAGTAACAGCGCGGGCAGGCGCTGCGATGCGACGGGGTGGGTCGGGGGAACAAGAAATTTCGCGCGGACGGAGTCGCGGGTGGAAGCTAGTAATATACAGAGTGTAAGGGACAGCCCTCCGCATACTGATGGGGTGAATTCAATATATCATACTAAGATGACCGGTACATGAAATTATTTCAGGAACGTTATGGGAATTCATTAAACCTGATTTGTTTTATTACCTCACACGCAATGTATCGTTACCGTGGCAAAACGCGCGTAGCGAACGGCAGCGCAGCGAGCCTACGGCCGCCGAGTATTTCAACATCCATTGCTGTTTTTTTTTTATTTTAGCTGTTTGAATTATATAAATGGAGTGCTGCATAAAGAGTATGTAATTTTACATTGAAATAAAGGAATAGTAACTGAAAATACGATAAAAAAATGAAAATTTTCCTGAGAAATTTTCCGGTGTAGTAAAACTAAGTAGTCAAATAAAACCCTTTTCCTCTCTCCTACTTTTGCTGTGCCCGACGGGGTCCACAATAATTATATTTTTGTAGAACCCGTGGTAGGTTCTACAAAAATATAATCAAGCAATAAATATATTGAGTATTAAGCTAAGCTGGACCAATAAACCGTTCCATAGCACTAAACATTTTTGCATGCAACCAGTGCATTTAAAGCTATCAGCTGGACTAAAATAGAGGCAATCAGTGCGCTCTGTATGGCCGAGTGACGTGCCGCCAATCATTAAATTAGGCACCTACTACGATGTGCCACGGATTGGATGTGCTCTGGAGACATTATGTTGTTGGTAACATTTGAACTAGAGCTGTAAAGGATCATTTGGTGCCCAAAATCAGAACTAACGTCGCCATCTTGTTTTGGTGACACAATTTCACAATTAATACCACGGGCTGGATGTGCTGTGTGGAATGTGTGGATGTGCTCTGGACAAACTAGACGTGACATTATGGTATTGGGAAAATTTGAACTGCCTGTGTTGTCTTGTCCATGGGTAAAGAAGGGAAATTGATTGATCAGCAAGTTGACTATCAACTTAAACTGTATATTCCATAAAGCACGGAATCGCCGCGTCAGCGGTGCTTAGAGACGGCAGTACTAATAAAATTTGAGTGCTGAATGTGCTTGAGTGCACAACTTCTGTCATCTTTGCCATTAAAAGCCGTCAGTTTAAATACGACATTTGTGTCGTAATGTGAGTAAACGGTGACACGCTGGGTTTGTAGAAGGGGCCATCGAGGCGTCTCCGTGCTTTGTGGTATATTCAAATCACTACTGTCATTCCTTCTCAGCCGTCTATAAAACGGGTAACTGATGTAGTATGTCAGTCTCCTAAACCATTAATTCCTCTGACTGTACATGGATTTTTAGCTAATTCCAGTTCTCTTTCAGGAGTTTGGTACACAATATTATTTTTTTAAACCACGTTATTTTTCGTCCTTATAATACCATAGTGCCACTCCATTATCTTATAATACCATAGTGCCACTATATTATCTTATAGTTCCATAGTGCCACTCCATTATCTTTTAATACCATAGTGCCACCCCATTATCTTATAATGCCATAGTACCAATCCATTATCTTATAATGCCATAGTGCCACTCCATTATCTTATAATACCATAGTGCCACTATATTATCTTATAATGCCATAGTGCCACTCCATTATATTATAAGACCATAATGCCACTCCATTATCTTTTAAACTGATCACTTATCATTCTAAATCCTTTTCCTTCTCGTCTGCCATATCAACATTTCTATTATGCGAGACAGTCTTATCCCTCGTACACTAGGAATTAATTCTCCGTCCGCCACCAGAGCACTCCGCTATACGATACTTTTTTAGATTTATTAGTAACACGCTTCATGAAAGCCGTTTTCAGATAGAAATATTCTTCCTCGTTAAAATTAAATTCTCATTTTTAAATGCGGATAAAATGGCGGATTAAAGAAAGATCCTCACTAAGCTAGGTGGTTTTCAGGTGGCTTGATACTTGATAGATCTGTTAAACAAAAAGGTTGATTAAAAGTGTTAATTGAGTTTAAAATACTCACAATTTTTCACAGCTGTAAATTAATTTAAAATTGTACTAGAAAAATTTTGAAATGATTTAACACTCAATCACAATGACATGTTTATCTCCTTTAATACATATTATAAACTTGTTTTCTCTCCGTGTCATATTAATTTAAATCATTAATTTACAACTATAGGTAAATAATCATGTTACAATCTTGGTATCACCATATTTGCCTTTCGGCATTAAAAATACAGACTAAAAAAAACGAAAAAGTTAAACAGAATAAAATTAGGAACAGAGATCAAGGTTATGACAGTCATTTAAATTCTTACGGAATCACTCCCTAAAGGGAATTAGAAACACATCCATCTTTATTTAGAATGTTTCAACTTTATACCTATCACCACTTTTTCCAACAATATGTTAGAAATAATATTATTAAATTTTAATTGAAAAATCATCGATGAAAATGAAGGTCATAAGATTAATCTCTACTATAAAATGAAAAATATCTTAAAGGTGATTTAAAATTACGATTCCGGGTTTAAGTATTCAATTCGGAAGTGGCATCACAAATTGGCTACACACGGTACGGTACGTGGTACGTTTCCTTATTCATTTGTTTACAATTTCATCAGATACTTCTCGAACCGACTATAGGTAGGTATAACTGCACGTCTATTGCTACAAATTGCCATTGATAGCGGATCGACACACAATAAAACGCGATCTTCACTATAACCTTACACCCTTTAAAAACAAGCACACACAGACAAAAACAATTGTCACCTCCTTGCGGATCACGGCGGCAGTAAACCTGCGATCTAAATCAACTAGGTACGTGACCACGTGTTGAAGGTAGCAGGGGCATGGGCAGAGGGGTGGTACACAGTGTACGAGCCACTCCAACATAGATAAGAGATAGTTTTCCAACGTACACGATCGTGCCGTAGAACTGTTTGTTAGTACGTGTATCAGTTTATGAGATCGTTTTTGACGATAACTGTTCAGCTCATATCTGCAGCCAGTATTCAGAAGAGAGTGTAGAGATAAGCGATAGGTAGTGACTTCGAGCCCTGTAAACACTGTCCTTTTAGAAGAGTATCAACTTTTATTGACCGAACCTTTGGGCAGTCAGGAGTACTTACCCTCATTACCAGCTAACTAATTTATTCACTACGATTTGAACTAGTGCCAACATGAGACTTTACACACTATTAAAATAACCTATTTTTACATAGTTTTCTTTTCCACCGCAGAGCAAGGAACTGCCTCGAGCCACTGCTAGAGGCGGCATTGTCAACACTTTCCATAGAAACAAAGCATGACACCGTTTACTTGCACTACGACACTAATGACGTATAGAAACTGACGGCTTTGAATGGCGGCCGTGGAATTTCGGCGTCACGAATTACTGCCGTCTCAAGACGCTGCCATTCCGTACTTTTTGAGTACTTATATTGACATTATAAGGACCATTTTTCTATGTTAATATAACCAAGCCTTCTCTTCCTCGATATTCCCCAACAGCGCCAGTATACAATGTCCTGTGCTCCTAGCTGTCATGGCGTCAAATTGCATTGTCTCGAAACCAGCTCCACGACCATTCTCTTTCGATACAAAAGGTGAGACAACTTTGTTTCTGTCCGGAATATTATGTAACGTAACAAAGACTTATATTTTGCTACCATTTTTCTCTTCGTAAATTGATATGTAATTATACTAGCGGACCCGGCAGACGTTGCCCTTCCCGAACAGCGCCACCTACCAATTGTGTTTCCAAACCATCTAGAAACCCATTGAAATATACACACAAAATTGCATCCAAATCGGTCTAGCCGTTTAGGAGGAGTTAGGTGACAAACACACGTACAGAAGAATTATATATAATACTACCTGTGCCCCGCGACTTCGCTCGCGTGGATGTCGTAAGATACACAATATACTAAAATATCAGCCACATTTTAATAAAACCCGAGGAGCTCGTGGCTAAGTAATAACAGCCGCACGGGTCGATCCATCAGGTTAAGCTACGCTTGCCGGGGTTGTCCATGGATGGGTGACCATCTTTACATACCGAGACTCCTCCGTGCCTCGGAAAGCACGTTAAGCCGTTGGTCCCGGCTGTCATTCGTAGATCTTTGACAGTCGTTACGGGTCGTCAGAAGACCGAAAGTCTGACAACCAGTCTTACCAAGGGGTATCGTATTACCCAGTTACTGGGTTGTGGAGGTCAGATAGGCAGTCGCTCCATGTAAAATACTGGTATTCAGCTGCATCCGGTTAGACTGGAAGCCGACCCCAACATAGTTGGGAAAAGGCTAGGCAGATTGATTTTAATAAAACCCCCTCGTCCCTCAATCCGTCGCCAACCGTCGCGTTGAATCGCCCGCCCGCGCTATTACTTCGTTTTCGCTTGGTGTTCTTTCTGACTTTTTTCGTTTTTCTCGGCTCCTAAGGGTCATAGCGTGATGTTAAATAGCCTATAACTATTCTCGAAAGTTCGGCTACCAAATGCAACAAGAATTTTTCCAATCCGACTTTTTGTTCATATTTTCATGGGTTTTATTTTTTTTGCGCGGAACCCTAATTATTAATCTAAAATTAAAGTAACCTAAGTTACCCGCCGTAAAATCAGCTATCTACCAGTAAAAGTCCTGTCAAAATCGATCCAGCCGTTTCGGAGATTAGTCGGAACAAACAGACAGACAAAAATGTTAAAAATTGCTTTTTTGTTATAAGTACCGTTTACACTGTCTTATGCATTTAGTAAAAAGTTGTTATTTTGACATTACAAACAGACACTTCTATTTTATTTATTTGTATAGATATAGATGTATAGATAATATTGTTATTTATAATTATTTTAGGTCCTGGGACCGGGACCCTGGTGTCCCGGACCTTTGGAAGCTTTCAATGAAAATGAGTCACCAACCGCTGGTTATCCTTGTACGCACTATGCAAGTGCACCCAAAGACAACACCCGGTTGGTGTAGGACTATTGCAGGATATGGATACAAAAATAATTATTGGGCTATGGGTTTGGGTGGCTAAAGTAGACTGGTTATCTAAAACTATGGAAGGACTATGGCCCCTGCCTGACCAATATTTTTTAGTAATAATTATTATTATTAATATGTGTATAATTAGCTAAAGTAAATGCAAGCGTGACCGGCTTCAATATACCGATTAGAACGTAGAGTTGCAAGTTCCTAGATATTTTTTAATTTGACCATTATATTTCTTCTATAACAATATGCTTACTTGCTACTAATAGTTACTTTGGTCAAAAAATTAACAACCTTCAGGCAGATACAGCTGTTACCTGAAGACTTCTGAAAACACAGCAACCCGAAAATAAATCAATTTGTCAAAATACATACGTATGTATCTAGAGACATCACATTTATTGAAAAAATACACAAGTCTTAACAGTGTAGATAATTAATGAAAAAAATATGTTTCTTTTTTTCATAAAATTTTATTCATCTACCTACTACACTGAATAGCATATAAAATAGAAAAGTGTATCGTACCTATTTCTTTGACTTCAAAGCGACGAAACTGATAACAAACGTTTTATATTTTATCACTGCCAGGCTATGGCGAATCTGTCTGTTATTAAACTACGGTCTCAGACAAACGTTTCGCTCTCCGTTACCCATCCTTCATGCGCCGTCTCGTGTTATGAGTGCTGTCTAACTGGCGCAGAATATATGTGAGTTAAAGCAAGAATCACTCGAATACGAGCTTAGAATCAAATGGCTAACTTAATCCACCCATAGTTGCTGCGGTCAATCGGCGGCCTCGGTCGGTTAGTGTCGTGGGTCTGAGGCCTGTGTTCACCCACATTCAAATAACCGGTTAAGTATTTAACCAGTTCTTCCCTTAGGAAGTTTGACATGAACCAACAGTTTAAAAACCTAATCGGCTGGTTTGAATATAGGTGAACACAGCCCTAAGTTTGCTTACCTTACACTGAGTATGTATGTGCACTACTAGCACTTCCAGCGCGACTTCGTTCGCGTGGATTTCGTAGATTAGTGTCCCGTTAGGGGCAGATTTTCAAAAAACCCTGATACACGTTATTTTTATTTTTGGTCTTAATTATAAATACTGAGTTTCGAGTTAATCGGGCTGCGTGGTAAAATTCTTCCACACAAATTTTTCCACCCCCCAATCTCCCTCGTAGGGGTAGTTTAGAAAAACAAAAAAATACTACGTTAATAATTTACTTAGATAAGTATTCGTGCCAAGTTTCAAGTCTATTCACTCAAGGAATAAAATTTTTCGTACAAACGAAATCCCCCCTTTTCACCCCCTTAAAGATCGATTTTCAAAAAATCCTTCCTTATTCCTTGTCTACATTATAAAGGGAACCTCTGTGCAATATCAAGGTTTTTCTAAAATCTTCTTTGGACGGGGTGAAAAGGGGTTGTCAATTTTACAGGGGAAGATTTTACTGCGTGACTTGATTATCTCGAAAATTGGTATAAATAATCTTTAAGTCATGTTTTGGAAATATCCTAAACGATTTTTTTAAATTTCACCCCTGTGGGGGTGAAAAGTGGGGATATAGTTTAAATGAAAAATCTTAAACATTTGGTTGATAAACTTGAAACTTTGCATAAATATTTGTCTAAATGAGCAATAAAGTTTCTCACTATTGGTTTTTCAAAACTATCCCTCAAAGGGGGTTTTGGGGTGTTAAATTTTGTATGGATGAATTTTAACGCGCAGTCTGATTAACTCGAAACTCAGTATTGATACTTTTGACAGAAAATTGTTTTTTTATTGCTTAAATCGACCCCTGACGGGGTGAAAAGGGGTAATTAGATTTTAAGGGGAGGATTTTACTGTGTCGCTTGATTAACTCAAAAATTGGTATAAAAAATCTTTGATTCAAGTCATGGAATCCGAAAAGAGTTTTCGAAATTCTACCCCTGTGGGGGTGAAAAGAGGGGACACAGATTATATGAAAAATCTTATTCCTTTGGTTAATACACTTGAAACTTGGCAATATTTACCTCAGGAACGGGTGTCCTGAGGTTGCTTCGAGCGGACCTGGCCAGGCTCCGAGGAGCCGGCCCCCGGGAGGTGCCACAGGGGGAGGCGCGGCATGATCCTAAGGTTGCGGTGTCTTTAGATCTTAATTTTAGGTTTTTGCCACCGACTTCCGAAATTAAAGTTATTTTTCACTTTGTAGTATTTTTTTTTGGAAGTCGGTTGTTTTTTTTTTTTGCAAAACAATCAAAATAGTTTTATTTTTTACTTTTTAGTGGGTCGGTTTGTAATTTATCTAAGTTACAATAGCCTAATAACAACTGCTCATCACCTTTTACAACACATTGCTTTTCCCGATGCAGGGACGTTAATTATTGAGGAGTTCTCCTGGTACTTCACCATCAGCTCCACTTCACCGTATGCATTGTGACGAGCTTATTTAGCTTAGCAATCATTTTAAAGTAATCGAATCGCAACCCGTGAAATACTTATTACTGAGTTGTTCCGGTGGCCATCTTACCATCTGTGGTCTTCATCAGTTCCACTTCACCAAATGGTGCTTCCCGAGAGCAAATGCACGAGTTACTATAAAAAATACCCAAATCGCTACAGGTGTGCCTATTATATTTGAAGAGTTCCCTGGATTTCTCCTCATCAGATCATGGCCTGATGACAATAAGACCGCCTGGAAAGTATACCATTTCAAACAATGAAAGAATTTCCAAATCGGTCCAGCCGTCTTCGAGCAATCGGAGAACACACATAAAAAAAATCCGACGAACTGAGAACCTCCTCCTTTTTGAAGTCCGTTTATTGCCAGATATATATATATATATATATAGATAATTTATAGCCAGAGTGCATCTCATGACAATTCAAATAAGCCCAAACACGGCTAGGATTTATTTATTTTTATTGATTCATCATCAGATCAGTTCAATGGCACCATTTTCATCAGAACCATTTATTTAAATTTGCTTCGTCATAGTCGTTTAACTATCTTAATCGAGATATCTAATCGCCACCCGTGAAATACTTATCATTGAGGAATACCCGTAGCCATCTGTGGTCTTCTTCGTCAGTTCCACTTCACCAAATGAGACTTTTTGAATGCAAATGCTTGATTTGTTGATGAAAATACCAAAATCGCTATGTGCTTGCCTATAATATTTGAAGAATTCCCTCAATTCCTCATGGATCCTATTATCAGAATTGGATTTTTAATAAAAATAGGACCAATCTGGAAGTATGTCCTTTAAATAAAAAAATAATTTTCCAATCGGTCTATAAATGATGACGGAGTACTGAGGTAACAAACATTAAAAAAAACATACAAATTGATATGAATTAATAACCTCCTCCTTTTTTTGAAGTCGGCTAAAAATAGTAACGAAGTCAATTGAATATTTTTGAAAAGAAGTAATTGCTACGAGGTGTGGGAACGAGTCACACATAGACATACACCGACATAGACGCGGGCAAAAGCTAGTTCGTTTTGATAACTCGATAAGTATGGGAGTTTTTTTTTATATTTTAATATGCCCAGTGACACTCATAGATGCTAAGCTAGCAGCAGTGACTAAAATATCAAGTCACTCTGCCTAAAGAATCATCGACTTAATGGGATCTTCAATCCGACAGCCAAGATCTGGGCTAATTATTATTTATACGAAACATGAGACCTATGTATCTTCAGCATGACACGATAGAAAAGACAGAACAGCCTATAAATTCTAATCCAAGGTAGGAATGCCAAATATACATATCGACGGTTGAAAGGTTAAAAAGCGGAAAATTACAAGTAGGATGGCATTCATAACTCATTTTCTACCAAAATGTCCCTTTCAACCGTCGATATATGAACTAACTAATCAAGTCAATCACTCGTTCGGCTTCTGTATTTGTCAGAGCTAGCGCCTATATTCCAGCGACACGTCAAAATCATATTAATTTCAATTCAACGTTTGGTTTGTCGTGACGCGGTTGCTATAACTAGATTGTTATCCATGTTCAGCTCCCAGCGAATCAATTTACGCTATAGATTGCATTATGTGGGTTAGTTTCAAGTTTTGCGTCCGGATATTCGAGCAATGAATATCGCTCCGTAGCAGCGACAAACGAAGTCATATTCAATTGGACAGCCGGTTTATGTCACGAATGAAAGCGTCGGATAGCCTCGGCTAGCCTCGGCTTGCCACTACGTGAAATCGATGGCCAATTTTTTATCCGTTCAATTGACTTCTTAAGAACATCGAAAAACTAAACGCGTGTAGTGTGTCTTAATCGGCAACTGTGATAGGAAGCGGTGCATATCAGGAGAGAATGCACTAGCGATGCAGACGGGTGCATTGTGTTCACTGCGACTGAGACGGATGCGCTACCGCTAGGTACTGGCGATTGTTACTGTCGCCATTATCAATTGATAATGGCGACAGTGACAATCGCCAGTCTGGGATAATTATCCCAGACTGACGGACATAGAACAATCGACTACTACTAACTAAGTTCAGCGCAAGGAGGTAAAGTTAACCTCAAAAAGATGTACCATCGCGGACATTTGCGGTGGACCACTTTTCGATTCGACCTTACTACTAAGGTAATAAGGTTGAAAAGTGGTTCACCTGTAACATCGACAAAAATTCATTTGATTGTCTACAATCTTCATTCCAAAATATTATATCAATGTGTAGCTACTATTAAAAGTATTCAATGTATAATACGTTTTAAATAAAATAAAAATACTTACACGGCAGATGTGAGTGAAAACGCCGGGAGGGGACGCCCTAGGAAGACATATAGTGATATTATTGGTGATGTTCTTCAGAAAAGTCAGGTGCGTAGTATTCGTTACCGGCGTGCGTGTATGACCAGATGTATTAACGTAAACGAGGCAAAAGGAGTATATTAGGATCGTAGCAGGTGGCGTTCTGTAGTTTCTGCCAACCGCCATGGGAAGCAGGCGTGAGTTTATGTATGTATGTATGTGTAAAAATACTTTAATTCAGATCTTGATCCATATTGTGTTAGTGTTATACAGACTTATATACTATGATATGTTCGTATAAAGATATTAAAAGATTGTTTTAATTCATATATCAGTTGCACTCACCTGACGCACCGGGTACATGCAACTAATGCGCTATGATGGTGCAACACGGCTCATCACTGATGACCCACAGGATGCTGTTGACGCTCCCACGCACTCTGCGCATCATGGACGATGGTGAAGAAACCATCAGTATGTGCTTCGGCAAATATTCCTGATACACTGCAGAAACGTGGAAGCTCCAACAACATCCTGAAGGCATTATTATACCGAACCCGTTTTGTGGCTACAAATTAATACAATATTTTGGAACAAAGATTTGTGCAATTAATGAATTATTTTAGGTGCATAAATGTTTTGAGGCGGACTGTACCCGTCTCGCTGCTGATCACGAACTTCTAATAAGAGCGTACAAAGTGCAAAGCGGATGTTCGTATTTTAGGTTTCAACTGTTACAACAAAACTTTGACTTTGATTTTATCTGCCGTAATGAAGTATAGTTTGAGTTTATAACCATACCGCTTGGATCTTTCATAAAGTCGACATAACAATACGCAAACGAATAAAAAACCCTAAAAAGTCTTTTAGTACGTACCTAATATGTATTACACTTGGACTACTCCTTTCTAGAAATGTAAAGTAGTTACATAAAATCATGTTATTATGAAATGGCAAAAGTCTAACGGCTAGTCTTTTTAAAAAAGCTCATTCAACGCTCAATTATATAGGTAGGCCGTCCAAAATACAGGGTCTGATTAAAATTAGCTAGCGAAATTCAGCAGATGTAATGGGTATCCAAACCTAATGACGATAAAACAAAAAAGATTTGCCTAACTCATAATTTCAAGTAAATACTCTACCAATGGCCGTTGACCCCGTAGTCAGCTGCAGTCTGCTGTAGTCAGCTATAGTCATCTGTAGTCAGCTGCAGTCAGTTGTAGTCAGCTACAGTCAGCTGTAGTCAGCTGTAGTTACATGAAATTAAGAGTTCTTTTTTTGGGTTCCGTACCCGAAGGATGCCACACGGAACTGAAAAATTTCAACTGTCTACCTATTATGGTTCAAAATGAAAGGTCCCCCCACCCCACCCTACACCCCACCTTACATTTTAACTTTATTTTGTTTTTATTATTTGTTGTTACAGCGGCAAAAGAAATACATAATCTGTAAACATTTCAATTGTCTACCTTTTATGGTTCATGAGATACAGCCCGCTAACTGACGGACGGACGAACGGACAGCGGAAGCTTAGTAATAGGGTAACAAGAAACGTGTTTTTTTTTACTAAAGTAAAAAACGTAATGTTACTATATATATTACACGGTCGTACGGAACCCTTCATGTGCGAGTCCAATTCGCACTTGGCTGGTTTTTATTATAAAATTAATTAAACTCCGCAGACGTTCACGGCTGCGGAGTTTTGCTAGATAATTTAACTACTTAATTTGATTCTACGCTGACGGGAGGGCAGCAAAGCACTGAACAGACACAAATTCTCCAACTTTATCACATCACGACTAATGCTCGGTTCCTATAAATAAAAACGTATTATTTTGCATACCAATGCGATGGCAACATTTTTTATTGGCAAACTGGTCTTATAAGTAGATCCGTAAGCTAATTTTATCTGTGATATCTACATCCATATGGGAGGGTCTACTAAGACAAGAGCTATGAAGTCTTTGCTTCATTATTGGTAAAGATACAAAAGTCTTAATTTTAACCAAAACGGTCCGTAAATTATAGGAATTGGCCATTAATGGAATGGCATCGTCTACCCTTCTTGTCAATTAGCTAACGCTGAAGATATCAATACCGTATGTAATCAATCTTGCAAGCATTGTGTCGTGAGTCGGAAGTACCGATTACATCCGAGCGCCTTTTCTACTGTATATAATTAACGCTACCACTCAATGAAGTTCAGTAGCTGAGAATAGGTATGTACACTCTTACGAGTACATATTACCAGTAGTTTATGGCATTATTGTTGCTTTTATTGTAAAGAATTAATATCGTAGAAAATTGCAGTCATTTTTGTTATAGTTGGGCAAATAACATGCATTAAATGTATTGTTTTAGCCTTCTCGCCTTTTGACATTCCATGATATAGTACGCTCACTATAATTTGGCATAATTTATACATTAATTTATCGGATTTTAGTGTACACACGACTAACTCTGTTCAAATTCAAAATTAACAATTAATAAAGAAATTAAATAACGACATTCCTTGTACTATTAAGAGAACTGACAACACGGAAAAATTCAATAAATTACCTTTAAGTATTAAAAAAAAGTTACCAGATTTTTATTTAAAGCGCCCTCTGGTGTAAAGACGACTTTTTCAAGATAGCGTAGAGTTCATTGTTGGTGTCGCTTTATATGTATCACAAGCCCACTATGGTCCGATTCTACCCTTTTTGCAGGCTTTATAATAATTAAATGGACGGTAAAGGGTATCCAGCACAGTCTACTGAGCACGCACGGCATAAAAGTTAATTGGAGGCAGCACAATACAGAAACAGTAAAATATTGGTATTCGCACAATAATTTCCCTTGGACATTTTACTGAACTCGTGTATGCACGTGCGAGCGAAGCATTTCTCTATTCTTCGCGGAACAGCCAACTATTTTGAGAAGCCTAGCCGTTAGACTAATGCTCTATAACAAAAAGAAAATAAAACAGAAGTATAACTGAAGACATTGCTCGATAGCAACCTCCCGCACACAATAGTTGTAATAGAAGAAAATATGGCTTGGTAGCAGTTTCAAGTGGACCCGACTAGTTCCCAGTAGTTCCGAGTGCGCGACTGTGATTTCATTTTGTTTGATATTGCCTCGATTTATGTGCGGTGTGCATGAGCTTGTTATCTTGGTCCTTCTGCACTTCAGTATCTTGTGATACGGTCGACTGCCAAAGAAAGCGTTGCGAATGAACAATGGCGAACGTATCTTTTTTGTACATATATGTATATTTTTGTTGAACATTTGTTTTCCTTTTTGCGTCATTTATTCCTTCCTTTCAGGGCCGACTCATCGAACGAAGCGCCCGTTGCCAATGGACTGACCGAATTTGGAGAGGTAAGCGAATTTCAACCTTATTGTTTGTGTTGTAAGAGCTACGCGAGTGTCTGTTTGCAAGGCCACTGTTATTATGGAAGGATAAAAATGTCGATTTGTTTTGTAAGGAATGTTGGAATTATATATGGAGTAGGTTGAGTAGAAAAGATGCGTGGTAGCCACACTGCTTCATTACCCTTCGGAGAGTACAGACCACCAGGTAATTTATTAATAAACATATCACTCATTTCTAATTTCTGACATTGTGTCATAATTTTAGTGGCAACATTTATCGAACTTATAATTACTAGCGCTTTCAAAACAAGTCATTTCCATCGAGGCACACACCCACACAGAACCTTTAAAAATGCACAAATAAATTTGTGTTTATGTTTAAACCGTCAATAAAAACTTTCGTGAGACTTCCCGCACATTCAAAATCAAACTGAAAGCATTAATTTCAATTAAACCAATTACAGATACTTTTGAATTGTTAAAGAGTCAGTCAGTTAGTCAGAAAGTTGAAGCTAGTCGCCCATTCCAAAACGTAGATCTCTATGGAGAAGAACGGGCAAGAAACTCCATGGACACTCTAAATCAAGATTATTACAAAATCCTGAGTGCATTATTCTTGTTGCTTCTTTAAGTGAGAACAATGTAAAAAAAAAACAATTCGAAATATAAGATTAAAAATAAGCCCTAGCAGTTATGAGATGACCAGTCTCAACTGACGGCGCCCGTTCACGAATATGACGCGTGGATCAGCTCCCTCCAGCTCAACCATTTTGTAGGGAACAGAATGATCCAACACACGCGCCACCATCAGCGAGACATTTAAGTGAGCATAACATACTATCAACTGCCATGCTGTTTTAAGTCAACATCTTAGTATCAAAAGGAAATAAAATCCTACCTATTGAAGCATTCAACAGCTAAAACATGACTAAATAAACAGAAAAACTAAACATCAAAGATCGTAATGCCAGAAAACAGAGACATATTTCTTCCAAATATTAAAATTTTAACAAGTGAGCCCAAGTGGTTGTGGCGCAGGACCAGCATTAAGCCAAGCATTTCTATTTACGATACAATCATCTAACCTATACTATGCTAGTCTACATAGTGTGTGTTTCATGCATGTTTTAAATTTCTTCCCAGTTAGTTGCAGAATATCGTCAGGTATTTTAATATAACATTTTACACAAAACCCCATAAAAGAGGTGTGTACTTAAGACAATCTGAAACGTGGTTTGTCCAATTTGTTCCTATTTCTGGTGTTAAAATTATGCCTGTCACTTATCTTACTTAGAAGATTTAGATTTTTCCTAATACCTATACATAATGTTTTCATATAAATACATTGTTACGAGCTGGGCTTGGGAATAAATAAAGGGCATTGTCCACTTTGTATGGGAATTTGGCTCGGTATGAACTGACACTGCAAGTATAAATATAATACAGATTTAATAGCTAATACCAGTAGGAAAGAGAATATTGTAATATGATTGTATCGTAATGCTTGTAATACTTATTTTGTTTACTTATTTTTTTGTAATAAAACACATTTTAATTTCTACATTTTGTTATTATTCTGACTCATAACTTAAAAATATGTTGTCTAGGAACTGGGCGGGTGAATAATATATTATCTTGGTACCTTACATAGCTTAAAAACTAACTTATAATCATTACATGAGCGCAGCAACCCACTGTTCTTCGACTCACTATGCAGTTGCAGCAATACTGCTTGATAGAATGTCATCCCTGACTGTTATTTTCATTTTCATGTGATATTGTAGCGAAAATAAATAATAAAACACACTTTTCACCACTTTACGTCACGTATAATTTTAGTTAAAATAAAAATAGAAAAAATTCACATTAATTTAATATAAAAAGTAAAAAAAAAGAATAATCAGAGTATAAAAAAGTTGCAGGTTGGTTTTTGTAATATTATGAATAACAACGAGAAAACTTTGGTCTGTCTGGTTAAAGTACGCGAATATCGTTAACGACCTATCGAATTGATTGCATTCGCTTATTCAGGGTTTGCACACGTGATTTACGGTAAAGGAAAAAATAGATCAGAGAACCAAGGTCGCTCGAGTTTAACACGCTCGTAAATTTAAAATAAAATTGTCTTTGAATAATAAGTTTGCAGTGAAGGTATATCTAACTACGTCACTCAGCTAGAGTTTAAAAAAGAATAAATTCTTGAAAAACTCGCAAGTCGTAGTCCGCCACCGAAATGACGTCTGCAGAGACGGCTGAGTCGGCTGAGAGTGTGTAAATACGTAAAATTTTCACATTTCTTGATCTATATCAATACATCAACTTTTTGCAACTGACGCTGCACACAGAAAAAAATGGGGACCCATCTGTCAGAAAAATAATTCAAATCACGAAATAAAAAAGTAAAAAAAATATCGACCAGGATCAAGATGAACAGAAAAAAAAGGTTAACATAAGATAACCAAAAAGTTTTGACAAGCAGAGTTTAGGCTGCAATATGTAGACAAAATACACTTTTGGACGTTGGATGCAAACCTACCACTTGGAGCGACCCACTGCCTTACAACAGATTGTACTTCCTCAAGATCGAAGGTATGCCTTCTCCTTTAGGTGATATCACGACCACAATTCGCATATCGTATCTGCAGTTTCCACCACAGGCAGGAGTTGAAGCGAAATTGCCTATATAGTTCGTATCCGTACGATTCAGGTCGGTGAGTTTGATATCCATATTCAAACTGGGGTCAACGATGGGATTGGCGTCGAAGTTCATAGGCGTGCCGGGGCCAGCGTGAGAAGGGGTATCAGCGTCCATTTTCACAACCAAAACAATACTTGAAAAATAATCACAGTAAAACGAGGCAAACAATATTCGCGATATCAAGAATCATAGTGAATGACAAGTGACTTTAAGTGACAACTGACATTGACATAGAATTTTTTTTTAATAATCGATTAAATAAATCTATTAAAAATCGAAATTCATTGACCAACTTCTATACTTTTAAATTCATTTTTTTTCCAGATATATAGATAAAAAAATAAAAGATGTTCGTGTAAATGTAAGTGATTACAAATATCAGCTTTATTTGACTGTAAATAGACTCTTATATGAATGAGAAGGACTTAGATGAACTTCAGAAATAACAATTAGAATCGATTTGTAAATAATTATTTCAAAATATACGATTAATTGTTGGCATCACTATGAATTATGAACGTAGAGTACTGTCAATATGTCGAAGCATAAAACAATTTCAGTACTTATTAAACACAATATTCGTGGGCGCAAGTTGATACAAAAATATAGAATAAATAATCGTTTAAAAACTAAACATAATTTTTGATTAATTTGTTTCTTTTCGAGCATCGTGTCCACGCGAATCCGAGAATGGAAAAGCCCTTTATATAAGTTTACGCCAAAAAAAACACTAACATTTTATTTATATTGTCACAAATACAGTAATCAGAAACTTCAATCAGGATCACTTGAACGTTCCGCACTAGTACTTCACTGTTTCGTTTTTCAAACTGTACTGTCCTGCAGCTTTGTTTGTTTTTGGAGAAAGGCATCTCGCAGTTTAACCTATAGGAGGTTGTCAACTGCTTAACCGGGCTTGTCTGTGGATGCCTCAATAAATTAGGGCCTCCAGCCAGGCTTAAAAACTAAAACTAAGCGACTACTCGCTAAGGGCACCCCCTTTGGGGTATGGACCTCGGCTTAGGGCGTCGCTGGGAGAGGACAGCAAGGGGACATGCTGGATCGGATTAAACTGTCCCGCAGCGCTAGCAACGCTCTATTTATACGGCGAGTTTAAGCTTCTAGATAGTTCGAGGACATAATTCGAGAGAATTCTAGCATTTTCGTAAATGATCTAGAATGCTGCAACACGACACTAATCATCTAGAAAGTTGTGGAAGTTGTGGAAAGTTATGGTTGTCCATAATGTTCCAGAAAGATCAGGAACAAAGGAGGATAACAGATAGCGTTAGCGTGACGTTTTCTGTCTTAACGACCTACGTAACATTAAGTAGGCAAGGTTCTGTCATTATGTTAATTTTTTTAAACAGTTCCCTTAGACATTCGCGTCTGCGGATGTTGTAGATGTTTCTGACAGCCCTTTTTTGCAGGATAAAGATAGAATCAATATTTGCAACCCGTCCCCACAGCGTAATACCGTAAGACATGATGCTATGAAAGTAACTGAAATAGACCAGTCTCGCGGTATCCACGTCTGTTAATTGGCGGATTTTCCAAACAGCGTAAGTGGCTGTACTTAGCCGCCCAGCAAGTGATGTTAAGTGAGGCATTGCAGCTTTGAGTCGAGCGTAATTCCCAGGAAAACAGTATTTTTGACGAATTGTAGTATCTCCTTATTCAATACAACGTGACATTCACTACTTCTAACATTCAGTAACGCGAATCTTATGCATTTAGTTTTCTTCTCATTTAATACTAAAATAATTACAGCAAATCAATTATGGATCTTAAGCATAGCGTTATTTACGTCGTCAAGCTCCTGTGCCTGTCTGTTTACTTTAAAAAATCAGTGATGTATCATCAGCAAATACTCCATTTGTGGTCGGCTTTTCAGTAAATGAGGTAAATGATTTATATACGTATACTAAAAAGAGGAACGGATCCAATATTGAACCCTGCGGCACGCCCATTTTGATTTTTAAAGCCAATGAATTCACACCGTATATTTAAACTTGCTGCTGTCTATTATTCAAATATGATTTTGCTCAGCTAAGCGCAAGTTTACCCAGTCCGTAATGCTCAATTTTCAAGAGCAGTGTTTCGTGATTCAAATCGTATGCCTTGGATAGGTCGCAAAAGATACCTATTACATCATGTGCCTCTTCTCACGCATTAAAGATGTGTTTTAGTAAAGTAACACCGGCGTCAGTTATACAACGTCCTTTGGTGAAACCATACTGTTGATCGTGCAGAATGTAGATACTACGATTAAAAGGATTGAGCATTTGATTAAACATTACTTTTTTAACACCTTGCTGAAATCCGGAAAAACCGATAAGGGTCCATAATTATTCCTGTCTTTGCTGTCCCCGGATTTGATAAGTGGATTAACTTGACTGTACTTCATGACATCTGGGCATACTCCTAGATCAATATACAAATAAAACATTAAGCTAAATAGGGTGCAATTTTCTAAATAATGGATTGACAAACTTAAGTAGACATTCCCCATAGATCTTCGGTCATTTTGATCTTAAGTTGCTTAAAAGCTTTTACAACGACCACAGGGTGTATATGATTAAATTGAAATTCCACAGGGCAGGCTGAATATCCACTTCATATCCACTTTTAATAAATCAAAAGAAAGTGAGGGCGAGGTATTTTAAAGTTTCTGTACTTTTAATTGGAATATTTGTAAAGAAAGTTGCAAATTCCTGAGCAACATCGATGTTACCGCTAATGAACCGCGGGAAGTTTCCAGTGTGTAATCAGTATTATGTCTTTTGTTCCTGTTCATTTCATTGATAATTTTCCAAGCTATCTTTATTTTATTGTCTTCTGACTTAACCTTGTTGCTAATGTATGAAGCTTTAGCCGCTTTGCAGATATTTTTAAAAGTTTAAGGGCGAATTCGACCAAACCTGTATACCTAGTATAAGTCTAATCCAGCGAATCATTTTTGACAGATTTTCCACACAAAAACTGTCAGACGTCAATTTTATTCCGCGCATAAAAGATACTGACTTTGGTTAAATCAGCCCTGAGAATAAGTAGCAACACACTTTTTAAAAGTTTCCGTGTTAATATACGGCTTAAAGCCATACGGTTAAGATAATCTTTCCCTACTTTTCCTTATGCCTTTAGTTGCCCAGTCACTGAATAAAAACTTAGGGCAAATAGTTTTAGTTTTCTTCTTAAAAGAATTATTGAACTCGGTTTGCACTAAGGAAAGGAATTATTCATACAAAATATTGCCATTGTTCATATTTAGGCCCTGAGCACTTAACTTGCTAATTAAAGTGCTATTAAATTTATTCAAATCACCCGATGTAGTAGGTCTCCTTTGTATCTGCACTTTATGTAATGGTGTATTGGACTCAAAAGTAACTCTTTGACCGCTGTGATCAGAAGGGAGATAATTTACAATGGCTTTATCTAAATAGTCGCAGTAACAAAAAACATTATCAATAAATGGAGCAGTAGCCGTAGTTATTCGCGTTGGTTCCAAAAACACATTAGTTAGATTGAATGATTTGAAGAGGCTTAATAGTCTACTGCTATTTGAATTATTTTCCAAAATATTAAAGTCACCACAAAAAATTACTGATTTAGGAATTACCAGTTGCAAATTTTGCCAAAACGTCTTCCATTACTATCTCAAATATAGATTAGTTTAGATTATATGGGGGTCTGTATGCGCACACAAAATGCTTATCTAGCTCAGCACAGAACAATTCAATGCTATGTTCAACCGACATTTCCACTGTGTCTTTACGAGTCTTAGATACAATACAATTTTTCATTAAGATTAGTGAACCTCTACGCAGCATGGATTTTCGGTTAAAACAACTGCTCACCCTATAGTTCTCATAATTAATTAACATTTCATAATCTTTCAACCAGTTCAGTTAGACTCTTAGTTCCCAAAGTGGTCCAGGTGGATCCCCAGGGGTCAACGCAGCCAACGCAAATTTAGATCTAACCTTCGCATTTTTGTCGAGTTTTGGGAATATTTCCACCATACTATACCATATGGTACGAGTAGAAATGTAGCTGCAGCGGGTTCACCGGAACCAGCTAAATTTTGAAAGTGGTCTATGAGAAAAAAAAATCTGGGAACCTCTGAGTTAGACCAATAATATCAAACTTTGTTTCATTCATGAGATAACCTCGCGTGTGCTGTGATACTTACGATAGCTAATACCATCAGACTAGGCGTATAGTGAGTGTAAAGGGAAGACAGACTGACGTGAAGCCAAGGGATTCAATTATTATAAAATTGACTACCAACTTAAATTGTCCAAACGGACAACTTCGGGTCGGTTTGCAATTGATCTAAGTTACAATAGCCTAATGTATACTGCTCATCAACTTTTACAAAATGTTGCTTTTCCCTATGCAGGGACGTTAATTATTGAGGAGTTCTTCTGGTACTTCACCATCAGCTCCACTTCACTATACGCATTGTGCCGAGCATAAATTGCTTAGCAATCATATTAAAGTAATCGAATCGCAACCCGTGAAAAACTTATTATTGAGTAGTTCCGATGCCCATCTGGGCTCTTCATCATCAGTTCCACTTCACCAAATGGTGCTTTCTGAGAGCAAATGTACGAGATACTATAAAAAAATACCCAAATCGCTATAGGTGTGCCTATAATATTTCAAGAGTGGGAACTCGATTTCACCAGAATCCCATCATCAGATCCTGACCTGATGACAATGGGACCATCTTTCAAACAAAAAAGAATTTTCTAAATCGGTCCAGCCATCTTCGAGTAATCGGGGAACATACATTAAAAAATAATTTAAAAATCCGACGACCTGAGAACCTCCTCCTTTTTTGAAGTCGGTTAAAAAGCATGATCACTAAATGAACATTAAGTTAAACCTCAACTAAGCTTCACGTTATCCTTAATTATACTAAGTTAATTAACCAATGCAAATCAACCAAGTTAACCTAAATTAACGAGAAAAAGAACAAACAGTACCTACCTACATCTTATATAAGTTGTTAGAGGCTCGCTTATACGAGCTCATTCGAACCGCTTCCATTTCCAATGGTTGAAACTAGTTGAAACTAATTAGTTGATTTCTATTTCCATTACCACTGTCGCCCACTGCGGCCGTTGGGGACTTTCAATCGATTTTAGAACGAATTGTTCACGTGGTTGGATATTTTAGGTAACATTTAATTTTGAGTTCGGTTGGGTTTGATTTTAATTTTAGTGTCAAATGTTTATTTGTTGATCGTGAATATCATTTGTGGGTTCAGATAAATAAATTAAAACCATAGGATTTGCATAACTTTTAAATACAATGTTTGACTGATACAGTGAGTTTGTGAGTGTCCCTATTAAATCTTAATGTCTTAATATCACTTTCAAATGTATTAAATTCCATCAAATTCTGTCTGACGTGGCTCCTTGGTTAGTAATTCAAGATAAATAGTGGTCTGCAAAAAAACTATTGAACAAGGACGCACCATGTAAATCAGACTTCAAACCGCAAAGGAATTAGTTAAAATGGAATATCAAAGTATGCACTCTTAAAAAGTCAGAGATGAAACAAACAGAACAATTTAATCTAAAACATAGCATAAAACAGACAATTTATAAGAACATTCACTAACTATTGCGACCACATAAATAAAGAAAATCAGATAAAAAGCATAAAACAGTTTAGTGCCATCATAACAACGATAAATAAGTAGTAACGAAAGACATCAAGCTCTTAATAATACCAACTGTAGCTCAACAAACAAGATAACAACGCCACTTCAAATCGAGTAACATTCGGGACCACTCCGAATTTCCTCGTAAAACACTGGCCGAGCCGCTTACCGCTTAGAGCCGCCATTTTGGAGGAACCTTAAGAAATTGAAATATAATCACTGGCCC
The DNA here is from genome assembly GCA_947568875.1 of Fissipunctia ypsillon. Classification (NCBI taxonomy): domain Eukaryota; kingdom Metazoa; phylum Arthropoda; class Insecta; order Lepidoptera; family Noctuidae; genus Fissipunctia; species Fissipunctia ypsillon. The sequence continues at coordinate 25,457,306 of OX387643.1, read as the reverse complement.
ATCAGCTCACTTCTCATTAGCATGTTATTAAATTGTCTCGGAGACATCTCCAAAGTTAAACGAATGGTCCTTTATCCACTTTTGGTCCTTCGTCTCAGGCCCACGCTGCGAGCTCTTGCCATGTTTTTGTGTGGTTCGTGTAAGCTCGACATTACATTGATGATTTAGGCGGTCGTTCATGTAATTAGAACGGAATCCTCTTGTTTCTTATTGCTGTTATTGTGCTAGGGTTGGCAAGCGCGAGCTACGTATGACATGGCACTATTCACTTGAATTTTGGTGGCTCGAGTTTTGTTAAAATTGGTAATCCAAACAGGGAATTAGTTTTGTTTAACAAAAACTGTTATAAACTGACCATATTATAAAAATTATTTAAAAAAGTTAAAATGTAAAACATTTTACTGGCCATATTTACTGCAATGTCATATTTAAATCCTACTAGGATTAAATATTAGTCAAACCATAAAAGATACGAAAGCGGTTACCAGCCCTATGTTAGAATTTAGGAAGATGAATGTGTTGGCCAGACAGTAGTAGTGATGAATGGCATCAATTAAGTTGATGGTTAATCGATGATCTCCCTGCGTACGTACTAGTAGAACTTTGGAGTTATATTAATACTAGCTTCCGCCCGCGACTTCGTCCGCGTGAAATTTTGTTTCCCCCAACCCACCACGTCGCATCGCATCGCCTGCCCGTGCTGTTACTTCGTTTTTGCTTAGCGCTCGTTCTTATTTTTTTTCTTACATACATCATTAGAATAATAACTCGTAGCTAATTATGCGGAAGATCAGATAAGATAACTTTTATTTATGATAATATTTACGTAATAATTATAAGCAATAGTCTAAAAATAATAATAATATCTACATGTATATAAAAAAGAGAAATGTTATATTTTTTTATAGTTAACAGGTAGTTTATCAGTAGGTACATACTTAATAGAAGATGGTCATGATATTAATAGTCAAATGATGATTATGATAACATCCCAAAAGAATTCTAAACATCCTACCTAGCTACTGTAAAAGGAGGAACTGACTTTTATTAACTTACTGGACCAAAGTCAAAACAATTAGTTCATTTTAATAAATACCAACAATTTAAATACAAACAATTAGGTCGCCGGTGTGAGTGTCGGGCTGCATTAAGACCAAATTAAATTATCATTTAGAATAGTCTGCACAACTGTGCTCTGAAACATTTCATAACATTTTATCTACAAATTGTGTAGAGCTAAAGATACGACCTTTTGCCTACGTGTTTGCTAGTAATTATATTTACTTAGTTGTTCGAGACAGGCTGTCATGCAAAAAATGTTGTATTTTGGATAAAAACAAACTTTGGAATCAAACAAATAAACAAACAAACAATTTTTTTATAACAACAAAAACATTCGTAGACAAAGGAAAACATCGTAAGGAAACCTGAACTTATATTTAATTTACCTGTCTAGAGCAAGCGTGCTGACCACTCTCTGTTTGGACGAGACCTATGCATTTTATTTTACACGCATATTTAAAACATGGGAATAAATTTACATTTCTTGCTGCAGCTTCACTACAATTAAGACTGTCTAGGACGAACAAAGCCTGCATATCGTAAAATGAATTGTCGAATAAGAATATTATTGAAAGTCGCGAGAAATTGAAGTGAAGGAGTTACTCGGCAATAATAGGAATTAATCATCCTTGCAGAATTTTTCGTACCGTTATCAAATTATAATAAAATTCAAGATTATTTTTATTTACCTCGTGTAATAATGACTAAGAAAAAATAATTTTAATTTGCATAAAAGCATGCGTAGATATAAAATGATATTAATTTGCATTTTGAGCAAACATGTTTTGTGTTTGAAATTAATTGTAACGGTAAGCAGTGTACCTACCTAACCAAATTTTGCAGTTTGAATACAGTGCTGTCTATCATCAGCTATAAATTATAAATCATATTTGTTTTGTAAATTGCCTAAATCAATCACTTTTACACGTTCATTGGGCGGTGGTTTCTAGCCGACTAATCTGTGAAGAAACACCGAAAAAACTCAAAGGTGTTTGCTGTTTCAAAGTCACGTTGTAGTGGTCAGATCATTATGTTGATTAATTATTGTAGATGATAAACCACGTTTTATGCCTGGCTATCAGCATCATCGGCCAACAGACGTTCACTGTGGTACATTAGCAATGTAAAGATAATAAATTATTACATACATATTTACACGTAACTGCGTAGTAAGTCATACTAACTTATCACAAAAGAAGTTATATCAAGCAGCTAAGAAAAATAATTTCCGCCTTCTCGAATAATAAACAAACTTTAACTCAAGTCAATGCGTTTAAAAATGTAAAAGCAGGATATAATAAGATTCTGTAGCGATGTCGCCACAATGCTTAAAATAATACCCGCAGTGTTCCGTCCTGAGTAGGTACACAACGCGCGGGGGTAGTTTAAAGAGTCAAATGTTAATATTGAAGCAGCTGGAAACAGAAACGCCGAAGGAAAACTTGCTTTAAAACTTTCATAGAGCACTTGAAGTGGCGCGTGCTGAATAGAAAACTTTAAATAATTGCGCTCTCTGTACATTTGTACAGGCCCTGCATTCGATTCCGGAAAAATTAAAACGTTTTACCGACGGAAAATTATTTTTGGGCAAAAATGAACAAAAATATGAATTAAAAGTCGCTCTCGCTTACAGCATTGACCGTACAATAAAAACATAACGATGATTTAGATCGCAATTTAAGTGTGACTAGAACGGAGTTTTTAAAATGGCGGCTGAATATTTAAGCGGGAGGTTCCATCGAAAGGTGCGCTGTATGAATTAGGGATGTTACACCGGAATAAGGATTTTTATTTTTAAACGTATATTTTGTATTGCTCTTTGAAAGCTCCGTGAAAAAACACAATTTGTATGGTCAATACAATCTCTTAAACAAAAAATACCACTCTCTTTTTATGATATACCTCGTGATAGATATAGTCTCGTGGCTAAGTAATAACAGCCACACGTGTAGATTGATCAGGTTAAGTTACGCTTGCCGCGGTGGGTCCGTGGACCACAAATACATTTTACATACCAAGAACCCTCCGTGTCCCGGAAAGCACATTAAGCCGTTGGTCCCGGCTGTCATTCGTGGATCTTTGACAGTCGTTACAGGTAGTCAGAAGCCAAAGTCTGAAAACCAGTCTTACCAAAGGGTATATCGTATTACGCAGTAACTGGGCTGTGGAGGTCAGATAGGCAGTCGCTCCACGTAAAATACTGGTATTCTGCTGTATCCAGTTAGACTGGAAGCTGACCCCAACGTAGTTGGGAAAAGGCTAGGCAGGTGATGATCCATAATAACGAGATTTTATAAGCCCGCTATATCTATTATGTGAATTCTACATCAATAAAATTAGGGCGATAATTTAATTAATGCTAATAAAGTATTGAGTTTTGAATGAGGACTCAGCGAATTGGAGCTAAATTCATTTTCGTTAGTTACTTTACTCATAATTGTGTTATAAACCAGGGTTATCACGCTTAGTTACACCTACTCAGATCTATGTAAGTTTCCGTCCTCACGAGACAAATCACAGAGTACATTAATTTCCAGCTAATGAACATCTGTTCCCAAGGTATAGTCAACCGCACATCAGCACAACGTAAGTCACCCTTACTGCTACGACAAAAAGGCGCTATCAATATGGAATTGAAACCTTTGATATGCGGTGGACTGTACTGTTGTAGGTATATGTGAAACTGGTGCAACTTTTCAATCTGTTATTATCGTTACAATTTACAACTAATTAATAACAGAACAGTAACCCTTCTAAATAAACCACAATACAAAATACTTCAGGTTTTATATTTTTAACATGCATGACCGATTGGAACGTTATTAAACTGGTTATTAAAATTTTGTTAAATCACCAATCAAAAATCACCGAAGCGAAAGTATTGAAGAGCATAAATGCATAAAGGTCGCTTCGCACGATCTGGTTTCGCGCCGACATCAACGTGAACTCAGTATCCAATCCGATGCGAGATTCTTTGCAGGCCCATGAATAACATCGCCTCTCGCTCTCTGTTACCATTTGTAGATTTAATACCATATCGTGTGAATTGACCTCGTAGGGCATGATTGTAATTTTATGAATATAAGAAACGTGTCATGATTTAGGTTTTTTTATCATTTTTGTTGCCTGTATTTTTGTAGATTCAAGTCCCAGTATTGTGTTGGCGTTATTTTAATTTTGCAGACTTCTCAAAACTATAGTAATAGTGTAGTAGCATAGTATTTATTGCCGAATAGCCAATTACTATTTACATCAGCCAATTTACTTTAATTTTCAATTCGTAGAAAACTAAATATTTATTTATTTATTCGGAATCACCAACAAAGGATACACAGATACAATAGAAATCACAATAATACAAAAGATTATTTTACGTATTGCAAGAGACCACAACAATTAACTAGATGTTAACAATATTCACATTGAACAGAATCTCTTGAGTCGAGGTTTTGACACAACACTAAAATAATACTTGTAAAACACGTACCTTCAGAAGAAGGGGACCCGTCACAAATAATACAAGCAAATATTTTCAAAATGCTGGTGGCTAGCGTTACAAAAAATATATACTCATCGTAAAATAATATGAGTCATTGTTCTTGTTTTTTTCCCTCTCAGTTAGTTTTAATCATGGTCTGGTAGTTTGAGTAATACAAGCTGCCTACCCAATGTCCTTTCTTTGGTATTTTTCGTCGAATCGTTAAGCTCCTTAAGTTCTGAGTTGAGCTGTACTATTACTGACAAATGCGCGCACTGACTGGACAGGTTCACTCAATCTGTGTGGTTCTTTCCTCAAAATACCATTTCAGACCAATTTACATGGTCTTCACAATGATAAAAGTGTTTGTACAAACCTACTTACAGAAATAAATTACATTTAATACAGCCGATCTATTCTGTTAAAATCTCACCGTGAAAGTTTAGGTGAAGTGAGCTGACATTTCACTGATGCTAGGGATTGACACTATAGACTTCAAGCTCACTTCACCGGTGAGATTTTTACAGAATGGATCGGCTTGTCTGCAACCTACCTTTCCTTGTCTGCAGAAAGTGGTGCGAGAGATGAACCGCCTGGGCATGATCGTGGACCTTTCCCACGTAGGAGAGAACACCACCAGAGCCGCTATCCGCATCTCCCGGGCACCTGTGGTCTTCACCCACTCCTCGGTCTACAGCCTCTGCAACCACAAGCGGAATGTACCTGACGACATCATTCACTCATTGGTTTGCATCTGCACTTGAAAGATTTGTAATTGTATATTAAAGCACAATCTAGTGAATGCGGTGCTCCTAACCAAGCCACGTCCCAATGTTGTAGTGTCGAGTGTCCACACACCTGAACTTCTGAGGATCTAAAAACGGCACTGATGCAGCGATTGGAGTGGTCACCTACTGGGTCCAACTAATCCTACTTCCTACTTCCTATCCTATCCTACTATCCTACCCTATCCTACAATCCCATCCAATCCTATCCTATTATATCATAAACGTGAAAGTTTGTGAGGATGGATGGATGTTTGTTACTCTTTTACGCAAAAACTACTGAACTGGGATTAACATATAGGATACTTTTTATCTCGATATCCTTATGGGATCGAGACTTATGTGGATGCAACCGCGGAGCGCTGTTAGTCTAACATAATAATATTTACATTTACCATCGACTCCTACACCCGTATTATAAACAAGTAAAAGTGATTACTTCAGTAAAAGTAATTACATAAGTAATGTTTTTTATTCTATAGTTTAGTAATCGCTTGAAGTCAAAAGTTAGAATTCTTAGCCAAGTAATAGTCACCATTTTCTTTACTTAAGCATTAAGAAGTCGACCATTTTGCGTTTGATTTTGCGGTAATAGCAATGAAAAGCCTCGAAGAGACTTTTGGTGTTACAGAATGATATCAATAACGATATACAACTGGAGATTAATGTTGCTGAGCCTAGAAATCGCTAAGTTTGCTTTCGTGATGTGGATCCATTTCATGATTATGAATTTCTCAGAAGATTGTTATAGAAAGAGATTTTGTTTTTCCCAAAAGTGTTGTGATGAATGTGATTTTACCGACAATTACAGACTCTACAATCAGAGACACAAAGTGAGCTTCCTGCAAGTCCACTGTGCCAGTTACTAACAGCCGTACGTTTTTATGCCACTGGTAGCTTCCAGGTTGTATGTGGAGACATTTTGCATATTTCACAATCGACGGCGTGTCATGTAGTGAAGAGAGTTACTCGTGCATTGGCCTTGCTAATGCATGATGTCATTAAGTTTCCAGTTAATTTAAAAAAACAAAGAATGCCTTCGAAAACCTTAAGAGCACTTGGACTGAAAGATATTGTAGGTGGTATTGTAAGTAATTTCTTAATGAAGTCATTAGACTTCATTAAGAAATTACTTAGCAGCAACTAATTGCTTGTTTATAAATACGGGTGTTCAGAGGAGAAGAATGTTATTGAATGGCAAACAAGCAACAGGTCACAGCCGCTTATGACCATCTACACTAGAGGCATCGTAGATGTCAAGAGGTGACTGCCGCTTATGAACATACACACTTGAGGCATCGTAGATGTCAAGAGGTGACTGCCGCTTATGAACATACACACTTGAGGCATCGTAGATGTCAAGAGGTGACTGCCGCTTATGAACATACACACTTGAGGCATCGTAGATGTCAAGGGGTGACTGCCGCTTATGAACATACACACTTGAGGCATCGTAGATGTCAAGAGGTGACTGCCGCTTATGAACATACACACTTGAGGCATCGTAGATGTCAAGAGGTGACTGCCGCTTATGAACATACACACTTGAGGCATCGTAGATGTCAAGAGGTGACTGCCGCTTATGAACATACACACTTGAGGCATCGTAGATGTCAAGAGGTGACTGCCGCTTATGAACATACACACTTGAGGCATCGTAGATGTCAAGGGGTGACTGCCGCTTTTGAACATCTACACTAGAGGCATCGCAGATGTCAAGGGGTAACTGCCGCTTATGAACATACACACTTGAGGCATCGTAGATGTCAAGGGGTGACTGCCGCTTTTGAACATCTACACTAGAGGCATCGCAGATGTCAAGGGGTAACTGCCGCTTATGAACATACACACTTGAGGCATCGTAGATGTCAAGGGGTGACTGCCGCTTTTGAACATCTACACTAGAGGCATCGCAGATGTCAAGGGGTAACTGCCGCTTATGAACATACACACTTGAGGCATCGTAGATGTCAAGGGGTGACTGCCGCTTTTGAACATCTACACTAGAGGCATCGTAGATGTCAAGGGGTGACTGCCGCTTTTGAACATCTACACTAGAGGCATCGCAGATGTCAAGGGGTAACTGCCGCTTATGAACATACACACTTGAGGCCTCGTAGATGTCAAGGGGTGACTGCCGCTTTTGAACATCTACACTAGAGGCATCGCAGATGTCAAGGGGTAACTGCCGCTTATGAACGTACACACTTGAAGCATCGTAGATGTCAAGGGGTGACTGCCGCTTTTGAACATCTACACTTGAGGCATCGTAGATGTCAAGAGGTGACTGCCGCTTATGAACATACACACTTTAGGCATCGTAGATGTCAAGAGGTGACTGCCGCTTATGAACATACACACTTGAGGCATCGTAGATGTCAAGAGGTGACTGCCGCTTATGAACATACACACTTGAGGCATCGTAGATGTCAAGGGGTGACTGCCGCTTTTGAACATCTACACTAGAGGCATCGCAGATGTCAAGGGGTAACTGCCGCTTATGAACATACACACTTGAGGCATCGTAGATGTCAAGGGGTGACTGCCGCTTTTGAACATCTACACTAGAGGCATCGCAGATATCAAGGGGTAACTGCCGCTTATGAACATACACACTTGAGGCATCGTAGATGTCAAGGGGTGACTGCCGCTTTTGAACATCTACACTAGAGGCATCGTAGATGTCAAGGGGTGACTGCCGCTTTTGAACATCTACACTAGAGGCATCGCAGATGTCAAGGGGTAACTGCCGCTTATGAACATACACACTTGAGGCATCGTAGATGTCAAGGGGTGACTGCCGCTTTTGAACATCTACACTAGAGGCATCGCAGATGTCAAGGGGTAACTGCCGCTTATGAACGTACACACTTGAAGCATCGTAGATGTCAAGGGGTGACTGCCGCTTTTGAATATCTACACTTGAGGCATCGTAGATGTCAAGAGGTGACTGCCGCTTATGAACATACACACTTTAGGCATCGTAGATGTCAAGAGGTGACTGCCGCTTATGAACATACACACTTGAGGCATCGTAGATGTCAAGAGGTGACTGCCGCTTATGAACATACACACTTGAGGCATCGTAGATGTCAAGGGGTGACTGCCGCTTTTGAACATCTACACTAGAGGCATCGTAGATGTCAAGGGGTGACTGCCGCTTTTGAACATACACACTTGAGGCATCGTAGATGTCAAGAGGTGACTGCCGCTTATGAACATACACACTTGAGGCATCGTAGATGTCAAAAGGTGACTGCCGCTTATGAACATACACACTTGAGGCATCGTAGATGTCAAGAGGTGACTGCCGCTTATGAACATACACACTTGAGGCATCGTAGATGTCAAGAGGTGACTGCCGCTTATGAACATACACACTTGAGCCATCGTAGATGTCAAGAGGTGACTGCCGCTTATGAACATACACACTTGAGGCATCGTAGATGTCAAGGGGTGACTGCCGCTTTTGAACATACACACTTGAGGCATCGTAGATGTCAAGAGGTGACTGCCGCTTATGAACATACACACTTGAGGCATCGTAGATGTCAAGGGGTGACTGCCGCTTTTGAACATCTACACTAGAGGCATCGCAGATGTCAAGGGGTAACTGCCGCTTATGAACGTACACACTTGAAGCATCGTAGATGTCAAGGGGTGACTGCCGCTTTTGAACATCTACACTTGAGGCATCGTAGATGTCAAGAGGTGACTGCCGCTTATGAACATACACACTTTAGGCATCGTAGATGTCAAGAGGTGACTGCCGCTTATGAACATACACACTTGAGGCATCGTAGATGTCAAGAGGTGACTGCCGCTTATGAACATACACACTTGAGGCATCGTAGATGTCAAGGGGTGACTGCCGCTTTTGAACATCTACACTAGAGGCATCGTAGATGTCAAGGGGTGACTGCCGCTTTTGAACATACACACTTGAGGCATCGTAGATGTCAAGAGGTGACTGCCGCTTATGAACATACACACTTGAGGCATCGTAGATGTCAAGAGGTGACTGCCGCTTATGAACATACACACTTGAGGCATCGTAGATGTCAAGAGGTGACTGCCGCTTATGAACATACACACTTGAGGCATCGTAGATGTCAAGAGGTGACTGCCGCTTATGAACATACACACTTGAGGCATCGTAGATGTCAAGAGGTGACTGCCGCTTATGAACATACACACTTGAGGCATCGTAGATGTCAAGAGGTGACTGCCGCTTATGAACATACACACTTGAGGCATCGTAGATGTCAAGGGGTGACTGCCGCTTTTGAACATCTACACTAGAGGCATCGCAGATGTCAAGGGGTAACTGCCGCTTATGAACATACACACGTGAGGCATCGTAGATGTCAAGGGGTGACTGCCGCTTATGAAAATCTACACTAGAGGCATCGCAGATGTCAACAGGTGACTGCCGCTTATGAAAATACACACTTGAGGCATCGTAGATGTCAAGGGGTGACTGCCGCTTTTGAACATCTACACTAGAGGCATCGTAGATTTCAAGGGGTGACTGCCGCTTTTGAACATCTACACTAGAGGCATCGCAGATGTCAAGGGGTAACTGCCGCTTATGAACATACACACTTGAGGCATCGTAGATGTCAAGAGGTGACTGTCGCTTATGAACATACACACTTGAGGCATCGTAGATGTCAAGAGGTGACTGCCGCTTTTGAACATCTACACTAGAGGCATCGTAGATGTCAAGGGGTGACTGCCGCTTTTGAACATCTACACTAGAGGCATCGCAGATGTCAAGAGGTAACTGCCGCTTATGAACATACACACTTGAGGCATCGTAGATGTCAAGGGGTGACTGCCGCTTTTGAACATCTACACTAGAGGCATCGCAGATGTCAAGGGGTAACTGCCGCTTATGAACATACACACTTGAGGCATCGTAGATGTCAAGGGGTGACTGCCGCTTTTGAACATCTACACTAGAGGCATCGCAGATGTCAAGGGGTAACTGCCGCTTATGAACATACACACTTGAGGCATCGTAGATGTCAAGAGGTGACTGCCGCTTATGAACATACACACTTGAGGCATCGTAGATGTCAAGAGGTGACTGCCGCTTATGAACATACACTTGAGGCATCGTAGATGTCAAGAGGTGACTGCCGCTTATGAACATACACACTTGAGGCATCGTAGATGTCAAGAGGTGACTGCCGCTTATGAACATACACACTTGAGGCATCGTAGATGTCAAGGGGTGACTGCCGCTTTTGAACATCTACACTAGAGGCATCGTAGATGTCAAGGGGTGACTGCCGCTTTTGAACATCTACACTAGAGCCATCGCAGATGTCAAGGGGTAACTGCCGCTTATGAACATACACACTCAAGGCATCGTAGATGTCAAGAGGTGACTGCCGCTTATGAACATACACACTTGAGGCATCGTAGATGTCAAGAGGTGACTGCCGCTTATGAACATACACACTTGAGGCATCGTAGATGTCAAGAGGTGACTGCCGCTTATGAACATACACACGTGAGGCATCGTAGATGTCAAGAGGTGATTGCCGCTTATGAACATACACACTTGAGGCATCGTAGATGTCAAGAGGTGACTGCCGCTTATGAACATCTACACAAGAGGCATCGTAGACGTCAAGAGGTGACTGCCGCTTATGAACATCTACACTAGACGCAACATAAACGTCAAGGGGTGACTACCGCTTATGAACATCTACACTAGACGCAACATAATCGTCAAGGGGTGACTGCCGCTTATGAACATACACACTTGAGGTATCGTAGATGTCAAGAGGTGACTACCGCTTATGAACATACACACTTGAGGCATCGTAGATGTCAAGGGGTGACTACCGTTCATGAACATCTACACAAGAGGCATCGTAAACGTCAAGAGGTTACTGCCGCTTATGAACATCTACACAAGAGGCATCGTAGACGTCAAGAGGTGACTGCCGCTTATGAACATCTACACTAGACGCAACATAAACGTCAAGGGGTGACTACCGCTTATGAACATCTACACTAGACGCAACATAAACGTCAAGGGGTGACTGCCGCTTATGAACATCTACACTAGACGCAACATAAACGTCAAGGGGTGACTACCGCTTATGAACATACACACTAGAGGCATCGGCATCATAGATGCATTACCATACCAGAGATAAAGCTGATATGTCTAATGTGCCTGTCACTACACCGGCATCCATACTCTGTAAAAGCTGCTGTAAGTTTAAACTTACAGGTTAGCGATAAAGTAATTTAAACTGATGTTAATGTTTGTTTACAGAAAGAAAATGGCGGCATTATCATGGTCAACTTCTTCCCTGACTTCGTGAAATGCGCTCCCAATGCTACCATCTCCGATGTTGCTGGTAAGTAACTGCGCTCAAATAACATTTAATAAAAGTAGTATCAATTTATTATGGAAATTAACATAATAACTATACCTACTTTTATGATCCGAAAACTTCAATAAAACAGACGATAAATTAATTATTTTAATATATAATGCATTCACAAGAGATCACAGTCAGTCATTTAACTTAAAACGGCTATGATAAATAATTATTTAAGTATTTAAACTGATAAAACTATAGCAACCCCAAAACCCCCCCTTTAAACCAGCCAATCCACATGCAAATAACACAGAAAATTAACTCATACGCGTACAATTTACATAATCATCGCATTTAGACCGCAACACGCTATTACAGGGCGAAACAAAGGTACGTCGGAGTTGCCCATTAAACCCAAAGTTGGGCAAAGATTCCCACAACTTAGAGCCGGGATCCTGCTAAGTACTTAATCACAGACTATTGTAAGGGTAATCATTAGTGCGTGCTTATTTACTTTGCCGAAGATTAAGACGTCGAATTCTCGAGCTTAATTTATAGAGTACATGGTAGAAGACAAGACAATCAAGGGTAACAATATTCATTGCATTATTTACGTTGTGGAACAGACGAAGTTTTTTTAATATTATGAAGCAATGGATTAGGGATTTCCTTCAAAATCCTTCAGATTGTGACTGGGAGTGTGTTTCGCCATTAAAAGGTGCTGGATAAAAAGAAAACTAGAAATGTATATCAGTGAGAAAAATGGCACATATTTAGGAAGCCTTCTAATCTTAGTTAGCTCAGATGTGAATAAATGGTTTTGTTTTATCATGGATTTCTGCATAAATTATTTTAATTCCGTCTTAACACATTTTCAGAGAAGCTTGAGTAGCATCGGGTCACTGTCCCCGATGCTACTCAACAGTAACGTGTCACAAACTCAAATCACCAATGAGTAGCCAGCAAGCCAGCATGTCGCAGCACTAATAGATAAGAGTATTTCAATGGTGGTCCGTACCCGACGCAACCGATCACAAACTAGTTAATAACGCGTTAGTAAGTGGCTTCGTGTATATTCTGGATGGATACCCATTGGTGATTTGAGTTTGTAACACGTTACTTTTAAGTAGCACGCTACTGGCCGTAGTTTCCCGTCTCCGAGTAAATAAATCCAGTACGGTTGTGAGGAAACTATTAGAGTGTGGCGTTAATAATGGATAACTCTATATCTGTGTCTGTCTAAATTTAAAAAAAAAATCAAACCCGACGGCTATGTACATTTTTTTTTAACTTGCCACCTTTGTTCTTCACTTCCTCGGCCACCGTGTTCATAAATGCAGGAATGAACACTATCTGATTTTTGCATAATATTCTTAAATAAACGTGATATAATATGTGTATTACAGTTTTAGAGTACCTACCTCATGTGTTGTTTTTATTAAATATTTAAGTGTAAAAATTGTGTTTTTCGTATTTTTTTTAAGTCCAAGTTCGTCAGGTGTAAAAAGATGTATGGAGAAAATGGTATATCAATATTTATTTATTTATTTATTTAATCTTTTCACACTTAAAAAAGTACAAAGGCGGACTTAATGCCTTAGGTATTCTCTACCAGTCAACCAAGGGTGGTGAAGAGATTAGATGGCAGGTGCTCTGTTAGGAATATTCCATTTCTTTTTTCGATACAACGTTATTGATACGAAGAAGGAGATGTAAAAAAATATTGAATCAAAATCATGAGATAAACTGTAATAAACAACTTATAGCACGTTTGTCTAATAATATTATACAGAAATCAGATAGTGGAAATTTCTTCATTTGTGAACACGGTGGCCGAGGAAGTGAATAGGCAATTAATATATATTTTTTTATAATTGCTCATTCCCATCGACTCCGGGGTTATTACATCCATAAATTACGTCCAAAAAAATTGCCAAATATTGTTTCCAAACATTCTTTCGAATTTCTAAACATTCTTTATAAACAGCCCCCAAACCCAGAGGGGTGGGTTTAGGGCTGTTTATAAAGAATGTTTGGAATTTCGAAAGGAGGCACAAAACATGAGTTTCCAACAAACGTGACGTTTTGAGAGGTTTCATTTCAATTTCAAAAATATTAACTCAGACTATCGCCTTTTAAGGTCGAATATTATGTCGAATATTAGCTCTGACTGTTGATGTGTGAGAACTCTCGTTTTAATTGCGATACAGGATAAATAATATTTTTCTTTACTTACACTTCGACTTGATATAAACTGAAAATCTATTCTTGTGCGATTCCTGTTCGGGCATCTCAATTCTTCCTTTAAATGTGAGTTAAGTATTGAATTTTTTAATTGTGTTGTGACTACCAGTGGCGCAGCTATGATTATCATTAGAGGGAAGCCGAAGAAAAAATTGTTCACTTTTCATAAACTCAGACAAAAACTGTAGGTTTTTAATCTTATGATACATTAAATTGGTATTAAATATAATTATGTAATGTGATGGGATACACAGTTACACAGGTGAACCATATTATTTAGCAATAGTAGACACTAAGAAGAGTGGTTATTCCGAAGGGAAGCCGCTAGGAATCGGATTGTATGAAAGGCTACGCCCCTGGTGACTACGAAAATGGATATTAGCCACTAGTATGCAACAATGTAGATAACATGCACTGGTGAAGCGTTTATGATGTATAAAGATGCGGAGAGAAATGCACTGAATGAATTCACATCCAAGTCGTGGAGCATCATTAGGAACATTGCACCAGAAAAAAAAATCAAAGTGTCCTCGAAGCCTCATTCAGCTGGCCAGCGATGATGAAGATGACGATGCATAAGACACACGTTTACAAGCGCTATTGCAAAGCGTTATCCAAAATGATTAGAGTTCAAATTTAGCGGTTTTATAGAATTATTGGCGACCGCGTGTCAGCCATTACACACGCGACAGTGAGCGACCGGAGCAGGCAGAAGTGTGTCTTCTTCATGACTATCAGGTTGTGTTGCGGAGCGTGCGAGGAATGAGTCGTTCGCGCGTTCGACGGTGAACCATTCCAGTCAGTTCATCAGACCCAAAACTTAATCTATGATTGATTGGTTCGATTGTGAAGAATTGGCGCGAACACGTACACCTCGTATCGTCACATAGTCTACAAAGTTGTTACACAATAGGTAAGCGAATGTCTCCATGGTCGCATCTAGAACGACCCTACTTCCTCGTCTCGTTACATAATCCAGATGCAACTATAATCACATATTGACAGACTGTGCACCGATTACATTGGCATGATCCCATTGGTGATAATTATTACTAGGATTAACACGCGGTCATTAAATTGATTGATAGTATCGTTTCATTATGCATAGCAGTACAATGTGGCGTTTTCAGCGGCCACGTCAAGCGGCTTAATTGTGCCAATTAAATTACTATGAATATAATAGTGCCAATCCGGTAGTCTTAGTGTGTTCATTGTCAATATACTCGTACGTCAGTTTAATTGGTTTTATAATAATGTTTGGTGACAAACGTCATCCTATTATTCAGTGTACGGCATTCTCTACCTGTCAATCTTTGGATATACAATGAACACCTCGAAAATGATACAAATGAAAATGTATTTACTAGAGAAACACTCAAATTGAAAGCTAGTATTATCTTCTATATCTACCTTTAAAAATAAAAATACAATGCTGTTCATTGGTAAGCGCAACACTTGAGCACGGCTAGACTGATTTAGCTATTTTTTATAGGTTGTTATAGATTCTATAACAACCTATAAAAAATAGCTAAATCAGTCAAAGAAAAATTTGAAAAGTTTACTAGAAAATTTTCAAATTCGGGAAAAACTGAGTGTCTTTTTTTATTGTTTTTTTTTTATATCAACTCATTACTATAATTATTGAGATTTTGACAGGACAACGTCTGCCGGGTCCAGCTAGTAAGTAATGAAAACCAAAAAATCAACGTCCACTTGTAGAAGTTCTTTCAAAAAAGATAAGAATGTGCCATCAGATACGTGAGTAATCTCCAAAAGTTTGAGCATAATACGCAGATATATCATTGTTCCCATACATGTATAATGTATACAAAAGTATACATTCGGGCGTCTGCACGATATGTAGGGAAATCTCTTATGATTTATTTAGCCGGTCGCGTCTACTGAAGCCGGAACTTGCTACTACATCAATATAGATAATATTACTTTATAACGAAAGAGTAAGTCCATTTCTTATTCCTAATCTTGAAGTTGCTCATTGAGTTGGGTCAGTTGTTTTTTTTTTACAAATAATACATTATTCATGCAAAATTATGGCCAACAATATAAACATTTCTGAGTTTGTCTAATCTATCACTTAATTATAACTTTAAAAAAAACCATAAAACATAAAATCAAAGTTTATATGTGGCATTTTTTCACTGGTTTCATATTTTACAAAACACAATTAGATAACTCTTACTAGGCACTTTAATTTTATTTTCCTAAAAAGCTATCCTAAACGTTGTATAGCGTCTCTATAGTTACACAACGCTTTGTCTTCTTCTTTCGAAAGTCAAATTACTGATGACTGAAAGAGAGAAATCGGTGTGTAACTATTCACCTGATATAATACGTTTATTAGTAAGGAGGTAAGTGTTTTAGGATGTACTTAAATTTTTGTAAGGAATAAAATAACGATAGCAAAGCCACGGTATTAGCTAGCGTTTGATGTATATAAGCTGCGACTGATCTGCGAGCATCATACCTATCGCACCGAGATGGAATACAAACTTCCTACATCTTGGGAACATCTGGATCAGCGGCCAACGCACGTGCATTCATAATTATTGGAATTTGGAAAATTAGCTAATTCAATCTGCCTCAATCTGCTTAGCCTTTTCCCAACTATGTTGTGTAATACCAGTATTTTATATTGAGTGACTGCCTATCTGACCTCCACAACCCAGTAACTGGGTAATACGATACTACTTGGTAAGACTGCTTGTCAGACTTTCGCGCTACTGACGACCCGTAACGACTGTCAAAGATTTACGAATGACAGCCGAGATCAACGGCTTTACGTGTTTTCCGAGGCACGGAGGAGTCTCGGTATGCAAAGATGGTCACCCACCGACGGACAACCCCGGCAAGCGTAGCTTAACCTGGATGGATCGACCCGTGCGGCTGTTATTACTTAGCCACGAGCTCTTTGAGCGAGCTCCTGAAAATTTTCTAATTAATGGCAAATAAAAACCCCAGCAATAACTTTAGATTAGTAATGGTTCATTTAAACGGAGCTATTAATTTGCCTGTTGAATGCAATTATAAGTTGAAACAATAATTAAAGTCTTACAGTGTTTGGATCGCGGAACTTTTAATAATATTGCTTTCTCTTATTTTACAAGTTTTTTAAACACAAGTACCGACTGCGTTCGTTTTATTTGAACTGGCAATGCATTCCACTAACGAGCGGCCTGGACAGTAAAGGATTTGTCAGAGAAAGTTGTGGAATGCATAGGCATTTTAAGCTTCTAGTTATCTGATGACCTTAAACATTCGTGTGGGAGTCGCAAAGAAACTGGAAACATTTCTTGAGATAGAGTGGGGTGGAAGGGGAAAAGAGCACAAAGAGCAAATGGAAAAGTATATGAGCATTCCGGCGATGGCGAATTAGTCCACCAACCACTTGAGCTTCACACGAAATTCGGAAACATGGTCATATTTGCGCAAACCGAATATGAACCTTATACGAAAATTTTCAAGCCGCTTAAGTTTATCACCCATCCACGGACCAACCGCGGCAAGCGTAGCTTAACCTGATCATTCCATCCGTGCGGCTGTTATTACTTATCCACAATTTAATGCAAGCATGCATGTGCACAAGCATGCTTGTGCGAAAGTTTAGTGTGTGTTGCATGTGCACAAGTTAATCGTTACGTGTGTGGGATGAATTAGCACAAGTATCTGAACCATTTGGTTTCACGTAGACTTGCGCACGTCTTTTGCGCAAGTTAATCGTAACGTGTATGGCTAGCATAATATAGCTGAAGAGGGGCTCCACGAAACGGACCGGCACCGGAGCCACGCGCGGCCGGAGTTATTGTGCCACTGGACCGGCCAGACGGCAGCTCGTCCGGTACAAACTTGAAACTAACGCTGTTATACCGGCCGGCTTGCGTGCTCCGTCACCGGATACGATCCAATTTGGGACAGAAAACGGCTGTTTTTGGTTTTCTACACGAGTTTGTTTGTTTGAAAAGCATGTCTGTAGGTACGTATCGTATTTATGTGCTACGTATTTCATGTGAAGAAGTAGAAGATTTTGCAAACTTTTTAAAACTTTCAGGGAGTATATTTTTAACTAGGTATTCTTATTTATTTATTTTACAATTTATGTACACACAATAAAACATTATACAGTTAGGACATTATGAGCATTGAGTACAAAAGTACTGCTTATTTCTTAAGAAATTTCTTCCAGCAGACCTGCGAAAGAAGAAATTAAAAAAAGAAATTTAGATAATAGTGTGTGAGAACAAGAAGGAAAGAATATGATTTGTGACGTCTTAAACTAAAATATTAAATATACTATAAAGCAAAAATTAACAAATACTTAAAAGCGTCTAACGGGCCTCTGCGAGTTGGCTTCGGCCCCTCATATGCCTTCCAAAGGTCCGTGACCCTAGGGTCCCGAGAAATATAAAAAAAAAACTTAAAAAAATAAATAATTAATAATTCTTAATATTAAATCTTAATAATTCTTAATAAATAAATAATAATTCTTGTTAGTAAACAATCAACGTCGTAACTGCTTGACTTCCAAATTACACCATAATTGACAATAGGGGACAAAAAATGCCTACCTGCCCGGTGATCTACTTCCGAGCAAGGAAATTGTTGCGGAATGCTTTTGCCAACTTTTCGACATCAAGCTTCGCGCATGCGCGTTTACGAAGCCGCGTCCTTTTACGTATAAAAACAGTCACGGGCGCACCAGCCATCATCCCCCCCGACCCTTGCTCGAAGAAGCGCCAGCCCGCGCCGAAGCTGAGCCTGTAGTTTTAAATTCCCCAGATAATAATAATTATCCAAGTTTTGATCCAGCCTGTCCCAACTTGCTGTCCCCCCAGTGACGCCCTAAGCCGAGGTTCGTACCCCACAGGGGGTGCCCTTAGCGCGCAGTCACTTAGTATTGTAAGTAACACGCCCCTGGCTGGAGGCTTTGAGTTAGCTTAAGGCAGCCACAGGATTGACCGGTTAAGTAGTCACGGCCACTCTTGGCCAACTACGAGATGCCATAGTTAGGAAAAAAAAAAAAAAAAAAAAAAAAAACCAGCCATCATTCTGTATCGTCATCTGGTAGTCGCCGGAGCTACTTGTGATCTCCAAGTCAATATAAATCAACAAGTCACAAGTCTTATCGCATAGTTGAGTCTGTGCGGTCGATTGCTGAGAGTCGTGCTTACATTCTTCATATGTCAGAGCCCGAGGTTTTAGCAACTACGGTTGTTGACACTACTCAGGCTCGTCCCATCTTCATCCACAACTTCATATCTCTTCAAAAACGTATTTATTTAAAACCTAGAAAGACGTGCTGTATGCATTTGCCCGTTTTTATTTTATTTATTTGTCCTTCCACTGAACGCCATACAGCAATTACACCAACGGAGCAAAAACTTACTTCATGTGCTGCTTTATCTAACCACTTTGCCGTTTTAATGGTACGCTCTTAATTTTGTTCAAGTGATTCGTCCATGATTTCAAATAAAAGCATTTTAGCTGCAAATAATGTAAACTGAAAGGTTTTCTGCCAATTAATTAATTATCTTAATTATAATTAAATTAATTGTCAATAGTTTTAAACTGTTTACTTGTTCGCAGAGCACTTCCATTACATCAAGCGTATGATTGGCGCTGACTACGTCGGCATCGGTGGAGACTTCGACGGCGTGAACAGGTAAGCTGACTTTATTGATTACCTCACCTATACTCCTCCTTTAGAGTCTCTTTTCTGATCAATATCTATTAAAATTTCTAGGATACCTCCTTCTTCTATTTCTGTCTGCCCTTGTCCCATGTTACTTGAAGTCCACGCATAATTATTTCTTCTTCCATTCTCTCTTATTTTCTGTCGCGTTATCATTCTCTTACTATTCCTTAATAATATCTCTCACACAATCATGTATGACTTGTGAGAGAGATGGTTTTTCTGTTCTCCGCCATCCATTGTCATTTAAATACATCACACTCTCTTAGTCACATGAGTGTGTTTCATCCCTCCTCATCATAGGAAAATTCCAATAGGTTTATTTCTCATGCTAAGCCGAAAGTATTGCAACGATGTCATAATATACACGTAGATTATGAGAAGCGAGACTGCCAATGGCCAAACGAAGAATATTTTTGCTAAGGAAATTTCTGCTGACGAAATTCATAACATCAAAAATATATTATTTAGGAATGCCACCAGGCAGGCAGCTTTGGCCATTTCCACCATTACACGACAAAATGTACATTTGTAACGTATCTTTCCAAAATATTAGATCACTCCAAATAAAACACTAGGTTCTTTATATGGATACTATCGACGCACTGAATTTATCAGCCTATACCCACCACTTAGTCCACTTAGTTCACTGCTGGGTAAAGGCTTCTTCAACCGCACGCCAATTAATTTGATGCTCGGCTACTCTCATCCAGCTGTTACCAGCCACCATGCGAAGATCGTCACTTCATCTAGTCTGTGGGCATTCTACCTGACTTCGCATTAGGTTAGTTAGGTTTACATAATTACATAATTATCCTCCCGGTCAAATTTCGGCCACGGTGGCCAATCTCAACGGAGACTAGTCAAGTATGCAGGAGATATTGTAGTGCACAATTGTGAGCAAACACAGGTGCAGTCTCTGTTCCTTTACTCTCATAATATGATGAGACTGCAATCTGACACGACCGGGGAGATATCAGGCGCAACGACTCAGTCAAACATGATAATAACCTCAAAATTAAATCTCTAGGGTCCCCCGTGGCTTGGAGGACGTGTCCAGATACCCGGAACTGTTTGCTGAGCTGCTTCGTTCCGGTCAGTGGAATGTGCAGGAGCTCAAGAACCTCGCCGGACTTAACATGCTGCGCGTAATGCGCCAAGTTGAGAAGGTGGGTCTTCACGGTTACTTGATCCTTACGCTTTGTGTCTTATTGAGCAAAATAGAATATAGTCCACATGACAGCAGTACAACCAGTAGGTAACAACATCAAGAAACTTGTTTTCTTCAAAATAGATAGATTCCTTAACTTTTTATGTATTTGACTGATTACCGCCCAAATCTCAATTATGGATCGGTTTCACTACTGTGAAACCAAAGAAAAAGACCAAAGTCTTCTTATTTTGATCAACTAGTCAAATCTGTACATCTAAATGCTGGATAAATATGACATGGAGAATAAGTAATAGCGGATATCGGATCGTGTTGGAACATGATACCTATAAGTTACATAAATGGAACTAAAGTGCCGACGATGCAGCGAAAATTATTATAGTGTTCGTAGCTTTGGTCGGATTACATAGAAGGAGCAGGCACCGCTAGCGAGCTAAATAGATGAGAAGCACTAAATATTGATAGCGAGGAAATAAAATATGAATATTGAAATATTTATTCTATATCAGAGTTTGTAAACGTATCACCGATGATAAAGGAATATGACTTTGATAATTGTAAAGGCTTGCAAATGAAAAAAAAATAAGTAAAAGATTCCTATTTCCAAATTTTTTTTTTTAAACTAAGGCAAGCAATCCATGTTCCAAATTAGAACAAAAGTATTTTCAATTAGTGAATTTGCTAGCATTATTAGCAATTAGCATGCAGCTGACTGTGTCTCTAGTCGCTTTATTCATTCAGCGTTTCAAAATTCACTGATGACTATTAATAAAATAACAACCAAGATCTTTCCTTTCAATTTCGATCTCCAAACTTTGTTCATGTCAAGCTATGTGCTCTACTGTTTTCATGTCAACAGTTTCAAATCTAATCCAGTAGAATATTCACTCAAACCCGACAGTAAAGTGTGAATATTCTGTATAGCTCACTACATACACAAACTACAAGTCTGCCCAAGGTTCTCTACACAGATCCAGTTTATCACAATGTTGCGGAACACAAAACTTGGGCAAACTTAGTTGCTTCTCTCCCGTCTCAAGCCGCACTACTAACGAGGCATAAATCATGTTTATTTGCGCAGGTCCGTGATGAGATGCGCACAAACGGCGTAGAGCCCGAGGAGCACCCCGACTCGCCCAACGACAACGGAAATTGCACCAGCAACGCGTTCTATACCGAATACGTGTAGGTTGCCCCTAATTCGTAACACGCGACTGCTGATTTGAACTTTATTTCTATTTGTTAGGGTGTGTATTTGAGTGCAACAGTGACGCGTCAATCAAACGGGATTGGCTTTGAAATCATTTGGACAAACGACAAGATATTTCAAATGAATTCATTCGTTTGAAATATAAAATCAATTTCATTGAATGGGGCTGTCTTGAATTCTTAAATTTAACTGTGAATTTCATATCTTTGAGGCATCAACCTGATCAATCGTTAAATAGAGGTCCAAACTGTCGAGTAACATCCAAATACGGAGCAACGGAGCGGTTAAATCAATATACTTAAAGTGATAATTTGAATTGAGCAGAGACAAGGAATAAAACCTGCTGTATCAATCGTCGTGTGTACGTGTAACATCACTATCACCATGACTGACTCAACGTACGTGCTCTCTTCGCTATTCTGCGGCAACACCATCCCGGTACATCTCCCAATATGCCACCACGATGACGAAAGCGACACCATGTACTACTTCAAACAATACTTGTTCTGCATTTACTACATCCCAATATGTCTGTACCTCATTTGGATCTATCAATTCCTGCGTTTTGTTGCCGCAAATTGGTAGTACCTACACCGAAAATATTTATGTGACAACTGCCTCTGAAATTCTATTTAAAAGTATCATAATCAGTGTCAATTCAAACGCCAAACTAATTCAATAGCTCACACTGAATCTAATTAGTATTCCCGACGCGAGAGTTTAAATCATATGCATATCATTAACACATTTTACGTCGAGTACTATCTACATTATACAGTCCACAAGCAATGAGCCCCTGCAATGTGCTCCTGAGCACGGTTCGTCACATCAACCTAATTACGTGTTCTAAAATGCTTGATCAATGCACCTAAATTTATATGTTTTGCATAAACCCAACCAATATAAAGTGGCCACATACTCTAAAATTCCGTTTGCACAATAAACAAAAACACATTGAAAATCACGGGATCACGTTTGGTAAACCGGATACTAGTATTCACTACAATTATGTAGTCTTTCATTCGATTAGATAACACAACTCCTCGACAATTATATGGAAACTAGCAGCGAGTGAAACTGGCGACTCTCCCGTTTTCACGCCCCGTTTGATGCGTCACTGTAAATATTTGAACGTCTGTTCAAATTGATTGACAAAATTATTGTTTCTGGGAAAAGGCCGAAATATTAATTTTCGGTCGGAATATAGAAATGTATATTGAATGGGCAGTCGCGTCCAGCGATACCGTCAGCGGACCGTGACTTCAATCCGACAATTTGATTCCAATTGATGCGTGTTTAACATGATAAATGTCTGTGTACCAATAAGCGACGCTCCACACTTATTCAGTTGTTCGCTTCCATAGAATCGATGCTTTGCAGAATTCAATTTTGTACAACAGCATAAAATTGAAACCTAAACATTAGATATTGGATATTTTGCTAATTGAAACCGAAAGGTTTTCGAAACTTCAATTAATGTACCCTATTTAATTAATAAACTATTGTTTATCAAAACTATGTGTTAGCTTATCATCGAAACAGTTTAGCATATTTGAACAAAATAATTATTTTGTATAATAATTATAGCTGCATAAATTCACAAATTAATTTATTGTAATTCAATTTCATGCAAGAACAAATACTGCAGTAACCGAATCAGTGTGGAGGGACTTTAACCGATGACGTAATTACGTCAATATGTGTCTGTTTAGTTCTATTCAAGATAGCTACTGTCATATTTCATGAGCGTTGGGATTTCGTATGGAAATGGAATATCAACCCCATTTCGCATGAACATTGTCTTTCTCATTATGTCAATGAAAAGTCCAATCAATGACCGACCTCGACAATGCAATTTCAAATATAAAATATACAATCTTGTTAAATGACACGTAGAATGAGCAAGTTTTAAACAAGAGAGCTCCAACTCACAGTTCAAAGTTCATAAATTCATCGGAGCAGAGTTCTGAACTCTTAGAAAGATCTCTTTATTATGGCAGCTGCGACGTTTAAGACAATTAAGCGAATTAACTGCAAGTAAGACCTAACTGCTTGCATTCAACCGGTTTCACATTTTTATTTTCAAACTTTAATCCACAGAGATTAAAAAGGGAGCCACTGTTGAATATTGAGGAACATTTTAATATGTTCTCTGAACTGAACGGTTTGTTTTCTCTGTGTCAATACTGGTTAATATTTTGGTATTCATATGCATATTAAGCCTGTATCAATATGAATACAGGCTTCGGTTAATTTTTAAGCATAGCCTCAGTAATTCCTGCAGCAGATCTGTTCCAGTCAGCCGTCGGTGCAGTTTCCAATTTCAGTGGATTCAATTATTCGAAATCATAGCGATCGGTAAGCGAGAGGCAATTTAGTACTAAACTAGTTGCAATTAATTATGTTCAACGATTTATTTAATTAAACTTGGCGTACTTTATGTGCAACATTTAGGCAGATTTGGGTTGGTTAGGATTGGACATTGCTATTAGTAAGGTTAATCCGAGCGAAACTATCGTGTTTGTGTCTATTGCAATTTGTTCTAAAATCAATGACAGCCATTTAGCTCCACTGTATATTGGATGCAGCTGTTTGTGGTCACCATATTTTGAATCAGCTATCGATCGTTATCGCTACACTATCAAGTAACTTTATTCGAACAACAATCTCAATTTTTAATTGAAGCAAATGATAAAAGTTTAAAGCTGAAAACGTAACTTTGTCTTCGGCGACAAGTTTACAGCTGCAATATCAGTCGCTGCCAAATAAGTTTGCGCGAGATTTAACAAGCTCCCGAGAGGACATCTTTGTTACATCCATTACCTACTGTGGCTGCCATCTTGCCATTTTGTAAGGATACATACTGATTCTAGAGAAACCAAGATACCTATCGTTATTCAACATCTCTGTGGAGGACCAGGTTTGGAACATCGACAGCACTTGTGAAATATGACGTTACTAAGTATGTCGTGACTTTTAGATAATCAAAATATATGTAATAAATGTTGTAGCTGCATGGTAGGTGTATCATTGTGAACTGTGCACTTCTTCCTTCTTTACGACCGTGTAGATTGCGTTCACATATCACTCACTCCTTACAACTCCACTCTTTCTGATAATACGACTTCCGTCTCTCTTTCGTTCTCATCTCTTTTCCCGAGGTTGCATTATCAGGAGAGTATTAGATAGAAAACTCAAAATTGGAATTAAATGGAATGCTCTAGTGCGAGAGAAAGTAAAATTAACTGGGTAAATAGAGAAAAAATAAAACAAAAATATTTTATTTTACTATTGTAATTTAAAATTAAAAAAATAAAAGGTTCGATCTAGGGACGTAGGTAGAGAATAAATTTGTAAAAAAGACGTTATACTAAATTAAAAACATTGTTTGAAAGTTAAGTTGTTTGATGTTAAATTACATGTAAGGAATTGAAAGCTATTTGTATGTAAATGGAAACATACGGGTTGGCGTTTCGTCGGGTTTTTTGACGCTGTATGTTTCCACCAGGGGTTCGTTCAACTTCACTGCTTGTTATTAATTCTTGTGGTTATTCTAATATACCATTATTAATATAAGTTAACATCTTTTTACATGTATTGTATGTGAAAATATTATGTCGTTTTGTTACTTTATTTTCTACTTGAACCGGACTAGAGTAAACGAGGCTTTAACTGAAGCGAGTAATGAGCGAAGTGAGCACATCACTGCAAGTATTGTGATGAGACCATCTTCCGCTATGTTGACTTCGTTCATCATTTGGTTTTCAAGTTTGCAAGCATTAAATGCGAGCGGAGCTGAGCTGAGCTAGGAATGAGAGCAACAAAGCCTCGAGTCGCCGGACAGAATTGGAACAACCACATGTCCGGCAGTGTCCGACTATGTAAGCTAAAAGCTAGTATACAATGTAGCGTAAGGTCTAAACTTGTGATGGAGATCGTTGTGCCAAAATGACCTAAACTTTTTATAACTTCTTATACAGTTTGATATTAAAACTGTTACTTACACTTTTCTTTTTATAATTTTGTACTAAAAGGCTTTCAATGCCTCAAGGAGGGAGAAATTAAAATGTATGTAACCCGTAATTTCAGTTTTGTCATACAGACAATAATACCATCCACGTTAAAAAGTTAAATGCTGTGAATTTCTTAATGTATATTTAAATATAACATTAATATATGATGTGAAAGAACGACTATTTCTTATAAATTGTGACTGAACGATTTTTGAACCTATACTCAACTATAAACTAAGGATTTTCTTCTAAAATCTGACTGTTATTTTGTGGTTCTTTAGTCTGTTTTACGCACAAACATGTAACTTCTGTCGAGCGCACTGTTGGTTTAAAAACGTCTATTTACTACTGTTGTACTGTTGTACACAGGGTTGATACTACAGGAAACTTATCTAGTAATGTTATGACCATGCATCGTTTCACAAACCCGGGAATAACCGCATCGTGACCGCAACGGTTGGTCACAGTGCGGCCACTCCCGTCGAAATACGATAATTATAATTTTAATTCTACATTTAATTTGGGCATTAAAGAAAACCATTCAACGAAAGTTTATTAAGCTCTTAAGGGGTTCACTTTAAGATCGAAGTACTTAAACTTTTGCTTGCCATGTCGTAACAATCTGACGAATACTAAATTATTTAATTTTAATGTCGCCAAAAATGTATAAATTGTTACGACTTTAGTGGTTAAAGCACCTCATTTAATGCCCATTACTCTGAATGATGAGCTTGAAACCGAATTTCCGACGTGTGCGCTTGTGACGAGTTGTGTGGCGCGTTGCTGCGTGTTCAGCTCGTGATAACGTTATCACTGAACCTCATGTCTATGTAACTTCGTCCCTCAGAAGGTTGTATTTCTTCGGAGGGGCTGTCACTCCCCTCACTGTCTTCCCCGTCTAGCAAAGCGCCAGGCAACTGTATGGACTATTTATATATTTATTACACTTGGTAACCAATAAACACGTTTGCTGTAAAGTATTACTGTTTTTATTTTAATTACCCCTTCCAAATTGTCATAAAAACCAGACATTTTTAATCTGAACAACAAAAGGAATTTGTTTGTTTTGACTCAAAGGTAATGAATAAATGTGTGAGTCTTGTGTGTGTTAAATAGATACACTTCAAAATGGATCTCCCAAATAGCCAACAATGATGAAAAAAAAGCAGCTAGCGTACAAACAACAAGCCCTTTGTCCGACCGCGAATACACAAAAGATGTCTGTTCGCAACAACAGATTTAAAAAAAAACTCTTTTACGAGTGTATGCGATTCATAGGTAGCTTATCACGACCACTGACACGTGGTCAGGACAACGGACTGACATTTATTCACAAAATTAAACAGCGCGTTGAAATAATATTACGCTCAAATCAAATAATTCATCTTACTTACTAAATGCATTTCATTGAGTTAACCCTGTTAACTTTGTTCACACTAATGTTTTGCTGAATCTAAAGCATTTGCCAAGTACCTAATTACAATTAGCCCGAGGTTTGTAAATAAATTCAACTGCAGAAATTTGTTCATGCCTAATCTTTAAAAATCTTGCCCAATCAAGCTGTTGAAGAAGTTTTATGGTGGCCGAAGGAAGGTGTCTGGACATAAAATACCCCATTTGATTCAGTTAAAATCGCAGAACATAGTCTGTGATTACAATTCACAACTTTAAAACAATAACAAAAAAGCACGTTCGCATCCGCACAGTTTCGACTGGGTTCAGCCACGGTTTGTACACAAGAGGCCACCAAAATTGCGGGTTGTTCAAAAGAGTTACCGTGGCCCCGGCACAGGCAACTGAAGGAACACGGGTGGGTTTTAGTCAGTAAAATTCTGACACGCCCTCCCGCTCCGCCCAGAGCGGGAGAAGTCACTTGATGATTTCCCAAAAAAAAAAGAGGCCACCAAAAGCTTGTGTTGAAAAATAAATGGACCCGACCGCAACCACACTCACACAGTCATCAGCCAATTTATTATTTGAAGAGGATAAATGTTTAAATAATTGGCGGTGACTGCTACCAGGGTTACCTATACCATACACACGACACACGAGACGTCTGGGCTCTGCGTCTGGGGTGGCAACGCATCTGAATTCACTCGGTGTGAACGCTTCTGTATTGCAGTTGTCAATAGACGATGGTGAACTTACCATTAGGTGAGCCATAGGTTTGTTTTCCATCCAATTACATGAAAAAAGCTCACTGTGACAGAAGTCGTTGTATGTAAGGTTAAACAGTCGTTAATAATTACTTAACTTTAAACAACATTTATTAATATACCCCTTAGTTTGTAACGACTATGAATCGATTCCAATATTATCACATTTCACGCACAAACAAACTGACGAATTTATCGACTCTTCAGTCAAATTAAATATTCGAATACGTGTTTCATTTAATAAACTGTGTACATCATGCCGTGTTGTCGGGCGGCAGCAATTTGATTACATATTTGCTGATTAAAACCTTGCAGCTGAATGAAGTAATCGAAACAGTAATAAACGTAAGTATAACAGTTTTAATTACACAGCGTGATTACAAACGGAAGACATAGTAATGCTCTCCCCTGTTGTTTTCCAATTTCATGGTTTTTCAAGTTCTATCGTAGGTATTGCTGACCTAAGTCACATTCTCGATAAATACGTTCCTACACTGCCCAATGCAAATGCTTATTCTCATTCCCAATGTACTCACCAAACAGAACTAACTACGCAAAGAAAAACGGTGATATGTGAAAATTAAATGAGATGTATTCAGTATCAAGTAACGCGATCGGCGGTTTCCATCCATTATCAAATTAAGATTGATTGCTTGACTGAATTCTGTCATTATTGGAAGATTGATAGCGCGTCTGTTAGAAAAACTTTTGAAAATATCTGCTAATTACATCTTTAGCTTATCCCATAAGATCACATTACGCATTCGCAAACTCTAAAAAAACATGGCCACCGTGACTTCATCGTGACACACACTGACATACACTCGTCACACTGTCTTGTATGTGTGTGGGTGTAATCAGATGACTCAGCACTATACCGAGGGGTTGAAGATACGACCCTAATTATTTTATTCTTCGTCCTCGTTTCAGGGTAATTTATCAAAAAAGGGAGAGACATTTAAAATTTTACAGGATATCAATTTTATACATTGTTTATTAACACCAGAAGAAAACCGTCTAGTGTTTTCCTCTGAAACTGCTAGTGTTAAATAACACTGCTTATAGTCACATGACATGACGAGTTTAATGTGTAACCTTTCTTAGTCACATATACAATCACCAAATACTGTAATAGGTACCCCAATGAATGCAAAGACGACAGGCATCAAATCTCATTGCCAAGCAACACCCTTTCATTTGAGTAATTTGCGTAGGATGGCATTCTTGGCTTCATATTTAAAATTGAGTAGGAAATAACATTTTGGCAATCAACGCCCACGATACAAAAATTTGATGAAACTTCTGGTCCCTCCCTAAAAGAAATTCTTTGAAGTACACAGTAGGTATTTCTAAGAAAGCTGTGCCCATTTAGGTCTCTACACTTAGGTTTGAACAGATAGCTGCATAAATTCACCTTTCAATATGATTCAAATATAACAATACCAGCTGTTGCCCGCGACTTCGTCTGCAATCTAGGATGAAAGTATCATGTGTCCAAACCCAGGTCATGGTCTACCCATGTGCCCGATTTCATCCAAATTCGTTCAGCTATTTTAGCGTGAAAGCGTAACAAACTAACAAACTCACTTTCGCATTTTTTTACATATATTTTTTTCTTTTTAAAATATATATCCTTACTATAATAAAGCTAAGCTAAAGGCTAGTACTAATATATCTAGTACAAGCTTTTGCCCGCGGCTTCGCCCGCGTGGATGTTGGAAATTATCTCATGAAAACGTACTGCCGGGACACGAAAAGTATCTTATATCCTAACCCAGGTCATGGTCTATCCGTATGCCTTTAATCCAAATCTGTTCAGCCGTTAAGGCGTGAAAAGATAATAGACAGAGTTACTTTCGCATTTGTAATATTATGGTAAGAATAGTATGGATGGAAGTATGTATATGGATAGTATGGAAATAGTAAGTAAATGATAAATGATTTTATTTCTGTAAGTAGGTTTATACAAACACTTTTACACGTCAAACATTTTTTTTTAAACTAGATGAGGCCGGCGTTTCCTATCTGACTACTCTGAGAAGAAAGGCCGAAACAAACTCAGAAGTCACAGTCTCTTTTTAAAGTCCAGACATAATCTTGGTCAGATCATGTGAAGACCATGTAGGTTGGTGTCTGAAATGGTCTTTTGAGGAAAGAACCACACAGTTTGAGTGGACCTGTCCAGTCAGTGCAATCATCTGTCAGTAAATTCGTGTTGTATTGTTAAGGATACGTATTGAAATGTAAATGTTTTGTAAACTAGATTTTTGATTCTGGCTACTTTTGCTACAACATTGATTTAGTGGCCTGGATATATCCAGGCCACTAAATAGTGTACTATGATAACATTTTGCACACGTATGAAAGTCACTCTCCTGCGGACAACAGGAACAACAACGCCGCGGGCAGAATATCACGTCATTTCCACTACGTCATTTATCGAAGGTAAACTCAAACTCTTCTCTCTACTTGCACGGTATTTTCAATTCTGAAAACCTACTGTATACACGAACTATGCTGTCACGATGCTTTCTAGGCAAAGGGTCTCTCTACTTGCTACAATAACTTATTTTTCAATATAATAATCGAATGTTAAATTATGCCGGTCACGCTATTGTCGTACACTTAATTTTACGACTTTTAAATTGTAATAACTTTTGATCGAGTGGACCGATTTTGATGAAAAAATTATTAAATGTTACCTCAAGATACGTACTATGACTTTATTTCCAATACCTTAAATCTCTTAAAAAAGAGGTACATAAAAATTTCGATAATAAATGTGAACTTTAAAATCATCCCCTAATTTACCCACGTAGGGGAGGATTTTTCAAAAACGCTGAAATATCATACTTAATTCTTTATTTCTTTCCAAAAACATAAATTTAAATTTTCATATTCCTAACTTAAGAAATGCTGGGTTTCCCATACAAAGTTTCATCCCCTATATCCCCCTAACGATTATTTTCAAACAAAAAGTAGCCTATGTCCTTCAACAGGGTTCCATCTATCTCCTTGCCTAATCTTATCGAAATCCGTTCAGTGGTTCAGTGGGAATTTATAATATTAGTATGGATAGTATGGACTAGCTGTGCCCGCGACTTCGTTCGCGTGGATGTCGGAAAACCACTTCCCTATTTGAATCGGATTTTGTTCACAATTTCAAAGGTTTATTTTTTTTGCGCAGAATCCCAACTCTTTTTCTAAAATAAAATTAGCCTTAGTTACTCCTTATAACATTAGCTATATGCCAGTGAAAGTCCCGTCAAAATCGGTTTCGGAGATTATCTGGAACAAACTGACAGAAAGACAAAAATTTTAAAAATTGTGCTTTCGTTATAAGTACCGTATAATTTTATAAGCATTTAGTAAAAAGCTGTTATTTTAAAATTACAAACAGACACATCAGTTTTCTTTATTTGTGTTGTTTAGATTATATTTGCTTAAATAATGTTTCCTTTATTCATTTAGGGCTGATTTTTCAATCGTCAGATAACTTTTACCAGAGGAATAAATATGGCGGTTTGACACATTTTCTGTACAAAAGCTGTCAAAACGTCAAACATATTCCCCAGATAAAAGTTATCTGACGATTGAAAAATTAGCCCTAAAATACATACAAATTACATTTTTTGAAAAAACATAAAACGTCATATATAAATATAAAAAATAGTAGGCCTCCGGTATCTGACAGAGAAACCCCCTAACTATACGCGCCGTGTCCAGAAATACTGCTTTTTGGATCAAGCCCTTGATCCAGCTGCCTAACGAGAGCCTCCTCCGGTGTTGGTCGTCTCTATTATGACACAATGACTGCTATATCCACATCTTACATGTAGGCAACTTCGCGAGCCAGGCCAAGATATTTAATCTGCTTATCTTTTTCAGCTTTCACGAGGTTCTCATCATGCGGTACCGCTATATCAACAATCATTGTTAGTTATTATTTTTACGTCTCTTGACAATTCTCGGGACCCTGAGGTCCCGGACCTTTGGAAGGCGTACGAGGGGCCGAAGCCAACTCGCAGAGGCCCGTTAGACGTTATTATTTAAATGAGGCACGAACCGACGATTTTCCCTGTTCACACTATGCAAGTGCACCCAAGGACAACCTTCGGTTGGTGAAGGACTATTGCGGGATATGGAAACAAAGATATTGGATTATGGGTTTGGGTGGCTAAAGTGAACCGGTTATTGACCTACCTGACCAATTTTTTATATAAAATACACAGATAAAATGACGGGGGATGACACTCAATAATGGGCTCCCGAAAACGGCCGCTAGCACATAGTGTCGTAGCGACAAGGGGGCAACATGTCGGGTGCTTATAAGGGAGTGGAGAGGTATTTCACGGCTATCAGGACAATCCTGGAAGTACAGTCAAGATCCTACCAGCATCTTACTGGAATACTTGCTTCCTTCGAGCATGTTTGCTTTTACAAATCTCCACTCAAGACGGCCAATAAAGACAAGAATGAGGTGAGAGCTCTGTTCCTCGTCAGTGTTCACTCCAGCCGGCCAATCGAGGCAAGCAAGAAGTGAGGAACAAGACTTCTCCCGGGTCTGTGAGTTCGCTACTGGCCAACAGCTAGCCACAAGCTGCTCTGCGGGTGTATGTACTCTCTTGGTTTGGCTCCTCACCGTATACCACCTATTTCGGCAAAGTAAACTCTAGTTCAGGAGCGCACAAGTCCCACCACAACCTCAACATAGAGATACGGTAGAGAGATAATTATTATTATTATATCGTTTATTAATTTTCTTTCTTATCTTATTACATTTTTAAATATTTCTTAAAATAAAAAGATATAAAAAAACATTTAAAAATATAAAAAACATTGAGATCCGTCGGTCTTGGGAGCAAGGTCCAAGATACCGGTGATTAGGGCTGCAGAGACAGGAACTTCCTCACAATGCGAGCCGTATCGAGCCGCCCAACGAGAGCTTGATCCAACCGCCTAATGAGAACCTCGAAATATGTTGATCGAGGCTTTCGGCCATCAGGCCATCGGCCGTTACGACAATCGGCACAATGACAGCCGAGGTCACATTCCACATGTCAACAACCTCGTGTGCTAAGTCGAGATATTTTGTTTCTCTTTCTCAGCTTTCACGAGATTCTCGTCATGTGGGATGGTAACATCGAGAATCATTGTGCGGCGGGCTAATCGATCTATCACTACTTTATCGGGCTTATTGGCGACAAATAGTCCTGTCAGTAATGATAGAGCGATCCCAGTACAGCGTGACATGGTCATTTTTAAGAACTGGGTCGGGCACATACTTGTAATACGGTACCTCATAGTCCACAAGTTTATATTTCAAAGCAAGTTGCTGGTGAATGTCCATCAGTCTTAAAATAATATAAAAATATTTTTTTTAATAATAATAAATGTTGTCAGAACTTAATTTATTTACCACGCAAAAGAAACTAACGAATACGATTTAAAAGCGTAGGCGTAGCGTAGAGGCGAGTAAAGAACGTAGCAGTCGTAGCTCGCTGCGCGCTACGCCGTAGCACGTATCGCGTAACGAGCTCTTTTGTGATACATCTACTTGCGCTGCGGCTGTTATAATAATGAATATGTTTTGTAATTTTTTTGTCGTTGAAAGTAAGTGCAAACGAGATAAGTAGTATAGCAAGCAGAGCAGCAGTGTAAGCTACTTGCTTGCTATTCTATTCTTGTTTGTATTGCTGTTTGAAGTAATGATTTCGTAATGAACATAATTTCGATTGAAATATCTTCAGTCTTGTGCAGTGTGCAGGCACAAGCATAAATACCTTACACTAACGCAAATTTCAAAAGGTTTTTTTTATTGCTGACTGCTCTTGACCTCGATCACGCCTGATGAAAAGCGATGGATGAGGTCTATGATGGAACGAGCATGCCCAGAAGATACCTGTTCACTCTTGCTTTGAAGAAAAATAACGATTGCAACTTTGGGAACAGACCCATTTCATTGTTTAGTTTCGAAATTACTATATTCGTAACACCATAAAATTTTTATCAATACTTTTAAAAAAATATCGAGAAAATCGCTTTGAATCTTGCCTAAGTGTAACGTATTAATTATGCTCGTGACTGTCATTGAGGAATATTAATTTACTGCCCTAAGCAAAACAGCTGATAGGCACACTATCACATGAGAGACCTGTAAATATTAAGAGGAAATAAAATAAAACAAAATAATTAACTAAAACGAAACGACCGAAAGACTTAATACCACTTTAGAAGAAGAAACAAAGTTAAATATTATATCAAAGACTTCCGTAATTTCCCCGCAAGCCTTGTATCTGAAGTTATGGAGACGCTGCGTGAGGCAACTCGCTCAAAACTTGAACACGAAGTTAACTAGTCCATCAGCGGGGAGCGCTGATGTTATGAGGTTTACAAGATAGACTCTTACTTATATCTGGTTGATACGAGAAAATGTACTATCGAGGAAACTTACATCTGACCAATTTGAAAACAAAATCCCGTGCACACAATGACCACATCTGTTAGCAAGCGTTACTATAGCGGTCGAGCGCTGCAAGCAAGAGTAGTCTATACGGTGTATGTTCGTTTCCCCCATGGTACTTTGGTAAATGTCCATACTTCCATACTCTTAATATATTAATCCATACTATCATACTATTATAAATACGAAAGTAACTTTGTCTGTCTGTCATCTTTTCACACCTTAGCGGCTGAACAGATTTCGATGAAATTTGCCACACAGGTAGACCATGACCTGGGTTAGGACATAATTATGCTACTTTTATTCCGAAAAAAATCTGCTGTTTCATACCTGACGAAAAATTTCAACGCCGGGGAGTGAAGAATCATACACTGAACTCACGGTAACAGTCTGCAGATCGACGTCCCTTAGGTCCTGTATAATAATATCTCTTCACACAATCTGTCTGTCACTGCAAGGAGGTGCATAAATCATCTGAAATATACAAGAGCCTTATCTGCAACAGTTGGCAGTGCAGCGGTAAGCGTATGTCGGCTAAGTAAGTAAGTTGTCTGCAAACTCAACAGTTGGCGGAGACTGCAGACGTCATAACTTGAAGTTACAGTGTAATTCATACTTACGAGAACATTCAATTAGATCTTCTAGAGAAACGACAGAATGTAATATTCATTTCCGAGGAGAGGTGCAATTGGAGAGGCCTATGTGCAGCAGTGGACAGCTGGTAGCTGCTGATGATGATCAAAAAATTCCATAATATTTTTCCTATAGGTACAGTCAGCAACAATTGATGAACACTTCAGTTTTCTAAATGTTATTTATTGATAAAATATTATTTTAATTTAAATCGGAAACGACGGTACAGTTTAAAGAAATTTACTCTAAGCTATTATATGTAATGCTAAAAGGCTGAGTATCGAATCATTTTGTGTCAATTTAAATTATGTGTAAGCATTAGCATTGTTAATCGACATTTGCTGCTGACCGTTTTAACTCATTTAGGCGTTAGAGAAAGGCTTTAAAATAGACTACTTTATACTAGATACACTCAACCACTTTTAACCTAAGTACAGAAGATACTTTTCATCGGTATCAAGTATCTAGGATCTGACTCACACAATAAAACATCCATTCAACATCAGGCGCTATTCATCCATCCACAGCCCGGCGCTGAAGCGTCTGATTACAAGTGGCCAGCAGTAGTTTACACCCGTTTACACAGTGGTGTACACCTGCAAACACAGTGGAAACAAGAATATTGGCAGCATTAAATGGACGAGTAATTCTATGATTGTTTATGTCTAGCCAGGTACCCTTTTGAAATGCTTATGCATTTTGAAAGGTACTAAAAATTAATGGGCTGTTTTTATAAAAAAACTAACTAGGTACATATTGGTTTTCATTTGAAATTCAATCATTTAGACCAAACTAAAAATTAATAAACGATCTGTCAAAATTTATTTGAGTTCGATCGCTTTGAAACTTTGCAAACTTGTAAATCTGTTTTGTGAGAATGCAATTTTGCTATCCTGCTGTACTCGTCCACAGCGAGTCTCAAAAATAACTTGTTATGGACTCAAATCACCAGTTAGTAGCCATAATGCCAAACCACTAGTTAAGTATGTCAATGGTTGTCCAGACACGAAGCAACCAATCACAAACTACTCGTACATAGTTAAAACCACGTTAGCTTAGTATCGCGGGTCGCGGTGTATACGGCCCACCATTGAAATAATAGTAGGTACTGTGATCTTCCGAGATGACGACTAATTAGAAGGATGGAAGAAAATGATGTGTTGCGCCGAACCCAAATTAATTGGGATAAAGTCAGGAAAATGATGACTGCGATGTTCTGGCTGGTAACGACAATGGGACTAATTCAACTCAACTCAACTCAAAGCATTTATTTCAAATAAACAGACACTTTTAAATTGTCAAGGGGTCGGTCAGTCAGAAAGATGAAGCTAGTTGCCCATTCCAAAGCGTAGTATGTATCCATGGAGAAGAATGGGCAAAGAACTCCACGGACACTATTAAATCAAAATAATGGTTACAAAATATTGGTTCCTTCATTCATTCATTCATGTTGAAACTATACATGTGAGAACAATCCAGAACATTAAAATCGTCCGTAATAAAAAGATAAAACAAAAACAATTCAAAAATTAAATTAAAATAAGCCGTGGCCGCTAAGAGATGACCACTCCCTACTGACGGCGCCCGTTCACGGACGTCAATACGCATATCCATGCGTCATGTTCGTGATCCCAGCACCATTCAGCTCAACCATTTTGAAGGGTGCTAAATGATCCAACACAAGTGCCAACACCACCTAATGCACTTTTATAGTAAGCACTTCCACTCTTCAGGTAAATACATGCACTCCTATGATAAACCCTTACAATCTTGGAAACATTGTGCCAAATTCACGAATGCTCTCAATTTCATCCACTGTATGCTAATACAAGGTGTCTCAAAAGTAAGTTCACATTTGCTTATCTTATTACGCGAAAGCAACTATTCTGAGGGGCGCGGGGGGTATGTCAGTCGGTAGTCTGGCTCTTGGGAATTTAGTCGCTATGGAGCGTTTCTCTGGTGCGGACCGTGCGTTGTGCGTACGTGAGTTTTACAAAAACGGTAATTCGGCGACTGTAGCGCGTAGAAAATTCTGCAGTATTCGACATATTCGTCACTTAAATGATGCGCCTAGCACTCGTCTCATTGCAAAATGGGTTGAGAAGTTTGAAGAGACTGGGTCAACTCTGGAGAAACCAAAATCTGGGCGACCAAGAACATCAAGAACAGCCGAAAACGTGGACAGTGTTACTCAGTCTATTCGAGATGATCCAAACCTCTCGATTCGGAAGCGTGCTGTTGCTTTAAATGTGCACAGATCTTCATTATGCCGCATTTTACACAAAGATTTAAAGCTGCACCCGTACAAAATTCAGTTAGTGCAAGAACTGAAGCCTCAAGATGCTGGTCAGAGGCTTGCCTTTGTAAATCAGATGATTGAGCGCTTTCCAACGTTCACCAACATCTTGTTTTCCGATGAAGCCCATTTTCACCTGAATGGGCATGTAAACAAGCAAAATTGTCGTTACTGGAGTGCAACCAACCCAAAACAAAAACATTAGAAACCGCTACATTCACCCAAAGTCACCGTATGGGCAGCGATGTCGGCGCGAGGAATTAACGGCCCTTACTTTTTTGAAGATGGAAGGGGACGCACACTCACAGTGAATTCAGAGCGTTATGTGGATATGTTAGACGAGTTTTTCGTACCCCAACTGCAAAACTTTCCTGGTTACAACCAAAGAACATGGTTCCAGCAGGATGGAGCAACTTCACACACGTCCAACAGATCTCTGCCTCGAGTTCGAGAAATTTTTCCGAACAAATTAATCTCCAGGCGAGGTGACATAAATTGGCCTCCACGGAGTCCCGATTTAACGCCTATGGATTTTTTCCTGTGGGGTTATGTCAAATCAAAAGTTTACGCTAATAAACCGACTTCCCTGGTACAATTAAAAGAAAATATCCGTCATGAAATGGCAGCCATCACGGAGACTACCTGCCGAGCTGTCATAGGCAATTTTAGTGCCCGACTAAATGAATGCCGAGAGCGCAACGGTTTACATTTGGACGATGTTATTTTTAAAAAATAAATTCCCAAACAGTGTACTTCAATATAAAATAAACATTTTTTCAATAAAGCTAAGACTTTTCTTTTAAAAAAAGAATTAAATGTGAACTTTCTTTTGAGACACCTTGTATATTTATTTTTTGTAAAACATGAGTACTACAATAGATTTGCATGGTCTTAAAATAACATATTATATAATCTATTTGCATCTCTCTTTGCAAGCAATTCACGTCTGGACGTGGGCTCCAAGCAACCTGTGCCTCATTGTGACTCCTCGATGCCGGAGATCGCAGTTCACATTAAAGAGGTCCGAAGAGTATTGTGCAGTCTAGACGTGAACAAGGCCAGCGGCCCTGACGGCATTCCAGCGAGAGTGTTGAGGCAGTGTTCGCCTGAACTGTCTCCTGTGTTGACACGTTTGTTCCGCCTCTCTCTTAAAAAAAGGACGGTACCAAAATCCTGGAAGCTTGCAAATGTGCAACCAATGCCCAAAAAGGGCGACCGTGCAGACCCTGCCCATTACCGTCCGATCGCCATTACCTCCATTCTGTGCAAGGTTATGGAAAGGGTACTGAACAGTAAGTTGCTGACCTACCTTGAAAACAATGATCTCCTCAGTGACCGTCAATATGGCTTTCGCCGGGGACGGTCAACTGGCGATCTTCTTGTGTATGTCACGCACTGCTGGAGCGAGGCCATCGAGAAACACGGCGAAGCACTTGCTGTATCGCTTGATATCTCGAAGGCCTTTATACACTAAATGGAAAAAATACGTTTTATTGAAGCTAACTCAAAAACCACTCACCAGAATTTGACCAAATTTATACATACATATGCGACCACCTCACCCTTTCAAATAAAAACTTTGTAAAAAGGCAAATATTTTTCGCGCTAAGTCATGTCAGAAGTTTGGAAGGCATAGTTTTAGATATCATGTTTGGACGCCGTCGCCAACAAATTATCAACCGTCTGACAATCAAGGCCACACATAACATACGACTCAAGTAGCGTAATTTGAAGCATATTATCATTAAAATCATTTATAGCCAGAGTGCATCTCATGACAATTCCAATTAGCCTAAACAAGGCTAGGATACATTGTTTAATTACAGAGTTCCAGTGCCTATCTTCCGGCTTCATCATCAGATCAGTTCAATGTTACCATTTTCATCAGGACCATTTATTTTTTAATTATATATAATATGTATTTCTCAAAACTTTTGAAATTATGGGAACAAGCACAATTGGTATATAATTCAGTTCATACTCTGTTTATCTTTTTTGAAGATTGGTCTAACAATAGAAGTTTTTAATCTTTCAAGGTATGCTCGTACACAAGTTAATGATATGGCTTAGGTGATCCTGATCACATATATGATACATAACATAACATCACGCCTTGTTTCCCGGAAGGGTTAGGCAGAGGTGTACCTATAAACACACACATGATACACACACATACGTGCACATATATAATATGATATGTGACATATTTTATAATTCTAGTAGAGATCCCATCGTACCCAATACTTGTCGTATTTTTTAACGATCTTATAATTTTAAGTACGTCGTACGGAGGTACTTCGTGCCATAAACTTGGTTACATAAAGTGTCAACTTCTGGACATGTTCAAACTTGGCCATCGGTTGTTGTCGTGATGTCACTGTTGCCAGCCTCAACTTGCAACATGTTTGAAAACTTGCAGCCGTGACTACTCAGTGCGCTTGTTCCTTTTCAACTTGTGTTTCAATATGAAAAACTTGTCATACCTGTGGATTGCATTTAAAATAATTATAAAAGCTATTTTTGCATTTGCCTTTGGTAACTTTTATTCAAGTTGGCCTATTAAGTACAGTCCAGTAACAGACATAAGATTCTCACCAAGTTACGGCATAACTCTTGATCCTCGGCCTTCTGTCATCTTATTCGAAAATTACACAAATAAATTCAAAATTAATGCTTTCATCTATAATAACGAGATTTTTTAAGCCCGATATTCTTTATGCCCTTTTCTTCTATATTGACAGCGAAACTAAATGTTAAGCAAAGGTGAATGCCCCAAAATGTATGGGCACAAAACCCAGTCGATAAAAAAATAAACGTATGTGGGTTAAAAGGGCAATAATAGGGATGATGACTAAACATTGTTTTTTGTCCGTCAGATAGATTATTAAAAAATATTAATCAATTTCCTTTTACGTAATCACGTAGTCAAAAGTTTACGGCAATACATTGAATTAAAATGTGGCATGACGTCACAACTTGCTAGATTTTATACTGAGTTGTGACGTAGTGAGCCCCAACTTCCCGACTTTAATGCGT
The DNA here is from genome assembly GCA_947568875.1 of Fissipunctia ypsillon. NCBI lineage: Eukaryota > Metazoa > Arthropoda > Insecta > Lepidoptera > Noctuidae > Fissipunctia > Fissipunctia ypsillon. The sequence goes on along the minus strand of OX387643.1, from coordinate 25,416,705 downwards.
TTTATTTAAGTACCTACCTATTTTTTATTAATATTATATGATAAAGTAAAAAATACGTGTCTAATATTTTTTTATTATCTGACTGACGGACTTAATAGAATTTCTTTTTTTTACCCAGACATCGTCCCTAAATTAAATTACTTTCTTTAAAAATTATCCCCATAACTGGCTATGTATTGTTTTATGTTTAATAATAGGTAACAATTTTTCTTGCTTTCTTTATGTATGTCGGAAATACGTTAGTCGTCGTTTGACTAATCGAGACGCCAGCGCCACCAGGTGGCGCTTGACAGAGTCTACAACATAACGCTCGTTGACCGGAGTTAAGCAGAGTTTGTCGGTGGCTGTCGATCAATGAACACGTTTAGAAACTGTCGCGCGTTCCATAAAGTTGTGTCGTGTACCTACAGTGTGTGAATTGCTAGTGTGATTAATTTGAACGTAAATTATAATTTGATTTGACCTGTAAACAGTTTTTCTATTGCGCAATAACCAACACACGCACGCACATAGCACGCTCACAGTAGTTAAAATATGGCTGACGATAACTAGAGAGATCTACCTTCTCTGTCATGTAAATAAAGTAGGTTAGCAGTGTATAAAAAGACATATGAAAAAGCGTTGGTAGATATTTATTACAAAAAATACATCACTGTTACATATTATCGTGATCAACTACGAATCTAGAAAACTAGATGGTTGTTACATTGTGTCTTCATGCCTAGCATACGCGAGATAATACAACATGCTAATCACAACTTCCCAACGTAAGACGACCTATGATTTTTTTTTTGTTTTTATATTGCATGACCCAGACAAGGGTCTGGGTAGGGTTCTCGATATGCATTCTAAAGTCACTCATTGTATTCGTCGCTGTTTTGTTGAAATAAGTGTTAGCACTCTTAGTGCTTAACGGATTTTCATTACGATGTTTGGATGGTGAAATATGGGCAACATAACCATGTGGTTATGCACCATGTGGTGCACTACCTATCTCTTTTTGACCACAGGAAACTCTTTATACGACGCTTGCAATGTTACTGCTTTATGCACACTGTGGTGCTTATGGTGATTATTTTGAGAGAAACTTATTTCATATTTGATATATACCATGCATATACATTGTTTAATCCACGCTGGGGCTTTTTTGGGCATTCTCCTTTACTACTACTTAAATCGTCTGTTTCAAGTCATTACTGTCATTCTTTGATACTTTTATAAAATGGCTATTACAAATGGACGTAGGGTGTCAATTTGCTCAATAATTAAGTTATTATATAATTTTGTTTTAACGTGATTTCATAAAATGTAAGTAATTAATCCACTGAAATTCTTGAAAAACCACGTTTATTTACTGAACCATAAACACACCTAACATCCGTTACAAAGACAGCCACAGGCCGGGGCACAAAACCAGTGTTACCACCTGGCTATGTATACAAGGTGTAACATAATTAACGCACAACCTCTTAAGGGGTCATTGTACTCATCATAATGAACAACTTTTACTATGGGACCAAACCTGAAATCGCGAAAAAAAAAAACAGCTGTTCCCTACTTTTTCTTTTTGTTCTTTTCTTTTGTAATCCCTTATTCCGGGACATATTGTATATTTTGGGTGTGAAAAGTTGAAATAATTATATAAACAAAACTTAACTAAAAACATATATTGTATATATTATATATCTAGACATAGATAATATTATGTACGTTATTAAATAACATCTTAAACAATCAAACAAACCCAACAATGGCTTGAATATTACTGCCATGTTTTGTAAAAATCGGTTATAATAGTTTACTTTTCCTAGAAATGATTTAAGGGGGAAGCGCTAAGGTAGCCCGCGAAATTCAAATTTTCTTACGATTGTTGCGATTTGCAGCTCGGTGTCTGGGTGTATGTTGATCAAAGTATAATACGCGACCGTAACATATATGTATTTACAGAATTATAATATGAGAATTAGTAATACAATTCCTTAAGTTAGTATAATCCTGAAATGTTAAGATTTCATGAAATAAGCATTCAATAGACTTACTTGGTCTTAGAGAGTTGTATTGATGACTTTAATAATTATAATTCTGTAAACTCATATTTGTTACGGTTGCGAATCATATTTAAATGAACATACAACCTAATATTGATCTGCGAATTGCAAAAAACGTAAGAAAATTTGAATTTCGCGAGCTACCCTGGCGCTTTCACCTGGCATTTTTACATTATCTGGCCGTGGCAATAACAGCAAAGGTTCTATTTTACTTTGTATACCTGTTTTATTTACATCGAATCCAAAAATATTCAGTTTGTCTTCAAATATTCACATTTATTCATTTTTAATTTCCATCCTGACTCTTCGAGTGTGTGTAATACCTGTTTTAACTTCTCATTTGTCTCCGACAATGTTTTTCCATTTATCTACAAATTTGTTATCTATGTAGACAACCATGTCAAATCCATTTAATCTTTGAAATGAGCCGAAGCCAGTGCTGACGCCAAATGGTAAGAAGGTATTTGTACAGTTACCCACATCAGATACTATTGTGAGTTGTTCCTGAGATTTTTTATCTAATGGGGCTTCAAATTATACCTTTTGCAAGTCTCATTCACAAAAATAATTATTACCCTGCATTTTCATCAATATATTATTAATTGTAGGTAAATAGATAATATATAATGATATATATAGTTACATATTTGATATATAATGATATATAATAAAGATAATGATAAATAGATCGAAAATCACCACACAAACGGACTGTTCCACCTGGTTTTAAAACCGGTTCCACTGGATTACCCCACTCTAGAGTACTCCACTGGTTCAATTCGCTTATTTGCTACCAATCTTTCAATTTCTTGTTTGACTTTATCCTCGAATGCAAATGGGACAATTCTAACCGGCATGAATATTGGCTTTACACCTGGTTCAATAGATAATTAGATTGGCTCTCCCTAAATTCCCCCATACCTGATTCAAATGTCGTTTATTAATTTATCTTTCGAAACTTTTCCACAAACATTTAGTTCAAATCTTGGAGCCCATAATTGCAACAAAGAGCGCAAATCTTTCCCTATTATTTTCGGCAGTCTAACTATTGGAATTTGCATGCATCACAAAGCACAATCTCTTTACTAGAAATGTACCATTGCTATGGAGTTTTTTCTAACAGACTTGTCATTCCTTGTATCGATCATATTGTGTAACATAATAAACTAATATAATAAATACCAATATAATGTGCGTTCAATGACGTTATCATTAGCACCGTATACTGTACCTAACTAGGTACCAAACTATCAATTGGTAGCAGAGCATAGTTCGCTCGAAGAATGATGTCGCCACTGTCGGAAGTCAACCTCAATGGGGAAGGTCGGTTGAAACCAACTGTAGATGGCGTGACCATAGCTAGATCCCTACTTCCTGCAATAAATTTGACATTTCGTTCATTAATTCCATTTCGTGTTCATTCATGAGTTTGGTTTATTCCACTATTTCGTTATTTTTGTTGATTTCCACAGTGTATTTATTCGAGACGGAAAGAGTCAGAATTAAAAACCTTAAATATTCTTTAATTCCTCGTAATAACTTTTTCAATTTTTTTTTCCAAAGTAACCTCGAAAACTGTTTAATTCAAATAATTCCCTACCAATAGCTTTAAGTCACAATCTGCTAAGCTTAGAGTCTTTCGGAAAATGGTGGACTCCAATTTCCGAGGATTTAGGAATACAACAGTGAGTCATTTTCGCAAAAATAAATAAAAACCGCCTCACGCCTTGCATTAGTAGCTTGTTTTGGGAACTAGCTAAGACAGCGCCATTTTGACAGTTGCCTTCCCCATTGTCTCGCCTACTTCTCAGAAAAAGTGTCATTTGAGAAAAATGTGGTTGTCATATAAAATGTTAATATAGCCATACAAATAAGTAACTCTATTTTTAATTACCCTATTACTTACCCTAACATAAGATTATGGGCAAATAAATGGAGTAGGTAAGAAAAAGAAATATACCTACATAATAAGTTTAAAATATGATGAATACAAATATAATTTTTTTGCTTATATTGAAGGGCGGAAATTACTCAAACTGGAAAGGGCTTTGTCCATTATCGGCTTCGCGTGGACACGGTGCTCGAAAAGAAACAAATTAATCAAAAATTATGTTTAGTTTTTAAACGCTTATTTATTCCATATTTTTGTATCAACTTGCGCCCACAAATATTGTGTTTAATAAGTACTGAAATTGTTTTATGCTTTTGCTATTACTCTACCTTCATAATTGATAATGATGCCAACAATTAATCGTATATTTTAAAATAATAATTTACAAATCGATTCTAATTGTTATTTCTGAAGTTCATCTAAGTCCTTCTCATTCATATAAGAGTCTATTTACAGTCAAATAAAGCTGTTATTTGTAATCACTTACATTATTTCGAACATGTTTTATCCATATAACTGGAAAACAAAAGTATTTAAAAGTATCGAAGTTGGTCAATGAATTTTGATTTTTAATAAATTTATTAAATCGATTATTTAAAAAAATTCTATGTCAATGTCAGTTGTCACTCCAAGTCACTATGATTCTTGGTATCGCGAATATTGTTTGCCTCGTTTTATGGTGATTATTATTCAAGTATTGTTTTGGTTGTGAAAATGGACGCTGATACCCCTTCTCACGTTGGCCCCGGTACGCCTATGAACTTCGACGCCAATCCCATCGTTGACCCCAGCTTGAATGTGGATATCAAACTCGCCGACCTGAATCGTACGGATACGAACTACTCGTATACAGGCAATTTCACTTCAACTCCTGCCTGTGGTGGGAATTGTGCAGATACGAGGTGCGAATTGTGGTCGTGATATGTTTGCATCTAACGTCCAAAAGTGTATTTTGTCTACATATTGCAGCCTAAACTCTGCTTGTCAGAACGTTTTGGTTATCTTATGTCAACCTTTTTTTCTGTTCATCTTGATTCTGGTCGATAATTTTTTTTACTTTTTTATTTCGCGATTTAATTTATTTTTTTGACAGATGAGTCCTCATTTTACTTCTCTGTGCAGCGTCAGTTGCAAAAAGTTGATGTGTTGATATAGACCAAGTAATGTGAAAAATTTACGTATTTATATATTTAACACCAGAAGTTCTCATCAAATTTAATATTAAAAGCAAGGTTGCTTTCCACATCGCCTCTAGTCTACTTACGGATCCTTTTGCAAGTTTGATGCCCATACTTCCATGGTTTTGACGGAAAGTTTCGATTTAATTAACCTGGGTAAATCAGGTTAGAAGAAGAAGTACAATATTCTCTACAATATTCTCTTTCCTACTGGTATTAGCTATTAAATCTGTATTATATTTATAATAAAAGTTGAATAAAAGTGCCTGTACACACCGAGCCAAATTCCCATACAAAGTTGACAATGCCCTTTAGAGTGAAATCGTTATTAGAAGATAAATAGGTACTGAAAATATTAGATTATGATAACACAGAAATTACTTAGGATGAAAAGTTAAAAGTCGACAATTCTGTAGTAAAGCGATTATTATTCAATGTATATCAGACAAGCATTTGTCTATAATACAAGTATGCTCGAATGCAAAAGACAAGTTTATCAAGTTGGACCACGTATTTCAACGCAAAAGTGTTTTTACAAAAATTACATTGAAAAAGAGATTGTTAAGTCTAAAATTACAAAGAAACGATACGTTAGAAGAACATTTTTTTTAAATTTGAAAAGATTATTTTTGAAATAGAAAATATAGATTAAAAATTAGACGATTCAGACAAAATTTATCATTTATTATTATCTTTAACTGAAGATTACGAACACGTAATTACAGCAATTGAAACAATCAGCACGGATATAACATTAGAGTTCGTAAAATCACGATTACTCGATGAAGAAATAAAAATAAAAAATAAGCATACATGTGAGTCTCACTCACAACAAATATTTAAAGCGCCAAGCTCAGGAATAAATAATAATAATAACTACACAAGATCCGGATGTCCTTTTAATCTGTATATTATCCTAGTCAATTTTTGGACAAACCAAATGAAGAATGTTGGAAACATGGCAAGCGCATATTACGCTACCTTAGTTCAACTAAAGATTATACACTTCAATATAAAAAGAGTGAACAGATAAGCTTAAAAGTTTTTTTGGATGCAGATGCGGCAAATAGTAAAAGAGACAGAAAGAGAATAAGCGGTTGTTTAGTTAAATACAATGAGAATGTTGTAGCATGGTTCTCTAGAAAAAAAACTGTGTCGCATTGTTAACTGCAGAGGCAGAGTATATAGCAGCATCATTAGCATCATGCGAAGGAATAAACGGAATATTAAAAGATTTTGGAATAAATCTAACGCCAATGCTGTATGTCGATAACAATGGAGCTATTTTTATTTCAAAGGATTACGAAAATAGTAAACGATCGAAACATATCGATATTCGATATCATCACTTAAAATATTTGATATTTACAAAACAGATGTTAATATCGTACGTACAAAGTGAGAACAATTTGGCTATTTTTATTTTTTTTTATTTGGCTAATATGATAACAAAATCACTAGCGACTGCTAGACGTAAGATGCTCAGAAAACAATGCAAAGTTATACGTTTAGTTTAATATAATACACATAGTTATCTAGGAGGAGCGAATATTTTATTTTATTTAACGATTTTTATGTTCCATAGATTTTCACATAAAATCGAGGAGGAGTGTCGGAATACAACCTCAATTGTCTATGCGACTACTTCCAGAAAAATTGAAGTGATGTTCTTTTTATGTACTTGTCATGTCAATTGAGAAAAATATGGTTGTCATATAAAATATTAATATACCCATACAAATAAGTAACTGTATTGTTGATTACCCTATTACCTACCCTAACAGTCATCATATCATATAGAACCACTTAGTAAAACTAACTATGATACCCGGTGCGTACAGACTGAGGCATCCTAATAAAAAATGAGCTATGGGAATACGCGAGCGGTGCCACAAAATTATTCGTGAACGCGACAGCCGAAGAAACAGAGAAGTTCCTGAAACGGGGACACGATGGCTCGTACTGAGATCATGCTATTGATGTCTTCACTTTAGTTCAAGCAGGTAACTGACTGTAAAACATCTAAAGAGGATTGGGACAAGCTATAGTCTATTCATCAAAGTGCGGGACCTGCGCGAAAAGCAACAGCTCATTCTGAAGAAAATGGCTGAAAAAGACGATGTGCAGGATCACTTAAGCATTTTTTGCATGTGGTTGATAAACTAGCATCAAAGGGTGTGGAAATCCATCCAGAACTATAAAGCATTAGATGCTGTATCTGTAGCGTGCCACAAAGTTTCTAAAATTTCAGGATTGCCATCGAAACTAGAGACAGTTTGCCAAGTCTAGATAATTACAAAATTAAAATTATTGAATAAAGTGAATCTAGAAAGAACAGCAACAATAGAGATAATACGTAAGATACTTTTTATAGCAAAAAAAGACAAGGAAGTAAAAATAACAGTGGATCTCTTCAGTTCAGTTGCAACAAATGCAAAAGAAAGGGACATAAGCCTTCTGAATGCCAATCAAGAGCCGCATATAGTGAAAATAATTCAAATCATGGGAGTTTTAGTGTGCAACCATTTTGCCTAACGACTGCGAAGCATTTGAAGAAAAATATTTGGTGGCTCGACAGCCAATGTACACCTCATATGTGCGAAAATGGGGAGAAATTTGACACCATAAATAGTAAGTCTGAAACATTGAAACTATCTTCTGATCAGTGGGTATGTCACTCAAGTAAAAGGCTAAGAAAAAATCACGATCAAAGTGAAGGATGGACATTAAGATTTAAATAATGCTCTATATGTAGGTACCTTAATTGTCTATATACCTGATTTTAGTTGGAAAAATCACTGATAATGGATACACTGTACTATTCCAGAAAGATCAGGCATTAATAAAGAGCAGTGGTAGCAAGATTGTTCTCAATGTACATAGAGAGAATGATTTGTGCTACATGAAATTTGGTGAAGTAGGAAAAGTCAAAACAGTAGAAGAAGTTAATAATATTATGAAGTGGCACAAGAAACTCGAACAATATCTGACCTTAAAGCTGCATCCAAAAAGGACTAATAAAAGGATTAGAAATGAAAATAAGATAAAGTTGGGAGACTGTGAAATATTTCAGTAAAGAAATATGACGAGCTTACTATTTAATACTTCAGACGGCTTAAAGACAATTAGCAACTGGAAATTATACATACCGACATCTAAGCGAATTGAAACTCACGCTGGATCAAGATACGTCAATTTTATTGATGATTTCACTAATATATTGCTGTGTATATTTCATAAAAATGAAAGCGAGGTTTTCCAGACATTCACAGAATACAAAAACATAGGCAAAAATGTATTAAAGCACCGAGTAAAATATCTGCAATCGGACAATGGTAAATAATCATTAAACTTTTTGTTAATGTACGGAGTACGTAAACAAAAAGTTTGCAATGCAACATGGAATACAACGCCGTTTAACGTCACCTTATATACCTCTACGTGATGGACTTGCAGTTCATAATGATCGAACATTAGTCAAGAAGGCAAGATGCCTAATGCTTGAATCAAGTGTTCCAGAGGAGCTGTGGGCAAATTAGATACCCAACTAAAGCCCTGATGAACAAACCCATCTGCAAGACACCTACATATATTCGGTTAGAAAACGTTTCCTAAGGAAAGGACTTAAAAGAGGATGCAAATTTTTGTTGGATACGCAAAACGTGCCAGAGGGTACCGAATCTTCGTTCCTGATTTTAAAAAAATCGTAATAAACAGAGACGTGAAATGTGTAACTACCAATGTTTTATGGAAAGGACTGCGGAAATTTTGAAGAAACAAGGGAGAATAGAAGCGATATTCATAAAAGAATTACTGATCAGACAGTAAAACCTAAAAGGAAACCTGTCTGATCAGTATTTCTTTTATGTATATCGCTAAATTTCTTCGCTAATTATTATATTCTCGCTTGTGTCTTCTTCTAGAAGAAGACATAACCGAAAATCTAAAAAATGACGTAAAAATGAAACATAAATCGCCAAAATCTGACGTAGTACCTAATTCTTCGACGTAGTATGAAACCCCATCATTGACACAGTTTGATACTCCACCACACAATAAAATGAAACGATGGTGGAAGAGGAATTGAAACTTAACCAAATGGATGTCACGACAGCTTACCTAAATGGCGTGCTAGATAAGAAAATAGCAGAAGATAAGAGAATCCAGATTACTTGGAAGAATGCGTGGCAGAAATAATGATTAAAATTTAAGAAATTAAAAATAATAAAAGTTTATTTTGGAACAATAACACAGGACTAAGTACAACAAGTAAACCGATGATAGCTGCAAAAGTACAAAACTGCAGCGCAGCTAGCAACGCCCTTCTCCAGATACAGAATGAATCGATGCTCCATGCAGACAAGTTAGTTTAGCAAAAGTTAATTTAGATTTAGGTAATTGATAATAAAAACAAAAAATAAGATAAATAAGATTAAAAAAATAATAATACAGGACATAATGATTTGGGATGTATTTTTGACGTTGAGTTAATGTGGTGGTTGTAGAGTGAATGAGTATGTGGGAGAGTGTTATTATTAATTAATAATGGTGGAAGAAAGTGGTAACAATGATTTAACACTGTTCCATAAAGCTAAGAAAATGTTAGAGGACTTGAAAATTATAAAAAAGAGAAAGTATGCCATCTTGAAAAAGCACTCTACGGCTTGAAGTATTCAGATCGACAATGGTACCTAAAACTGAGTACCGAGCTAGAAAAAAATTGGGTTTTTCCCATCAGAAGCTGACCCTTGCGTATATATTACAGAAAGTAGGAGCTAAAATGATAATAACAATATACGAGTATGTAGATGATTTGTTTGTGTGTTTTGATGAGCTTACTCCTGACACAAAATTAAAAGAAATAGAAAAGATGCTAAATGAAAAATTCGAAATCAAGGATCTAGAATAACCTGAACAACTTATAGAAATACAGATTAAAAGGCAAGGAGGAGACTAAATAAAATTATATCAAGAACGATATATTTAAAAAGTTTTAAAGAAATTGAACATTGAAGACTGCAAGCCAACGGTTTCACCAATGGAACTTAATCTGATTACAGAAAAATGGAAAGTGTTATGAAAAATTACCATATCAACAATTGATTGGCACACTTATGTATAATATTTAGCCGTGGTCACCAGGCCTGCTATAATATTCAGTATGAGTTATTTGTCACAATTCAGCAGTTGTTTTGGTGAGGAACATTTTAAGAGCGTGAAGTTACGAAGGCTCGTGCTACAAAAAAACAGTCAAGCTGATGCAGATTTTGCATCTTGTGTGATAGATCGAAGATCGTACAGTGGCTACTGTTTAAAACTCGCCGATGCTCCTGCTAGCTGGAGAAGCAGAAAACAAAAGAGTGTAGTCTTATCAACGGCCGAAGCAGAAAACACGTGTCAGGCAGAAGCTGCTAAGGAAGCAATCCATCTAAGATGTTTAATAAATGACATATCAGAATGGAGGCAACCCATCGTCAAAATATATAATGATTATAATCAGGCTGCCATACAATTGACGAAAAATCCTATGATTGGCTCTAAACAAAGCCAAGAGCCAAGAGCGCGGTTTAGTTCCAACGGCATCCTAGGTATGTCGATAGACAAGTACGACGCACCTTGGTTGTCGCATGCTGTGGAGGTGCTGCCGATGTATTCTGTAAAAATTTCACCGTAAAAAATTAAGTGAAGTGAGCTTGGAGTGAACTGTCAATAGTATCGTTAGCATCAGGTGGAATGACAGCTCACGTCCCGCTCACTTCACCTAAATTTTCAGAATAGCACTACTGGTCAGAAGACCCCACAGCTAACCTTGCAATTTTCTTTTTGTTTTTGTTTCTATATTTGTTTACTAACAATCGTTTTTAAGCACAATGTTACTAACAATTGGGCCTAGTTGCCAAAAAATAAATATTTGAATTGATTTGATATGATTTCAAAGCATATTGCTACGAGACTACATTTCATAGGACAGTTGAAAGAAGTTCAAATAATAGGTTAATTGCTATATTAAGCAAGTAAGGACAATTGGTTTTGGCGATCGTGCTAGTGATGAGGAGCATAATCTCTTTACTAGAAATGTACCGTTAATATGGAGTTTTTTTCTAACAGACATTCTATTAATTAATATGATAAATAACAATATAATGTGCATTCAATTACGTTCTCATTAGCACCGTATACTATACCTAACATCACTTTGATTACTTTAACAGACTCACTACCAATATTTAGATCTTCAATAACCCCTAATGGTGTCAAAGTTGGTGAGTGAATATCACATTACATTGTTTAATTTCTAAATCTGGAAAATATTGTTGTTTGTCCGCAAAAGTAATAGTACTCACGTCTGCTCTAGTGTCAACCTCAAACTCCACAAACAATCTATTTACAGGAACTTGCAATGTTGCAGGTGGAATTTAGTTTTTGTCACTGAAATAAAAAGAAATCAAATATTTCTATTTCCGCTTCTTCCATGTTTTCATTTTCAACAACATTCTTGTCATCTAAATTTGTAGTTTTAACCAAATTCAAATTTTTCACTTTTAACCCATATATGCCCAGAACTTTTTTTAACACCGATTTTTTTAATTTTTACATATGTTAAGTATAAATGATCACATATAAGGCCTATAATAGTGGAATTTCATTTTCAACACGAGAAGTACATTTTTTTCAGCGGGTCGTAAACGACCCGATGGGCACATAAGGTCATACAATAGAATAGAATCAGAACCAGCAAAATAAAAATACGTCACAGTTATGTTAGTCAGTATTTATTAGGAACCATTGAGTAAGAACATCAGATAATTAGAGAAATTATAAAAACAAGTCATAACAATGAAAATAGTCCATTACGAATGAAATTCTGCAAAACAATTATCATGCAAATTGACGTTACATTTACGACACATTTTGATCGTTTTATTTTTACATAATGCACATCGTTTTCTGACCTGACCGGTGAGAATAATATGTTGAGCTGAATGTTTTCTAACAGAAACGGGTACATTTGTTCTGACTTGCTGACGCGGCCCAGGTTGAGATCTTATATTCCCATATTTTAGGAGTAAAGTTCTTGCAATAGATCGACGAAATTCCAAAGTGTCTACGTTTGCCCCGTATGATCTAGCGAGTAAAGTAGCATTGTTCACAACGACGTCAATCAACCACATCAATATGGGCATATACCATTTTTTTCCTCTAATGGCAATCCGGTAAACGCCGACATTAGCGTCAAGTCTATCTACTCCACCCATAAATCGGTTGTACTGGTGTACAACATTTGGCTGATCAATATCTATTTTCTGTTTAGCAGCAACTGAATATCGACGTGCTTTTTGAACAGGGTGGACTCCAAATTCATTTGACAACATTGTTACGACGTTGTTGTCATTCCATCGTACAGCACATATTTTATCATTTGTGTCCAATCTATAATCATAAAATCCTCTAGGCTGCTTCTTGCAAGACTTAGCATCCATTAGTGGACACTTGTCTACTCTATTTTGACGAGCAGTTCCTGTTATTTTTACATTTTTTTCTTTCAAAGAACTTAGTAAACTCGGAGATGTAAAAAAGTTGTCACAATACACAGAAAAAAGTGTTTCGGGGTACTCAGTCTTGACTGTATTCATCAATTTGGTAACAACATGTTCCCCTAGGCCTGTATCTCGCGCTTCAGTTCTTCCCTCATATAACTCCGCTTGTAAGCAGTATCCTAAACGAGTCGCTGCCACCCATGCTTTGAAGCCGAAACGGATCGGTTTGCCATGAATATGCTGCTTACAGTCATGACGCCCATAGTATGGTATCATTGATTCATCGATACTCAAGTTTTTTTCGATGGGAGCATACATTAGAAATTTTTTGTTCATGATGTTGAATAAAGGCCGAATTTTTGCCATTTTATCTCCTACACGTAGGTTGCTGTTGTCAGCAACATGGAAATACCTAAATATCTCTTCAAACCGATTTCGCCTCATCGATTTCGCAATTAAAACATTGTGGGTATCCTCGTTGGATTCCCAATACATACGCCGTCTCGGTAAAGGCGCGTAACCACTAAGGAGTATTATACCTATGAAACAGCTCAATTCATCCCCCGATAGACAGAAATTATAGTTGTGCTTTTCAACAGCATACATTACGGTGTGCCTGACCATATACCTGATAACATCTTCACAAAAAAATAATTCAAAGAATTCTATCGGTTCACTTTCCTTGGTGAGTGTAAGAACTGCTCGTGGCAGTGGAGGTGACCACTCACTTTGCTGGGTACGAAGATCTCGCTTTATCCATTTGCGTGGCCTGACGTTGGGCTGTCTACTACGTTCTGAAGAAGGGCCATCACCCCTAGGTGTCCTGGTAGTGAGCACATTCGAAAAAGAACGTTCTGAATCAGTGATAATCGTCGGAGTCTCAACTGGACGAGAACGTCGTGACCTGTGTGGGCTGGGTCCCGATGGCGTGGAAAAGGATTCTAGGTGCTCAGAACTAGGACTAGGACTGAATATTACCTCATCGATAGTTCTGTTCTCTTCACAATGTTCTTCACGTTGTCGTAACACCATCTCAGCCGGCGCAAGTAATTGATGACGGTTCAATCGATTTATACTATCACAATCTTCTTCACCTGAATCACCATCCGACATGGTACCATCGCAAGGCGGATCCATGTAAATATCGATTCCCTGAATATCTTCATCGTCATCCAACACCTCCAGGGCATCGGCTATTTCATTTGTCGAGAGTACGTGTCGAGACCTAAAATAAAAAAAAATACAATATAAAACACGATATGTGCCCACAGGGTCGTTACCGACCCAAGAAATTATATCAACCGATTGTGAATAGAAAAAATACATTTTTCAAAAAAACAATATCTCTAACTCTGAAACACTCATTAGGTTTCCTAACATATAAAAAAACATAAAATATAAATATATAAAATAACATAATACACACAAAATACTTACATTTGCATCCGATCGGTCGCACACTTTTTCAAGAAATAAACAAGTATAACCTTGCACTCATAATTGTCACTCGAAATTGTCGTGAACTGTCAACAAAACTGTCTCATGGTTCAAAATTGTTCCTGTACCTATTAATAGATGGCGTTTTATTTAAAAATCAATGGACAGTTCGCGGTCAATATGCATTAACAGTATCGGCGTAATTTTGGTCGTTATCGACCCTATGGGCGTATATGGGTTAAGACCTTGTTTTCACCACAAACTTTGAAAATATAACTTTTGACGTCGTAGCACTCACTGCAGAATTTTTCTCGGAATGAACATTGTCCTTTCTTTCCTCAGCAAAAACATGACTTATTTTGTTTATTCACTGGTGTTTTTGAGCGATATCCTCTGTTTTTATTCTTATTTAAATGTTTTCCCTTTGATTGCGACATATGTGTTCGTTCCTCTTCTTTTTCTTGATTGAACGCTAGCTTATAAGCTATTGCCACTGTTTTTCAATATTAGTCAATATTTCCAACGAATTGATCAGCTTGCTTCAGTAACTAAAACTTTACTGAATAAAGTACGGTGCTGAAATAAGTACGATTCAACAATCTTTTCTTTACCTCTTCGTATTATAAATTTTTGAAATTGCAGTTTTGAGAACATTTTATAGTTCAGTTATGTATTGTTGTATGGATTCATTAAATTTTTGACATCGTTTTTGGAATTTTGATTGCTATCTGATTAGTAATGGCACTTTTTTTCTTCCGTTACCATCGTTCAATAAACATTCCAATTGTTGTTGCTATGCCTTCTAATTTTCACCGGTAAATACTTCCAAACTGGTGATCGCGACCATGACACGGCCTTGATGACGCCACGTGAGCACAGAACACTAATACTCCTGCACGAGAGCCGGCTTTTATTTTTATTCTGTCGATGTGTTCGCGAGTATTACAAGTCTTCAATAAGATGCGTTTCCACAAATAAATTTTCCTGTGCTAGTTTATTGGCAATCTCTATTAATTCTGCTTTAGTTTTTTGTTGTATCCAAGCTATTTTTCTTTGTTTTATTTCTTCTTCGATTAAATCCATTGGTTTAATAAAACTAACACATTTTTTAGCTTTAATTTTTGCATTGTTTGCATGTCACTTATTAATAAGGTTCGTTTCACTCTCGTCGCCAATTTTATACCGTGATTTCATAAAATGTAATTAATTTAAAGTTCACTCATCCTCCATAGAAAAGGGAGGATCCTCCGACCAGACGGGTATTGTGTCTGGTGGGCTACTGCCCGACAGTTGATGTCGGGATGTTGTAAATATGCTAGTCGCGCGGTAAACTCTGATTGCGCGATGCAGAATTTTGCGTGACGTCAAGTGTGACGCGTTCCATTGTGATGATGTAGATATTTAATATACTCAACTCACAAATTAATATACTCAAATTCATTAATTGAAAAACCATGTTTATTCACTGAACCATAAACACACCTAACCACAGAACACTAATACTCCTCTAACATCCATTTAGGATTTACAATGACAGCCACTGACTCAGGCTCAAAACTAGTGTTGCCACCTGGCTAATTATATAATATAACTAAGACCTGACAGACAGTATCAAATAAATGTTACAGACACCTCACGTACATAATTATATAAACACCTTGAACTTAACACAAAATGACGAAATGTGGGTGTACTATAGGTTCACCTCTGCCCAACCCTTCGGAGAATACAGGTGTGAAGTTATGTAACCAATATATGTAGACCAATCGTGCAAATATTTGTTCTTAGCGCAGACAGTCAACAGTCGGGGTGCAAATAGAAGGGTCACGCCCTCTCACTATGTTATAACTACTAGGAAAAAAGGAAGCTACTGCTGCAGCTAAATCACTAAATGAAAATCTAGAACCTCTAGAACCTCTTTGGTTTAGTGGTCGCACGCGTGAGAGTAGGGCAAAGTGTTACTAGGAAATTCTTAGTATTACTTGTTTAACGGTTTTATGCGGCATTACATAATAGACTTTAAAACATAACTGGCGAAATGTTGGTGTATAATAACTACAAACACAAACGTGTGAATAGTTATCTTCTTATCGACGAATAGATTTGTGTCCGGTAAATGACAATAGGCTTGCCCCCAAGAGAGTTTTTGAAACTTTTTTTGGCGCGTGGCTAAAATTAGAACTAACGACGCAATCTTGTTTTTTCAATACATTTAACAAAATAATGACGCCAAAGTTTACCAACAGCGCCCCTCTGTCAACGTCATTCGAGCGCCAAAAGATCCGTGTACTGCTGTACAGAAACAGGGGGTCAATTCCTGTATTTTTAAGATCGTTCGCATTCTATGATAGTAGAATGTCTCAGTCTGTCAAAAAAACCCTCTAATTTCACTTAATTTTCACATTTTTGTCAAGTTTTTGACATTGATTGTCGCTGAGATGAGATTTCGACTTGAATTTGAACGTTTTTTATGTACGAGAATTGTCCTTCTGACATTTGATTAGTTACCGACACATGAGCTGTCCCAATTGGAGACATCTGTCTATTTATACACGCCTTCTTCCTTCTGTCCACGGTCTCCTGCCCACTGTCTCTTGCCCTCTGTCCGGTGCACCGCCCTATTTGGTACCATTCACTCAGTAGTTATTGCCCGTGCCCCCGATTGACTGCACTATAATTTGACGCAATAATTACAAGAGCAGACCACGTCATACGGCTAATTGCATACAACCTTGCAACATATTATTTGATGGACGATTTGGTTACCGTATATTCAAATCACAACTTTCATTATTTGGCAGTTGTATGAAATGGCTATTACACGGCAAATTGATGTAGGGTGTCAGTATGTTTCGCTATTAATTTCCCTTAATGAACACTACATGACCATTAATAATTATGACACATTGAGCTTTAGAAAGAGACGGCCACACAGGCATGGGTAACAGAGACGACGCTTTACAAGGCCAGATTTAATTTGAAACTCGATGGCAATGTAGTACTTAAGTAGTGCATTTAATTATATCTTTCCAGTTACACCTTTATTACAAACACAATGAAGTTGGTATATAAAATTAAGTGCCGAAAATAATTCAGACTCCAAAACAAAGCTTAGAATTCAAACCGTAAAGCGAAGGTAATGAAACTACAACATTACCGACACTACCACCAGAATGAAAGCTCCTTACCAACAAAGTATGGAATTACTACAATGTTTCCTTTCCAAAGAGTAGTGCACAGCGTATGAACTAGCTTAATATCACACTCGTAAACAAAGCATTACATTTCTCACATATTTAAACTAGAACAATAGCGGTCCGACTTCTGCGAACTGTGTTTTAATCTTTATATCTGTGTGTTCCATTCTTTAGTAATTATAGTCTTTTGTTTCAACAATGTTTCATTGAAATGAAACTCTGGTAAGAGGCGAGAGGCAAATTGTTTGTTTTGAACAAGATAAAAAATAAACATTATAGTTAATTACCTAAATAATCAGTAATTCACAAAGCCACGTAAGAGCGGGACTCTTAATTCAGGTTAATAACTTAATTCTTTAATTGTTACTAAGTCGACGCTTGAAAACATAGTCCGACTGAACTGTTTCTGAATCCAAAGTGCATTCAAATTAAATGAAAACCCATTTATTACAACTGTTTACAAGAATGCCCAACAGCCTTTAAGATTTTGTGCAACAAATCTACAGACTGTTTACACGTCGTCGGAAACACCTTTACTGAAAATGAGCAACATCAAAAAGAGTACAAGCGGACACTTGTATTTCTCTGTCCTTTGACGCCGCATGAACTAGTGTGCTAGTGCGAATCAAACAAATGCTTTTATAAAAATACACAAGCGAATCCTTTGCTAAATTCCTATTTTTGATTCTTTGCACTTTAAGCCTATTCTACATACACGCCATCCACGCACGGAATCACACGTTCAGAGAGGTCCATTTAAATAAAATATTTACAGTTTCGCCATAAAATCAGCATATTCTTTGCTAACAGTGGAACGAAAATAACTATTTAAAACCGGCCAATGTGAATCACACAAATGGTCATGTACCACCACACATCTCTACGAAATAAAACGTTGGAAAAATGCTTTTTTCGATGTTTGAAAATAAAATGTTTCAGTGGGGTTTTTATTTTTTTAATATTTAGTCCTATTAGAGGTCATGCTTAATACAAGGTTTTTATTACTATTATTTTTAACCAATTTAAAAAAAAAGAAGAATAAGGTTATCAGTACGATACGTGTGTATGGAATATTATTGAAACTGCAATATATTGACCTATTAAGTTAATCTAGTAAGTCGGTGGCAAAAAACTAAAATACAGATCCCAAGACACCGACTTCCGAAATTAAAGTTATTTCATTAATTTTAAATTCATTTCCCTATTACATGGGACTTAAACATAACTGGCGAAATGTGGGTGTACTTTAGGTACACCTCTGCCTAACCCTTCGGGGAAACAAGGCGTGATGTTATGTTATGTTATGTGTTCAATTAATTTATTTTTTAAGTCGATTAAATTTTTTAAATTACTTTTTTATATGGCTACCTATTGTGATTAATCAAGCCTTGTGACTGACGGACGACAACATAGGCTTAACAATAAGGTCCCGTTCGCACTTGGCACCCTTTATGTCGGCAACCCTAAAAGCTTCAAGTCTGCCAATACCGCGGCAGCTTATTTAAAATTGAAGGCTGAAAATTCGCCCAATGGGCCCAAAGCGCGGGATCCAATTACACAGCATAAAAACATACGGTGCGCAAACGATGTTCAATTATTCTAAATTGAATATAAGTACTCAGTTCCGGCCGATTTCCTTTTTATTCCGGGCGGTATTATGTGATTTTAATTGGATGAATATGTAATGTGGTCTGGTCGTAAATATATTTCTTTATTTTATTGGGGTAACGTAAGCATGACTCCCCACGCAGAAGCTATTGAAGAAATATTTACGTAACATAAGAACAACTCAAAAGGTTGAGTGTGGGTGTGAAAAGTAACTCTCTAAAAAAATGTGAAGACCTAATTAGGTTGAAATAACTGTAGAAAGAATCGTTTCCAACTATTCTTATAACAGCAACTAAAATAGGAATAAAGTGGGTATTTCCACTAAAGCCTATTAACCTTTAATGTTACGAAAATACAATACTAACAACCTAAAATATAAGAGAACTGACTAAATAACATGATAAAATTATTATTTGATATTTCTCGGGACCCTGGGGTCCCGGACCTTTGGAAGGCATATGAGGGGCCGAAGCCAACTCGCAGAGGCCCGTTAGACGCTTTCAATGGAAATGAGGCACCAAATGACGATTATCCCTGTACGCCCTATGCAAGTGCACCCAAGCACCCAAGGACAACCCACGGTTGGTGTATGACTGTTGCAGGATTTGGAGACAAAAAAAAATTGGGCTATGGGTTTGGATGGCTAAAGTGGACTGGTTATCTAAAACTATGGAAGGACTATGGCCTATGGACTATGGCCTGACCAATATTTGATAAATACAATACACGGATAAAATGGCAGGGGGTGACTTACACACTCAACAATGGGCCCCCGCAAACGGTCGCTAGCACATAGTGTCGTAGCGACAAGGGGATAACATGTCCTGAGGTGCTTAAGAGGAGTGGAGAGGTATTCCACGGCTATCAGGACAATACCGGAAGTACGGTCAAGATCCCTACCAGCATCTTACTGGAATACTTCCTTCCTCCGAGCACGTTTGCTCTTGCGAATCTCTACTCAAGCCAGTCAATAAAGGCAAGAATGAGGTGGGAGGTCAGTTCTCGTAAGTGTTCACTCCAGCCGGCCAATAAAGGCAAGCCAGAGATGAGGAACATGACTTCTCCCGGGAGATAGGGTACGTGGGGTCGCTACGGCCCAGCAGCTCGCCATATGCTGCCCTGCCGGTTTCTGTATCTCTCTTGGTCGGGCTCTTCACCTGACCTGTTCCGGCAAAGTAAACTCTACCGGCACAGACCTAGAGTTCGGAGCGCGCAAGCCCCACCACGACGTCAACGTAGAGATACGGCGATGGGGATATTATTATTATTATTAAAAAATATTACAAATTACTGATACATCTCGGGTCCCTGGGGTTCCGGACCTTTAAAGGCGTACGAGGGGCGAATCCAACTCGCAGAGGCCCGTTAAACGTTTTTAATTAAATGAGGCACCAACCGACGATTATCTCTGTTCGTACTATGCAAGTGCACCTCAGGACAACCCCCGGTTGGTGTAGGACTATTGGAGGATATGAAAACAAAGATATTGGATTATGGGCTTGGGTAGCTAAATTGAACTGGTTATCTAGGACTATGGAAAGACTATGGCTCCTGCCTGCTTAAAATACACAGATAAAATGGCACGAGAAGACACTCAATAATGGGCGCCCGAAATCGGTCGCTAGCACATAGTGTCGTAGCGACAGGGGGGCAACATGTCTTGAGGTGTTTATAAGAAGTGGAGAGGTATTCCACTGCTATCAGGACAATCCCGGAAGTATGGTCAAGATCTCTATCAACATCTTACTAGAATACTTCCTTCCTCAGAGCACGTTTGCTCTTGCGAATCACCACTCAAGCCGGCCAGTAAAGACAAGAAAGAGGTAGGAGCTCTGTTTCTCATCAGTGTTCACTTCAACCGATCAAAAAAGGCGCGCCAGAGGTGAGTAACAAGACTATTCCCGTGAGAAAGGGTCCGTGAAGTCGCTACTGCCCAACATCTCGCCACATGCTACTCTGCAGGTTTGTGAATCTCTCTTGGTCTGGCTCCTCACACTCAATTATGGGCCCCTGGAAACGGTGGCTAGCAGATAGCGACAATTATTATTATTATCATTTGGAACTACAGAAGTATTAACATTATGGAAAATGTTATCATCATAATTATCAGCCGGAAAAGCCTTCCCTAAACATCAGCACAACGACCGTCCCGTTTTATGGCTTGTCAGAGACACGTTACTATATTTTTTATGCTCTAGGTACTTTTTTATGCAACCAGATAGGTACTTTTTTATGCAACCAGATACTTTATCTCGCGTCACAGTTCCGGTAGTGTGCACCAAGCCCTTACCAAGATTTTTTAAACGTACCAAAGCAACACCACATGGCTTTTACCTGGCATTTAATATACATATCATATCATGACGCCTATAATCCCCGAAGGGTTAGGTAGAGGTGTACCTATAGTGCACCTACATTTCGGCAGTTAAGTTTAAGTCCAATGTATTAAGAGGCGAGCCTATTGCCATCAACCGGGCATAAACACAGATAACAGGGGGCAATTCCCGTATTTTTAAGAACGGTCGCATTCCAATCTCAATCTGTCAAAAATTGTATGGGATTTTTGACATTAATTGTCGCTGCGATTATTGATTGATTGCGACTAGATATTGAACGTTTTTAATTACGGGTATTGGCCTTCAGGCTGCTACTGAGAAATTCCAGAAAACAAAAACCCAATAACACTTTGCCCGACCTGGGAATCGAACTCAGGACCTCACGCTCAGCATAGCGCTTGCGACCACTAGAGCAACGAGGCAGAATAAATACTGAATAAACACGGCACCAAACTCACGAACTTTTTTATTAACCGCCATTAACATGGTAGGTGCCTCTCCCGTCCACAATTACTTGCGGCATCAAGTTTGCCAATTTTAGATAGGATACGCCGCTACGATTGCCTGAACTTTTCAAATATCATTAGTGTTGCGACCTTTTTACATACATGTACGAGTATATGGTTTTTTAATAAAATCCTTGTTTTTTACTCTTTTTACATGTTGTCAAAATTAAAGTTACAGTCCTACCAACTTTTGTATCTGTGAACTGAAAGAGGATGGCACCGTCGATTCAGTGTTGCTAATTAATATAAGGTGCCCAAAATTGGGTAAGTTTTCAAGAAAGAAATTTCCATTAGACATAATCGTTTAATAAGAATTACAGTTTTTACAAATTAAAAACAATGATACCTATATAAAAATAAAAAAATAAATAAAAAGAAGTTGATAATTTACAATTACGTAGGTACGCTAACAGTTTAGTATCTCAGCAATAAACAATGGCTTTATCTAAAAAGTAATCCAATGAAGTGGAAATTCAGCGGATAAAATGTTCCACGGAGGGGATACAACTTTCATTTAATGCGAAGTTAAGTAGGTACCTACCTTGCAAGAGGTACCTGAATGTCTAGCATTTAGTTATGACCGTACCTAACCTCTAACACCAGATTTGAGTAATTATAATTAGCAGTGGTACCTAGTGGTAGTGTAGTGTAATAAAAAAAACAAATTGCTTTACAATGATTTATTGAAAACCAGGTTTACAGTAATTGTGATCTTTAGATGAACCTGCATACACAACTTCATCCCGGTTGTGAGGCCATACTCCGCTTATTTCCGTACCACTATCATCATTATCACTATCGCTTTCGGTTTCAGTGTCACTTACCACTTCTATAATAAAAGGTTTATCTAAATACAAATCATGTTTTAAGTATTCTCCTTCTAACCTGCGAACGTGTTTGCAATGCTGTGCCCACTCATGAACTGTAATAGCGTCAAAAGCTTCTCTAACCAGGCGGGGAATTTCAGCATTTTTGTGCTCAATATTTACATCAGCAACTTTTCTTTTCATTGTGCTCCATATGAGTTCAATGGGATTGAGATCACAGTGATAAGGTGGTAAATATAAGCATTTGTGTCTATTATCTTCTAAATTTTTTTCAATCTCATATACAGGTTCAGGCTTGTTTCTCTTACTAAAAGCGAAGGTTTAGTCAAATTCTCTCCGTAGTCGATTTAATTTTGGGTCAACCATAATTGCATATCTTTTTTTAAGGAATTCGTATTTGGGACTTTATTCACACAAATACGGTGATAAGAAGCATTATCCATCACTATTATAGATGGCTCTCGTAAATTAGGCACAAGTTTTTCAATAACCCACTTTTTAAAGTTGGTACTATTCATCTCGTCATGATAATCACCACTTTTTGTGTTTGATTTAAACACAAGTAGTGCATTTGTAACAAATCCAGTATCTCCTCCCGCATGAACAATAATATATCTTTGCCCTTTCGATACAGGCTCCAATACTCCGTCTTCACCCTCTCCTTGCCAACATTTACCCGATGTATGCGAAGAGTGAATATAGGTCTCATCTAAATAAATGGGCCGGGGCTGGGGAGATTTAATATTTTTATCCACTGCATGCAAGTACTTAGCTCTCCAAGCTGATATTTCATTACGCTCCATAAGAACCTTCCGATTGAATTGAGATTTTTTAAAACGAAATCCCACCTTGTGAAGCAGCTTTCGCAGAATCTCTCGCTATCCTGTGTAATTTATTTCTGTCTTTAAGACCTCTAGAAGCTTTTTAACAGTAGGGACCTCTTTTTTAGCAGAATAACCTCCGTATCCTCCGTATAACTCCCATGTCAAAATCACAACATGCACAAATCCACTTTTACGTTTTCTCTCCTTGTCTGGTGTCCGAATTTTTGTACCAGTTTCTTCTGCTGCGTGCCCTTCCTTAACTATTTTTGAAATTAGTCCTTGACTCACACCTGAAATATAAGATAATAAAATAAATGTTAGTAGAAATTTGAAATCTGGCAGGTTAGTTTGCTCACTCACTTAGCAGGTTACCTATTAGATGTACGTTACCGTTACGCTAACCTGCAGCAAGAATAGAAATGAATATTTCATGGACTTAAATAATTAGTTAAGTATCGGGTAATTTATAACAAGAAAGTTGACAACACTAACCTGTTGCTGCCGAAATTCGTTTGTATATTTGATTAAATGGAATAATCGGAGCCCCCGCCCGAGCTTCTTCTTCAAAAAAGGTTTTAACCTTTAGAATAATGTTTCGAGCATCACTTTTAATAGCTTTCGGTATATTTAACTTTATAAATTTAGCAGTATCACGACAAAACAACCAGAGAACCCGAAAGTAGTATACACTGTCATTTCAACATGACGGCCGTAGTTCCAATTTTTGCCATTTCACAGATAAGTTGGTAGGAGGTAATGGAGAAGGCAACTGTCAAAATGGCGCTGTCGTAGCTAGTTCCCAAAATAAGCCAATAATACAAGGCGTGAGGTGGTTTTATTTTATTTTTGCGAAAATGATGCGTTGTTGTGTTACTAAATACTCCGAAATTGGAGTCCACCATTTCCCGAGAGACGTTAAAATTAAAAGATGGTGGCTTAAAGCTATTCGTAGAGATGTGTTATAAATTAAACAGAGTAGAAACATTTTGGAGAAAGTGACTTAGAGGATATATTTATGGTTTTAAATTCTGACACTTTCCATATCATTTACTTGATTTAAAATATTGAAATCACCGAAAATAACAAAATAGCGAAATAAAAGTAAACTCATGACTGAACAAAATGTCAAACTTATTGTAGGCCGTGGGGACCTAGCTATGATCACGCCATCTACAATTAGCTTTGCCCGATCTTCCCCATTTTATTGAACTTTAAAAATACAGTGTTGTGACCTTTTTATACATATTTACGGTTTTTTACTCGTTTTGTATATTGTAAAAAGTTAAAGTCAGTTGTGTCAGCGAATCGTAATTTTATTGAACTATTACAGTCCACATTTTGGAACAACATAATTATGTTGGAATCAACCCTACTGGGTTGATACGAACATAAGTTGTTTTAGCAAGTAGGGAGGGCTATTGAATTGTGTAGGTTGAAATATGCTGTGTTCTAAAAATACGGAATTTATAAAGCATTCTCTACATGACAAAAAAAAAATCGGGAATCAAATATTGTTGAAATTGATCATAAATATAAAACTAAAATATCACAAATGATTTACATATTTTGAAAATTGAAAGACCAGACGACCCGCCACATGGGGCATGAAAAAAAATAAAAGATCAAAGGGATAGAATGTAGCTGTAAAAGCTCAACAAATTATTGACGGCTGCGTTCCAAGAAAAAATATTATTTAATTATCCCTGAGCTAAATGTTTTCATCTCTGCCCTTCATCATTTTTCATCGGGCAACTTACAGCCCAAGTTTCTTCGTAAAACACTCCAACACAAAGTTGCGAACTTAAAATACTAGCTTTAATATATTCGTAAGCTAAATTTCGCATTCAGGCTTCAGTTTAAAGTTAATTAACTGTTTGTAACTTCTCCAAAACTGTGTATTAATTCCAACTGGTTTTCTGAAAGCTGTTGTTGTTGGCCTATTTTGAAACAAAAACAGTAAGTACATCACGCCTGTTTTCCTTGAAGGGTTAGGCAGAAGTGTACAAAACATTCACATTTCGCCACCTATGTTTAAGTTCCACGTTCTCTGGCCACACTGCGGCGAATCCCGCGCGGGACGCGGCATTTGACTGCGCGCGCCAATTATTTTAAAGATTAAGAACTCACGCGACTATTCGCACAGGCTTGTCCATCTCCATACATACAACAGCACACAACAGCGAGCGAATTTCGACCCGCATCCCGCGCGGGATGCAACTTAGTTTGGCCGAAGCTTTTATAACAGTATTTTTCTATTCCTGCCGCCTTACAGCACTCCTATGATATTCTGTTTGAAGCATTTGGAAGTTACACACGTCATGACTTTCAACTTTGTTTGTGAACGCCGACCATGCAGCAGTGTCCTAAGCATACTGGGTATCTGTAGACTATAACTACAGAATGTCAAACTGTACTATAGTAGACAATAAACATTGGCCTTTACGATAGTAACGACGAGTATCCATCTCATTAGTTAAAGGCTCCAGCCATCAGGACGCTGCAGTAAGGGAGAGCTACTTAATAAAACAGTAAATAGCCAGCACTACGGATTATAAGAGGCTTAATGTAATATTCTTACGCGGAGTCAAGGTTGTATGCGCTATTTGGAAATTCGCCAAGGGGAATACAAAACAAATAAAGAGTGTGGGAAATGGATAGCGGTTGAAGTTATAAGACAATCATGGCGGGTAGAGAGAATCACAGAATATGAACTTGGAAGATATTAAGTGAAACATAGCTCTGAAACCAATGAGCAACAATTAGGTACTTGGTCTGATATCCTAGGTTCGATTCCCAGATCCCGACCTGGGAATCGAAACTAGGACATTATTATTATTATTTTATTTATTCAATTTGACAACATTGGTCCACTGGTTAGTAAAAAACTTATCAACTAAGGGTTAGTACTTATTAATATTATAAATCATTTTTTTCTTATTCATTCTTGCCGCACGAGCAACCGGACAGAGTGCCTCAGTATCGGTGCATCATGTTGTTCGGCTAATGTCCTCAAAATACTGTTGCTGCTAGCCCTAATTCTACTTATTAAGGATGCGGTCTTTTTCCTCATAATAGCATAAGTCGTCAGTCCGTGCTACAGCAAACATGCTAGACGCGCTGCAGAACCGGGGCAGCCTCAACAGCACTCTGAAGCCATTATTATATTGCACACGCAGAGCATCTAGAGCCCTCCGCGTACAGTTGACCCACAAACTGCCCGTGTAGAACACTTGACAATAAGCTTTAAACAGAGTTATTTTGACCTCGTTACTACAACGAGCGAATCTATGAGCCAACATGTTGCATCTGGCTGCTAGTGCTCTGCGCTCACGATCAATATCTACCTGATCCTTGAGGTCCTCAGTGACATAGTGTCCCAAGTATTTAAACTGGGTGACCCTTTTAAGTGTTCGTCCGTTGAGGGATATTGAGGGCTCGTAGTTTAGATGTTTCCCGGGGGCACCAAAGATCAGGTATTCACTTTTAATTGCATTGTATAACAGGCCGTGAGTTGCCGCATACCTTTCACAGACGTTCAACATCTCCCTGATTGAGCCAGCCGTTGGACCCAGCAGCACCATGTCGTCAGCATAGCTTAAATTATTGACGCTAGCATTGTTATTAGGTTTTTCTGTCAGGATTTTTTTGTAGCAGCCGGAAGTCTGGATTTGTTCCCGGTTGACGGCAAAATGCTCGCCTCCTAGCCAGCTATGTTTAAGTCCGATATAAATGGGACTTAAACATAACTAGCGCACTGTGGGTGTAATAGATACACCTCTGCCTAAACCCGTCGGTGAAAACGGGCGTTGAGAGATATTTTATCAAAGGTATACGCTAGATGTTTTGTAACTACCCTCTGAATGCTTTAGACTCTTTGTGAGTGCACCGCATAAGTGCAGCTTCCACACCACGCTGGCACATTCAAGGTGATAATTATGTTAAACGGCCGAGAGATGATATCGCCATCGACTGAAAAAGATCAGAGATTAACTTATTCTTTGCAAATTAGGCAATGATTAATAAAGAAATATCCAAAAACCCCGCAAAAGGCACCGAAAATCTATGAACTATACTATCCACCCTACCCCCCCCTACCCTATCCCCACCTATCCCCCCCTATCCCCCCATATCCTATCTACTACCATACTATCTTTTGCATTATTTTGTGTATGAATCTGACAACAAATTTAAATAAACGCTCATCACATCTACCCATAGATAACCCTCGTTCCAATAATATCGGAAGCTAAACAACAATATCCTGCCAATACATCGAACTTCAGTAGCCTTGTATACTTAGGCGCTGGAGCAAGACAGCCTTAAGGCCTGTTTGCACGCGCTGTGTACTTAACTTATCACTTGCGGCGAGTCAGGTGTGAACAGACCTAGCTCGGAGCGATTTGTTCTCGATGATGTAAATTAATGATCAATAGAACCTGACTGACGCCTGGCGATTTGATTTTGTGTATGACAGCGGTTATACAGGATGTTGTGTGTGTAATATGATTAAATTCATGCCTTGGGGGCAATTTCCTTTGAAGCACTGCTAAGGGCCGCTTGCACCACAAATCAATGCATTTAGCGTTAAATGTATTTAAAACATCGTTCTGTTCCTGTTACTGGTTTGTAGAGGACAGAGACAGAACGATGTTTTAAACATTTTTATCGTTAAACGCATTTAGTCACAAGTGTTGCAAGCAGGCCTTACATTACCATCATAAATAGCAAGTTTTACTATTTTTGCGCTACACTTACCGCAAAACTCCTAGAGAGAAGTTGAAGAGTAGAGTAAGATCAAAGAATCGATGGATAGACAGAAAGATGAAGAAGGAGAAGAAGAAGTCTCTCCCCGGACAGCTGTCCTGAGGTGTCAACGAAGTATGGAAGAAAACATGCTGAGCTGGCCTCAAATATATTAGAACCTAGGTAATGGGAAATCCACCCTTTTGCCCCCCCCCCCCCCACCTTCCCCATTTCAACATGCTTAACACTAATCTGAGAGACCCGCCCATCTGTGACAGGTCTCACATTGCACAGAATACATTTCCTTACAAATTCCTCAGGTAGCAGGAATCTAAGACAATAATGCACACCATTCAGTTTTCGTATACATAACCAACGAACAATCCTCCATCGTCGGTGTCGTATGAACACCACGTCAATGAGAATTTAGGTCGTGTACGTCTAAATATTTATCTACATAACATGACGTCACACCTGTATTCCCCGAAGAGGTGAAGAAGAAGGAGAAGGGTGGAGAAGTGTGCAGTACACCCGTATTTAGTTATATTTTAGTCTTAATATGTAATAGGTCCCTACCTATAGACTCGCCCCCTGGCGAGTCTATTACCATTGGCACTAATCTAGACTCCGGGTTGCTACTGAGAAATACCCAGTGGTAAAACCCATTAGCAGTTTGCCCAGTATGGGGCTCGAACCCACGCACTTGCGACCACTAGACCAACGAGGGGGGCCTAGACAAGTGGCAAAGGTAATCGCTTTCTAAGCGTTTCGTATTTCTACAACATCTTTCGGAATGACACAAGCTTTTCGGTAGCTTATATGAGTCGCATACATTTTTTACTTTTCCATCGGGTTATCGTTCATAGAATGTCACTTTTTCTAGACCCTGAGGTCTACTCTACGCCAACATTGCCACCACTAGACCCTGAGGTCTACTCTACGCCAACGTCGTCACCACTAGATCCTAAGGTCTACTCTATGCTAACGTCGCCACCGCTAGACTCAGAAGTCTACTCTACGCCAACGTCGCCACCGCTAGACCTTGAGCTCTACTCTACGATAACGTCGCCACCGCTAGACCCTGAGGTCTTCTCTACGCTAATGTCGCCACCGCTAGACCCTGAGCTCTACTCTACGCCAACGTCGCCACCGCTATGCTCATAACTTGGACTAAGTCCTAAGAATCAAAGCCAGAGGAGACAACACAAAATGTTTTCCATAGCCTTCATTATGTGGTCGTAAATACATCTGGAGATGCACAGAGCGAGACAGCAAATAAGGAAAAGAAATAGAGAGAATCTTCTCTAGCATCCACATTACGGAGCCGACATTTTTAAAGTGAAATTGCTAATAGGATGGGGACTCTTTAGAAATGGCTGCTATTAGCTTGTCGTTACGTAATAAAATTATTATTAGAGCCAGCGGCATGTCATTCCTTCTAAAAGTACCGTTAAAAGTTACAGACCGTTCACAGTAATTTTACCTCTGATTTTGCATCATTGTCAAAATCACAGTGATCTCTATTGTCGATGCATTAGGTTGCTCTTGGTTTGCTACCATTGACAAGTCTGTCAAAATCACAGTGATCTTTATTATCGTTGCAATAAAGTTGCTATTGCGTTGCTGCTGTCAGAGGTCAAATAACTGTGAATGGTCTTTAGAGTCATGGAAACATTTGACAGGTTGTTAAGCACAGTATAAGGATTACGGCGATTGAATTTCTACGCCAATGGGTCGTGGTTACAATTCCTAAGTGCAAACAAATATTTGTACAATCTGCCTCCTACATTAATAAAAGCGGAGCAAAATTACAACCAATCAAAGCTACAGATTAACCATCCTTCATTTTTCGAAGTCTATGTTAGAAAATAAAATGAAATTGTTTATTCTGTAAATAGGGTGTCGGAATCACTTTTACCCGTCATATTAAAAAAAAATCCGGCCAAGTGCGTGTCGGACTACGCACAATAGAGGGTCCCGCAGTTCCACGCGTTCCTGAGAAAAAGGGCCTTGAAAGATTGACAGACGGACAGACAGACAGATGGACAACGAAGTGATCCTATAAGGGTTCCGTTTTTTTTCCTTTTGAGGTACGGAACATGAAAATATATATGGACTCTACATTTCATATCTGAGAAGAAATTGCGAAACAAACTTAGGGGTCAAAGTCTCTTTTAAAGTCCAGACATAATCTTGGTCAAATCATGTGTGGACCATATAGATCCGTTTCTGAAATGGTCTTTTGAGGGAAGGACCACACAAATTTGAGTGGACCTGTCCAGTCAGTGCAAGCATTTGTCAGTAATCATTTAGCTCAACTCAGGACTTAAGGAGCTCAACAGGCATATCTTTACTCTGCATCTATAAACAAGGGCGCAAGCTTATGAAATTGATACCTGGAAATGAATTTGTTCCTTGCGTTACAGGAGAAAAGAAGGAAAATATTTTATTTTAACAATTACTTTGACAAGCCAAGTAACTCTTAGCCCTGTCAAAAGTAAATCGTGTTTGTATAGTCAATATAATAATGTGGTTAGTGGCAACAAACCCTACAGCGTCGTATATTAATTCACTTAATCAATATTTACGACGTAGTTACTTCCAGTTAGTAGTTTACTCCTGTTCAACTATTTCGGTATTCCGGCTAAGGTTAATATTACACCTTGATATTATAAAGTGGTAATAGCTTTGCCGCCAGGCTAACGTAACAATTAGATAGAATAAGGAAATTCTACGGCATGAAAAAGTTTTCTTCCAGTATATTCCTTCAAACCGCAAACTATAAACGAAGTAATATAGTTTTCATATATTGAGATTACGGTATATAATAATAATGTCTGTACTTTATTGTGCAGCCGTGGGTGATTCCGTTAGTGCCACATTACACGCGTGATGCACCTAAACATATCGTCTTGAAAGCCTACCAAATTTCTAAGAAATTCCTCTTGTAATTTATTTTAAACTAAAGAAGCAAACAGGAAATACTCATTGGTAGCTACATACACAAAATCCTCAGCGCCTCATTCATTACAAAACTATGTTATCCGGGAAAATATCACCCCTAAATAATTTACGAGTTCGTGAGAAGGGGGCCTAAAGCCCGGGTTAATCCACTGTGTACTGCAAGTCATGCTTATGAAAGAAGAAAAGGGAGGAACTTGCTTACTTTAACCATTTACATAAGGAATGGTTGCTAGCCAGCAAATTAACAATGAAAATGACGGACAAGAATTCACAAAAAAACATTCATGGGGTAAGGAAAAATACTCTGGTACACTCGTGTTCATGATGGGCCATGATTTGAATAAGTAGTAAGTCTTTAAGATCACAAAAATGTGCTCAATGATTTGTTCGACTATCGCCATAGTTAGGAGTCGAACAATCTCAAAACAGTCGACTTACTTTACCAATAAACAATTAGTGACAATCGTTTATTTATCCAGATTTCTTTGCTATATCTAAGTTTAATACTTATAAAAGAAATATAAACAATCTCATCACACTTTCCGGAATAAATTCTCTAAAAAGACTTTATTTTACCTTTAATATTATTATGTATAATAAATATAGGTAGATTCAGGATTCTAAAAATAAATCACAATCCTAAGAAAGTCACATTTTCAGCCGTTTTAACCGACTTCAAAAAAGGAGGAGGTTATTAATTCAGTTGTATGTTTTTTTTAATGTTTGTTACCTCAATACTCCGTCATTTATAAACCGATTTGGAAAATTCTTTTTTCTTTGAAGTGACAACTGGCTATAAATGATTTTTAACCGACTTCAAAAAAGAAAGAGGTTACCAATTCGGTTGCATGGCTTTTTTCAATGTTTGTTACCTCAGTACTCCGTCATTTATAAACCGATTTGGAAATTTATTTTATTATTTGAAAGGACATACTTCCAGATTGGTCCTATTTTTATTAAAAATCCAATTCTGATAATAGGATCCATGAGGAATTGAGGGAACTCTTCAAATATTATAGGCAAGCACTTAGCGATTTTGGTATTTTCATCAACAAATCAAGCATTTGCATTCAAAAAGTCTCATTTGGTGAAGTGTAACTGATGAAGAAGACCACAGATGGCCACGGGAACTCCTCAATGATACCTATTTCACGAGTGGTGATAAGATATTTCGATTAAGACAGTTCAGCGACTATAACGAAGCAAATTTAAACAAATGGCTCTGATGAAAATGGTAGCATCGAACTGATCTGATGATGAAGCCGAAAGGTAGGCACCGGAACTCCGTAATAAAACAATATATCCTAGCCGCGTTTGGGCTTATTGGAATTGTCATGAGATGCACTCTGGCTATAAATGATTTTTAACCGACTTCAAAAAAGAAGGAGGTTCTCAGTTCAATATTTTTTATGTGTGTTCCCCGATTACTCGAAGACGGTTGGACCGATTTGGAAAATTCTTTTTTTGTTTGAAAGGGTATACTTTCCAAGTAGTCCTATTGTCATCAGGTATTGTGATCTGATAATGGAATCCTGGAGAATTCGAGGGAACTCTTCAAATATTATAGCGATTTGGATAACCTGTAGCGATTTTAATATTTTTTATAGTAACTTGTGCATTTGCTCTCGGAAAGTACTGTTTGGTGAAGTGGAACTGATGACGATGACCACAGATGGTAAGATGGCCACCGGAGCAACTCAATAATAAGTACTTATATCACGGGGTGCGATTCGATTTCTTTAAAATGATTGCTAAGCAATACAAGCTCGTCACAATGCATATGGTGAAGTGGAGCTGATGGTGAAGTACCAGGAGAACTCCTCAACAATTAACGTCCCTGTATCGAGAAAAGCAATGTTTTGTAAAAGGTGATGAGCAGTTGTCATTAGGTTATTGTTACTTAGATAAATTACAAACCGACCCACTAAAAAGTGAAAAATAAAAAACTTTTTTTACAAAAAAATACAACCGACTTTTAAAAAAAAAACACTATAAAGTGAAAAATATTTTTTTCGGAATTTGGTGGCAACAGCCTAAAATACAGATCCAAAGTCAACGACTTCCGAAATTAAAGTTATATTTCACTTTGTAGTGTTTTTTTTTGAAAGTCGGTTGTATCTTTTGCATAAAAGTTTTCTTTTAACCTACAAAAGGTACTAAATCGGAGATTAGCGCCATTTTTGGCGTGTGAAACGTATTCACGAATCCTTTATATAGCTACGAGTACTTGAAAACCCTACTGGAACCACTAGTGCAATAAAGCAGTGGAACGCAAAGTGTGGAAGGATTTAATCCAATACAAACATAAAGTACAACCAGATACTCCTAGCACTATGCAGGTGCACTGTCTGGCATGTAAACAGGTGCTTCGTGAAAGTGTACAAGTATTTCTGAAGCCCATTCACACAGTGTAATCTTTTAAGCCT
Source organism: Fissipunctia ypsillon (assembly GCA_947568875.1). Taxonomy (NCBI): domain Eukaryota; kingdom Metazoa; phylum Arthropoda; class Insecta; order Lepidoptera; family Noctuidae; genus Fissipunctia; species Fissipunctia ypsillon. Next base: position 25,383,182 of record OX387643.1, on the reverse strand, counting down.
TGCTTTCCGTTCATGAAATAAACCTGGATATCTCTTTTCACAGGCTTTAACATAAACGACATTATTTTCTCGAGCATGAAAAGATTGAACAAAACGTTTTTACATAAAAATACCGACTTTCAAAAAAAAACACTACGAAGTGAAAAATATATTATGTAAATACTGTGAATAAAAATTCTAAATATAATTTACCTATTCACCCCGATTTAAAAACTACAGGTGCAATTTAATTATTGGATCCAGGCAAAATAGATTTCACCATCGAAATTGTGCCCAATGCGATTCCTACAGTGGAAATAAAACGCAAATCTTGATACGCTGACTCATAATTGGCTTCCTTTGCCCAACAGTGGACGTCTACAGGCTGATGATATTTCGTTTTTGAGGGAACTGTTATGTAGTATGCTGGAGTATGTATGTCTATACATTTTTGTAAATACTTGATATGAACTTATGAATTACAATCTTGCGCTAGCTGAACACATTAAACTATTGGCTTTGTGTCCTGTTTGGGTCACCAAGATACAGGCTGTGCCTAGTTTGGGACCCAATGATTAATCTAAGTCTTCTATTAGTTAAAATTGTAACTTGTATTTTTAAGAACTATGTGTAAGTTAAATTAATTGATTTGAATTTGAATGTGGTGTATACAACTTGGGAAAGAAAGACCTTGTTTAAAAGTGGATTGCGTTAGGCCTCGTTATGTTGTGGTAAATCGTAGATTTTTTACGGCCCTAATCTTTCTAATATTTTATATTTTCTGAGTAAACTGAAGGCTAAATAGATATATGATTGAAGAAAATCAACTGAAACTTGGTCCGAATGAGGCTATCTTTGTTTTGCAGTGCAAGAGCACATACAATTGGTCCCGTGTAAAACAACAACAACACAAGAAACGTAAGGTAGGACGCCCTCAGGCTAGGTGGATGGATTTTCGCAAGGTGGCTGAAAACAGCTGGATGAGAGTTGCCGAGAATGGCGTGCAAAAGGGATACCTATGTTCAGCAGACAGCTGTAGGCTGATGTGATGATGAATACATCTGTAACGGTTTTGTAGCCGTTGGTCCCGGCTGTCATTCGTGGATATTTGACAGTCGTTACGGGTCGTCAGAAACCCGAAAGTCTGACAACCAGTCTTACCAAGGGGTGTCGTATTACCCATAACTGGGTTGTGGAGGTCAGATAGGCAGTAGCTCCATTTAAAATACTGGTATACAGCTGCACCCGGTTAGACTGGAAGCCGACCCCAACATAGTTGGGAAAAAGCTAAGCAGATGATGAGTCTCATAGTTTTATTTTTAACATTTTTTATTTTCAAAACCATATCATATAGCATTTTCATTTTTTAAGTTTACACTATTTACACCATTATTAAGTAACTACAGTAATTACTTAATAATGACCACCTGACCTTTCTGAAGAACATCACCAATAAGATCACTATATGTCTTCCTAGGGCGTCCCCTTTCGGCGTTTCCACTCACATCTGCCGTGTAAAAATGTCAAAATAACAACTTTTTACTAAATGCATACGAAAGTATGTATGGTACTTATAACAAAAAAGCAATTTTTAACATTTTTGTCCGTCTGCCTATCTGTTTGTTCCGGCTAATCTCCGAACGTCTAAACCGATTTTGACAAGACTTACACTAGCCGATAGCTGATGTTATGGGGAGTAACTTAGGCTACTTATATTTTAGAAAAACAATTGGGGTTCCGCGCAAAAACATTAAAACACATGAAATTGTGAACAAAAAGTCGGATTTGAATTTTTTTTTTTGCATTTGGTAGCCCAATTCTCGAGGATAGTTATAGGTTATTTAACATCACGCTACGACCCTTAGGAGCCGAGCAAAAAGGAAAAAGTCAGAAAGCAACGCGACGGGTCGAGGACGGGACGAGGGAGTTTTGTTAAAATGTAGCTGTTATTTTAGTATATTGTGTACCTTACGACTTACACGCGAACGAAGCCGCGGGGCACAGCTAGTTCTCAATAAAGACATATGTTACCTACTTGAGAACAATACTAGAACGTACATAAATTACACAGAGCTCCGTATGACGCCTGTTCCTTACCATCTATTGATATTGTATCGGAAATATCAGAATCCCAAATTTGTAGGTATCAGAAACATAGTTGCAAAACTCATTATAACTTTACCAGCCTGGCAATCAAATGCAGCTCCTCGCGACTGATTTGCTGATAATAATTATATTATTTAACCTTGAGAGTGAACGGATTTTGATGAATTTAATGTTGTGAAAAGGGTAAGCATACAATTTCATCATCTTTTGCGCTTTTAAATTAAAAAAGACCGGAGGCTTTACCCGAAAACGACCCGCGTGAATTAAGAATGACGGCATAAGTATTTTTCCTGTTCCCACCAAGTGCTTGACGATCACCTCATGGTTTCTACCTCTTCTTTAGATATCACTGCCTGTTAACTACACATATATGTAGTTCCTAAATTTACTTTGCTAAATACTTACCTCACCTTCAACTTTAAAATCAGCTCATTAATCACAATTCCAACGAACCACAGTTCATCTCATAACGAAGTTACTGGACAAAAGTATTGAAAAGCATTAGCAGTCGGAGGCAGGCGGCGACCATCAAAGTGACCCAGTTAACCGGCTGCTAACAACGCCAAGTCAACGAGGGAAACAGGCCAGAAAATTGCGAAGACAAATTATTTGTTGATATTATGTAAATAATGTAATGTTTACATAATGTAATGTTGTTGTCCAATTTATTGGTTCGCTAATCTTCTCGCTATAACTATAGGATCAAATCTTCCGTGACTAAAATAACAGTCGCAGCGCATCTTACATTTTCTTACAACATAACAATACACCTGTTTCCCAGAAGGCTTGGGCAGAGGTGTAACTGTAGTACAATAAGGCCCACTTGCACGTTCATGGGTTATCCTAAATAAATAATTAATTAATAAATAAGTTTATTGTACAAAGATAAACACAATACATTTAGTCAAACACTAAAACATGATTGTACATGTGGTGGTCAAAAACCAGGATGAACAGGTGGCTCCCGAACTGAGTAAAAATATACTTGTATCTCAGGAGCCGAAGTTCCTCATAAACATTGAATATTAAATGCAATCAGGTTAAAGAGAGTCAGTTAGTATTACATAAGTATTACATATTATTACTTAAGTATTACAAATAACTCGGAGTTAACAGCTAATCATATAATTCATTGTGGGCTACCAAGAGTTAGAGGTAAACCTAGCGTTAAACTTCTAAACATTTAATGTATGTAATGTCAAAATAAATTAGCGTTATGAGGTACCGCTGATAACTTATTTTGTATTTTTCGACGAATCAGTATAAATTTGGTACTATACCTACCTCGCAGGCAATATATTCATGAACTCATGTAAAAATAAACACAAAGTATAAAAAAACTTTTTAAACAAATTTTTCCTTATCTGACGTTTTCGTCAATCAATAAAATAAATCTGCATGGAAACTACATGCAATACCTACGATTAAAATTAAATGTCATGATAAACAATTCAAAGACAAGAAAGTATTACGTATCGTAATGTACGATACGTAATAACTTACTTCCATGTGTTTGATAGGTAATTATACAATTTCCGTTCATTGTTCGATCGTTAATTTATGGTCGGATTACATAAAAAGGAACAGACATTGCAATTCTATTTTATGTTTCGTCGATTGAACAGCAATGTTTAAAAGTCAAATAATTTATTTCAAGCACATAAAAGCCACTTTTGAATGTCAAAGATAATAATATAGACAAGAAAATAGAATTGATTCTAGTTCCTCCTTCCAAAAGGTAGTTTCGTATAGAAAAGAATGAGCAAGAACCTCCACCGTTACCTACTCTTTTAAAATGTTTTACAATATTTTATATACATTAATTAAATACACATCACGCCTTGTTTACCCGAAGGGTTGGATTGGATTGGTAACTAAATCATTATACGATTACAGACGATGCACTTAGAATAAAATTACTATACCACCATGGGTAAAAACAATGAAAAATGAAGCAAAGACAGCGGATAAGTTAATTATGTGATAGATACATGGTGCTCACATATTTACAAACATTGTAAAAGTAGACGATTTTCCTAAAAATTTAACAAGTAATGAGTGTGTGTAAGTTAAAGTAATCACAGAATGTAAAATCAATGTCATAAAAAAAATAAAAATATAATTAAATAGACAACCCGTTTGATTTTGTCTACACTCTAGAATATGGAGCAAGCCCAGCATACTTCAAAGCATTCTTATCTCGGATATAATCCTCTAATTTGTAATATGTTTGTGTACAGAGTGTACTTTTAATATGAATTTTAAAATTTCTATTATAAGTTAATTGCAATATATCACAAGATCATAAATCATAAATCTTTATTTATCTCAACATCATATTACAGGCACTGGTTAATAAAATGCACAATCTTAAATAGAGAAAGGTGTCTCAGGTAGGAGGGTCCTGAGTTACAGATCACCCGGCTCTCTTTTAAAGGACATGTTAATGGACATGGACAAAAAACAGTTAAAGTTAAGATATAATAGGTATCATAAAGTCTCAAATTGCAATTGAGTGCAGAACATAAAAAAATTAAAAACAAAATCAAAGAAAAGCAAGTCAATATAAAATTCAAAGAAATATACAAATAATGTATATTATTATTCATTGATGCGTACTTAGGTATCTAATTAACAAAATAAAATAATAATGAGCGTAACAACAAATAAAGAATGGAAATGGGGAAATTGTATTTTGTTGTCACATTTAACAAAGTCATCATCTACCTAGCCTTTTCCTAACTATGTTGGGGCCGGCTTCCAGTTTAACCGGACGCAGCTAAATACCAGTATTTTACATAGAGCGTCTGCCTATCTGACCTCCATAACCCAGTAACTGGGTAATACAATACCCCTTGGTAAGACTGGTTGTCAAACTTTCGGGCTTCTGACGACCCGTAACGACTGTCAAAGACCCACGAATGACAGCCGGGACCAACGGCTTAACGTGCTTTCCGAGGCACAGAGGTGTCTCGGTATGTAAAGATGGTCACCCATCCACGAACCAACTCCGGCAAGCGTAGTTTAAGCTGATGGATCGACCCGTATGGCTGTTATTACTTAGCCACGAGTTCCTCTTTAACACAGTACCTACCCGTAATATATATGTACCTACTTTAGATAATCTGAAAAATTGTTTATTTATTTTATCTTTATTTCTAGTATTAAAATTATGTCCATCAATACTTTATTTGCAGTTTTTAACAATACGCCCAAAATTATGGGCATTGTTTCATTATGTTCCCGTCTGAAACAAAACACTTTAATTACTACCAAACTAAATTCATAACATCGTTTAAAGTTGGCACAAAGTTAGTCGGTCGTGATTGCCGACTCATGTAATTTAATCGAGTTACAAAACTTTTAACTTTGCTTTAGTGCTTTTGATGTGATGATTTTAGATTTGTTTGGTGGTTTATTTGGGTAACGTTGTGTTAGACGATAGGATAAACATCTTGGGCCCACCACAGAATACAGGACTACCCACGACAACTCCAATCAAAAGATGATACAGTGCTAAAATTATCTTTAGGCGCCTGAATGATATTGACAGGGGCGCGTTGTTGATGAAACTGGGATATTATTTCGTGAAATTATTATTGAATAAACAAGATGGCGGCATTAGTTCTGATTATGGCCGCGCGTCAAAAACACTTACATTGACAAGCGGCTCCGTGATTGTTATTTACTTACATTGACAAGCGGCTCCGTGATTGTTATTTACTTACATTGACAAGCGGCTCCGTGATTGTTATTTACTTACATTGACAAGCGGCTCCGTGATTGTTATTTACTTACATTGACAAGCGGCTCCGTGATTGTTGTTTACTTACATTGACAAGCGGCTCCGTGATTGTTATTTACTTACATTGACAAGCGGCTCCGTGATTGTTATTTACTTACATTGACAAGCGGCTCCGTGATTGTTATTTACTTACATTGACAAGCGGCTCCGTGATTGTTATTTACTTACATTGACAAGCGGCTCCGTGATTGTTATTTACTTACATTGACAAGCGGCTCCGTGATTGTTGTTATTTACTTACATTGACAAGCGGCTCCGTGATTGTTGTTTACTTACATTGACAAGCGGCTCCGTGATTGTTATTTACTTACATTGACAAGCGGCTCCGTGATTGTTATTTACTTACATTGACAAGCGGCTCCGTGATTGTTATTTACTTACATTGACAAGCGGCTCCGTGATTGTTATTTACTTACATTGACAAGCGGCTCCGTGATTGTTATTTACTTACATTGACAAGCGGCTCCGTGATTGTTGTTTACTTACATTGACAAGCGGCTCCGTGATTGTTGATTGCTTACATTGACAAGCGGCTCCGTGATTGTTATTTACTTACATTGACAAGCGGCTCCGTGATTGTTGTTTGCTTACATTGACAAGCGGCTCCGTGATTGTTATTTACTTACATTGACAAGCGGCTCCGTGATTGTTGTTTGCTTACATTGACAAGCGGCTCCGTGATTGTTATTTACTTACATTGACAAGCGGCTCCGTGATTATTGTTTACTTACATTGACAAGCGGCTCCGTGATAGTTGTTTACTTACATTGACAAGCGGCTCCGTGATTGTTATTTACTTACATTGACAAGCGGCTCCGTGATTGTTATTTACTTACATTGACAAGCGGCTCCGTGATTGTTATTTACTTACATTGACAAGCGGCTCCGTGATTGTTATTTACTTACATTGACAAGCGGCTGCGTGATTGTTATTTACTTACATTGACAAGCGGCTCCGTGATTGTTATTTACTTACATTGACAAGCGGCTCCGTGATTGTTGTTTACTTACATTGACAAGCGGCTCCGTGATTGTTGTTTGCTTACATTGACAAGCGGCTCCGTGATTGTTATTTACTTACATTGACAAGCGGCTCCGTGATTGTTGTTTACTTACATTGACAAGCGGCTCCGTGATTGTTATTTACTTACATTGACAAGTGGATCCGTGATTGTTATTTACTTACATTGACAAGCGGCTCCGTGATTGTTGTTTGCTTACATTGACAAGCGGCTCCGTGATTGTTATTTACTTACATTGACAAGTGGCTCCGTGATTGTTGTTTACTTACATTTTCAAGCGGCTCCGTGATTGTTATTTACTTACATTGACAAGCGGCTCCGTGATTGTTATATACTTACATTGACAAGCGGCTCCGTGATTGTTATTTACTTACATTGACAAGCGGCTCCGTGATTGTTATTTACTTACATTGACAAGCGGCTCCGTGATTGTTATTTACTTACATTGACAAGCGGCTCCGTGATTGTTGTTTGCTTACATTGACAAGCGGCTCCGTGATTGTTATTTACTTACATTGACAAGCGGCTCCGTGATTGTTGTTTACTTACATTGACAAGCGGCTCCGTGATTGTTGTTTACTTACATTGACAAGCGGCTCCGTGATTGTTATTTACTTACATTGACAAGCGGCTCCGTGATTGCTGTTTGCTTACATTGACAAGCGGCTCCGTGATTGTTATTTACTTACATTGACAAGCGGCTCCGTGATTGTTGATTGCTTACATTGACAAGCGGCTCCGTGATTGTTATTTACTTACATTGACAAGCGGCTCCGTGATTGTTGTTTGCTTACATTGACAAGCGGCTCCGTGATTGTTATTTACTTACATTGACAAGCGGCTCCGTGATTGTTGTTTACTTACATTGACAAGCGGCTCCGTGATTGTTATTTACTTACATTGACAAGTGGCTCCGTGATTGTTATTTACTTACATTGACAAGCGGCTCCGTGATTGTTGTTTGCTTACATTGACAAGCGGCTCCGTGATTGTTATTTACTTACATTGACAAGCGGCTCCGTGATTGTTATATACTTACATTGACAAGCGGCTCCGTGATTGTTATTTACTTACATTGACAAGTGGCTCCGTGATTGTTATTTACTTACATTGACAAGCGGCTCCGTGATTGTTGTTTACTTACATTGACAAGCGGCTCCGTGATTGTTATTTACTTACATTGACAAGCGGCTCCGTGATTGTTATATACTTACATTGACAAGCGGCTCCGTGATTGTTATTTACTTACATTGACAAGCGGCTCCGTGATTGTTATTTACTTACATTGACAAGCGGCTCCGTGATTGTTGTTTACTTACATTGACAAGCGGCTCCGTGATTGTTATTTACTTACATTGACAAGTGGCTCCGTGATTGTTGTTTACTTACATTGACAAGCGGCTCCGTGATTGTTGTTTACTTACATTGACAAGCGGCTCCGTGATTGTTATTTACTTACATTGACAAGTGGCTCCGTGATTGTTGTTTACTTACATTGACAAGCGGCTCCGTGATTGTTGTTTACTTACATTGACAAGCGGCTCCGTGATTGTTATTTACTTACATTGACAAGCGGCTCCGTGATTGCTGTTTGCTTACATTGACAAGCGGCTCCGTGATTGTTATTTACTTACATTGACAAGCGGCTCCGTGATTGTTGTTTGCTTACATTGACAAGCGGCTCCGTGATTGTTATTTACTTACATTGACAAGCGGCTCCGTGATTGTTATTTACTTACATTGACAAGCGGCTCCGTGATTGTTGTTTACTTACATTGACAAGCGGCTCCGTGATTGTTGTTTGCTTACATTGACAAGCGGCTCCGTGATTGTTATTTACTTACATTGACAAGCGGCTCCGTGATTGTTATTTACTTACATTGACAAGCGGCTCCGTGATTGTTGTTTACTTACATTGACAAGCGGCTCCGTGATTGTTGTTTGCTTACATTGACAAGCGGCTCCGTGATTGTTATTTACTTACATTGACAAGCGGCTCCGTGATTGTTGTTTGCTTACATTGACAAGCGGCTCCGTGATTGTTATTTACTTACATTGACAAGCGGCTCCGTGATTGTTGATTACTTACATTGACAAGCGGCTCCGTGATTGTTATTTACTTACATTGACAAGCGGCTCCGTGATTGTTGTTTGCTTACATTGACAAGCGGCTCCGTGATTGTTATTTACTTACATTGACAAGCGGCTCCGTGATTGTTATTTACTTACATTAACAAGCGGCTCCGTGATTGTTGTTTACTTACATTGACAAGCTGCTCCGTGATTGTTATTTACTTACATTGACAAGCGGCTCCGTGATTGTTGATTACTTACATTGACAAGCGGCTCCGTGATTGTTATTTACTTACATTGACAAGCGGCTCCGTGATTGTTATTTACTTACATTGACAAGTGGCTCCGTGATTGTTGTTTACTTACATTGACAAGCGGCTCCGTGATTGTTATTTACTTACATTGACAAGCGGCTCCGTGATTGTTATTTACTTACATTGACAAGCGGCTCCGTGATTGTTGTTTGCTTACATTGACAAGCGGCTCCGTGATTGTTATTTACTTACATTGACAAGCGGCTCCGTGATTGTTGTTTGCTTACATTGACAAGCGGCTCCGTGATTGTTATTTACTTACATTCCTTATTGTTCATTTACTTGTAGTCTGCGAAACAAATTCTATCTGTAAGTGACTGTTTAAGTTGGCATCATAAAATAATGAAGTAACAGTAGTAGGATATTTGTAAGAAAAGAATCTATGGATAGTTGTCTCAGGGCTGATTTAAGCAAAGTCAGATATCTTTTATCCGCGGAATAAAATTGACGTCTGACAGTTTTTGTGTGGAAAATCTGTCAAAAATTAAACATTTATCCGCTTGATTAGACTTACCTAAACTAGGTATCAAAGTTTGGTAGAATTCACCCTTAGTAAATAATATCACAAACAAGACCTTGTTCGCACATCTTTGGTAACCTTCATGAACAAATTGAAACAATAAATAATTTGTTTATTCCACAACATACACACACCCCCCCCAACCCCCCCCCCCCCAACACACACACACCCCACACACACACACACATTCCCACACACACACTGTATACCACAGACACAGAACATAGAGCACGGAGACGCCTTGACGACCGCAGCTGCCGGAAAGAATCTTATATCTTGTAAGTCATTCAACTCAAAACTCTCAAACTCAAAGCATTTATTTCAATTAAACCAATTACAGGCACTTTTGAATTGTTAAAGAGTCAGTCAGTTAGTCAGAAAATTGAAGCTAGTCGCCCATTCCAAAACGTAGATCTCTATGGAGAAGAATGGGCAAGAAACTCCATGGACACTCTTTTAAATCAAAATTATTACAAAATCGTTGGTACATTGTTCTTGTTGCTTCTATATGTGAGAACAATATAAAAAATAAATAATTAGAAACAATTCAAAATATAGATTAAAAATAAGCCCTGGCAGTTAAGAGATGACAAGTCTCCACTGACAGCGCCCGTTCACGAACATGACGCGTGGATCAGCACCATCCAGCTCAACCATTTTGTAGGGAACCGAATGATCCAACACACACGCCACCATCAGCGAGACATTTAAGTGAGCATGACATACTCTCAACTGCCATACTCTTTCATGACAACATACCTACATCATAACATAAAACAGCTCCATGGTACTCACATTTACAAAATTGAAAAAATGCTTCTAATTTATACAAAACTATAGTTTGCAATGATTGTATTTAAAAGATTAATAAAATCTTACTACCAAAAGGACAGAAAATTCTACCTATTTAATTACTTATTTAACATCTAAAACTTGATGAAATAAAAATTAAAAGTAAACAATAAGGTCAAAATGTCAGAAAAAAGGGACGCATTTCTTCCAAAAACAAAATTAAATTTTTACAAAGCCCAAGTGGCTGTGGAGCAGGACCAGCATTTAGCCAAACATTTTTATCTATGATGTAATCATTCAACCTATAATATGCTTGTCTACATAGTATGCGTTTAATGCATGTTTTAAATTGCTTCTCATTTAGTTGAAGAATATCGAGAGGTATTTTATTATAACATTTTACATTTTTTTTACGTTCAAATTCAAGTTATCTACACTTCCCTAATTTTAATTTCACGTCTAAAACAAGTACTTGATGCACTCATCGACGAACAACAGTAGTAAGATCATGCGTTTGTTATTAATTACTGTAATCGCTTGAATTTAAGTATTCTAGGATTCTTCTCCATAGGAACCTACTACACTTTGGAATTATAATCAACTTGCTTCATATTTTTGACCGACCGACTCCTTGACAATTTAAAAGTGTCTTTAATTGGTTTAATTGAAATACTTAAATGCTTTGAGTTTGAGTTACTTAAAAGGATTCCCAAAATTCACGCTAGCTGGATGTAATTTTCATAGAAAACACAAAATGAAAACCTCGGAAGACAAAACAACACAAGGGAAATCGAAGAGCACTTTAATACAGTTTAATGTCCCGTCCCAACATGAAGCCTCCAACAGTTCCCACGTATTTGCTAACGCAGCGGCGCATCAACTAATTCCTATAAAAGAGGACGTCCACAAACAGTTATTAAACCGGCAATTATAACTGAAACAACATTCGCAACGACTTCAATGTTTGAACGAGTTTGTTCAAATAAAACTGTATTTTAGCAAGCTTTCAGGATGAGTATACATCGTTTAATTTTCTGTTTGGCAATGTTTCAGCTAATCTGCGGCGTTACACGTGGTTTGGAATTGATAAAACCTGTTTGGTTAAATGACTTTTATCTTGTGCTGAATACCTCAACTGGATTTTTCAGGCATAGAAGCATCGCATAGCGTAATCAGCCTTTAACGTTCCCACTGCTGGGACACAGGCCTCTTTTGTGTAAGAGGGAGTGGGCCATAATCCACCACGCGGGCCCAGTGCGGGTAGATGTCACATGCCTTTAAATGTTTGGTTCTAGAACTTGCCTGTTTTCTCACGATGTTTTTGTTCGCCGATTTGAGAGCAGTTGTGATGAAAAGCGCTTGCTTGGCCGGACCGTTACTATTGGGCCTCTCTGTCTCCTCTCAGACATATTGCAGGATAATAATAATAATTCAGCCTGCGTTGTCCTGAGCGGTCTCCAGATTAATACTACGTATGATAAAACCCTTAGTTTATTTCAATTACCTTAAGATATGTCTCGATTTTAGTTGTGTAGGTAAACTGGTGAAATATAATTATTGTCACAGACTGTCACTGATTGTGTGTTTTTATCATTTCTAACGTGACGGTATTATCGTGGAGGTACACGTCCACGATACAGTATCACCATAATATAGCGAAGTAAAATGTATGGAAATACATGAAGATGCTTTTTAATTTCCGTCCGCGATAACGTTATAAAGTGCACGTATTTCCATACATTTTATGGACGTGGACGTGCACGTCCTCGATAATATCACCACGTTAGAAATTTTAAAAGCGCACATTAGATGTAGGCATCCTTTTACGAATTAGAAGTGTGTATTCTGGAACCACTTTCCAGCAGGAAGACCACTAATAACGATAAAATAAACATAAAACACAACTCTCGCAGCCACACAGTAAACGATGTTATTCTAAACATCTCCCACAGTAGTGAAGCATTACTCTGTGTGGCAGAGCTAATACATATATCTCGGTGAAGTACATCAACGTAGCGTCTGTTTACATTTTGTAATAATTTCCTTTGGCCACCTTGGCCAGAGTCTATGCATGGCCATACAACGTGGTAATGCCAGCTGTCTGATGAATACATTACCAGTAGAGAGCGATGCGTACGAATGATTTAATTAAACGCAATTATTGTTTTATAAATAGGTTTAGTTCATTTAGGTTACTACTTAATATATATTTTATACAAATAGTTCGTTAGTTAATAATATAGTAGGTATAAACTACAAAGTTTATCCAATTCTTGAAATTAGTCAAATATTTTTCCTTACGTCTAATATTGTGGACTGTAAACTGTTGTGAGCTCACCTGGCTACGTGCACACTACTTATAATGAAAATGATGAGGGAATATTATGAAATATCTCATTTCAGACGAAGAGGCTGTGAACGGTACAAGGTGTATGCTTTCAAATGCAATAAAGTATTCATCGTGCTTTCTTTTATTTATTGGTTCGCTTGGTGTAAACGGTCGGTCGGTCGGTCGGTTCTCGTGATAAAACCGCATCATCGGGCTGATAGAGACACGGCTGGTGTAATCTGTAACACAAACTGTTTAAAAAGCAGCCAAGTGCGAGTTGGACTCACACACGAAGGGTTCCGTACCACGTGCTAATCGACGAGGCAGGCAAGCTCGTTGAAAGAGTCATTGCAGACCGCCTAGTCGGGGGCGGCTGGTGCGGGTGGGTCCGCATTAGGTGGAATCGTGGAGAGCCAGTTTGGTTTCCGCAGGGAGAGCTCTACGGTGGATGCCATCATACGCGTGCGAGCCCTCACGACGAGGGATGGTGTGCCCTGGGGTGGGGTCGTCTTGGCAATGTCTCTAGACATCGCCAATGCGTTCAATACCCTGCCCTGGAGTTGCATCAGGGAGGCACTCCGGTATACCTACCTCTGCCGCGTGGTCGAGGCCTATTTTACGGACAGGGCCGTCATCTACCCCGGTCATCGGGGAGAGTGGAACCGGCGAGAGATGTCGTGTGGTGTCCCACAGGGTCGGTCCTGGGGCCGCATCTGTGGGATACCGGGTACGACTGGGTGCTGCGTGCCAACCTCCATAGCGGCGTCAGCTTGGTTTGCTACGCTAACGATACGCTGGTCCTGGCGCAGGGGAGGTCGCAAAAGGCGGTGGCCGAACTAGCGACACGCGGGGTTGCGAACAATCGTCGAGATGATCCGGCAATTGGGACTCGAGGTGGCCTTGAACAAGTCCGAGGCCATGTGGTTTCATGGTCCTTGGAACGCGCCACCGTCGGGTTCCCAAATAACGGTAGGAGGGGTTCACATAGGCGTCGAGTCGACGATGAAGCGCCTGAGACTCGTCCTCGACAGCTGGTGGAACTTCGTGGAGCATTTTCAACCTTTGGCTCCCAGACTGGAGCGGGCTGGGGCTGGCTTGAGGCGGCTCCTACCCAATCTAGGGGATCCAAACGCTTCCTGCCGAAGGCTCTACGCGGGGGTCGTGCAAACCATGGCCCTTTACGGGGCTCCGGTGTGTGCCTTGAGGCGGCGACCAGCGCACCGGTTGAACGTGTCCCATAGGGTCATGGCCATCCGGCTCGTCCGGGGATACCGCACTGTCTCCGGTGAGGCGGCGAGCCTCCTTGCCAGATTGCCACCATCGGATCTGGAAGCAAAAGTCCTCGCGCACATATGGGAGTAGCGCGAGGAGGCAAAACTCCGCTGCCACGAGAAATCGTGGCACAGTGGACAGACTTTTGGTGGAATCTCATGGCGACATGGAGAGTGCGACTGTCGCAACCCAGTGCTGGGCACACCACAATTGCGGCGATAACTCCCCTCTTTGAGGAGTGGCTGGAGAGGTGCCACGGCGTCTTCATCTTTCGCCTGACGCAGGTCCTAACTGGACACACGTGCTTCCGGAGGTTCCTGTTCCAGATAAGGCGGGAGGAAACGCCCGGATGTCACCATTGTGTGGATCACCCGGAGGACACGGTGGAGCATACGGTGGAGGTCTGCCCGGCTTGGGCGGAACACCACCGTGTCCTCGCGGCGGTGATCGGCGGCGGCGATCTCTCGCGTCCGGCCCTGGTACAGGCCACGGTACGGAGTGAAAGTGCATGGGAAGCCATCACTTCTTCTGCGAAGCAGTAATGCTCGCGAAGGAGGAGGCGAAACACGTGAGGGAGAGGCAATCTCTGCGCCCTCACGCCCTTAGTCGCCGCAGGAGACGCTCTGGGCGGCGGGAATTCAGAGCCGATTCCCGGCCACCGTAGGCGTGGGCTTGTGGACAGTGAGCAATGGGTAGCTCGCCGTCCAGTAAGGACCAGGCCCGGGTCGACGATGCGTTGTGTTCCACGCGTGCCTCAAAGAGATGTCAGCACTAACTGACGGGGTCCGCTAGGGCCGATGCCTGCCAGGGTCGCGGGATGTTTGAAAGAGTTACCGCGCCCCCTGGCACAGGCAACTAAAGGAACCCGGGTGGGTTTTAGTCAGTAAAAGTCTGACACGTCCTCCCGCTCCGCCCAGAGCGGGAGAAGTCATTTGATGATTTCCCACCCAAAAAAAAGGGTTGCGTACCACCGTACAATCTATACTAATATTATAAAGCTGATGAGTTTGTTTGTTTGTTTGGTTGAACGCGCTAATCTCAGGAACTACTGGTTAGAATTGAAAAAAAAAATTTGTGTTGGATAGCTCATTTATCGAGGAAGGCTATATAACATCACGCTACGGCCAATAGGAGCGGAGCATCAATGAAAAATGTTGCAAAAACGGGGAAAATTTATTCCTTTTGGGAGCTTCCGTTGCGTGCGCTGCGTAAATGGTTAAAGTTACCCAAAAATCATGTATGACGGGATTGTTCCTCTTAAAAAGTTCTAAAAAAATTTTGCAATAGCATATGTCTATCTTTTAAGGTTGGCCCACTATAACATTTTGAATGGTAATCAAATTTGTTATAAAATAATGCATTACTTGCGAAGGTGTCTTCATAAACATGGTATTAATCCTTATCCAAATAAATAGTTTCACCATCAAGGTTAATTAAGTAAATATAAATTCCTTTTGGAATTATGCAATTCGAACCTTTCGTTTAGAAATTACGACGAGTATAAAAATGCTTAAAGTAAGAAAAATACGCTTAGTCTATTAGTTACCTACACATTTTATTTTTATTGACTGTTTGAACGCGCTTATCTCTGTCACTACCAGTTGGATATGAAAAATTCTTTTTGCATTATCAAGTCCAATTGTTGAGAAAGACTATAGGTGTTTAACATTACGCTAGGACCCTTAGAAGCCGAGCAAAAACAAAAAAAAAGGAAGAACGAGCGCTAAGCAAAAACGAAGTAACAGCGCGGGCAGGCAATGCGATGCGACGGGGTGGGCCGGGGGAACAAGAAATTTCACACGGACGAAGTCGCGGGCGAAAGCTAGTATATTATATAGCTTTACATTTACTACTTTGCTAGATACTTTTACTTTAATAAAAAAACGCCGAATAAATACATTTCTTGTATGTGGTCTTGGATCCCCTTTAATTTTTAACTTTATTTTATTGTATTATTTGATAACATAGCTGCTACAGTAATACACATTCTGTGAAAAATTCATGTGTCTATTTTATACGGTTCAAAAGATACAGCCCTGTGACAGATGAATGGACGGACGGACAGCGGAGCCTTAGTAATAGGGTCCCGTTGGCACGCTTTGCGTACGGAACCCTTAAAAAGAGGTGAATTCCATAAAGATGGCCGTCATGCCAAACAACCTTGTACATGTTGACCAACTTTTGAATAAAGAATGCTTTACCATTATGAAAAGACACGCGCGCATTTGTTTAGCGCCATGGTTCAGCCTGAACCGTTCACAAACGTTTGAAGTATTTTTCATAGTAAATGTGTGTGCTAAGTATTCAAATGAATACTTAACGAAATATTTGAAAAAAATATGTGTTTGTGTATATGAAATACTTTGGGGTTATAAATTTTTGGACTATTCTTTCAAAAGCCGTGCACGAAATAGACTAATTTCGGACAATTTTGTTCACTGTTCGTGAGAAAGGGAAAACGATATTAAACAAAATTGTGGTTTGAAAAGTCGAGTTCTTAGTCTTGCAGATGGGTTAAAGGGATATAACAAATAATGGTAAATCACTAAAACTCACAACAAGTTTTCCGAAAAATGACAAGAGGGTCACGTTGACTCGTCGTATTACAAGAAACTACTATTAATTTTGAACATTACAAAATACCATCAACTCCATTATTGATGGTCTTTTTGAGAGGTTAGGTGAGAGAGCAACCTTTTTCAACTTCGGTACAAAGTATAGCAGTTTTTTTTTTTAAAAAAAAACCTAGTTTACAAAAAAAAATCTGTGTCAGAAATGTATTTTCTCCTATTATTTAAATAAAACTTTCAAGAACTTTAAGGGTCACACATTATACTTCAACTATTCTTTGTATTATATTTTTTGTATATCCTTTAAATAAAGCTAAATATTTTATGAAAAATCAATATTTTCATTAAGTATTTTAGTGTAATATTATCGAGTTTTGATATATACGATGATGTAAGAATTGTGTGTAGGAAAAGTGGCAGTGCGTTAATGTGGATGCAGTTAAACATAATTATTTCTTAAGTTAGAGAAAAGAGGAATGCAGGAATCAAGATGGTTTCCCAGGAACGTAAAGTTTATAGTGGATTGTAGATATCGGGTTTAGAAGATTTTGTTTTGCAGAAATAGGCTGAAAGAATGAAGGAACAACATGTTGATGTTGATGGGTTGAGTTTGGCGGAATAATGGGGAGTGTTGAGGAATGAAGCTCAATATACATAGGGGAACTTAAAGGAAATAGTGAGAGATCGTTTTTAAAGCTGAGTTGATATAATAAAGTGGTAATGAAAATGTTTCTCTATTAAGATTGTAAGGATTAAAAAAGTAGAATTCTTTGGAATGTGCAGACTATAGTAGAATGTAGATATCTGCTTTAGATGATTTTGTATTGCAGGAAGAGGCTGGAAGAGTGAAGGAACAACTGGTAAGTCGAGTGAATGACAAATAAATGGATGTCTTTTAGTATTTTAGTAACGCGAAATTAACTATTTTCGGCAGTGTAAAAATAAGGAAACTTTTAACAGGTGCTGTGATTATCATGAATGATTTTAAGCCACTTAAATTGTACTTTTATAGTTACAGAGACCTACATTTCAGTTATTTCTAAATATCTCACAATTAGATTAGAAATTGACAAAGAAGTGTATTTTTGGCCTCGCACAGGTCTTCTTTGTTTTTTTATATACATCCTTTTGTTTTATTTGTGTTTAAGATAATTTTAGTTTTAATGTTCTTTTTATTGTTACAATTCCTGTGCGTGTCCCAAATAAAATATTTATCTTTTTTTTTAACGTAGCATGGATCATGGATTAAAAACGATTGAAAACTGGCATATTATTTAATGTTAATCTGAACTCAGATCTAGTTTAGAACTATCGGCTTTAGACCTTGTGCTTCCGTTTTTACCTTCTTTTGCATGTTCAATATTGTTTGCAACATTACGCCATACATATACTGCATTAAATTTCCTCCTCAACTGGAAAATAATTACGCAAAAACTTTAGAAAACTCTTTTGAAAACCAGCAGACACTTTTCCTGTGAGTATTTCAGCCTTAACAATTCGTCGAGCGTTTTGATATTTTTCTTTACTTTAATATTTTTTTATGATTCCTTCTGGACGGTAATTCATACCTACAGATGCCGTAAAAAACTAATTTTACTTTCAAAAGTTTGCCCTGTGATACTTATCAAGGATAAGCGATCAAGAATTTCTGTCCAAACTTTATAGCGACCATTATTCAAACTTACTGATGGAGTTTTTTAATTTCCTTAAAACAGTTGCTAGCCCCGACGGCCCGGGAATCAACAGACTACTAGGCGAGCCATGTGTAAACATCGGAAGCGCAGACATTGTTCATACACCGCTGCTAGTGTTTCTAGAAACAGTGGTTAGAACAAACATGGTGAAACTGACCTAGATTCCAAATAGAGCTGCTACCATGTCAGACATTATTAATGCCATATCGATATACAGGGTGTCTGTGAAAGGTGAAGCGAAAATTAAGCGTGTGGTACAGACCATCAAACTGAACAACTTTCTCCCGGAGACCAACATCGTAATCGCGAAAAAAAATCAGCCGTCCCATACAAAACTTCAATAACTAGACCAAATGTATAGGACGACCGATATTTTTTTCGACCCAAAAAGTTTCGAAAGTTGTTCAGTTTGATGGTCTGTACCACACCCTTAATTTTCGCTACACCTTTCTCAGACACCCTGTATATGCCTTAACAGACCTATGCACGTAGCTTGTACGTGCTACGATTCTTATGTACTGCAGATGCACCCTGGGTGGTCCCATCCTTGCTGGGTGGCTAACACCAGCACTCAGAGATGTTACTTAATAATAATCAATCATTAACTGAAATTGACCAGCATCCCAATTGCGTAACACACCAATCATAGTTGATTTTGAGGGAAAATGCTTATCCATTGCTACATAAACATACGTCCATATTACAAACATATCCCAAGAGGGTAGGCAGAAACTACAGAACGCCACCTGCTAAGATCCTTACTTACTCCTTTTGCTTCGTTTACGTTTATGAATCCTCCTTTTGCTTCACATGTTTGAAAAATTCGTCTGCTCGACAACGTAAATGACTCAATGAATGTTGTTGAATTTTCAAAATGAAAGGCATTACCAGTGTAAGTAGGTTACGCAATTACCCCGCTGGTAGATAAAGAAACGCTGTCAGTCAAAATATGAGATTGAAAACATTTCAATTTTGTAGTAAGTAGGCTTAAAAATCCGATGAAGGGGAATGAATGCTGGATTGGAGTTTTTGTTCCATTGTGATACTATAAAGCTTCCTCACGTGGGCTTCAGTCTGAACAATTTACAAAATTGTTATGAAAATTCCAATTTCTATGTCATAGTGAAACCTAAATTTTATTTTATTTTTTTGTTTCTGTCCCAACTATCACAATATCTAGCAAATAAAACTGTATAACCGGCGACAGTGGTTCCGTATCTACATTGCAATATGCAGATGCCTAATTTATTACTAAAAATCTTTTAACTGAAGTCTAACATAACATCATAACATAACATCACGCCTTGTTTCCCCGAAGGGTTAGGCAGAGGTGTACTTAAAGTACACCCACATTTCGCCAGTTATGTTTAAGTCCCATGTAATAGGGGGCGAGCCTATTGCCATCAACCGGGCATAAATCCAGACTCCGGGCTGTCACTGAGAAATTCCAGATGGAAAAACCCAATAACACTTTGCCCGACCCGGGAATCGAACCCAGAACCTCATGCTTAGCAGTAGCGCTTGCGACCACTAGACCAAAACGAGGCAGTCGAGGCAGAAGCTACGAATCTAATGGACCGATTAAGTTGAAATTTGGTATACATATCAATTTCTGTGACCCAATTAAGGACGTGTTACGTAAAAAAATGAATTTTGAATATGGGGGTCACTTTTGGGGCAAATAAGAAATTTTTTTAAAAAATGCAAACTGTACCGTGTGACATATCAAATGAAAGGGCTTACTGTGGGGGTCTCGAATCGATTTTTTTTTAATAATTTAAAACAAATAGTTTTAAAATTATTTAAGAAAATAGACCAAAAATTACAATAATTTAAACCTTATCTCCGAAACTACTGAGCCAAAAATGTTGAAATAATACAGAAAATAGTTCTATACCTATGATTACAGGAAAACCTATAAGAATTCTCAGGTCTTAAAATAACATGGTAAATCTCTCAATGTTGTGCGTGCAAACTAACATTTGCAGTTGGAATGTATGAGAGAACATGTCTTTCAACTTGTTAAGTTTGTTCTTGGGATCATTCTGTCTCTTCTTTCTTCATCCCAACTACACAATCCTTCATTGTGCGTAGTCCGACAGGCACTTGGCCGGTTTTTTTTAATATGACGCACGCATGAAATGAAATTGTCCATTACAGAATAAACGATTTCATTTCATGCTTCTATATCCAGCGGTTTCGACTGTGCGTTGTCTGTTGTGAATTTAACACTATTGTTAAGTAAAAGATTGTATTAACTAACTTTTGCGGCTTCGTCCGTGTGGACTTCAATTATACCATAAATCATCATATATTTAGTATTCAGCAATAGTGTAGCTTTCTATCAGTGAAAGAATTTTTGTAATACCTAGAATCAGTAACGATTCAGAAACTTCCTCTAATTTACTCTAACTAACAAACAAACAATCTTACCTTTTTTAATATTAAGATTAGTCAAAATAACAGCCCACAGCTGCTACATATTATTGAGAAATTACCTACAAGTTATTCAAAACCCGCAATTTTAGCCCGTAGTCGAGTGGACAGTTCCGCGGCGCTTGTTTTTTTGTTAAAACGTGCTTGTGAAAATTCCTTCACGTGAGCTTTAAACCAAATAACTTTCAAAACTGTTGTGAATATTCGGTCAAAGTGAAACCTCAAAAATATTGTTTTTCAAAGAGAGGGAAAATTGTTTCCCCAACTTTTACTAAAGCTCGTCGACATATGGTTCCATATCTACCGTTCGTCCCTACTTTATTCTAACATAAAAACATACACACTTAAGATTCTGTGATTCGTTTATGATGGTTATAATATCTCAACCGGAAGAGCACGAAACTGAAGAAAACAAGGTGCATCAAAATCAATCATTGTTTATTAATACTTCTTGGTCTTCGCAAAAATTACACAATATATTACAGTAATCAGTATTTGCCAAACTGCAAAACTGTCGTATTTACCTAATTAGACAGATAAAACTGTGAAAACAGCTGAAAGCTGCAAACCCACTACTAACCGAGTAATATTTTAGGTCTGACAGGCTCCCCAGATCAATAGCTCGTCACAGATCAAAGCAAATCAGAGTATTTTTTAAGCATTTCCAGAATGGATCCCTAAACACGGCAGAAACAATTGCCACAGCGGGGGCACGCCAGCCACGTGAGCCACGTGGCGACATTTTAGCAGTTTGATGGAAAACTTTTTGTGTACCACAATCGACTCTTCTAACCATTAGCATGTACTATCGAGGAAACTTACATCTGACCAATTTGAAAACAAAATCCCGTGCACACGATGACCACAATTGTTAGCAAGCGTTACTATAGCGGCCGAGTGCTGCAAGCAAGAATAATCCTTAAGGCTCCTGCAAACAGGCGCGACACGTGACGCGAATCGAGCGTGTCAGATCCAGATTCAGATTCAGATTATTTATTTGCCAACAATGTAGGTACAAGTATAAGATGGTACATCACTAAATGTTTCCACGGGCTGGTGTCACAATGGTACTGCTCGTCGCGCGACACGCGGTGCCTTTAGTGTCGCGTCGCGTGTCGCAATGCTAGCAGTCTTCTGGGCACGTTTCGGGATGATAGCGATGCGATGCCGATGTGGAGGAGTACTTTTGTGTTTGTTTATATGTATGTAAGTACTTAGTTATTTAATCGACTACCCTTTTAGCAAGTTTCTAACAATTTATCGACAAAAGAAATTCCAAATCAAGGAATGTTTCTGTAACATTTAGTGGTTGCTAACTTACTATGGAAAAACCAGCCACCAAGTGCATGTTAGACCACGCACAATGAAGCGTTACGTAGTTGGTATGAATTTATCCCAAGAACATTCACTTAACATTGTAGTTGAAAAAAATGTTCTCTCATATATTCCAACTGCAAATGTAAGTTGGTCTACTATTAGACGTAAACTTGTAAAGCCTACTTAGCTACAATAGTTTTACTTTTAATTTCGTTGTGTATAGAATACTACTACCGTCAATTTTTTCACACACCCCAAACTAACCGTCCGTTTATCCTGGCGGGGGGGCTTGGGTAGAACGTGACTCCAACAAAAATTAGCACTTTAAAGCTTAATATTTCAGAAACGGATTCCTTAATCGCAAAATTGTTTTCACAAACCCGCAATGTTTTTGAAACACCCCACATCATGGGGTAGACGAGAAAAAAAACATCCCCACTTTACATATACAGGAGGTACCCTAAAAAAACTTTTTTTTTCATGATATTATTTTACCACTTTAACGGCGTGATTAATATGTATATCCATGCCAAATTATAGCTTTCTAGTACTAAGAGTGTCTGAGCTAAACTGCGAACGGACGGACGGACATGGCGAAACTATAAGGGTTCCTTGATGACGACGGAACCCTAAAAAGACACAGTTATCATTAATTATTGTGTTATTCATATAGTACAACAAAAAAAGTAGTAACAGTCTGCACAAAAAGTCGATTAACACCTCAGTTTTTCATATGTTAATTTTTTTTTTAATAATTTAATCGGATCAGAGGTAAAAAGCCACCACCAATAGACACCAGCCCTGCGCTGCCACCAGCCTTGCTGATAGAAGTAGACACCAGCCCTGCGCTGTCACCAGCCTTGCTGATAGAAGTAGACACCAGCCCTGCGCTGCCACCAGCCTTGCTGATAGAAGTTGACACCAGCCCTGCGCTGTCACCAGCCTTGCTGATAGAAGTAGACACCAGCCCTGCGCTGCCACCAGCCTTGCTGATAGAAGTTGACACCAGCCCTGCGCTGCCACCAGCCTTGCTGATAGAAGTTGACACCAGCCCTGCGCTGCCACCAGCCTTGCTGATAGAAGTAGACACCAGCCCTGCGCTGTCACCAGCCTTGCTGATAGAAGTAGACACCAGCCCTGCGCTGCCATCAGCCTTGCTGATAGAAGTAGACACCAGCCCTGCACTGTCACCAGCCTTGCAGATAGAAGTAGACACCAGCCCTGCGCTGTCACCAGCCTTGCAGATAGAAGTAGACACCAGCCCTGCGCTGTCACCAGCCTTGCAGATAGAAGTAGACACCAGCCTTGCTGATAGAAGTAGACACCAGCCTTGCTGATAGAAGTAGACACCAGCCTTGCTGATAGAAGTAGACACCAGCCTTGCTGATAGAAGTAGACACCAGCCTTGCTGATAGAAGTAGACACCAGCCTTGCTGATAGAAGTAGACACCAGCCGTGCTGATAGAAGTAGACACCAGCTTTGCTGATAGAAGTAGACACCAGCCCTGCGCTGTCACCAGCGTGCTAATAGAAATAGACACCAGCTTTGCTGATAGAAGTAGTCACCAGCCTTGCGCTGTCACCAGCCTTGCTGATAGAAGTAGACACCAGCCATGCGCTGTCACCAGCGTGCTGATAGAAATAGACACCAGCTTTGCTGATAGAAGTAGTCACCAGCCTTGCGCTGTCACCAGCCTTGCTGATAGAAGTAGACACCAGCCATGCACTGCCACCAGCTTTGCTGATAGAAGTAGACACCAGCCCTGCGCTGTCACCAGCGTGCTGATAGAAATAGACACCAGCTTTGCTGATAGAAGTAGTCACCAGCCCTGCGCTGTCACCAGCCTTGCTGATAGAAGTAGACACCAGCCATGCACTGCCACCAGCCTTGCTGATTAGCCAATTCTTTAGAGCTGCTCTTTTGTATCGCTCGTATGCGCATAAAATAAATAAGAAGAACAGTTTTACAGCTTGATATAAAGAAGCTTCTACGTCATTAGCTTTCGTGCCTCTAACGCAATATTGCTCCGCAACCGACACCCGTCTATGATACCGCGCCTGTCCGGCCAATGCCGAGGAATCTCGTAGCTTTTTATTTTATTGATATTTTATAATTTTCTCGCTTTTACGGTTGTGCGGTTTGTGTGTAAGAATATATGGTTTTATTCAATCGAGCGACGTAAAGAGGTACAGTAATAATACCAGTAATAATACGTATACCCCCTATTCGTTTGCTGTAAGAGAAAACGAATCACTAAGGTAGGCCACGAAATTCATAGTTTCTTACGTTTTTTCGCAACTTGCAGCTCAGTATCAGGTTGTCGACATAATTAAGTACAAATTACTCTATTGATTGACTTTTTCGTGAAATCATGGCATTTGAGATCAATTCTAACTTAGAGAGTTGTATTTATGTTTCTAATGTATATACTCGTAATTCTGTAAATACAATATATTTGTTATGGTTAAGAATCGTATTTTGATCAACACACTCGAATAACTTGATACTGACCTGCAAATTGAAAAAAAGTAAGATAATTGGAATTTCGCGGGCTACCCTGGTGCTTTCGCCTGAACCAATCTTAAATTTTTCAAGTATAGGCTCGAGTCCCATTTGTTGAAGTAACAGGAACTGTTGGATAACCGTGCCTAGTTGGAGAGGCACGAAAAGAAGACGTTCTTACCGACCTTCCATTATATGAGCTCCAGAATCCTAACAATCAAGTTCTCATGAGGTCTAATACGCTGGTATAAACGTGAACAGAAACTGGCCGTGGGGTAGGTTTTAAGTTTTGTAGCTAAACAAAGGGTAGCTGCCAAAGAAGGGCCTTTTGTAACCATGTCTTACAAATAGTATTAAAAGTTTAGGTAATGATAAAGATTTAGTCCTTTCTAGAATGAGAACAACATTATTGCAGCTTGTAGAGGAGATAAATAATCCTCTCATTCATGCCTAAACCGCCAGTCTAGAGAGATATAATAATATATTACTCTCGTCTCTGAGAGTGCTCCAACTATCCCAAGTTTGGCTCCCATTAAAGTACTTCAAAGAGGTAATTAAAGTTGGAGCTAACGCAAACGCAGCATATGTAACATGCAGCGCAATATTAATTTCAGCTGATAAAATATTACAAAGATTGGAGATATTAAATAAAGTGATTGGGAACACTTTCAGCGATGTAAAATAATAGGTAGTACGAGAAAATTATCGTAGTTTTATTATTTCAAAGGCATAAATTAATTATGAAAACATTATGATTTTTTTTGCAAGTTTAGTTGTACAATCCAATGAATTTAAAGTTGTTGTACAAAATTAAGAAGCGAGCGTCACTAATGCCTAAAAACATGTCTCTAAATTACCAACATTAGACGGCAAATACAAACATATATTGTACGAAATTACACATACCTACCTACGGTGAATATACAGACTGCTTTTCCCAACCAAGGATGCTTACATACAGAGACAAGTTTCCGGTACAAACAAACCCGTACGGGACGGTACCGATCGGTGCAGGTATAATATTTCCGGTACAGGCGAGTCTATGCGGGTCAGTACCGATCGGTGCAGGTATAATATTCCCATGTTATCTTATGTGCTCACTTATAAAGAAACAGGTTTATACTTGTCAGTGCCGACTACCTGGACCGAGCCATGCCGATTGGTACCGATCCACACAGGCTCGCCGGTACCGAAAACCTGTTTCTTTATGAGAGCACCCTAAGTTGGGGTCGGTTTCCAGGCTAACCAGATACAGCTGAATACCAGTATTTCACATGGAACGACTGCCTATCAGACCTCTACAACTCAGTTTCTGGATAACACGATACCCCTTTGCAAGACTGGTTGTCAGACTTTCGGGTTTCTGACTACTCGTACGACTGTCAAAGATCAACGAATGTCAGCCGGGACCAACTGCTTAACGTTCTTTCCGAGACATGGAGGGATCTCAGTATGTAATGAATGGTCACCCATCCATGGACCGCCATCAGCAAGTGTTACTTTACTTTGAAAATCGACCCGTGCTGCTGGTTTTATTTAGCCACAGTGACATTGTGTTTCATTCTGAAACCTTGGTCTAAATTACCATAACAAGAGCTTCTATGTCACAGATACTGCAGCCATTACACAGCTTAATGCAGTTGTTGAAGTACCTAGCTCCATAAAAAATAAGTATAATGACTTTACTTGAGCAGAGAGAACGACGGACGGGACGCATTCAAGATTTTCAGTAACTTTATACGGCTAATACGTTCTCATGCTCGGCAAACAGAGCTTCTAACATAACATAACATCACGCCCGGTTTCCCCGAAGGGTTAGACAGATGTGTAGGTATATATATATAGTACTCCCACATTTCGCCAGGTTTAAGTTCCATGTAAGGCTCGCCATCTTTAAACTGAATGACGATATTGACTTTTGTCTTAAATATTCTATACATACCTAGAATCAATGCCATGTGCTAGAGACATAAAAATATCACATATAACTTCCCATCCATATTTTCTATCTGAATAACATTTTCGTATCAGAACCATCTCTTCAAGTCAGTTTTGAAGTGTCCACCCTTTATACACACATAGGGAGCTCCGAATTCCGGCAGGGGCAATGGTCGCGCAAATTGTTATGAGCATCATTAATTAGGAGCGGCGTATCACGGCATTTGGAACGCATTCAAGAGCTCTGCTTACATAGGACAATCATTCTACATGGCCTCTACATACATACTCGTACATATTGTGTTTTCGTGGCCAAAGCGAAGAATTTTGTAATAGTAAGCGGCCTTGTTTCATACTGCCCGGATAGCCATTATTCAAAATTGAAAATGAATATGTCAGCCAGTTTCCCGGAAAATGTTCAAATTCTAGAAAAGCTGAACGTTCTTTTTTATTTTATGAGATTTTTGTATGAACTCAAGACTATAACTCACGATTCGAGGTGTCTGTCGAGTCAGCTAGTAATAAATAATAATAAACCTTTATTTCACAGAGAATTCATACAGTAGTGTAAGTAAAGAAAACTCAAAACTAATGTTTGTATCCAAATAATAATCTTAGGCTCGGTAAAGTCTGGAGCCCTTCACACTATCAATGTTGTAAATGTATAGTACGTACTCGGAGACATATGAAGTGCCACCAGTGGCGCAACATTGGACAATCCCACCTACCGCACAACGTGCTCAGGAAGCTGTGGGAGCTGGCACGCATTCTGCGGAGGATCGAGGACCAACGCATACGTTGTTTGTGAGATTATGAGCTCAATTTAAGTAGCTTTTTAAAAAATACTCCACAGCGTTCTCTGCGATTGGATATCTTACTTGCTGTTTGGCGGAGTTCCAGAGGGTGACGCTTAACATAACTATTGTCCTCTGTATGATTTGTGCCGGTACTCAGGTATTTTGAACCCTGTCAGTCAAAAATAAGTAGATTAAAAATATTTAAATTTTGTTGGTGTTTAATTGGTTTGCAAATGAAATCGAAGCCTGTATACATTATTTGAAAGTTAAAAATTACGCACCATACAACGGAATGTGCGGTAAAATAGGTATTCTCACTTATGTACCTCTTTTACCGTATACCCCGTTGTATAGCGCCGTGCGTATCCTTTACGATTTTTTTTTTAATTTCCATAAAAAATATAAGAATTCTACCAAGGAGTTTCAAATTACGAGAATAATTAATAAACTGAATGATTGAACCTCTTTGGAAGCGCTTTTGCTCAATACGTCTGTCTCACTGTAATAGTAAAGAAAAAATGAGACGTAAGATGTAGTTCTAATTGTCACCACTACACGTGGCGCCATTTGCAAATTCGCGCCATTCTCTTTATAGAAACTTCAAAGATTGTTACGATTTATAAAAACAAAATAATAATATGAGTTCAAGCGAGGAATCCGATATTAATAATATGTAATGTACTCCACCTAATATCTTGAATGAGGCGCAAATAGCAGAAAATGGTCTCTTGCCGCTAAAATCGCGAGAGCACTACTTAAGATTTACACTAATTTTATATCATGGAAGACTCGAAGAAATAATCAGTTTCTGAAAATGTTTTGATGGCTTATTTCGATGAATTACGTGTGTAAGCAGTCCTCAATGTGAGCAATATATTCAATGTTAAAAAGCACTCTAAAATATATTCAATGTTAAAAAGCACACTAAAAACTAATAATGACTGTAGCCTCCACCCGTTCGATTCCCACCTAAGAACTGGCGACAGAATAAAAAACGGGTGTGTACCTTTAAAAGTGTTTAATTTGAAAACCCGAACTAGACAAGCCGGAGGCACACAAATAAATTATTGTAGGTCGTGGGTTGCGGACGTCTGTTGTCACTCCTGCAGGGATAGGTACTCCCCTGCAGTTGCCGGCGAAATCCCGCTGCTGGCCGGAGAAGGAAGAAGGCTGAAGTTCGGTGCAATACCGAACGGTGATGCCACTGGTAGTAGGTAAAACGGCCTGCTCAGCACACCAGAGGCGAAGCGATGAAAATGGTCTTCGTACCAAGCTGTTGCCGTTGATGGCTTGATAAAAAAAAGGTGAAACCTGGAAACCACCGTTCCAGCTTATTAGAGTTCGGCCTAATAACCTCCGTGCTAGGACACCGACGACAACAGGAAGAAAATACCTATTTAAGTATTTGTAGTAGTATTGACGTGGTGGTACTGACTAGCGGGGTAATTGCGTAACATACTAACAGTAGGGATCGGTTTCATTTTGACAGGTCAACAACATTCATTGCGTTTTTTACGGTATTGAGCTGGCAAATTTTTCGAACTTATGAAGCAATGTATTAGCAATTTGCTTCAAAATGTTTCAGATTCTGATTGATAGTGCGATACGCAATTAGGGTGCAGAACGGAGTAAGCAAGCTTGAGCAAAAAAAAAATCAGTAACAAAAAAAAACAATAGGTAGTTGTGAACCGGTTAAAACGTTAACAATTTAAATTTTGAAATTAATGTTGTGCTAGAAGGTAGAAGAAAAATTAAGACACAGAATAATGTTTGGTAAGAAAATGACATGGATATGATGTGCGTGTGCTATTCAAAGCTTCGGGGTTATCACTTTTAACTTTTATTTGAAACTTGTTGTAATTTTGAAGAAAATTAAATTAAAATAACGGTCCTGTCTGCTAGGGCGCTCGACAGGACACAAAGTGATACGTGCACTCTTAAATCAGCCTAGAAGCGACTGCCGTGGACTCGCATCAGATGCGCGGGCGCAATCACGTTCACCTCATTCGTTCTATGCAAACACCCCCGCGCGCACCGCACGTTCCCGGCGCGTTCCAAGTCGTACACAAACAAAGCACAAAGCATTCATTTATAATCTATAATTGTCATTTAGCAAACCATAAACAAAACATCATTATTCATGTAACGTTCCATAACGTTCGGTTACACGACATAGATTTAACAAACAAAATACATAAAATTGCATGTATTTTTGAAACGACACGACAGTCAAATGGCTATACAAGCAAGAAATCAAAAGTATTTACTGCAGCTAACGTAGAAAAATTCCTTAATGACGCGCCAGGTGAAAAATATTTAATAACTAAGGTACGTTTTTAAAACTTTTCTTTATTTTATACTTTTTGTAGGCACTTATATAGTTATTTGCTATAATAGTTTATTAGGCAACGCTTAATTCAGTAGGTAGGTAGGTACCTACCTATATTTGATAGTTAATTTGGTAATTTACCTGTATAGAACTACATAAAGCATACTTTGATAACTTGCATTTTATTACAGGCTATATTAATTTTTGGTATATCTGGGGCGTGCAGACGACAAGAATTAGGCAACATAAATGTGAGTGATATCAAAAACCATGGGGACTTATTGCTTGTCAAGATATCTGACACAAAAACCAAAATCCCTCGTACATTCACCATACATGGTGAGTGATTACGCAATTATCAAGAAGTATCAAGCTCTAAGAATTACAAACGCAAAGAGTAACAGATTCTTTCAGAAGTACCAAAACGGTGAATGCATGCGGCAAGTCGTTGGTGTTAACAAAATCGGTAGTGTACCAAAAGAAATAGCCACGTTCTTGAAATTGGAAAATCCGGCTAGTCATACCGGTCTTAACTTTAGAAAAACCTCTGCAACATTAGTAGCTAATTCCGGAGCCGATACACTGATACGCCACGGAGGATGGCGCTCTAATAATGTTACAGAGGGCTATATTGAAGACTCGGTGCACAATAAAATTGAAATAGGCGACATGATATCAAAGTCTATAAATATAAATAATGCTGTGGAATCGCGCCCGCACGCGAAAACGTCCAGCCACCGCCGCCCCGCTTCAAGCTCCGCTGCCACCGCTGTTACCGCCCGTCGTCGCCGACGTTTACGCCACATTCTCCCGTTCCACATAAGTGAAATTAATAATGTCAGGCAGTCAGATAAGCTTCCAAAGCAGCAAATTTCACTGAATTTCAATAATTGTTCAAACTTTACTATTAATTTCCAAGAGTACCTATCTGTATAATTTCTTATTTGCTATTAAAAATAGTCTAAAGAGAAAGTTTATTTCATTATCTAATGTACTGTTTTCTCGCAAATGTGTTGAAAAACGTTTATGACACACGTGCGGAAATTGGTATTTACAAACTCGTGACTATGGTAAGCCCTCGACTTCTACTCGTTTGTAAAAACCAACTTACCGCGCTAGTATCATAAATAACTATGAATAAATAGAAGAAGCGCATCACAAAATATCCAAATTGTATACGTAAAATAGCCAGCGGGTTCTGAAGTAAAGAAGTGACAATCGCGTTCGAACGACTTTCGGAAAATTGCGGAAAATTGTGTTGAATTGACATAAGATACTGAAAAGTAAGTAAGTACATATACTTTTCAGTAGCTTATGTCAATTCAACATAATTTTATCATTTCCATCATCTTAATCGCTGACAGAATGTCACTTGGTCTAGATGAGATACTTCTAAATGGTCGAACCCAATAACCTATCTATCACCAGTTTTGGCATACTGGAGATAGAAAAACCTATCTATCTATGGTTTTAACGTCCCAATAATCTATAAGAGACTACGGAATCTTACCGGCCGGACATAAGAAGAGAGAGAATTATACTATCTATCATCAATTTAGTGATCTGTCTTTTACTGAAAATAGGTTATTGGGTTCGACCTGTAAGTACATTATGATACTCACAGTACTAAAAGCCTCGACACAGCTACAATTCAGTCACTTACAAATGCTTTGAGTCCAAAGCGCTATTGTACTTATGCAATGAATCATACTCCCAATCGCCGGTGCTAAAAGCTTCCTTGCTGCAAACGAGTGCTGGGAATGGGATGCATGTGTCGGCTGCTAATGGGACGCGCCGATGTCCCGTCACTCAACGCGGTGGCACGGACGTTGGACAGCTTTTGAAGGATGACTAAAAATAGATAGCGGAATGCAGGGGACATGTTTCAAACTGATTATTCAGGCATATTTTGTACGGCGTCAGAATATACATATAACTTATGCATTGCATAATCAGCCTGTAACGTTCCTACTGTAGGGCCACAAGTCTCCTCTCTGTGAGGTCAACTCCTTATTGGCCACTTACTCTACCACACGGGCCCAGTGCGGGTTCTTGAATGGCATATGTCTTTGGTTCCATGCCGATTTCCTCGCGATGTTTTCCTTCACCGTTTTGAAGGAGTAGTGATGAAATAAATTACACACAGTATGTTCGGTGTTTTGACCGAACACCTTATTCAACAAGATCGGCGTGACTTGCCGTCCTAATTGAATAGGTGTTAACATATTCAGTGCACTTTCGTCTACCGCGATAGCTGGGTGTATTCATAACATTTAAACATTTCATTTACATTTTTAGCTTAGTTTAACATTAAGAACATTTTAAGTGAGAAGTAATAAACAGTGATCAACGTAAACATTGACCTCGAGGCCTTTTAGATATCCCACCACGGCTCTCTATACCGAATGTCAGGTTCTCACTGTGAGACAGCTCTTTGTCCTTGGCACTATTCTGCGCAAACATCCTTCTGTGGTATATGATCCGAATGCTAACAAAAAGCGTAGACACTTTGAAGTGTGCCCTACTCACGGTTGTAGAACGGCCATTGCTCAGCGTCATTTTGGGGTACTGTCAAACCATTTATATAATAAAATAAATAAACTCTGTCCCATTGCTCCCATGTGTCTAAATAAATGCAAAACCGAGGTCACAAAGTGGCTCTTGACATTGACTTATAATAAGACTGAAGATTTACTACAGATATCGATCGCTTAATCTAATGTAGTTAATAGAGTAATATGTTTATGTTTGTTGTATATTTATACAGACTTATATTTACACAAGTTTTCATCATATTTATCTCTCCCTCACACACATACACGCACCCATACATATGTACATAAATAGGTCACATCATAGTTGCATTAGCTAGGAAATATATTATAATTCAATAAGAATATACTGTGCTCATCTTACAACTACTGCTACATGTTCAAATCATAGGCGAGGACGCTGGCACCCTAAACACAAGTTAAATCTTACTTTGGGTGCCAGAGTTTATCGTAAACACTTTTTCCCTAGTTGTAACGCTGCATAGTGTTTAGATAAGTGTTTCTTGTTTGTACAATTGAAGTTAAATAAAAATATATTTATTTATTTATTTTACATTTCTTTTCCTTATAAACATCAAACTCCGACACCTAGCTACGTCCCCCGACATATTTTTGGTTCTTCGAGCCGGATCTGTTTAAAAATGTTATTTGTTAGATGCCATCTTGTTCTAGCAACACGACACGGTACACTCCAGACAGCGTCGGGGACTTATCAATGTAGTCGGTAACATTGCAAATTCCTTATTCGGCGTATTAGACCAACAATTCGCGGAAAAGTGAGTATAGCCAAGATATCAACTTGATACAACAAAATGAGAAACATTTAAACGATCTGTGGAAGAATCAGACATCCATTGTCTTTTGTACATTGTACAATTTGCTGAAAAGCACAGAAGAAATTATGACCAAACAACATAAAATAATCAACAAACATCTGATTACACTGGATAACGTATCCAACAAACTACAACGGGAGATAAACAACATATCCTTCCTACAGGAATTTACCATGACAGCTCTAACAGCCAGTAATTTACTGCATAATCTAAAAAGAACTCAAGACACTACTTTATATGCTTACCAATGTCCATAATGGGCAGATTAACATTCACCTACTTACCCCTGAACAGCTCCAACTTAACATTATATCGCGACATTTATCCGATGACATAACCTTACCCATTGAAGCACATGAAATTCGAAAGTTATATGCACTGATTAACATAAAAGCACAAATAACTGAGGAATACTTCCTCTTTCAAATAACATTCCCACTTATCAGTAGGGACCGATATAAGTTGTACAAAATACAACCTATACCACATCAGATAAACAACAGTATGATAGAGCTCATCCCGTCTTCAGAATACATCGCCACGGATTTGAAAAGAGACGCATACCTAACAATTACGTCGGCAGAACTAACACAGTGTAAACAACAAGATGATATGTTCTTGTGCGATTGGAAAAAGCCGATTTACCATCTTAGCAACGAAAACAACTTCTGTGACCTCGACCGCGACACAGAGAAGTGCAAGGTACGAAGATCCAAATGTGAAAACAGATGGACACCACTGTCAGACCCATCACTTTTTTGTACCATTGTTGCAACATTTACGCCGTCAAGATAATCTGTGGCGAACAAATAAATAAAATAACACTGAGCACCAGCTTAGGACCAGGATGTCTGCTTAAAGGCCAGGATTTTACGCTGAACATTCAAAGTCCAAAGAAAAACATAATCGGTATGAACGCCGACATTTTTATACCTGAGATGGATCAGTTAAACTTCATTATTAACACCTCGATGCCTTTCAAATCTTATGAAGACGTCACAGACTCAGGCGAAATGAAGGACGCCTTAAAAACCCTACATAAACGTATCGTCGACCTGAAAAACAGCAGAGTGGAAGTATTTGACACATTATCCACTCACGACATACATCAGTATGCAGTATCCTACGTCGTGGTCGTCACGCTGGCGCTGGCGGCGGGAACGCTGCTGTACAGGTGGCTGCGGCGACGAGCGCGCCGGGCGAACATCACGTCCGGGATGGAGCTGCAGCCCACCAACAGTGTTAGTGATGTGCACATCAATAGTGCTAGTGTTAGTGCGCGCCACAACACGGTTGAACGTCAGCCTAGTGTTACGCGAACAATGGTGAATAGGGAGTGTCCCCACGGACCCGCAAATTGTTTAGGGACAATAAGTGCTTAATTAAATTAAGTATAAGTTTCACTTTTATTAAACTAACATTTAAATCTTAAGTTATGTAACTTCACCTTGTAAACATTATCATCATCACTCCGTCAACATTCTAACATAACATTGTATCATTTCTCTACCCCTAGCTTTCGCGCCCCGGAATATGTTCGGTGTTTTGACCGAACACCTTATTCAGCAAGATCGGCGTGACTTGCCGTCCTAATTGAATAGGTGTTACAACATATTCAGTGCACTTTCGTCTACCGCGATAGCTGGGTGTATTCATAACATTTAAACATTTCATTTACATTTTTAGCTCAGTTTAACATTAAGAACATTTTAAGTGAGAAGTAATAAACAGTGATCAACGTAAACATTTCTTTTCCTTATAAACATCAAACTCCGACACCTAGCTACGTCCCCCGACACAGTACCTGCCTGGGACAATTCGTAAGTCGGAGCCGTTATCGCTGGGCCAGAATATACATATGTTTATTACGAATATGCCTTTTGTCATCAAAGACATTTTGCACATGTTTACTTATTTTATATTATTTTCTTCAAGGTCTTATCTTGGTGCCACTCCAATTGATAAAGGTTGGTCATCAGCTCCGAATATTTCTCCTTTTCTTCCAACCCTCATTATTACGTTAAATTCTACAATTTGCGCATATTGAGTCGACATAACGTTTTCCCTTGATAAAACTCCTATTTTCATGTTCAGTGGAATCAGTGGTGCATGACAATGACGAAACAGCGACGATTATTGATGATGACGTTTTGCAATATGACGTGTTAATCGACTTTTGTCGCTGACCGTACCTACATAAGGTACGGTCAGCGACAAAAGTCGATTAACACTAGTTTTGTAAATTTTAATTATTGAGAAAAATATTTATAAAAAATCTGAACTGATGTAAAAGTTAGTGTTAACTATTACATGAAATGCTGAAAAGAAATGTATCGAATTATTTTTTTGCTGACTGCACCTACACTGAAAAGTAATTGTTAAAGTATTGTAAGTAGTTTATACAAGATGTAACATAAATAACGCACAACCTCTTAAGGAGTCATTGTACTCATCATTATGAACAACTTTTACTATGGGACCAAACCTGAAATCGCGAAAAAAATCAACTGTTCCCTACATTTATGTTCGCATGACTCGCCAAATTGTAGGAAACATCTGATTTTTTTTTTATATATGACATTAGTTCGTGGGCTGCACATTGCTAGAGATATTCCTTAGCATTTCAAATCGTTTCAAATTGTTTGTTGAGTAATGCACGTCCACACACGGCTAGATTCGTAATATGCTCACATCAACGTTCTGCCATGGCCTGCTCAATCGCCAGACCTCAACCCAATTGAGCACGCATGGGATATGCGTGCCTAATTGGGTTGAGAAGAGCTCTGCCGAGTATGGATGCCGTGCATACCCCACAACAACTTTGTGACTTGTTAGAAAGAACGTGGGCGGCCATTCCTCAAAATGATTTTGATGAACTGATCTTAAGCATGCCAAATCGCTGTGATTGTGTGATTCGTGTCAATGGTGGAAACACAGATTATTAATTTTTTTGTCTTTATAATAAAAAAAATAAAATCCTCATTTTTGTCTTTTTTTAACATTTAATTGATGACATTAACTTAGGTTAATTTCCCACAATTTGCAAAAAATTGCAATTTTTCTTAATTTTTACAAAATACAGGGATAAGTTGTTAACTTATACATAGGAATTAAAGTAAGAAGCCAGGCTGGAAGACTAGATTTGGTAAATATTAATTGGATAATTTTTTATTGTTAAAAATTTACTTGATCCCTAGACACTTTTACAACAAATGTTGGTACCTAAAGATAACGTAGAACCCACCTGCCGTTCGTCATCAATGTACAATGTTAACGTTATCATATCTCCTTTGATTCCATCCTCGGAGGAGAATAACAATAGCGAAGCTATGACGAATATTGATGATGACATCTTACTCTGTACAGTACCAGAAGCTGAGACACCTATATATAGATACAAGTAAATTAAACATTGGAGAAACGCCCTACGTGACGTGGTGGCAATATTTCATAGAGACATACTTATTAAAAAGTCAGAAATGTCAACATTTCGATAAATTCCAGCCGATCTATTCTGTAAACATCACACATTTTTCACGGTGGGATCTTTACAGAATAGCACCACTGATTGGCATTATTTTGTGTGAAACGTATCCATAGT
This sequence comes from Fissipunctia ypsillon, assembly GCA_947568875.1. Lineage (NCBI taxonomy): Eukaryota > Metazoa > Arthropoda > Insecta > Lepidoptera > Noctuidae > Fissipunctia > Fissipunctia ypsillon. The sequence goes on along the minus strand of OX387643.1, from coordinate 25,346,397 downwards.
TCAGAATCGAAATCTTATTACAGTTCATCCTATTTTAATAGACAGTTCCATGATTTGGCTAACTCTTTGACTCTTTTAAAATGGAAATGTTAACAGCTACAGCTACTAATCATCTCGATTATCATACCGCAATATCAGACAACTTCAATCATACAACCTCCGACATTTTAAACTACTCTGTAAAAGATACACAAGTATCCTCGAACAACTCTAGTTCTCATTATTAGGCAGCAACCAGCTTCCGACTGGCAATCAGATGAATATCTCGGCATATATATTATATATATAGATATTGCCTTTCGCTATCGTTGCATTAAACAAACTGCTGTAGACTCAATATGAAGGAAGATACCGGAGATACTAATTACTTCTTCATCCGGATTCAGGTTGTATTCTAAGGTTTATTGAAAGGAATTATATAATGCTGACATAAATTCGTAATTCTCTACAGTTGATTTATTACGAATCGTTATTTTTTTGTAGCCTAGCTCTAGTGTCATATTTACGAATCCTGACGAATGAATTAGAGCTGCAGAAAACATTAAAGTAAGTCTAAAATAATAACGGTTCATCATCCTGACGGATGTATGAGTGAACAGAGCGACACTGTCCTCCGAAAAAGAATTGAATCACATCCTGTCAGGCACTACTTATAACATTAAATATTTTATTTACTGTTCGCCATCTCGTTCGTAAGGAACACACCTTCAATTCACCTAAAACGTCAGATTTGGCGCAGTGCTCAATAATTCAATGCGACTCTTCCGGACTATCCATAAGCGAACTATAAAAAGATTATGGCCGATAAAAATCTTGTCCAATTTCGTTTGAAACACCGTCAATATGGAATCACTTGGTTTACCGTTGTTGTTGTTGTTGTTCTACTTTCTTGTCCGACTTCTCTTGCAGAATCCATAGAACTGCTGAGAAATGCAGCTTCCTCTACGCAGACTCCTTACTAGCCACCACCTGGGTGGTCACTACCACATCGCATGCGCAATGTTACCTACATCCGCATGCGCATCTGGTAGTCTGTCATAAATGACTGCGCTCGCTAGACATCGTCATGACGTCAGTTCTTCGTGTTTCGACTGGTCGATCTGGTTGATTAATTATAAATCATCACCATACGCCATAAGCAATTATTTTCGTCTTTTACTTAACAGACACTTTGAACAAGACCACTTTCTTGTAAGGTGGTTACTGATCAACAAATAATTATATTCTCGAATATTCTATTCAATATCATCAATAAAGGATCTCTTTCTATTTCGGCTGTTCCTTTATTCATAGCTTTGTAGTTTATTATACAGAGCAATATGGCGCTGACCGGCTAACAGATTCCTTCATGAAAGTGCTTCAGTAAATGCCTACAGACTTACAGAGTATTTGATTAAATCGTTTCCAGTGTATTCTTTGATTTAAAAGCAATTTAAGACATCTGCTGGATATTAAAATGTATTGATGGCCCAGGGGAAACAGCCACGAGTATAAAAGACAGGCTCTTCACTTCACTGCTCTCTAAACGGTGAAGGAAAACATCGTTGGACCGAAACTTCGAAGACACATCCCACTCCGTCTCTCAGAGAGGAGGCCTGTGTCTCAGGGGTGCTACACACTAGTTCCGGTCGACATGATTCGGCACGACTCGGCACAGCCGGGCGGCAAATAATATTCGTTTTTGCGGCCCGGCCTTTACACGCCGCAGTAGCACGCCTCAGTAGTGGGCCTATACAGATGTGGGTCAAGTTTTCCTGGTGTTTGTGAGCTCCAAAAGATACGAAACGCACATGCCTCAGAGCGCATGTTGTGTTTACTCCTTACAGACATTACAAGTAGGTACGGTATTTTCTAGTAATCGGTTTGTCGAGATCCGACGAGAGGATCATTCTTCTAACGTAACAGACAGCTGTGCTGCTGGGCAGTTTGTTGCGCCACTTCTTCTTCTCAGGTAAAGCACTAGGCAGTGGTGAAGAGCGGGCGTTTTGGGGGACTGTCTTATGTAATTGTGACGTTCAAAAAGTGCTGATTCTCAACCTAGTTTGAATATATGACTTTTGATTTGATTAGATGTTCTTTTATCAGCCTCAAAATGCCCATGTAAGGCATTTTAGGAATAAGAATATCCCAAAATTAGGTGAAAATAAAGCGCAGGCCACACTGGGAACGAAGCTAAGTTCATTTAACTTCGCTCATGTAGCTACCGCGTGTTTGCATACTTTGGTTCACAGCGCGAACTATGGACCGAAATAAGCAAACACGCGGTAGCTACATGAGCGAAACTAAACGTACTTAGCTTCATTCCCAGTGTGGCCTGCGCTTAATGGTTTACAAAAGCAGTAAAGTAAAATTAAGTCAGAACCGTTAACTAGAATTTAACTGAATAAATTCCTATCGATGTCGTCCGAAGCTTCCGTAATGCGAGCGACCGTCCAATTTTATGTGTTTGTACGTCCGCTGTAATCTCAGGAATGGCGGAAGTTTGCACACCGTACCTGCCCCGATAGGGATAAACAAATAGGGGTGGGGTAATCATCCCCTATTGGGGGGATGGAGCCGGTGCGGCTAACTACCTATTAAGGGTTGTTACTCTTTGCTGTATAGGGGGCTGACAATTTTGGCTGGTGGAAACAGAAGAGGTCTTCAATAAGCACAGGATTAATTAACTAGATGAGAATGCTTTGTCAGCATAAATTACATTAATTATGGAACCACCAGCGTGACGTCGCCGTCGTTGCGACCTCATCGTCACTGCGGAGATCATTTTAATCGTGTTTTAATTAAGCTCAGCGATTGTGGTAATGTGGTGGTGTGCATATTAATTGACAGTCATGAGAAAGTATTTATACAAGCTGTGCCCCCGGCTCCACTCGGACAGACTTTTATCCAAAGTTAAGTCAGACGACAATCGCATGTTTTTGACTGACACACTGTAAAAATAACTGATAAGTCAGTAAAGATATTATAAAGATACTCAAGACTCCAAGAGTTTATACAAATCATGACAAGTCAAGAGGTTTGGTCTAACAGAGTCATACTTATAATCATATTACTCAAAGTAATAATTATGGGCTGCAATAAAATAATATTACTTAATTAGGTATGTTGTATTTTCACAATCATTGATTACGTCTTCAGTTGTTAATTTTAACTGATTTCATAAACGAGTTTTCCACCAAACGGAACAATCCTCGCGGAGGCTCGAGCACTTTTCTTTCATTGAATAAGTAACTGTATCAATTCAACTATAAGTATAATTTTTTTATTCAGAATTAAAATAATAACGTAAGTAAATTTTATTCTGGTATAATATCCAATTTTATTTGTCGTAGGTATAGAACCAGTTTAAACGAAATGTTTTTGATTAATGACAATATTATGCCGAAACCAGCCATTATAAGTATTCAATCCAATCGGATTGAATACTTATAATGGCTGGTTTCGGCCCTTTTGGGCACCGAACTATTGCGTGCTTATGTGTCGCAATAACGAGCTATTACAGCTAACAGTTAATAATAACGAAAAGCATTCAGATAAATTACTGTTAGTAAAATTGAAAAATACGAAGACGAACCTTGACAGGTCTTTTGTCGTACGCGAAGAACATATAACTATTGTAGAAAAATACCAAAATTTATGTCCAGCCAATATAAAACCGACCGATTTTTCATACAATACTATAATAATAAATGCTCAAGACAGCCTATGGGAGTAAATAAAATAGGTGCTATACCGCGAGAAATTGCCACTTTCCAGCTATACACGGGTCACTGCTTTCGGAGAACTTCGGCAACGCTCTTGGCTGATTCCGGAGCCGATCTCACCACTTTATAACGTCACGGCGGGTGGAAGTCCAATACGGTTGCAGAAGGCTATATTGAAGACTCAATAGAAAATAAGTCGAAAATCTGTAAGCGTATAGTGGAAACAATAAGTCTGAATTCGACCTCGGATCCTTGGTCTCACCCACGCCCATCCACTTCCAACGACGCACAGTGTACTTATACAGAAAGCCGATCAGAGTCACCAACGTTCACCGTTGTTCCTTCTCAATCCGCCACCGAAACAGAAACCTTAACCCCAGATAATCAAACTCAACTCAATGCAACTGTAACGTTGCCAAATAAATCTGTTACTTTTAATTTGCAGAATTGCAGTAATTTTACTTTTAACTTTTAAAATGTTCCATTTTATTGAATTGGTATCTCATTGGTATTGGTATGTTAATTATTTTGATTCACAATAAATAGTTATTTCAATCTATTCCTGTTTATTATTTTATCTCCTAAAGTGTTCTCGCTACTGAAGTGAAAAGTTATGTGTGTTACACGAGAGCAAAGTTTTTTGCATCTCGTGCCTTTGAATTCCTCGCCACACTCAGGATTCAAAATCAGCACTCGCAGCAAAAAACGACTATGCTCTCTTGTTGCACAAATAACTATTATACACGTCATATCAGTCCCAATTGACAACCTATTTTCACTATTAAAATCCATAATTTAAAGTACACTATGATGATACAAGTGTGATATGTTGGTCATTACACTCGAGGCGGTATTATTCGCGCGAGCCGCAGGCGAGCGCAATAAGGAAGCTGAGCGTGTAATGATCAATGCACACGCGTTTCATACGACGTTTTTCAACACGAGGCAAAAAATAAATTAAATTTCATAAACTTAAGTAAAAAAAATATAAAATAAGGCCCACGGATTCTTTTTATCGCGGCGTCTTCGCAGGTTGAAGGAGAGGCAAAGGCACGAAGCCATCGAACAGTCTGCTATGTATTAAAAGCATAAAAACTGAATATTTTGTATGTTATTCGGATTTAGAACAGGAAAGAATCTTATTTTTTTGACAAAAATAAATAATGTGATGAAATATTATGTTAATTTATCATTATTATATTTATATTTATGTACACAGTAGGCATAAAAATGCATGAAGTATCTTTGATAAGATTAAAAAGCGCACATCTCCGACTAGTAAATACATAGTTATCTGTAGTGCACATTACTGCACTAGTGCGGCAATATAGAGTAGCGTGTTTAATACACTGCATTATGAACCTAAAAGCGGTTCAATAAGAGCCACTTTACGAGCAAGTGTTTTGAAAAAATATTTTTTAACCCACCCTATTAACTACACAAACTGCTAATGGTAAGAATATGCGAAAAAACACGATGTACTCGTAGTTAGGTTTATTGTTTTTTTTTTTTCATTTATTCACTAAACAAATATATCAGTTACATTTTTTAATAGTTACTTAACCGCTACTGCTGAGCATGAGGTCCTGGATTCGATTCCCGGGTCAGGTGAACTGTTATTCGGTTTTTCTATCTGGAATTTCTCAGTAGCAGTGTGGAGTCTCGATTTGTGCCCGGTAGATGGCAATAGCCTCGGTCGCTCGTCTATTACATAGGACTTAAACATAACTGGCGAAATGTGGGTGTAATGTAGATACACTTCTGCCCAACGCTTCGGGGAAACAAGGCGTGATGTTATGTTATTTATGTTTTATATTGGTATTGGTAAGACTGGCTGGTGTCCGAAACTCCACGTAAAAGCGCATATTTTGCGTACGGAAATATTTTAATATAAAAATAGTACTTATTATTAATTTATACACGTTACAACAATAATTGGGAGGAGCTCGTGGCTAAGTAACAACAGCTGCACGGGTCGATCTATCAGGTTAAGCTACGCTTGCCGGGGTTGGTTCGTGGATGGATGATCATCTTTACATACCGAAACCCCTCCGTGCTTCGGAAAGCACGTTAAGCCGTTGGTCCCGGCTGTCATTCGTGGATCTTTGACAGTCGTTACGGGTCGTCAGAAGCCCGAAAGTCTGACAACCAGTCTTACCAAGGGGTATCGTATTACCTAGTTACTGGGTTGTGGAGGTCAGATAGGCAGTCGCTCCATGTAAAATACTGGTATTCAGCTGTGTCCGGTTAGACTGGACGCCGACCCCAACATAGTTGGGAAAAGCCTAGGCGCCTACAATAATAAATTGCAGCCCTATTCTTCGTTCTCGGATATCATTATTTCATCATTATTATTTTATCATTATTTTGAAACCGTTAATCTATAGACATAGTAATAAAGCCTTGTTACAGGGTACATTTCAGTATCGTGAGTGAGTGCATAAGATGGAGTTTAAGAAATTTATGCTATGTGGTAAGTAACCATCTGTAGTGTTAAGCCTAGAATACACATGCCAGTACAGAAAGAAAAATAGCTTTTAATATCTAAGTTTTGACCAGTTTACTCATTAGACATTTATTGGCACAAGTTAGTCTCGGCGAGTTATCGGCGACTATCCTACCGTAACGGAGCATAAACCTCGGATTTACGAACCTGCGCAACTGGAAATATAGGTACCACGTTCAAATAATATTATTACCTGCGTCGATTTTTGGGTAAAGCAAGGCTCGAGGCGCTTAAAAACTTACCTTATCGGCTTATTATTTTTTATTTGAACAATATTAACATGGTATACGGTACACTGGGGTAGCGATGCTCGTGTTTCTAGACATTTCCTACTACAGATGCCTTACACATCGATGAGTCGTAAAGCTCTTATTTTCTGTAATGTCCGGACTTAGATGTATAGATATGAGTTTTATTTTTAATGATAGGTAAGTAAATACAAGTGCCCTCTAAAAAAAAATAGATACTTGTAAAATCTCAGTTTAGGCTGCTCAGCGTAGTAACTATTCAGTAATCTGTGGCTCAGCATGCATCAAGCCAATAAAATACATGGCAGAGTCATGTGAGCGATGCCGCGGGCACAGCTAGTAGTAGACAGTATTATATCAAACAAGAATTAATAAAAAATTTAGAAATATTTTATTTAAAAATTACAGTCTAAGCCACCATGTGCCGCTCCTTATTCTGACGTAGTCGGGCATCGTTTCCGAGGGCCCCACCACGGATACCGCCGGGCACCGGTCGTACAGGTGCCGGTCCGCCAGCGCCCGCAGCCCCGCCACGTCCAAGCACATGAGACCCGCATTCACCATCTTCAAAGACTTCCTCCCGCAATTGTACAGCGTCTGCTTCCCCAAGTCACGCGCAGACCACACCACGTTGCCGTACCGTCGCGCCACGTTCAGCCGAGCGAGGTTACTACCCCTCTTAACATCCGTAGCTGACAACACGGTACACAACTCCATCCATTGATCCTGAAGCCTGGTCACTATTTCGTCTAGCTTCCACTTGTCCGCGATGAAGTATACGCCCCACAGCCCAACGTCGCGGTACACTACGTAGAAGGGCTCGTACCGCTCACACAGCTTGTCGATGGCCACCCAGCGCGCCACCGGCGGCGCCTGCGTCACGTCGCGCCCCTGGCTGCGGTCCCACGAGCCTACTATGTAGTTCAACACCAGCATATTGTAGTAGTCAGGGCTGGTGTACCCCGGAGCTTCGAATGCGATTGCTGCGTGACAGAAAGGCATAGAATCGTCGCGGTACAACACTTGGGAGCCGGTGAACCGGTTGGGCCCTAGCTCCGGCTCACCAATCGGCACCGGTACTATTTTCCCAAAATTCTGTAGAGCAGCGTCAAACAATTGTTTGTGTTCTATTTTCCCCGCAGATGCTAAACACAATCTATAAGGCACGTAGTTCTCGCACATGAAGATTGATGCGCTATCAGCATCGAATCGGCATAAATTTTCGGATGAACCAATAACGCGCTGGGCAAGCGGTGTACCCTGGAAAGCTGTTGCATTAAGGTAATCGAAAAGCACTTGTTTTGTATCGGCATCAGTATCGGCGAGCTCCCGGCAGATGTTGTCCCGCTCCAGGTCTATCTGGCGGTCGTCGATGTTTAGTTCGGTGACAATCTTGTACAATATGTCCACCGCGTGGAGCGCTTTCTCGGAGGGCAGCAACACTGAGAACACTTGCTCTTCTCTCGACGTATGCACAGTCATTGTAGCATTCATATCCATCAATAATGTTTCCAATTGTTCCTTCTTCAACGTTTTGCAGCCCTTGAAAGCCATGTGCTCTATGAAGTGCGTCAGCCCGTTGGTGTAGGATGTCTCGTACCGTGGGCCCGCGGCTACCGTCAGCGTCACGCAAGTGAGGGGCGTGTTCATCACATGCGTGGCGACTTTCACTTCGTTGGCCAGTGCCGACACCTGTGTGCTACTGCTACTTGCATGCCTGACACAAATCCTGGTGAGTCTTAAGGAAATAGATTTTAGTACCGTTTTAAACATTGTTGTAAAATAAAATTATGTAATGTAAAACGTCACGTCTGCTTATTTTCTTTTTTGCGAGAAGTATTAATGCAATATAGCTGTACAACGATCTATTGTTGCGCGGCCAAAATCGGAATTAACGCCGCCATCTTGTTTTTTCAATACATTTCATAAAACAATTACACAAATGTTTACCAACAGCGCCCCCTGTCGACATCACTCGAAATCTAGAAGATCCTCCTGTGTAAGTTGGGATTAGATACATACGTGCATGGAATTAGTAGGTACTGAGATTGTCTCTGATCCAAACCAGTTCGGTTCTTCCGCCGCCGATTCAAATACCCGCCCATATCATGATTGTTGTCACTGTATGCATGCACTGCCTGGCATGATTTTAAACGTTCTTGGCGTCGAGGGATTCTCGTCATTTTGGCCTCACAGTACCAAAGTGAGATTCGTCAAAAAACACACAAAACGCCACTCTTCTTCTGCCCAATTTCTCCAATTTCTGTGTTCACGAGCCCATTGTAAACGGGCTCTACAATTGCGGGGCTCAATAGGTGGTACACGTAGCGACCTTCGGGAATGAAGATTGAGTTCATGCAAGCGATTTCTTATTAACATCCTTGAAGTGCTATGAAGCGTCGTAACCAACATCATCGCGGTTATTGTACGATTTCGTCGAGCAGTAATTTGTATGTAACGATCTTGTCTGCATGTTGTGATGCGAGCTCGTCCTCCATGTCACTCTGCCACGCTGCCAGTGATGCGGTAACGTGTCCAAAGTCGACTTATATCTGCGTAGTGCCCAGAGCAATTGCCACAGCACGTTGCCGAGAACCAGCTTCCAACATTCCCACGGCTCTGATCATTTCTTATCGGCTCAAATGACGTCTTCTCTCCATAATAATGTTCTTTTGTATTGATTCCACTCGGAAGTATGACAGAAATTTTACTGATTTGACCTCAAACCCATTGCAAGATGCGTCCCATGGATATGCCACGTGGAGGGAAAGTACCTTGAATATTGTAGATGGAACATTTTACTGAAATAAGACACTATTTGAATTTAAAAAACAATTTAAACTGCATTCATAGATATTTAAATAATTACATGGTTGAACCGGGAATCGAACCCGTTACATGAGAAAAATAATCATCCTGTAGCTTTATCATACCGATCGAAAGGCTTCATCGTAACGATTACTTTTTGCTAAATAATATAGTATCACAAATAAAAGGAAGACCATGAATTTTAACATTTGATGTGAAAATTTTTTCGGAAAAATGATAAGCTGATCCCCAGATTTAACTCCGTTGGATTTTTTTTTATGGGGTTATATAAAAAATTTAGTTTAGAAGAACCAGTATGAAAGTGTCCACGAGCTACAAGCAGAACTTGTACTTGACGTATTATTCTAAATATCCACCACAACAAGATCAAAAAATCGACAGGGAGCGAAATAATCTAAAGAGTGCGACTTTGTAATCAACAGGAAGGGACTCATTTTGAGCATTTGGTAAATTGATTAATTTTGTATTAAAAATGTTAAAATTCATGGTTTTCCTTTTATTTGTGATACTATGTTATTTAGCAAAAAATAATCATTATGATGAAGCCGTTCGATCGGTATGATAAAGCTACAGGGTGATTATTTTTCTCATGTAACGGGTTCGATTTCCGGTTCAACCATGTAATTATTTAAATATCTATGAATGCAGTTTAAATTGTTTTTTAAATTCAAATAGTGTCTTCTTTCAGTAAAATGTTCCATCTACAATATTCAAGGTACTTTCCCTCCATGTGGCTCAACAAAGCGCAAGTCCGATCCTGCATGGAGTATTGCAGCCACCGTTGGGATGGCTCAGCTAAATACCAACTTGCCGCGCTTGATATTCGGTGGAACGCAGAGCTAAGAGGCTCATTGGCGACGTCAAATTGGTGGATGCCAAGCTTCACAGCTTGGCTCATCGCCGTAAGGTTGCCTGCTTGTCGGTCTTCTACGGATTGTACTTCGGTGAGTGTGCTCGAGAACTCCACAACCTCATTACGCCTGCCCCCTTCTACCATCGGACATCTAGACGCACTGCAGGTTACCATCCCTACCTAGTTGCTATTCCACCAATTCGCACTAAGCGTTTCCAAATGTCTTTTGTGATGCGCACAGCAAAGGAGTGGAACTCTCTGCCTGCGTCTGTGTTTCCGAACGTATACAACCCCGATTTCTTCAAAGTGAGAGTTAACAGGCTTCTTCTGGGTAAGCTCGCTCCATCGTCGACTTTTTCTCTGTCATCTCTGACCTAGACTAGAGTCAAGAGCAAACCTATCTCAAATTAAAAAAAAATAGGAATACGACTTGACAGAAGATTTTCATCTTTTTACCGAAATTCAAAAACTATTCCCTTTTCTAAAGACAAAATTTACTAAAAAGTATCGTTAAGAGATACAAAAAATATCATTAAAAAACCTGATTTTTAGTAGGTAACTAGCAAAAACGTGCTTGATCCCTAGACACTTCTGATGTGTGTTTATTAATGGATAATAGAAGTTCAATAGAAATAATTTCGTTTTAGATGGTGATACATTTCCAAGTTTTCATCGTGCTTTACTTCCTGCGCAAGTCAAATTGTCCAAGATCACCTCCAAGCCAACTAACCAGAGCATCTGTGCAATTATCATGAAAATTAATAAGATAATAGGTAGCTACCACCCTGTCCTGTAACAATCGTGTCTCATAACAGGACAGTTGAAGGTATATGGCATCGCACTATGTAATGTAACGTCGCACAATAAATACCGTTTACCTAAGATTATTGTATTAATACTGGCTGACCCGACAGTCGTTGTCCTGTCCAAATTTCAATAATTCATACAAAATTCCTATAGAAAATCCACCAATTTTCACGGCAACTTTTCCAATTTTTCTTTCCGTAAAAACCTGATTCGGACTGTTACGAACATTTTAAAACATCGGTCCTGCCGTTCTCCAGTGATGCGCTTACCAACGAACAGTTCTCAAGTGATGCGCTTACCAACGAACAACATATCATTTTTATTTTAAAGAAGATAGATTGATAATGAAACGTCCTTCCAACACCCTAATTGTGTAACACACTTTCATTCACAATCCGAGGGTTTTGAATGAAATTTCTGATCCATTCCTTCATAGCTATATGTAAGCGGGCTCGCCCTTCATGCCTGGAGGCTTTTTTTGCCATATTTAATCATATAATAATAATAATGCTTCAAAAAGCCGCAATTTTAAACACCTGCGGAATAGTGAGAAAGTTCATGCAAATTGAGGAAAATGAAATCTGTCCTCATAACATTCATTCTTCGTGATAAAAATTCACCACACACGCTACATTGACTTGGCTTGGCCCCTTAATAAACTCGTAGCTTAAACTAGCCAAAGAGCTAAGAAACAAAATTTGTTTAACAAAATAATTTATTGACACCAAAAAATGTAGGTATAAAGTTCTGTTTACGGTAATACTCCGCAGATTAATGTAGTAATGTTACCAAGCCGAGGCGAAGAAGATAGGACATAATAATACTGTATTATGTCTCAAAGCGGACTATTTTTGTAAATTCAGAATTTTAGAAAAGTTGTCTGTCCATCTAGCCTCCTTATCTGTCATCCCGTAATAATCAGTGGGCGAATAATTTTTCTACACAACACCGTCCACGGCTTTATTTATGAGGTTTTTTATTCAATTTATGTTCATACCTACATTACATAGACGTGCATAAAATTTTTACGAGTAGCGGTACTTGTAACTGCGCATTGATAAGTTAGCTACAACGCATTAAAAAAGAATTTGTGGAAATTGTGCGATGGATACGTGAATATCATGAGTGTACGTACCTTGATGCTGATAGCGGCGGTGCTGATGCATCAGCTCCACGCTCAGGTAGCCCCACGCACCTCCAAAGGCACCGATGACACCAGCGGGAAGTACCGCTACGTAGTCGCTCTGGTTAAAGATTACCGCCGCTGCACCGGCACGCTCATCTCACCCAACTGGGTGCTGACCGCTGCGAACTGCCTTGCTGCCGTGACACACATACAGTATGGCAACATGAATATACCCTTCAACGAGTCAGAATCTTACCGTAAAGTCACGCTTATGGAACGACCACCAACGTCTAAGATCTTGGAGCCCGACCTCGGCTTGATCTACGTCAATTCGGTGCCCATGAATGAGTACGGGCAGTTGTCGGCCGTAGACTACAAGGCGATGGTAGGTCACGTCATCGAGTACGCCGGCTTCGGATTCACGAAAAATGATTTCACGATGGAAAACAAAGGGGTGTTACAACAGGATCAAGATTGCTCACTGCAGCTTAAGGAAGGTGTCATCAGTTTGTGTAATGAGGACGAGAAGTCTGCTTTTGCGCCATATTTGTGCGTAGCGCCCAAGTGCTCCGACAGGGAGCAGCGGACGCCCCCGGATGAGCCCGGCAGCCCGCTGTTCCACGCTGGCAAACTGGCAGGCGTACACGTCGGTGCCCCAATCAGCTCCATACGATCCTACACACCAGTCAGCCCTTACCTGTCGTGGATACAACGAGTAACGACTAAAGGAGAATTAATCTCTAGGTCAAATATCGCCAACCCTTATATTCCGACAGAATACGAGTATCGTAGATTTCAGGACCTTACTCAACATCTTCAAGGCCTGAAAGCCCGAGTAGCTAGTTATAAAGAAGAGGTGATGTCGCCTTTGTTACAAGAAAATTTTCAAAAACGTGACGCCGAAGATCCTCGAAAGAGTTCTATAGTGAACAGTGCGCCTGTGGCTCACAGGTGAAGCGGGCAAGCGTCGTCACTGATCGAGGACAGCAGAACTTCGAGATAATTATAGACAGATTTTTGTAAATAATATAGTAGTCAACTTAATAGCGATGCAGAAAATTTTTGTATGGGTAAGGTGGCAAAAGTAATGACCTACTCGGAAGATGCTCTCATGTTTGCAAATAACATTCTATAACAGATAGAAGAGTTAACAGTTAAAACATCGCGACTTACATATTTTTTTAAATTAGACAGCCATGGAGCGCTGAACTCCACGAAAATACGGTATATTGTCCCCTGGCATATCTTCCCACAAAGTCACCTGGTATGAAGCAGGTGACGTTGCGGGAAGATCCACAACAGGCTTTTATCTATGGGATTCTTTGAAGACACCTGTCTATTGTGAACATACCAAAGGTGTTGGCGGCCATAAAAGAGCTAATTTAAAGAAGTAACAAAACTATCGCCAGAAGTAGGTATTGAAATAAGGCTCTGAAACGTGCAAATGAGACTCAATTCTGGCGGCGAGTTGAATGATTCTACTTTTTGATTTAATATAAAATACAGCTGATGTAAATAAGCACTATTCACAAACAACACACAAAACAATATCCTTAAAATAATTGACTAAGAAAATTACTCGAGTTTAGCATTATCCGGTTCGACTGGAAGTTGACCCCAACATAGTTGCAAAAAGCCTAGGCAGATGATAATAGACTACTTGCACGTTTAGTCGGGTTAAATGAATAAATGTAGAGTTTGTTCAGGTGCGAGTACTACTCGCAACCATATGCGTATATGACCAGATATGTATGAACGTAAACGAGGCAAAAGGAGTACGTAAGGATCGTATCAGGTGGTGTTCTGTAGTTTCTGCCTACGCCCATAGGAAGAATGCGTGAGTTTATTATGTATGTAGAGTTTGTAAACTCGGAGTTAAGTACATTTTACGCGATGCGCCACTAAAAAGTAACACTGGGTTAGATAACCTGACAATGGTGAGTTTTAAGTTGGGAAAATTGCAGTTCAATCGACGAAATATAAAATAGGATTGCAATACTAATCAAATAATAATAATAATAAGAATAATAATTGATATGCAATCCGAACAAAAATTAATTAACGATTAATGAACGGAAATTGTATACCCATCTCTTTTACGCTATATTCCGATACGTAATACTTTCTTGCATTTTTTTATAAAATGACATTTTATTTTAATCGATTGTGGAAAATTAAACTGATCTCTCACAAAAAAATATACCTCTTGTGCATTGTTTGTGAGAGATCTGTTTTATTTTCCGTTTTTCCAGTTTACACTGTTCTGATCGCCTTACTAGTATGTGGAATTCTTCCTTATGTTATAAGCACCTAGTGGACCCACCAGAATGTTTTTATCTATCCTAACGCAGCGTTTGCACCAAGGATGTGCTAAACTGCTAAGCTGCGGAGCGCTGGATGTGTATCCAATATGATCGTTTGATATTCATAGCGTAAGTAGTTTGGTTTAATTCTGCTCGAAAAGAGTTAAACGAAACGACTTACACATAGTTCAGTAGCTTTGCCTTTTCGCTTAGCGACCTCACACAGCTCTGATGGAACAGTATTCTAATTCTGTTTAAAAAAATTACATAGTTCTCACCACAATCTTGGTGCATTTTAAGCTGGTTGCTAGTTATTTATTTTGCTTGATCTGGTCAAGCCAGCCCTACTAGGTTAGGTACGCTAATTGTTAATTAAATCGAAATTCGATGGTTAACTAATTGTGTATAAAAACGCCTGACAGAAAATTATTAGCAATCAATAGTTTTTTAAGTGTAACGAGTAACATATGCTAGGAAAAGTTTTTTTTTTGTCATGAAACATACATAAAACTGCTCATTAACTTAAACAGGAGGAATTCTTTAAAAATCTAGGTCAAATGTGCTTTTAAATGCGCCATGTGTAAGCTTTTGGACCTTATCGTTTTAGTCAGGGTATGCATGTACGTAGGGTGTTCTGAAAGTTTTGTCACTTCACTTTATTTTTCCCAGTTTTTCAAAATAATTGCCACAACAATTAATACACTTCTGCATCCTTATAAACCAATCACTAAAAATATCTTTCCATTTCTGTTCAGGAATTTCCGAACATATATTGTCCCAGGTCGAAAGTAAAGCTTCTTCGTCCCGAAATCTTCACCCTTTCAATTTACTTGTCACAAGAGGAAACAGTCCAAAGTCACATGGCGCCAAGTCTGGGCTGTAAGGCGGATGTTCAAGAAGTTTCAAGCAAAAATCTCGCAAAAATTGGCATGTAACGTCAGCACGATGTGCCGGAGCATTATCATGATGAAGATACCAGGTGCAGAGTTGTGACTTTGGACGAAGCTTCTTGAATTCCTGAATAAGTTGTGGAAGGCAGACAGTGGTGTATCAAGCAGGGTTTATAATCTTCTGCTCACGGAGAACTACTTGTTCAATAATTCCCCGAATACTGAATAAAATCACGATCATTTTCTTTTTATCGACTTAGATATTTTTACTTCAGTCGGAGTTTCTTCGCCTTCTATCACCCATATTTTATTTTGCTGCTTTGTGGGCACGTCGTAATAATAAAGCCACGTTTTAATACCTCTCCACTCCTCTTAAGCACCTCAAGACATGTTGCCCCCTTGTCGCTACGACACTATGTGCTAGCGACCGTTTCCGGGGGCCCATTGTTGAGTGTGCAAGTCACCCCCTGCCATTTTATCCGTGTATTGTATTTATCACACATTGGTCAGGCAGGGGCCATAGTCCTTCCATAGTTTTAGATAACCAGTCCACTTTAGCCATCCAAACCCATATCCCAATTTTTTTTTGTCTCCATATTCTGCAATAGTCCTACACCATCCGGGGGTTGTCCTTGGGTGCACTTGCATAGTACGCACAGGGATAATCGTCGGTTAGTGCCTCATTTCCATTGAAAGCGTCTAACGGGCCTCTGCGAGTTGGCTTCGGCCCCTCATATGCCTTCTAAAGGTCCGGGACCCTGGGGTCCCGAGAAATATCAAAAAAAATCAAAAAGCCACGTTTCATCGTCCGTGACGATTGAAATAATGTCTTTAGATTTTCCGTTTTCAAACTTTGCAATCATTTTTTTAACCATTTAACTCGCTGTTCCTTTTGTTCATCGGTAAGTTTATGTGGAATCTAAAGAGAACAAACTTTTCTATAACCTAAATGACGGTGAATAATTGAATGTAATGCTGCTGAGCCAATCTGCAGTAAGGACTCTATTTGCCGGTAGGTTATTCGCCGGTCAGTTTCAATTAAATTTTTAACTACAGAAATATTTTCTGAAGTAACTGCTTCCGCTGGTCGTCCTGAACGCGGGTCGTCTTCTAGGTTAAAACAGCCACGCTCAAACTGTTTGTACCATCTGTAGACGGTTGCACGAGAGGGACAGTCATCACCAAGTATAGGGTTCGTTTCTTCTAAACAGTTTTCTGGACTTATCCACGTAAAAAAAAAATGTTATAACGCAAAACTGCGCGATATTCAATAGTCGTCCACGAAGCCATTATACTCGTACTGAACTTGTTCGAACACGATCTGCGGCAATACTGAATGCAATCAAATGACAACTGACACTAACGTATATCATAATATAACCAATCAAACTGCGTCGGCTATTCGCCTTAGTATAGGGTGTCTCAGTAAGAGTGCACTTTTTAAAATTGGAATTTTTTTTTTCATGCAAGTGGCAACTGAAATTTGACAGCTGTCACCTCTGTTTATTCCGATTATTAAAATTGGAGCGCTTTTCGAAAGAACAACGCGTTATAATTGTGAAAACTCATTACAAAAATGGGGAAAGTTATAATAACGGAATAAGTCCGTTATGATAACGGACTTCTTGTGGCCTCAACTGGACGGCATGAATCTGGACAACATGTGGTTTCAGCAGGACGGCGCAACCTGCCACACCGCGCATGAAACAATCGACTTATTGCAGCAACGATTTCCAGAACACATTATCTCACGAAATTCTGATGTCAACTGGCCACCAAGATCGTGCGATTTAACGCCGAGCGATTTTTTTCTTTGGGGCTTTGTGAAATCTCGGGTTTATGCGAATAAACCCGAAACAATTCCTGAGCTCAAATCGGAAATCCAACGCGTCATCGGTGAGATACAGCCACATCACTGTGCAAAAGTCATGGAAAATTTCATAAAAAGAGTAATGGCCTGTCATCGGAGCCGTGGGGGTCACTTGCCGGATATTTTATTCCATACTTAATCGGAACATGTCTTCTTTACAATACAATAAAAATATCACAACTCTGTCATAAAATACTTGTTTTTATTTTAAAATGAAAAAGTGCACTCTTACTGAGACACCCTTTATTATTAAGTATCTCAAGACTTTCAGAACAGCCTACGTATAGGACTCTGGTCATGGTTCGTTACGGTTTCCCTTTTTTTTTACTGACTAAAACCCACCCGTGTTCCTTCAGTTGCCTATGCCGGGGCCATCCAACATCCCGCAACCCGTTGGAGTTTCCTTGTAGATGGTTCCGCGGGGCGGAGCTGGTATCTTAGGTAGGTAAGTACGTTGTGTGTAGTAGGCAAGGTATACTTAATGCTCGCCGCCACTGCTATCTTTTCCAGCAGCCAGATCATGTGGAAAGACACCATCGTTCGTTCACCTTATTTTAAAACCCTAAACGTTCCAAGCTTCCTCTTTTATTTACTGCTCGACTGTGGTCATATTATGACAATGACTCGTCACCTTGTACATTTATTATAGTGTACTAGTTTTTGCCAGCGACTTCACCCGCATGATGGTCGGCAATTAACCCACGGAAACGTACTACCGGGATAAAAAGTATCCTAGATGTTAATCCAGGTTATAAACTATCTGTGTGCCAAATTTTTTCCAAATCCTATTAAAAGCATAAAACTAATTATTGAAATATTGTCATGAATTCATGCAAGCCTAGGTAGTACTTTTTGTTAGGTTTACTTCTCAGAAATGTGCATTACGTGTCGTAAACAGAATACTGTCTTGTATGCATGCAACGTACTTCCGGGATAATAAGTAACCTATATGTTAATGCAGGTTATAAACTATCTGTGTACCAAATTTCATCCAAATCCGTTCAACCATTTTTGCGAGATTGAGTAACAAACATCTAAACATAAAAACTTTCACATTTATAATATTATTAGGATTAGCGACCCGCCACGGCTTCACACGGGTAGCACTATCTTTATCCAGATTACTTGTGGTGGATGATTGAAATACTATCTTGAAATCATGTAGCCGTTTTGGAGTCTATGGGAACATAAATACATAAATACACACATCCATTTCTATATATATAGATTATCTGTGACGTAAGCTTAAAATACACCACCCGTCTTATTGACATTATACGTTTTTGCATTAATAATATTGTTCACTTTTATTATTCAAGAATGCTCAGAGCAACAAGCCTTCTGAAAAGACAATTTAAACCTTTAAAGTCTTATACTAGAAACATCTGTTACCCACAAAAATTTGCTCAGTACCTCCAAAATCTGCCGGCCACTCGATACTCCAAGCTGTTCAACGGCGTAACGATCGCCACGGAAGAGACTGAGTGCTGCACCGCGTGCATCGGACTCTTCATCGACGCCGGCTCTAGGTACGAGGCCAACCAGGAGAATGGAATGGCTCATTTCTTCGAGCATATAGCTTTCAAAAGAACGAATGGTCGAGACAAAAAATATCTCGAGACACAGATGGCGGGTATCGGTGCCAAGTTCAGGTGTTGCGTGACTCGCGAGCTGGTGGTCTACTACGTAGAGTGCTTGTGCCCGGACGTCCCGCTCGCCACCGATATACTCATCGACTGCGTGTTCAACAACGCCTTAGACTGTAAAGATATCGAGTATCAGAAACGTGTCGTCTATACGGAAATGCTAGAACACGACAAAGACCCCGGTGCAGTGGTGGTTGATTACTTGCATGCCAGTGCGTTTCAGGGCACTCCCCTCGCGCAGACCATAATGGGCCCATCCGCCAACTTGTACAACTTCACGGAGACCACCATCTGCAGGTACCTGTCCAAGTGCTTCGACCCGTGCCGCACGGTGCTGGCGGCGGCCGGCGGCATCTCGCACGAGCAGATGGCGTCGCTCGCTAAATGCTACCTGAACAAGCTGGAGCCGCTCAAGTGCTTAGACATGGAAGCCTATAGATACACGGGCTCAGAAGTGAGATATCGTGACGACTCGATGCCCACCGCGCACGTCATGGTAGCCGTGGAGGGGCCGTGCTTCACCGACGATGACAAGATCGTCATGGAGGTGGCGAGGTTCGTGCTAGGCGGGTGGGACCGCTCGCAGCCCGGCGGGGAGTTGCACCCCGTGCGGGTAGCCCGTGAAGCCTCCTCCTGCGGCTTGTGCGACTCTTACCAAGCATTCAATATTACTTACAAAGACTGCGGACTCTTTGGAGTGCATTTTGTAAGCGGTGTAATGAACTTGGACGACATGATGATGTTGATACAAGACGAGTTCATGTACTTGTGTCTCTGCGTCACGGATTCGGAGGTCGAGAGGGCGAAGAGTTATCTGAAGACGAAGATTTTGTCAGAAATGGACACTATGTTGGGCAAATGCATGGACATTGGGCGATGGACGCTGTACCACGGCTGCCGCCCAACGCTGCTGAACCAAGTAAACGCCGTGGAGCGCATCACGGCGGCGCACGTGCGCGCCACGTGCTACCGCTACCTGTACAACAAGTGCCCCGTGGTCTCCGCCGTCGGGCCCACCGAGGGGCTGATGGAGTACCCCAGGACCAGGGCGTCCATGTGGTGGCTAAGAACATGACTTCTAATTTTAAATATTTAATTACGGAACATTATTTTATTTTGAAAAATGAACTTGACACAATCATGGGAAAACCTGCAAATGCCCCAGTGGGGGCGATTTTTTTTTTATTATTAAACAGATATTCTATTTTCTCCTGGAGTTATTTCTTACTAGCTGTTGCACAGTGTTTCACATAACGTTGGGAAACTAGTTCATGTCGGTACAAAAGATAGTGTTCCATTATTTCTTTCTCCTGGCCTAAGCTCTTTCCCAAACGCTGAAATCTGCTCAGTGGTTAAGAAGTTTCATAAATCAGTTCAGTAGTTAAGACGTTTCATAAATCTGCTCGGTAGTTTAAGACGTTTCATAAATCTGCTCGGTAGTTTAAGACATTTCATAAATCTTCTTTAATTGTAAAGTAGTGCGATTATTTCATTGCGTGAAATGTCAGTTAATCTGCAACCAATTTTGTGGCATGCGTCGGTCGGCCTATGAAAACATTGACCATACTTAGAACTTTGTCATATAATACCTTGCAATAAAATTGGTGACTACAAACTAAGAAGTAAACGAGAAGAATAGTGAATGAGTCGCAAAATGATCAACGATAACGTTTTCATAAGATAAAACAGGAACTAAAATAATCAAAATGAAACAATATTCATACAAAATTATAATTTATTATCTTAGTAAAGCTAAAATATAAAAATATAAAAGGTATTTGAGTATAAACAGAGCACATAATATGTCACGTCGACATTACCATATATACATATAATGTACTGCTCCTTGCAAAAGCAAAATGCAAAACGCCCAAAAACTTTTTCGTTAATTTTTGCGAAGTGTTTGAGAATAGTCTGTGTATAAACTGACTATGTTAGAATTTACCATGGTGGGTGCACACGAGTTAGACCAGTCTAATTATAGGAGAAGTTTTTGGGCAACCAGGCAGGAGGAGCCTACACTATTCCATTACTAGGTGAAAATACCAATATCAATGTCAACACATTTTAATCCACCGTTAAAAAATCAAATTCAATATTTTTTTCATCAAATTCTTCGCCTTCAGAGAATTTTGTAAAAACCAACAGCTATACGAGCTTCTGAAGCCCTTAGAAATCAGTCATTAGACATGAATTAAAATAAATTATTTCACATTGCAAATATATCGAAATCGACATTGATAAGACTAAAATCATCGAGCAGAAAATTTAACTTAATAAATAAATATGATCACAACTTAGAGAGCTTAAGAGAATTCATCGAATCAAATCAAAATCATATTCGTTGTACAATATAAGATTTTCTAGAGGTAGCAATGCTTTTGTGTGACAAAATATTTTCTGCTTTAATTCCATAGTTCTAAATAGAGAAAGAAAGAAAGACAAAGAAAGAAAGACAGAAAGAAAGACGTAACGTTTAAATAAAGAATCCACAAAAGTTATACTGAAGAGTTACATAGCATATTATTAATTTGTTGTGAAACTGATATACAATCATAATCGTCATCACAATACGATATTCGAGACAATCATCTGTCCAGAAATATTAACTTTGAAAGAAATATTGGTTGGTTGGTTGTTATTGGTCAAGCCTACCTCTACAAAAGACTTATTTTACAAAAATTTTTACTTAAGATCTCACATTAACCAAGCGATTACAGAGCAATACTAATAATTCGACATCGTTTCAGCATGCTACCGTGTAATGTAAAAGGGTGGAAGGGCGGATTTCACCAATGAAACTGAACGCGATCTGGAGCTAGACCACCACCTCTTAAAGCAGTATTATTGTAATCTTACTTCAATGTGGCAAAGAGATGGAGCTAGACGTCCTGTATAGCTCCATCTCTTTCTCACACTAAAGTAACATTAAAATAATACTGCTTTAAGAGGTGGTGGTTAGTCCCCAGCACATCTAAACTACATTCAAGAGCTGTCAGTGTCATTATTCCAAAGAAAATTAAACGTGGTTTATGTGCTGACCGCGTTCAGTTTTATTTGTGAAATCAGCCCTAAGATATAAATTTCGTTCGTAAATTCGATATATGTGCGTTATAAATTCGATAAGACTTATGTTGATAAATATAAGTTTTAAATGTATTGAGCAATTTTGTTCAATTTATTTCGAAAATGGAAAATTCGAGTTTTATATGTTAGATTATCATAAAATTCCCCTTCTGCAATGCAGCTACTAACCAATTTAGGAATGATACTGACGCAACTTTACGTTTCAAATCAAAATCATTCGCATCGAAATCATCTTTCTTCATATAAATATACTGAGACAAGGATTCGTCAGAATTTTGCAGTCAAACGTTTTAATAGCAGCCTTTATACGAGATTCGATCTCTATAGGACGAATACGTACATATCACTGCACTTTATGATTCACGAACTACAACTCTCTGCACAGACATAAAAGTCAGACTTTTCTCACAATCACTGTTACCTTCAAATAACAATTAAAACTGCTGCCTTAATAATAATGCAGAGATGCTTCGTCGCATGAATATTTTTAGATCCTAGTCTCAAAAAATACTGGCCAATTTTTGGACAATTTATTGTCAAAATTTTACATAGGTACCATAAATATGATAATTCCAAAATATACACATATAGATACATAAATAGTGTGAAAATAGCTTATCATGTTTGTATAAGAAATATATCGTAACTAGTGGAATGTAAAAATCATGTCTTACATAGAGACAGTGTAAAAATCGATAGAAGGCTTGAAAAAATTACATCTACTCTACGAATATCATTCTATTGGTTATTTTGCTTCGTAAAAAATACTTAATTATAAATGTTAAGACGGACAGTTTGATATTAATACGATTGATTAGTTGCCTAAAACATGTTGTATGGCTGAGTGATCGTTGTGAACGAACTACTTTTCAATAATAGTCAATTTTGAATTCCAAGTTCGTTTCCCTGCACTTACAGGACCAACGCGCGACAACAGCGAGCTGTATGATCAGGGCTTTCTCTAATACAATAAACATATTAATTTATAGAAAAGGACGATTCCCTGAATACCTCGAAAACCCCTTAAACTTTAGACCCCTCGAAAATGTTTCCTTTGGTCGTGTACACAAGCTTGTAAAAAATATGTACAAACATTGCAATATACAATACTTCGTTTTCGCTTAGTGTTCTTTCTGATTTTTTTTCTTTTTGCTCGGCTCCTAAGGGTTATAGCGAGATGTTAAATAGCCTAGAACTATCCTCGAGAATTGGGCTATCATATACAAAAAGAATTTTAAAGATCCGACTTTTTGTTCATAATTTCATGGGTTATATTTTTTTTGCGCGGAACCCTAATTATTTTTCTAATCTGAAATAAAATAAAAGTAGCCCGTAACATCAGCTATCTGCCAGTGAAAGTCCCGTCAAAATCGTTCCCGCCGTTGCGGAGATTAACCGGAACAAACAGACAGACAGACAAAAATTTTAAAAATTGCTTTTCTGTTTTATGGACCGTATATACTTACGCATTTAGTAAAAATCTATTATTTTGACATTAAAAACAGACACTTCTATTTTATTTATTTGTATAGATGTATATATACCTATATATACAGATAATATAGGTATATGATTCTATTCACTATTTTTTTATATACATATACATATTATTATGTACATAAAATTTATCTACATAAGGAATAAAAAATATTGTAGAGAAGAAATTAGGCCGAAAAGAAAACAACGGTGTAATTTAAATTCAAAACTATTACCAAAAACAGTTTCCCTGCAAATCGATATTAACTTGGAATTCAAAATTAACTAAACTATCTTAAAAACTAGAGTTTTGTCATGGATACATAGATCTGTACTTTCAATGAATATTTGAGCACAATGTAGAAATCATACAATATCGGTTAGATACATTAACATATACACAATATACAGCAATCGTTATACTGACACATCAATCTAAAATATGAGTTAATTGATAAATGTGCGACATTCGCGACTTAATCTATTAACTGTAGAATGTAGATTATTAATCGATTTTGTTTCTGAGGCCGCCTCGCTGCTTATACATCACAAACGGTTTTAAATGTGTTCATCACATTACTTCTACTTACTTGTACAACTAAGCTACATAATGCTTAGGCTTCTATTCATATATTTGCCAATTAATTAGCCGTTACACGACTAGCGGAGCATTAAATACAGCAACATAAAACTCACACAAGACATTTAGAGAGAACATTAACAATTTACTTTACAACATCGTTGAGGCTACCTCGAATCTGACTTGATAACATTCTAATGACGGTACATCTATTTGGCAACACATTATACTGAGTATTAAATAGAATAAAGAGTAAAATATATTCTGAGCGCTTTCATCGAGTAATAAACACACTTGAGCGGGCTCGGCTGACTTCGTTTTAGAGGCAGTGGCGAAGTGTTCACGTACACTTACAGTCAACAGCAGGTCGCCGTTGTAGCTGTCATACAGTGTTCCCTTCTCTGGCATCCTTTAACCTTAACTCTGTTTAATGCATTATATAATGCTTATTATGCAATACCTTCCAGCCAGTTTGGATAAAAAAAAAACAATTTTTGAAACATTCTTAATATTGAGAGTTCCGCCAAAAATGTAAACATCTGCGGAATATTCCGGCTCTCAAGTGCTAATGTGAACAATGTCGCCAATGCCTGTACAACGAGACGTCTTCAATAAATGATGGTATAGTCAGCGTGTCGCTGACGACAGAGGCCTCGCGGTTGCACCTTACACACTCGACATATACTATAATGTAAATAGCATTGGTATAAAAATAATTTGGTAAAAACACATCATATAATTATCAATATAAATGCTAAAAATCTACAAGAGCTATCGTTACTATGGAATGTCCTTAACTCATACCTCTTAATAATCTCTTTCATAATCTTAAAATCGCTACATTGCTTATTTATAAATATAATATTATTTTAAAGTTAGCAAAAAGATTCATTTTTTAAAAAGATTATGCTTATTTATATCTAGTGGAATGTAAAGAGATTTTTTTTCAATATCATAGTGTTAGTGACATTACCCCTTATAATTAATGGTTAGATACCCAAACCTTTGTAAAAATACACCGATTATTGGACGTACTTGTTTTTTTTATACATTTTCTTTTTAAATTGGCGCAGAGCCGAACGCGCGCACGTACAAAATATACATAGAAGGCGCGCTTCGTCCGCTAAATGTCTCCGAGTCCAAGGTTCACCTCGACACAATAAGAGAGCTAATGACTACAATACATTTCGACTTCATTACGATGGGACGATTCTTAAAACGTTAAAGCTATACACGCTTTAAAGCCTGACCAGAAAAACATTAACACGAGTAACCACAGTTACAAAAACGACATTATCAAAACTCGTGCGATATTTTCCGGTCACAATTTGACGAAAATTTAATACCTTATCATTATTATATTGGAATGCGATTTGCCACCGACCAGAGACTCCACGAAACTCCACAAGCCGTCACACGTGCTCTCGTTCCGAACAATATTTAAATCACGTCATAGTGTCATGATAACATTATCAGTCCGTCATATAAATTACTTTTATAATAGTTTGTCTGCAAACTTTTTGCTTCGAATATACAATAAAATTAAAAAATCTATTAGAGTTTACCCGTTTGTGCGACAGCAAAGACCGGGTTATGTATGTTTTTCACGAGTATCTAAGTGGGACGCTTTATATTATACCCGCGAAGCATGCGGCTGGTCGGATTTACATAACTGAGGTCTTTCAACTGCGCTGGTGCGATGGTGCTAGGTTTTGTTTTTATAAAATCGAAATGCTGGATCTTAGGCGCCAAGAAGCATTCTATAAAAAATGTGTACCATGACCATATGAGTTACCAATATGAAGGGCTTGGGGAGACGATTCCAAAAATATAAAAACACACTAAAAAGTTCAACACAAGATCACTTTAAGCTGTCTGATGCAGTTGGTGTTGGCGGCACCAAATCTTAGATCGAACTAAAACAACTGCCATCACCACCAGACTGCTTGAAATGAATCTTGTCTAGAACTGTATAGTGTTGCAGTCAATCTATTTTTGTTTTTTTACTATTTATTTTTATTATAAATAATAGTCTAAAACCATTCATCAATAATGAAGTTTCAAGCTTCAACCTTCGTCCGTTTTTGGATTTCGAACTTAGAATCCATTTGAAATAAGACATTATTTTATTCTATCAGATGATAGAAATTAATTTAATTAGATATAAAAATGTACATATTTCAAATGAAAAGTAAATAATTATGATAATATAATGAATTATTCTTAAATACTGGCCGACTGATTGCTCGCCAATTTCTTAATTTAATAAGTTTAGCTGATAATGATGTTATAATTTAATTATTTCACTCGTATCATCATATATTATTTTTCATCTGCCCTTGTTGGACTTCCATTACTCGACAAGACTAGAATTGTATAAATTTTCTCATTGCCTGTATCCTTATTGCACTCTATATTATCTATCGTGACATGTCCATATTAGCATTTAGACATTTGTATTTCAACATAGGATACAGTTATATTGAATACTCGTTATACATATTGGCTGTCATTTTAAATTAACCTTTATTATTGGAGAATGTTTTGAGATAATTATTATTTATGATAATAAAAAATATACCTGATTGAAATCAATAAGCCCGACTGCAACTAAAAAATTCGAAGCAAGATCACTTTCTCGTACGGCTTTATTGAAGTAGGTGCATCATACGGCCTTATTCAAGTAAGTGCATCATAGAGCCTTATTGTAGTAGGTGCATCATACGGCTTTATTGAAGTGGTGCATCATAGAGCATTATTGAAGTAAGTTCATCAATCGGCCTTATTGAAGTAGGTGCATCATAGAGCCTTAATGCGCCATGTCATTGCTGTCGCGCAGTCGGGTGAAAAACGTTAAGGCATACAGTAATAATAATAATAGTCCTGAGTCACAATATAAACCTTTCGTGGAACGAGAGCAGTTCTATTTCCTACGGTGAACCGAAGTGGATAGCATATCTTACATAAACAGTCGCTTGAAATATTGAGGTATAATTTTTATAATCTTAATACACCTAAACAACCCTTGTATAGTATAAAAAAATGTATAAATCGCTAAAACTAGGTTGTACGTATAAAATTGTTCACGTTTACGGGGACTTAATTAAGAACTTAAAAAAATAACTTATGTCTAAGTAAAGCATACATAGATGATTAATATACGATAACGTATTTTGTACTGTAAGGTTATGCTTTATACGGTGATACGTCACCCATGGTGAATATCAAGTTGTCTTATAGAAACGTTTCTTTTGTTTGTACACTTCGACGCGGAATGGCAACGTTTGTTTGTTCATACAATCTAATCGGTTTCGGTCTAGCTGCCTAAAATAACTTGTACTTGGACTATTTTTATTATGAAAAATCATCTATGATCCATTCCTTTACTTGGGATACTGTATAAACAATAATATTTTACAAACCATTTTTTGAGCAATTTTTATGCATCAATAAAAGAATGGACTATAGAATACAAGTTACGTTGATTAATCTCGTTTTAATAAAAGCGCAGGATGTGATTCAGTAAACTTGATACATAGTGACTAACCTAGGCTACATGTAGAACCGATTTCCATAATTGTAGAAGTGCAGAATCTAATAAATCCTTCAAAAATCCTTAATTAATACTTATTAGTTAAAGTTAAGAGTATAGAATATAGTGTAGAAGATATTATAAGAAGAATGGCATCAAACGCAGTCTTAAATCTAAGCAAAATTGCAGAGTAAATGAGATTACAGACGAATTGCACTCTCTGCACACACAGTATATGCAAGTATTAGATTAATATCATCCTGCGCTTTTGAAATACTACATAATATGCATGTTGTAATTATTGTTTCAGTCTTTGGAATTTGTGTATTGGAATGTATAATATATTATTATAAAAGTGTATAATTAAGACAAGAGTTTGATAATTTCGAAGGTTCCCTGATGTCCACGTAATAATTCATAAAAATGTTGCATTTCACAACTGTAATACCACGACATAAAAAATTATAAACATCAAAATCTTGTACCCAGTCGTCAGTTAGAACAGGATTGACTGACGTTTAGTTTAGCCCACGTCTACAAAAGAACATCAAGGTTTACGCAACATTAAATCTCGAGGTACAGTTAATACTAACAATAAGTAAAAATGCAGAGTATACAACTCATTGATTACACTCCTAATCTCAAGTTACAAAAATGCGTTCATAATACGTCCGTTCGACTAAAATGTACGTCAAATATGTAAACGGAAGTGGATATATACTTGTTAGTGTCCTGTTTAAATTCATGGACATCGAACCTTTTTGAATCCCATTTTGAAGATAAGGCTTTTGGTCCAGTACGACTGTTCTGCGAAGATGGAGTATAGCCGATCGGGAGCCACGTAGTCGTAGATGAGGGGGGGCCAGGTGGGTGGACATCATGCGGCCTCGGAGTCAGCCTCGGTCTTGGGCAGGACGGGCTCGGCGAGCTTGTTGGGCTCGGGCGTGCTCGGGAAGCTGTTCGCGTCGAGGGACGATTTCGCCTCGGGAGTTGATGAGAAGCTGAAATGTTTGCTGTTGGCATGAACTTCAGGCGTCATACAACAACGGTAAACATACGCAAGTAGTGCTACAAAGATGTTTTGTGTGCTTTTATAATTTCTAACGTGACGATTTTATTGTGGACGTCCACGTCCAAGTCCATAAAATGTATGGAAATACGTGCACGTTATAACGCTATCGAGGACGGAAATTTACAAGCGTCTTCATATATTTTCATACATTTCTTGTTATCCTGATGCCGTGACGTGGACGTGGACATCCATGATAAGATCGCCACGTTAGAAATGATAAAAGCGCACTCGGGTGCCTGAGTGACATTGCCTGGAAGGCGCTGCTGGTTAACATCGATTTTTTTGTGAAATGTATGAGGTCTTAGGTTCTATTCCCAGGTCGGGCAGTGTTGTTGGGTTTTTCTATCTGGAATTTCTCAGTAGCAGCCCGGAGTCTGGATTTATGCCCGGTAGATGGCAATAGGCTCGCCCCCTATTACATGGGACTTAAACATAACTGGCGAAATGTGGGTGAACTATAGGTACACCTCTGCCTAACCCTTCGGGGAAAAAGGCGTGATGTTATGTTATGTTTTATGTATTGAAAAAATAGTATGGCGGCATTAGCTCCAATTTTGGACACGCGCCAAAAGAACCTTGTTTTAGCGTTATAATATACAGAACGATACACATATGATGTCATTAACCTTCATCTTAATGGTCACCTTCTTTCTAGCTATATTCACATAATCCATCTGAGTAGACGACTGGCAAAATCATAGGCCTATGTGGGTATTTTTTTTTCAATAGGTTTAAGGGCTGGCAGTTAGAGAACTTTATGTGGCCTACCCAAATGTCCGTTCTTTGGTATTGTTCGTCGATTTGTTGAGCTACACTATTACTAACAAATGCGCGCACCAGTTTTCATATAACCCGATTCCTATTGGCTTCCCTTCGGAACCACCACTCTTCTTAATGTCTATTATTGCCAAATAATATGGTACACCTGTGTGTGTCACATCACATTATATATATATATATATATATATATATATCGCTCACCTAGCAGTATAATGACACATCTACTTTTTTCTTATTTTACAGAAATGAGGGTCAAAGATTTTACAAATGTTTGAAACGAAGTTATGAGTTCATTTTACATTTTATCAGGGATTTTATGGTTTTAGCAACTAGTATAGACCTTAATAGATAAAACTAACATCGTGCCGTTTTACCGCTTTATAAATTATACACTTTTAAACACTTGGGCCGTAAAAACTCAATTTCGCTTTTTTTTGTAAATGTGCCATTATACTGCTAGGTGAGCGATATATATATACCAGTTTAATACAGTCATCATAAGATTAAAAACATTACAAAAATGCCTATAATTTTTGTCGAGTTTATGAGAACTGAACAATTTTTTCTTCGGCTTCCCTCTAATGATAATTGTAGCTGTGCCACTGGCGTACACTGACTGGACAGGTCTACTCAAATCTGTGTTTCTTTCCTCAAAAAATCATCTCAGACACGAATCTGCATGAATCACTAGGCAACGCTAACTTCATATTTTTTTTTTATATTATTTCTTTTGACGTGTAAAGGTTTTTTTACAGCCAACTTGCAGAAATAAAATGTAATTTGTCATATCATATAATTTAAGTATTATAATTATAATACTTACACTTGCCTCATGGCCTCGCTTTGTCCGATTTGCGCGAGGAACGCCTTATTCGATTCCGGAGTCGAGCCAGGTGAGAAGCTGTGAACAAATGTGTATAACTATTAGGCTGTGTTCTTACATTATTATCTCATGTTTTTTATTAAGATCCGTGGCTTTACACCAGCTACGCAGTTCAATATTTGTTCCGTACCCCAATGAAAGTGGGAAATTATTCTTATCTGTTTTTTATTTTTACTGCATCATATTAAGCGGTATAAAACCATCCACTATTGAACTCTTGAATTGAAAATTGTCGAGTTGCTGCGAAAGGGTTTGTCCAGAACACAGAACAGAAAAAACAGTAGAAGTCGCAAGTAGGCGGGGCCCGCGTACCCCGAATTTTGCAAAGTTCCGCATAAGCCTGCTCCGCGCACACAATATGCACATCAGTCTTGTTACAACGGTCACGGTGACGAAAACTGGAAATAAAAATACAAAAATGCCCTATTGTGCTGTTTTAGAATGTAAACACGATAGCAAAAACAAAAATGTATCAAATGATGGGATATCATACCATCGGTAAGTCCTAATTTATTTTATTTCGATTAAAATTTAAAAAACAATATTTTATCAAACATGACAAGTAAAAGTTGTCTTTATGTTACACAAGTTAAGGACTCATTCTTTTAAACTCAAACATATTATTCGCGAAGATTCCAACTATGCATATGTCACAGTCAGCTACTCAATTAGAGATTACCGTTATCGACAATGATTTATCGATATTTTAAACTTACAATGTTCCATGATATATCGGGAAAAATGTAACCCTGAGAGCGTTTTTTTTTTTTGGTGACTCAGCATTAGTAATAGAACACATTTCCATGAAATCTTTAAATCTTTTTTTTCTAATTCTACCTTATCCAAGTTTGAAATAAGTAAAACAAGGATCTACGTGTACCTAATCAATTCGTAATATTCTAATCGAGAAAAGGTTAATCGAGCAAGTGTAATTTACAAAGTCTCGAGCCTATAATAAAGTGGGTATCGTATTATTTTGTGACTTCAATCTTATTAGAAACGAAATACAGCTTTAAATTGAATGCATTTATTATAGTGAAATCTAGCGGCGCGTAGTTGCTCATCAAACTATTCCGTGTGCTTTAAACGGTAAGGTAATAAATACTTAAAAACAGTAGATAATAAACAACTCTATCGTCATATTACTAAGGTTTATTTTCAAACAAGCGACAATTGACAAATTTCCTAAAGTTGTTAATAAATAAAAGTCCCGTTTTGACATTTGAGAAAGACCCTAGAATGTAACTTGGAACGAAACTGAAAGAAACAATAAAATAATAATTACATTTTTTGCGCGTTAAATAATATGATGGAATATATTGCGAGTATTCTTTTTGCGCTTACTTTATACTAGCATGCAATTTCTAATTATTACGAAACGTCTCAAAAACAGTTACGTTCGCAGTCTTTTTCTTTTAAATACTAGTGTTGTAACCAATTAATTATTGAATTTCACCAGCTTCATTCGATTTTAATAGCAATTAAATATAGTGTAGTGATATTTACTGAAAAGAATGAGCTTGGCGCTCAAACCCGTAAATAAAATTTTTAATTGGCGACACTGGTTTCTATAGAATGGCTTGTCTTCAGAGACAAGCCATTATAGAATGGCTTGGTCAGCCAAGCGGCACGTGACTTAGCGTCACGCGCGCACTGCGCAGTCTTTCGTTCGCCATCTTGTGAAGTTGACTGTACGCTCGTATATGTTTGATATTTTTTTCTCGACTCGGCTTTGCTTTTGGACTATTTCTGTTTACCATCACGTTGACCTTGGCTCTTCTATTTTGGACATTGATTTAAAGACAGTGATTTGGACTCGAATTTGGTGTTTGTTGTTATATCGAACGAACTGTTTCAACATGTCGAAAAGAGGACGTACAATCAACAGCCAGAATTGGTTGTGAAGTTAACCGAATACTTCGAACGCGAATCAGTTAATGGTGGACCTGTATTGTCCGTAACGCAAGTGCAAGATCGCGTCGCAGAAGCACTTGGAATCGGCAAAAAAAACTATTCGAACCATCTTGAAGGAAAAGTATGGGCCTTCCGGTACTGAAGAAAATGTATTACGTACGCCTAAAAAGAGGAAGAAAAGCAAGCCTGTAACAGGTATTGACACATTTGACGCAGACGCTATTCGAAACCACGTGTATGCTTATTACACGTGTATGCTTATTATACGTGTATGATTACTGACAGAGGCGTGCACTGACTGGACAGGTCCACTCAATCTGTGGGGCTCTTTCCTCAAAAGACCATTTCAGACACCAACCTACATGGTCTTCACATGATATTACCAAGATTATGTCTGGACTTTAAAAGAGACTGTGACCTCTGAGTTTGTTTCGGCCTTCCTTCTCAGAGTAGTCAGATAGGAAACCATCAGTTTTAAAAAATATGATTGACATGTAAATGTATTTGTACAAACCTACTTACAGAAATAAAATCATTTATAATTTATAATCATTGAATGAAGATTCAATCACTTTCGCTTTTTCTTGATTTTTTTGTGATTGAGTGAATGTTATTGTAACTAAAAATATTACATGAAAGACATATTAACCTTTCGTACCATTGTATCATTTCAAAATACCTACAGTAATAAAGTTTAAGTTAAATTTTCTAATCAGAACTTTAATCCAATGCACTTTACAATACATGATCAAATCGATCAAATACTCATACAAACTTGAATCGATTTATCGTGAGTATCGAGTACCGAGTCGTATGGTTACTTCACTAGTTACGTCGCGATGACAAATACCAAAACGGGCCTTTTATGTTTTGACAGCTTTACTGTCACTCATTAATAAATTACCAATCACACCAAGGATTTCTTAGTATTACGAAATACAATTATTCTGTCTATGTGTGAATTTGGATACGCTGGTTCCGATACTAATGAAGCGCTATGCGATTTCTACTGTTTGTCTGTTCCGTGGTCTAAAAATACCAAGTAGCCAATTTTTATCAGCAACGAATATAGCATTACAGACAATAATGCCATCTATTCATGTGTTTTAGAACTAGCTGAGTTTTGTGATCGACCGATCGATAGTTAACTGCATATTTTTCGGATAGATGTCGCTTTCCTAAACAAAATGATTCAGAAAAGCAAGCCAATACACAAAAATATAATAATTATTCCTTTTTTTAGACGCTGCTTTATGTTAGGTAATGATTGAAGTCTGCATAGCCAAATATTTTTGACATTGAAACGTTTATAAATAAGTGCCTAAATTACATGCTTGGCACGACGAATTATGTAGTTTACAAGACGCTCTTTACAGAATACCTAAGTGGCTTTTCACCGCCACAAAGAAAATAGCTTCCACGACTGGCGATACTTAAATTATCGACAGCCGCACTCATTTATGTCCGCTACCACATTACATACGTAATTATTAGCTTAAAGTGTCACTGCTAGAGGAGCTCGTAGCTAAGTAATAACAACCGGTATCGGGAACAGGGTGTATCTATATCTATATTATTGTTATATAATTATATCTCCTCCTTTGAATGTTTTATTTTAATTAAAATTTAAATCATTGCTGTAAATGCATCAGGAGGAGGAGGAGGAGCTCGTGGCTAAATAATAACAGCCGCACGGGTCGATCTATCAGGTTAAGCTACGCTTGCCGGGGTTGTCCGTGGATGGGTGACCATCTTGAGACTCCTCCGTGCCTCGGAAAGTACGTTAAGGCGTTGGTCCCGGCTGTCATTCGTAGATCTTTGACAGTCGTTACAGGTCGTCAGAAGCCCGAAAGTCTGACAACCAGTCTTACCAAGGGGTATCGTATTACCCAGCAACTGGGTTGTGGAGGTCAGATAGGCAGTCGCTCCATGTAAAATACTGGTATTCAGCTGCATCCGGTTAGACTGGAAGCCGACCCCAACATAGTTGGGAAAAGGCTAGACAGATTGATAGATTTATTTATCACTGCTCCTAGCTTATAGTGTCTGCAGGGACGCAAGCCTCCTCTCTGTCAAAGGAAGTAGGCCGTAATTCACTACGGGCGCCCAGTTCGGGTTGGTCCTCGAATGTTTGTGTCTAGAACATGTCAGTTTTACCGTTTTCACCGCTTTGAGAGCAAAGGAGATATATTAAACTTCATAAAGTGAAGTGCATGTCTGCCTAAGACTTAACAGCTCGTGAGTCGGGGCTAAAACTCTACTTGGCAAATGTTTTTACATAAGAAAAAGAAGAAGACGATAAAGATGTACCATGGGAGAAACGAACATCTATAGATACACGGTAAGGACTGTTCTGACCGATATGAATTTAAATTGCTAATATGACATCTCTGTATTCCTGACTTTTACTTAATCTTTATATTTTTTACTTAACTGTATTGACCTTGAACTTGACAAAATTATTATCCCATTTTATTAAACATGACATTATGTATTGTATTGCCTATTACAAATTATTTACTAAATTTCATCTTGACATGGTAAACTTATATGTATTTGATTGAATGTGTTAATAATATATACTAAATGAGTCCTTTATATAGCTTAAACTTTTTGTATGCCTTAGAAGGTAGTTAGTATAAGGATCATTTTAAACTTCTGTAACTTGTACCTACTTTCTGTGCAAATAAAGAACTATTCTATTCTATTCTTGCTTGCAGCGCTCGGCCGTTATAATAACGCTTGCTAACAAAAGTGGTCATCATGTGCACGGGATTTTGTTTTCAAATTGGTCAGATGTAAGTTTCCTCGATAGTACATTATTGCACTTTGCAGGCGTAGGTTGACCTAATTAATCCGACCCGCACATGTGTAGCACCCCTCTTGGCTAAGCGTTATGCTGACACGCTAGGGACGCAGTTTCACTCAGCGTGGGACAGAGCAAATTTTTACACGACTGTCCAAACATGTTATGTTTTCAGGTTTCAAGTGTGTATGTGTATGAATTTCTTCATTCTACCATACATAGAACAATTTTAAACAAATGCAGTAGCTATGCTGGAAATGAAAACCAAAATCGATTTTTTTTTAATTTGAAAATTCGATTAAGTGTATATCATTGTCATTGTGTAGAAGGTGATGAGTAAATTCCAAAAGCAGTTAACTGTCGGAGGACAGTTCTGTTTGTAAACATGGCTTATAATTTGGCCCACGACTGCAAAAAAATCAGATGCATAACTATAAAAGAAGTTATTTATGATTTTTTTGTCATTAGTATTTTTGAGCAGTTGTATTATATTATATAATTTTTTTTTTTGTTGTTGTTGTTGTGAACAAGCTGCTTCGCAGGCACATGGAACGCAGACACGTGTCTGTCCTGTCTGCTGCTCGTTGTAGAAACGGCACTAATTACTGCGCAAGCCGTGCACATCATAACAAAATTCATTCATTCATTCACTCACTGACAGACAACCGCTAAATCTAGAAGTATGAAATTTTGCACAAGAGTTCCATCAATAACGAAGGCTAAGGCAGGATTTTTGAAAATTCAAAATTTGTATGGAAGTTCGTCAATTTTGTGGCAGCAATGACAGAACATTTTGAATTAAGGGTTTTTTTTATCTTTGATTGGACCTGCTCTAGACCTCGATCACGCCTGATGGAAAGCGATGGATGAAGTCTATGATGGAACGGCAGCGGCAACGGATGGTTTGAAGGCAGACGGGTTATAATTGGATGAGAACACAGATGCTGGCAGAGTTCCACACTTTGGCTGTGCGCATAATAAATATGGAGGAGAAGCGCTTAGTACGACTGGTTGGGATGTCAACCAAGTGCGGATGGTACCCTGCAGTAACGTCTGGTAGTCGGTAGTAAAAGGGTGATTGTAAATGTACTGAACAGCAGATTTTTTTTTCGCGATTTCAGGTTGGTCCCATAGTAAAAGTTGTTCATAATGATGAGTACAATGACCCCTTAAGAGGTCGTGCGTTGGATCAGGTCGTGGAGTTCCTGCGCACACTCTCCGAAGTACAGTCTGTAGACAGGCAAGCAACATTACGCCGATGAGCCAGGCTGTGAAGATCCTCGCAATTTATATGGCTGGTCCATAAATTCAAGGTCACTAAGCGAGCTATGGAAAGGACTATGCTTGGAGTCTCTCTGAGGGATAGAATCTGGAACGAGGTGATCTGGAGACATAGCTCACAGAAGCAAGTTAGGACGCCCTCAAGCTAGGTGCAGCAACTGTCTTGGCAGGATGGCTGGTAACAGCTAGAGGAGAGTAGCCGAGCATCCAGTTGATTGGTACAGGCTGTTATGAACCTTGGCAATAACCCTCTACAGTAAAAGTTCTAAATTAGAAGATTTTTTTCAGATACTCTGCCAAATAGTTTTTTTATAGTTTGACCAACTGTAAAGTAACGACACATCATTAATCGAATAATCAGAGTAACTCTGAACTCATTTTACTCTCAACAATTACTGTCCATTCTTAGCACTAGCTAGGACGTGAATACGTGCATCTGTGTCATTTAGCTGTCTCAGCATACGCTTAGCCCATTGGTTGCGACGTTGCATAAACACTCTCATTTTTCCGAACCGACATAACATATATCTACGCTAATAAACTTTAACCAATGGATGTAACATATAGAGAAGATAAGGGATGAGACCACACAGTTCTTTGATAACATGTAAATAAACGCACAGTACCCGGCTGTTAATATGGCACAGCGGAAAGCTTCGGCTTTGTATAGAGTCGTCTCTGTCACTCATAGCTGTGTGGCAATCTCTCTTTACGACTAGATGTGCCATATTTAACGGGAGCGTACTGTGAAAGGTTTAGTTTTTTATCATTTTGACATATAAAAGTGTCTTTTTGAACCAATTTACAGAAATAAATATAATTAATAATCGCGTGTAATAAACGCACAGTACCCGGCTGTTAATATGGCACAGCGGAAAGCTTCGGCTTTGTATAGAGTCGTCTCTGTCACTCATAGCTGTGTGGCAATCTCTCTTTACGACTAGATGTGCCATATTTAACGGGAGCGTACTGTGAAAGGTTTAGTTTTTTATCATTTTGACATATAAAAGTGTCTTTTTGAACCAATTTACAGAAATAAATATAATTAATAATCGCGTGTAGCCGTGAGCAGGTTTATATTGATTGGAATGTTTTAATTCCTTTAGCTATGCATATTTCATTATGTATGTATTTGCGCAGCTTAGTCACGGTGCATTAGTTAATGCGTTTGCTCATGCATTCGCTATTTACTACAAATTGCACAGCTTCACAGCAATTAAACACAATGCACGTTTAGTGAAAACATCCGTCATACTGCATAGTTTACAACGATATTATTCGCTTGTACAATTTTGTTCTAGAATTAGATTTGTTTTACAGTAATGTTATAATAATATATGTTATGCCAGACAAAAGTGCTCTTCCTTCAACTAAGTAGGAATGATCGTTGATGAAATGATCATCATTTACTAAAAAAAGTTGGGAACATGTCAAAAAGAAGTTTACAAAGTGCATAATATTTATGAAACTGATAATGTCACCTTGCTATTTGCTTAGTAATATGCTCCAGCCGCGTCGGGTTGCTGAATTTTTCAGTGATAGAAACCATTTTATGTAAGCAAGCAATGGGGTGAAAACAGTGAAGGTATCACGAAATTTTCAAACTGACGTAGATAACGTAGCTAGCTCAACAGTTTTAGTATAAAGTTGTAATATATTGTATTTCGGACTGGACAACGTACTTTGCGTGCATGAAATTTACTAAAAATATGTCAGTATTATAATTTCTAATGATTATACAGTCAATCCTGGTCAATCATTCTGCATCACAGCTTTGCGCACAGCAAGCGTTTAACAACATTAAACATTGTTTGAGTCAAATATTCTAAGCACAGCTTACTAATGCCATGGCAATGACTAGTTATCAATTTGGTTCGTTAACTATACTAATTAGGATACTGGTCTATGCACAGCGCGTTCTTTTATCATATTATTGTTTTATCATACTATCCGATTATTTTTTAAGCTGTAGTGCGCGGTTCTAAGACCACTTCAGAGCATTTTCATAGTAATCGACTTGATAAAACTGCATGCAGCTGGCGTCGTTTACATAGAAAGCCGAATCCTTTTAAAACAGCTTCATTTCAAACGTATTATTATGACACATAAAGTCAGAGAAATTAATTGTTAAGCAAATTGACAACCAACTTAAATTATCTGTGGGTTCAAATCACAACCGTCATTCTTTGACAATTGCCTGAAATGGCTATAACATCATAAATTGACGTAGGGTGTCAATTAGCTTAACAATTATTTTCTCTGAGTGTAGAATCGCAAGTTGTTCGCAAAGCAGAGAACAGCGCAACGCATCGCCACATAGATCATTGTTTTGCAACGCATAGCAGTTTAACTTATTACTAAATAAGCCACAAACGTCGCGCGCCGCGGCCATTTTGTGATCAGCGGACATTTTGTGCTCAGCGGCCATTTTGTGCTCAGCGGTGATTTTTTATTTTTTGTACAGCGGCCATTTTGTGACGTGTATTGTGTTCCCGTGAGGAAGCCAGGCAGGCAGATTTGTGGCTATATTGTTTTTCTGTTGTATTGGTGCTTGTAAATATATATTCTTAGCATATTATTGTTAGGTTTATTATTACAGTGGATTTCATTTATTACGACCTTGGTTGTAGCGACCATTTACCTATAGCGACGTTAAATCTAAGTCCCTTGAATTTAAAGCATACTTTAGTACAAAATTCATGTGGCTATAGCGACTTTGGATGTAACGCCGAGTTCGGGTGTAGCGACTGTTTTTAATGAATCATTTGTAACAAATTCCTAGAAATCCCATGCAGATATTGCGACCGGAGTCGGCCGCCAAAGACACAAAGATTTTTTTCTTTCACAAACATTTCTTATCTTTTGTTTACATCCATTGCACACAGATGGTCAGCAAGTGTGGAGACCTTTACCTTTTGTTTATAGATATCAACTAAGTAGGTAGGGGAAGCGTGTACGTTTCGGAGCTTTTATGGTTCAGTTACAAAGTGATATTCTGAGTAGCAACTGGGTTTAGTAAACTTTTGAATAAGTATGGCTGCTAGACGCACATTCACTGTTAAAGAAAAGGCGGAAATCATTTCAAAATTGAAAAACGGTGAAAACAATGCTGATTTGTGCAAAGAGTACAAAGTTTCCCATTCAACAGTATCTACGATGTGGAAAAACCGTGATAAAATATTAGAATGCTTTGAATCCAAATCCTTAAAAATTAAGAAAAACCGCAAACCGACGCATCAAGATATCGAAAATGCCCTTCTAATGTGGTTCAAAGCCCAAAGAAGCCAAAACGTACCTTTGAGCGGTCGTCTGCTGCAAGAAAAGGCTAATCAATTTGGCAGACTGTTTGGAAAAATGGATTTTGAGTGTTCGGAAAGCTGGATATACCGATTTCGTCAACGACACGATATTGTAGTAGGCAAAGTTTGTGGAGAAGCCGCTAGTGTATCGCAAAGTGACTGTGACAACTGGCTAAAAACAGTTTTCCCAAAATTGACTGAAGGTTATACTGATAGCCAAATATGGAACGCTGACGAGACAGGTTTGTTTTTTAAGTTAACTCCTGACAAAACCTTGAAATTTAAAGGGGAAAAGTGCGTTGGTGGAAAATTATCAAAAGATAGAATCACCGTGCTTGTTGCATCAAGTATGGCAGGGGAAAAAAGAAAATTATTGGTCATAGGCAAGGCAAAAAAACCCAGATGTTTCAAAAATGTTAAATCTTTGCCAGTTGATTACGAAGCAAACAAAAAGGCCTGGATGACTTCAGAGATTTTCGAAAAAGTTCTACGCAAATGGGACTCCCAGTTAAGAAATAACAAAAAGAAGATCATTTTATTTATTGACAATTGCCCAGCTCATCCTAAAATAGAGAATTTGACCAACATAAAACTGGCATTTTTACCACCAAACACTACATCAGTGATTCAACCGATTGATCAAGGGATAATTAAAACCCTCAAAAGTCATTATAGGAAGATTTTAGTACAGAAAATGATGAACGACATTGAAAACTCGGCAGGCCCGTTTTCCGTTAATATTTTAGATGCCATTGAAATGGTAACTACGGCATGGGCTCGGGTGACTCCAGATACGATCAAAAAGTGTTTTCTACACGCTGGGTTCCGTAAATCTTCGGCTATCACAACAATTGACGACGACTCCGATGATGAATTGGACATACCATTGGCACAACTGACTACAGTATCATCAAGCGGAACAAATGTTGCGGACTGGGCAACATATGTTGATATTGACAGTCAACTTATCACTACTAGCGATTTGTCCGATAGTGAAATTGTTGAAACTGTTGTTCCATCACATACGACGCAAGATGAGGAAAATGAGGAGGAAGAAGAAGATTGCAAGGAAGGTGAGATTCCTACAACTAAGGATGTGTTAGGTGTTGTAACAAAGCTTAAAAGATACTGTTTATTTGGTGATGGAAAGGATATTATAGATATTGAAGAAGTAATGAAAATAGAATACACCCTACAGCGTACACTAGCACAAAAAATAAATTGAAGCAAACTAATATTACACATTTTTTTAAATGTACCGGTGAATAACTATGTGTGCAAATATTTTCAATAATAAATAAATATAAACTACACATGTGTACGTGTCTGTATCTCTTTACCTTTGCCTGTAACGACTTCCGGATATAACGACGAAAATAGAGTGGTCCCTTCATTGTCGTTATACCCGAAATCCACTGTATTTGTTGTTCAAAATACTACATTGTTGCATAAAAGCTAAATCTATCGAGAATGTCAGAGGTAAGATAAAAAAAATTGTCACCACTACTGTAGCGGTTGTCTATATTTTAGTTAGTTTTGTCTGTTCACGTAAGTTATCTTTCGTGAGATTAATGTTTTGTTCTTTTAATTATTGGTATATTATTTGTAATCTAAAACTTTTAGACTGTTTAAAAGATTTACTGATAGGTGTTGGTGCCATTATATTCGAATTTAGAATTATAGGTTGAAAGTTGGTTTTAAAAACATATGAAATTGAGTTTATTCTTTTTAAATATAGATAATGTCACAACAAATATACTAAGATTTCAATGACGAAGTCTTAGTATATTTGTCATAATAAAAACACCATTACCATTGTGCTAAAAGTTCGTAATTTCTTAAATTCATAATGTTTGCTTGATAGTGTTGTGTTGGAATTATGGTAGAAAAAAATCTTCTAAAATTATAATTATGTCTTTTTAAAACTGTTAAATTCGACTATAAAATTACGGTGTTAATTATCAGCCATTCTGTCACACTTGATCCCTTATTCCCACAGTACCGATAACTTCACGCCACCCCGGCGGTCTGTCTCCGCCAGGTGAGACCTCCGATTCCCCAGAGGAAGCGGGAGACAACAAGCGACAGAGGCGCGGTATCCCTAATAACGTTCGCGTTTTCTAATCTCAATCTGTCAAAAATATCTGTAATTTTTTATAAGTTTTCGACATCGATTGACGCTAGGATGAGATTGTGACTATATTTCGAACGTTTTTATTACGAGAATTGGACTAAGGGGCCATTATATGTGTGCGTCTTTCAATCTATGCTAAATAATTGTATTTCCTTTCCTACTTTCTTTCTATTCTGTTATGTAACCGCCCATAGGTACTAGCGCACCAAAATTTAGACACAGAAATGTCAAGATATTTTTGTACTTGGTACTTATTTTAATACTCGCTTAGGCAACACAAAACATTTTAAAACCCACTTACAACACGAGTCACCAAATACATTTAACGCTAAACATAATTATTATTTAAAACATCGTTCTCTATCAATGGTTTGGAGATGACAAAGACAAAATATTTTTAATACGAGAACTGTGTGGTCACCAAGAATAATGTATACCTTTCTTCTTATTATTATTATACTCTTATCAACATGCTAGACAATGTATGAAGTTTAAATAAAAACAACTCTCTCGTATCTTGTACATAATTATACCAGATAACTGTATATGGTGTGCTGGTGTCTACGCTTATGTATGGAAGTGAATGTTGGGTATGGCAAAAGAAGCATGAAAGTAGAATAAATGCTGTGGAAATGCGTTCCTTGCGAAGCATGTGTGGTGTGACTATAAATGATAGACTGAGAAATGATGTGATAAGGCAACGGTGCGGTTTAAAAGAAGATGTAGTGACAAAAATTGAAAAGCGTATGCTTAGATGGTTTGGTCATGTTGAGAGGATGAATGAAAGTCGACTAACAAAAGGTATTTACACAGCAGATGTGAGTGGAAACGCCGGAAGGGGACGCCCTAGGAAGACATATAATGATCTTATTGGTGATGTTCTTCAGAAAGGTCAGGTGCGTAGTACTCGCAACCGGCGTGCGTGTATGACCAGATGTATGAATGTAAACGAGGCAAAAGGAGTATGTAAGGATCGTAGCAGGTGGCGTTCTGTAGTTTCTGCCTACCCCCATGAGAAGAAGGCGTGAGTTTATGTATGTATGTATGTATAACTGTATCAGAAAGGTGTGGGTGGTATCAAACTGAACAACTTTCTCCATGGGACCAACATCGTCATTGTGAAAAAATTATCAGCCGTCCCATACATTTGGGTCGAGTAGGTATTGAAGCTTTGTACGGGACAAGTGATATTTTTTCTCGTAAATGTAAATGTCGGCAGTCTAATTGTAACGAGTAAAATGTAAACTCATGACAACTTTCTTAACCCAGTAAAAATAATGAATCATGACAGCTGTCATTATACATAACCTCACCTTTTTCTTTTGAAACCCACTTTCATCATTTTCATATCAATTAATAGAATGTACGATAAAAACAGCGTAAGTGCATAATTAACTAGCTATTACCCTTTTCACTCACATCCTACAAAATTACTGTAAATAGGGTGGACAATAAGTACCCTATCTTACGCCTAATTTCATCCAATTCCGTTCAACTACTAAAGTATGATATAGTAACAAACTTTCAATAGTGATTTGACCATGTTCCCTATACCGATGAGCTACCATTTACCCGACTGCAGCGGCGCCCAAAAGAAGGTACTGTACGGTAGGGTATTGTTTTTTCATATATTTTCATATAGAATAAAGACCGTCAAGTCGTTATTAATTAATATTCTAACAGCTCAGTACTTACTTATCCACTTCCTTGTAATCGCTGCTGCTCATGGCGGAGTCGGAGCGCCACTTGCCTCCCACCATGTTCTGCACACTGGAACAGTTACATCAACATAATATAATATTACATTACACTGTAATTTGAAAACATTGTAAAAGTATTTTTAAAAGAGTAACGGTCGAGTTTCTTGCCGGCACTTCTCCATAGGAAACGACCAATTGGAACCACGCACCTAGCTTCTGACGTTTCATAACTGCCCATGCAGGTTTATGTGAAAGAAAATATGTTGACGTGTCTCGCTTGTTGAATAAATGTTATACAAACATGATTACAAAACATACAGCCCAAAGGATATTGTTAAATTGTCATAAGGAAGCAATGAGTCGATTAAAAACGCTATTAGAAAATTCATCGATTCCGTCACCAGGAATTCTATAGAACAGACATATTTTTTTATTAAATACAAGCCGTGAGCCCGATGGGATATCCCATCGGCAAAACTGACGAACTCCCATACAAACTTTCATTCGCTATTTAACCCGTAAGGGATGAATTTTCAGAAATATTTCCTTAGTGCTCACATTCGTTATATAAGAAACTCTTGTGATAAATTGCCCAGCAGTTTAGGCTGTGCGTTGTTTGTCGGTAAATCAATTTATTAAGTAGATTAATAATAAAAAATTAACTCACATTTCGCCAGTTATGAATTAAGCAATTCCCATGTAATGGGAGCGAGCCTATTGCAAACCAGGCGAGCAAATCCAAACTCAACTCAACTGGCAACTAATATAGTCCTGGAGATCGAACTCTGGACTCCAGACCA
Organism: Fissipunctia ypsillon; assembly: GCA_947568875.1. NCBI lineage: Eukaryota > Metazoa > Arthropoda > Insecta > Lepidoptera > Noctuidae > Fissipunctia > Fissipunctia ypsillon. The sequence continues at coordinate 25,302,271 of OX387643.1, read as the reverse complement.
ACGAGGCAGTTCAAGATTCAATTCAAATACTTCAAATACTTAGACCCAAAATACTAATTTGAAATCACCTTAAAGATCTTTTTCATTTGATAATTGAGTTTAATTTTATACTTAATCCCAATTTTCGTCGAAGATTTTTCAATTAAAATTTAATAATGTTATTTCTAACATATTGTTGGAAAAAGTGGTGAAATATAAAGTTGAAACCTTCTAAATAAATATGAATGTGTTCCTAATAGGGAATATTACGCAAACCTCAGACAGCAGATGGTGCCACATAAACACGAAGTATACAAAGCAAAATGTCAAATGCGAGCGCCAACATTTTTCGGCGTTTTTAAATATAATTTCAGCATTATCTCATCCTTGTTACTATAACTGTAGGTTAAAATAATACTAAAAGGTTAAAAAACATGCGAAAGAATTTCAAATGTATTTGTTTTTGTGATATTGAACTACTTCACAATTTAACGTTACATTCAAGTAAATAGCACTAAAAATATTGTGTTTATACATTAGGTTAATACTCTGACCTGTAAAATTTCCTTCATTCTTCTTGTCTTCAGCTCTAAATGTTCAGAACACAACCTTTATTGTTTTGTGACTGTAAAATGCTTGCAACGTAGCAATTCACCACTGCTTGCGAAGTTATACGTTTTTAGTGAATTTAATGAACACCTTTGTTCCTGCCTATACTACCTAATGGCACAACACTAATTTATTGACTGATGCATTATTACTATCTATTACAGAATAGGTATTCCTGACAAACGGATATGACTAAAATAATTTATTAGTAGATTGTAAACACACCGGATTTTTAATTAACCGTCATTTAACCATAGATATTTTTTTTAACCATAGATTAAAAAGGAGGCCTAAACATGAAGTTTGCTTTCTGTTCACGTTATTTATTTAATTATTTATTCCACATAACTATCATTACAGGTTGCATTACCTAATGCAATTGTACGGTCTCATAAAATTAATTTATTATTAAAATTATGTACTATTTAAAATTATTAAGAACTTAACCTTTTTACTATAACCGTTTTGTTAGCTAGTCTTACCATAGACGGACGCCATGTTGTTCTGTTTACCTAGCGTTTCAGGTGCACCCTCTAGCGGGATAAATTGTCAGTAAGGTTCCCTATTGCCTTTAGGGAGTGATTGCGTAAGAATTTACCCGGAATAGGGTTTGTTTACAATTTAATCAGATGCAGCTTTTGGGGCAGTCATTATGGTACTTACACGTGCTTCATCTGCTCCCCCTGCGAGCTGAGCTGCGCTAGGTAGGCGGCCTGCTTGCGGTGGTGGTACATGTGCACGCGCAGACAGCTGGGGTTGCGCATGCGCTTCTGACAAATTTCGCACTGCAGCGTGCCCTCGCGCGTGTCGTGCTTGTCACGAATGTGCACTTTCAGGTTGTAGCGGTTGGCGAAGAACCGGTGGCACGAAGGGCACTTTACGCCGCCCGTCTTACAGTTCCATCCTGCTGGAGAATGAGAGTTAGATGGGGGTCGTGGTTCATACAGAATTTATGAAGTTACAAGCCGAGTGCTCGTTGGCATTACCCATACCAAACTTTAATTGCCTATTTAACCCCTATAGGGGATGAATTTTCGAAAATCCTTCCTTAGTACCTTCGTTATAAAAGGAACTCTTGGACAAAATGTCATGCTTCTAGACCTAGCGGTATTGGCTGTGCGTTGTTTGTTAGTACTTAAATGAATTAAATAACATAACTTCGCATCCTGTATAAAGGGATACGCGGAGGTGTATTCACATTTCGCCAGTTATGTTATGTTTAAGGCCTATGCCAATGAACCAGGCACAAATCCCGACTCCGAGCGTCTACTGTATAGTTCTTATTGGAGAAACCTAATAACACTTTGTCCGACCAGGAAATTGAGCTCAGGGCCCTATGCGCATTTACGACCACTTAACCAACGAGCCTTATGAAATCCTTCCATAATTTAATTTATACTGATGTAAGCTTTCGGCTAGGCAAGCATGATAGCAAATAGGAGGATAATAATATTGTAAAATATCTTTCGTTTTTCGTGCAAGTGCTTACTTGTACGAAAAACAAATGAAAATGAGGAATGGCAGCTTAGTCATTCTTTGAACTGCGAGTTTGGCCTAGCATAGAAGAACGGATGTTTAAAATAACCGAGCGCTGTTACGATGCAATCCAAGTTGATTTACAACATATTCATTAAACGAAGTAAGGGAGAGCCTACTGCCATCGACATGGTACAGATCCAGACTCCAAGCTATTATTGGCAAATATCATATGGAAAAACCCAATAACACTACCCGAGCCGATACTCGCTTGCGACTAGTTAACTAAGGTGGTCTGGGCCGAAATAAGCTTTGTTTTCCTATTTTTGGAAGAGCAGTAAGGCAAAGAATTCTTATAATTAGATCTTTCATTTTTTCATAAACAAAATTGTGTTTTCACCCCAAATTATTTCTTACTTTCAGTCTGGCATACTGTAAGCCTGAAATTACAGAAGGGCAATTCCCGTATTGTTATCACGTTCGTGGACAGTACTATCTCACAGGTTGCAGCTACTGAGACACTTACTTTTTTTCATACATTGCCCACGGACATAGTGTCACAACGCATGGTTAAAAAACCATATGATATGACAGAACGGATATAGGCGTAAACGTCGTAAGGCGTTCTGTCACATAGAATATTATTATTTTGTAGGGATATGACAGACATGACAAAACTGATACGTCGACAGGCGTACTGTCGTATCACTTTTAGCTATCTAGACGCCTGTGGTCGTTACTATCCACGAACGTGTTAAGAACGTCTAAATCTCAGTCTCAATTTGACAAAAATACCTCTACTTTTCCTACATTTCAGACAAGTTATTGACGTTGATTGTCGCCGAGATGAGAGCGACTAGATTTTGGACGTTTTAGTTACGAAAATTGGCCTTTTTATTACAGTAAAGTATAGCATAAAGCAGGTGTGACTTACCAGATTCCTTGGCAGACTCGGGCAGCACAAGCACGCTGTGGAACAGCTCGTTGTCGAAGTCAATCAGCGGCTCGCTGCAAGCAACGCGCAACGTAAGTACGGAAGCGATGCTTATATGTAAGCCAGATTACTCAGTTGGTATGGCACCTGTCCCACCACCGACGATCAGCGATGAAGAGCAAATAGAGCTAGCAACTATAAACGAGTTGGCGAGCAACGAGTGTTCTGCCTGCCAAGCGAACGTTGCTGAGCGAGTTTTCTTTTTTAATAGCTCTTCTCGCTGCGACAAGTGGAAAGAACGTTCTCGCCGGGAGTATGAACAGTCAGCGATCAACTATTAATAGGTATTATATGTCTCTCTTTTGACGAGGGACCTACATCTATTGTACGTTTCTTGAGCGAGAAGTAGTCGATAGCTCGTCGCTTCCTCGTCGGCGGTGCGACAGTTACCTATCTCTGTGGGTGTGATATGCCATTAACTCGGTTGTGGAGGTCAGATAGGCAATCGCTTCATGTAAAATACTGGTATTTAAATGCATCCGGTTAGACTGGAAGCGGACCCCAACATAGTTGGGCAAAGGCGAGGCAGATGATGATGATACTGCTACGAGATAATATCTTGGTAAGTAGGTTCTGACCCTCAAGATACAGACAAACGCCTTATTTTACAAGAGAGCTTAATTCGTCACCAACGCCTATCATATGGATATCTGCATATACGACGTGTATCTGGATGTACGACATTAAATGAAAACGAGCACAATAGGTATTAATCCATCGAAACATTTTAAAACACGATGATTAGTAGTTAATGGAAAATTTAAAAATTGCAGTTTTCAAACAAAATAAGTAGCAGAATCAACTGCATAAAAAGTAAACACGCTTTATCTACGAAAAGTCACTGATTATCGGTGCGGTGGGGGTGCGGGGCGCGGAGGCGGCAACGTTTACCTATGTATTATTACGGACTCAGATCTACATCATGTTGAAAAATAAGAAAATGAAAAATAATTTCCTGTGGCTAAAGTATTCATTGGATTTGATTTATTTTTTGTATACGGTTAAAGAACATGATTCTTTTTAGGTGGTTTAAAGGAATGTCGATCGTCCTGTTACACCTTGTATATTATTATTTATTTTGTGTGGGGGGGGGGGGGGTGTTACTACAACCTAACCTATTAACAGTCAAACCTAACCTCACGGTGGGATCCGCGGATGACAATCGCTTCGTGTATAATACTGATGTCCAAGAGTTTTATCGGCACACACAACTTGTAATCAGAGCTGCCTATATTAAAAACTACTGACAAATATGTATATTTTGGTAACGTCTGATTGCCACTACGTCTTTGTGCGTATGTTTGCAAAGCCGGCAAATTTACAGCAGCAAGCAAATATAAGTGCTAAAAGCTTATTACATTATATTCAAATAAATGACGCATTATTTACAACGGCATAAAAAAGATATTTAAAAGTACTGCTGAACTATGTTTAGGTAAAGGGTAAGCTGACGGACATAAAGGTCAAAAGTCGGGCTGTTTGAAGGTACGTACCCGTCGTAAGCATAGTCGGTGTTCTCCGGGTGCGTGGGGCTGTCCTTGATGGGTCGCGGCTTCTTCTTAACGTTGTGGCTGTTCTTGGTCGGGGTGTTCTTAAGCAATCTGTAGGTAAATGGCCGTGACATCTGAATGTACTATATTTTGATGGATGTAAATACTGATAAGTAGAAAAGTGTCAAAGTGGTTCTAAAGTAAACACATAAAAACCGGCCAAGTGGGTGTCGGAACACTCAACGAAGGGTTCCGTAGTTGGGATGAATATTTACACACGCAAAGTATTTTTATCGGTCGCAAAAATAAGTTTGTATTTCATTGTATTTCTCTAAAAAACTATGAAAAACCCCACGCTTATGAGCATTGACTTTGTTGTTCATCCTTTGGTTACATGTATGGGGAATGCCACCCCATTATTTTTTTGTTCATCCCTTGGTTACATGTATAGGGAGAACCACCCCATTATTTTTTGTTCATCCCTTGATTATTTACATGTATAGGGAGGGCCACCCCTTATTATTTTTTGTTCATCCCTTGGTTACATGTATAGGGAGTGCCACCCCATTATTTTTTGTTCATCCCTTGATAATTTACATATATAGGGAATGCTACCCCATTATTTTTGTTCATCCCTTGATTATTTACATGTATAGGGAGGGCCACCCCTTATTATTTTTTGTTTATCCCTTGGTTACATGTATGGGGAGTGCCACCCCATTATTTTTTTGTTCATCCCTTGGTTACATGTATAGGGAGAACCACCCCATTATTTTTTTTTAGGGAGGACCCTATATATATAACCAAGGGATGAACAAAAAATAATGGGGTGGTACTCCCATACATATAACCAAGGGATGAACAAAAAATAATGGGGTGGTTCTCCCTTATACATGTAACCAAGGGATGAACAAAAAAAATAATGGGGTGGCACTCCCCATACATGTAACCAAGGGATGAACAAAAAATAAGCCACCCCATTATTTTTTGTTCATCCCTTGGTTATATTTATAGGGCGTGCCACCCCTTTTATTTTTTGTTCATCCCTTGGTAACATGTATATAAGGAGTGCCACCCCTTATTAGTTTTTCGAAGTTTCACTATACTATTTGATTGTTTAGCGGTGCACTGAATACATCTTCTTCCAATTTTCATCGATATTGTGCAAATCTAGTCGCTGTGTGCGACTTCCGGATAGACGGACAAATTACGAAATTATTGGGTTCCGTTTTTGCCATTTGGCTACGAAACCATAAAAATCAAACAGATTGCGTTCTTAGAAGAAAAAATCTTTCGACGACTGCGGAATAATATCTAATCTAAACTTTACTACTAAGCTTCTGCGAACGTAACAAACGATGAAATTCAACTACTATCAACAGAACTAGTAGAATAACTTCAAAAATGTACAACTCTATGTGGGACCTTCTAGAGCTTCAAAATACACTCTCTCTATTGTCTCTTACCTCTTGAGAGGGCTCCTAGCGGCCTCTTCCTTGATGGTGACAGTATCGACGGGTTCGGGTGGCGGCTCCGAAGACGTGGTGTCTTCCACCGCCGGCGTCCACTCGTTGACGGGCTCGGCCTCCTGCTGTGGCGGCATCGGCTTCGGCAGCTCGTCCGGTATGGCTGTGGGGGACTCGCTTCGCTGTGAATAGCGAGAAAGTTTGTGAAAATCAAGTGATTTCTTTAAGGTTAATCCCCTATACTATCTCTACTCTAGAAAATCACATCCTGAGCGCCAAGATACAGACTAACTGTCTAATTTGGGGCTCATTGACAATATAAACTGTACTGTACTGGGTTTAAGCTGTAGGTAAGTGTTAACTATAATGTTATTCATACCAGTGTTACTTACCAGTGTTAGTGATGTATTATTTACCTAGGAATAAATGTACTTATTTCTATTTCTTACATTATTGACCAATATATATTTGCTTATTTGTACACTTACAACCGAACCCAATATTTTCAGTAAAAGACAGATCGCTACTGATGGTAGACAGTATAATTCTATCTGTCCTTATGTCAGGCCGGTAAGTTTCCATAATCTCTTATAGATTATATTGGGACGTTAAAACCGTAGATATATAGGTTTTTCTATCTCCAGTATGCCAAAACTGGTGATAGATAGGTTATTGGGTTCGGTCGTTAGTTGGTAATAAAAATTTTTTGACTATACGCCACGCTGTACGCCGTTCCTGTGAGAATGTGCTGGTATGGTCTGTCAGAATGCTCGCTGAAGCTTAAAAATACGGTGATGGTTACCCTTCGCGATCCAAAACATCACCAATAGGGTCCAACTTTCCAAAATATCCTCATCTAGAGTTTGTACTCGATTAAGTACCTGCGGGGCAATTGCGTAACATACTTATAGTAGGAATCGGTTTCATTTTGACAGTTCAACAACATTCATTGCGCTATTTACGTTGTTGTGCAGACATCTTTTTTTAACTTAAGAAGCCATGGTTTAGCAATTTGCTTCAAAATGATTCAGATTCTGATTAATAGTGTGTTACGCAATTAGGGTGCTGATTGTTGTTGTGGGGTCTACCTACACTGTTTTTTTATACCTACGTACATTAACAATCACTGTAAAAGTCAGTTATTTTTAAAAGAAAGTGCCTAGTTTCTTGTTGGTTTTTCTCCATAGGACAAGTTGGAACACCTAACTTCTAATGCCCAATGGCCCATGTGGGTGTATGTGAATATACAAACATAAAATATTATACATAAACTCACGCCTCGCGTAAACGCAGCAAAAGGCACTCCTTTTGCTTCGTTTACGCGAGGCGTGAGTTTAAGAGGCCTATTACATTTTGACCGTGATTTTTGCGCTATATGACCAACTTTGGCGTTCTTATTCCGAGAAAGTGAAAGACTTCGACAATTTTGACTTACTGAGTGGTGGAGAATAGTTACTAGTATAGTTTATAGCGGCATCGGTTTTCGCAATTTTTCAGATTCTGCCCGCCACTTCGTCCGCGTGAACTATCTTGTTCCCCCGGCCCACCCCGGCGCATCGCATTGCCTGCCCGCGCTATTACTTCTTTTTCGCTAAGCATTCTTTCTGACTTTTTTATTTTTCTCGGCTCTTAAGGGTCCTAGCGTGATGTTAAATAGCAATAGCATATAGCCTTCTTCAAGAAAAGGCTATCATATACAAAAAGATTTTTTTTAATCCGACTCTTAGTTCCACAGATTAGAGCGTTCAAACAAAAAACAAGCTCCTCTTCAGTTTTATTATTAGTATGGATAAAGTCAAAATTCCGAAGCAAGTTTTTCACAGAATGCGTGACGGCACTTTTTCGAGCTGGTGGATTGAACTACTGTACATAATATCTCTTAAATAGTGGTTTAATTAATAGCGGCCTCACAATTTTGAAATATGTATGAAATAGGTATCTAAAAAATCCCATTCAAAACCATAAAACTACCTACTAAAAACGCACAGAATTAACTGTAAATTTCTCCTTAATATATTAATATTTTTACGTATAATTTATCTCTAGAAATTAAAAGAATGTTTGTATGTTTGTCCTCTATGCGCTGCCATACCGTTAATCCGATTGCGATTTAAAACTTTGCCAACTTATTGCTAGAACTTGCACGAAGATTTATAGGCATAAAAAACCACGCCGACGTTGTCGCGGGCAGAAGCTAGTACCAGAATAAACGTTGGATCATAACGACGGTTAAAAGGCTAATTGATCTAAGCGACATTTTGTAAAAGTTGCAGGAGGACGGATCAAAGTAATTTTTTGGAAAAAAAAACATAAAAAGCAACTATTTGATAGACTTTTATTTATTTAATACAGTGTATACCTAATTAAGTAAGGAAGTTTTTTTAAGTTATTACTGTTGAAAATTGTGTATTAGTTTAGAAAATTTATGTTGGGTAGCCCAAAATGCATCAAATTTAGTTATTTTTTGAGAAAGGCAAAATGGTTCAAACGCCTACCGTAAATAAAATAGCTGAAAGTAAACTGGCTCAAGCATCGACCTAGAATTAAATAATACGAGAGAAAATGAATTTAGCGCCAAGTCAACTGACAGTTGAATATACCCAATGAGCATAAGCAACATGAGGGTGTTGCACCAGAGTGAAGTAGTTTGATGCAGATGCCCATTAGAGGGACTGCAGGATGAAACAAAATGAACCCTTACTAGATTATAGTAGATATTGATGCTTAGGCCATCGTAATTCAGCAACGTCCATAAGAATATTTTTGATGTTGGTATACAACACCACTTTATACAATTTTAGACAGTGTCTTGTATATTTAAAAAAAAATTGTGTAGAGACATAGTTAATTAATATAACTTAATGCAAAACGGTTCAAGCGACACGGTTTTTTAATGTAGTTGAATGCAAAATGGGCCAAACGACATAGCTTATTGTTTTGGTTTAATGCAAAATAGTCCATCCATGTAAAGCATTATTTTTATGAGTTGACTAACTGTGCCCCGCGACTTCGTTCGCGTGGAAGTCGTAAGATACACAATATACTAAAATAGTTTCACCACGTTTCACGTTCCACGTTTTCATAAAATTCCCTCGTCCCCCGACCCGGCGCGTTGCATATCCCGCCCGCGCTATTACTTCGTTTTCACTTAGTGTTTTTTCTAACTTTTTTTTTGCTCGGCTCCTAAGGGTCGTAGCGTGATGATAAATAGCCTATAACTATCCTCGAGGATTGGATTATCCAATGCAAAAAGAATTTTTCAAATCCGACATGGGCAAAATAGCCCAAACGACAAAACCACAACCATGGCGAAAAAGCCAAATGCCTTAATCGACGCACGTTATAAAAGTTCAAAAAATCTAAATAGCTTAAGTCATTGAGTCCTCAAATTTGTCTAATTTTGTGTCGATAGATCAATGAGCTTAGAAATGAGGCCTGTTTTGCTGTGGGTGCTAAGCGCCAAAAAAGTAGTCAAAAAATGTTGAAACCTGACTAAAACGACGGAGAAAAATTTGCCGATTCCGAATATGTATATAACTCAATATTGCAAAAACTGTCGCTTAGACCAATTAGCCTTTCAACCGTCGATAAGATATTAAAATTGCATACTTTAAATAAAAAAAAATGAAATTATAAAACTTAAAATAAACGTAATTACAACTGCCAAATTGCTACATAATGCAATGCGTCGCCGTGCTTCAATACACCTAGTCTGTCAGAACGCAATTTTGTGATAGGCCCCGTAAGGATCGTAGCAGGTGGCGCTCTGTTGTTTCTGCGTACCCCTAAGGGATAAAGGCGTGAGGGTGTTGTGAAACTATCATAAGTACAGCTTTTTCCAATAAAATAAAGTGTAGTACTAACGTCCCGTCCGCCGGTGAGACCCTTAACCTGCAGCAGCTCAGCGGTGTGGAGGAAGCCTGACAGCTCCTGGCGACGCACGTGCACCTCTCCGCGGTACATGAACTGCAGCAGCTGACGCAACTCTTGGTGTGCAACGTCTTTTAGGATCACTATGGGATGCTCACACGGGTTCATCTGTGAACAGAGATAGTTGGTCAATCACCAATCAATGTTTGTATGACTTGACATACTAAATGGTTTTGAATTCAGTGGATGTTCACTTAAGCAAGGTTTTTCTCAGATATCATGCTGAGTATAGTGTAACCTTATGGTTCACCTCATGATACTTTCACACAAACGCCTACCCGGAGTCCGGACAATGAAACAGTCTATAACATGTGATATATTCCAGTTTCATCTCAATTTCATAAATTATTTTATTCTATTCATGCTAGATCAGTTTGGTAATCTGACCAGAATATTTCTGTATCTTGATTTTGTCATAAATATATTGGAATTATATTATTTTGAAGTTTTATGAAAACAAAGCAAAGACAACAAAGAACTTGAAATGAGGTCTCATGATCACACAACAGAATACAGAGAGAAAAGTTCATGACTTTTCTCTCTGTATATTATAAACAAACTTCCGATTCATGCCAACAAGTTCCCATAGACAACTTAAGTGAATGATGTTGGGTGACAAGGCCATATTCATAACAGATGCAACAAGCACTGATAATATGATTGCAGTTACATAGATAGATGCATGAGAATGGCACTGCTCTCTTGATTATTGATTCTTTATTATTCTATTGACAGCCACAATAAGAGAGGGAGAACGCCATTTGTATGTTACAGCTGCTATTCTTAACAAATTAATAAACTATTTTACATTGTTCACTTAGATACAGTTTATGAAAATCAAGTGTAGTGATAGGTATTTGTATAACAACAAAGTGCACTTTCACTTATTATATTTTATCTTGCTTTATTTTCTCAGATACATAGTATATCTCTCTGATAACACTAGCAATAACAACAGGCCTTACATACACATTCTGCTAAATAAAGCACAGAATCATTGTGTAATATCTAGGTAAAATAAGGAAATTGTTTACTCAGCAGTATCAGAAATAATATGGAAGATGTATTCAGTATTACATTCTGAATGCTAACTATTGGAAGTGAGTAGCAAACAACTGCACCATTGTACTGTTAGGTACCTTCAAGCATCTATTTACTACTACCATTATTGGTACATCCAATTCTACAGGTCACTGTTCCTAGTCATAGTGTAGGCTAATGAAAGCCAGGATACAATAATGTTCATATTTGCTTTTTTTTATGTAAAGACAATACTGAAGATTCTATAAATATCTTCTATCTAAGGGACATTGTTAGAAATATGTCTTTAGCAAACACAGTCAAAACTGCAATTTCTGGTTTATGTAGATAGCTAAGAACGGCCCAAGTGTTTTGAACTATTCAATAAACAACTATTGTATTAGCCACATTCATGCTATTATGATAGCAGATATGTATAGTTTTTATTTGTTTAATTCCAATACAGAGATATGGAACAAAGGTCATTGTAACAATAATAGTAAGTGATTCATTGAATTTCTTCACATTATGTGCATGTTTTGAGCAAAATTCATATTGTGTAGCCATTGGATGACATTTGGTACAGTACTTGAGGAAGATTTTGACAGTGAATGCACACACTGTCATGTCATCAGTTGAGTCACCCTTTCCCCATGAGGTAGAATAGAACAGTATGTTCTTTTTTTCGAGGCTTAGTTCTAGTCTTTCAGTGTGAATCATAATCATAGAATGTCATTGAGTAGAAGTTAAGTTACTAATGCCCATTATCATTAACTCTATGCAACACAAAGCACTAATGCTTGATAGTGAACTAACGGATGACACTTTCCAAAAAATCGTTCTCTAATAAGTTTAACAATATGATACTCATGGTCAAAAACATGCATACACTTTCTTAAGCAAATTTCAAAATTGCGATTTGAAAGTAAACAATGTGACCACATACACTGTGATTTTTTTTTAAATCTTAGGGAGGCTGGTATGATTTTGTTCTAAATTTCTACAATATTTGCTGCTTTTTGTTTTGGTTATGGAAATGTATACAATTAATGACATACTAAGACCATTGCCTTCTTATTACGGTTAGATTTCTGAACAATTTAAAGTGTCTACTATTAGTGCCTGAAATTAGTCAAAACCTTTAAATCAAAACATGTCACCTACTAGGATGACACCAAACTGAATTTGTTAGCTCATGTTCCTGTTAATAAAGAGCTGTTTAATTTTGATTCATTTCACAATACCTTATCCAACAGTAGACAGGGTGTCAACTATTGGGTATACTGGTGTCAACCTTTAGTTATTTTGATTCTAGATTAATGTTTGAGCATTGTTTTGGCAAAACAACTAAAAAAACAGAAATTGTTTTAACTTTATAATAACTTTGAAGTATGTTATCAAGCAACTAATAATAGACATCCATTAACACTAATACTAGACACATCTACTATTAGTGCTAAGGGAATGTCTATTATTATTGGCATTTAATTAACTCTTCTCAAAAACAGATCATAATACTTATTGAACTGAGTTTATTAGATAACACAATAGAACTGGGTTTTTAAATATTCAATTGATTACATTTAAAAAAAAACATCTTTTCATTTAACATTCTTAAAAATTTGGTCCCCTGTGAGCAGAGGGAACAAAATGTGACAGCCCACTCAAGACAAAGTGTAAAAGAATAGAAAAGTATGTGTAAAATAAGATGATACATGAAGATTTTAAGGTTGACTGGTAGAAAATTCCTCAGGCATTAAGTCCGCCTTTGTATGGTATTCTTTTTTACTTGTGCATAAAGTTTTAATAAACAAATAAATTAATGTTATAATAAAAAAAATATTTCTAAATGTTACTTAGCTGTACTCTTCTTTTCTGATAAATTATATTTGTTTTTGAAGAATGAAATTTTTGTTGTTCTTAAAGTGGGCATTATCTTACCTTAAATGATGCCTAAAAATAAATATTAGTGAAAATGGGCATAAATTATATTTCTACTGATAGTTTATCTGTGTCATGATTGTATCTATAGAGTTTTCATGTGAACTGCCTCAATCAATAGATAACAATAGTGCTAACCTTTGTAAGGAAATTCCAAGTGATAGCAACATTTGTTAAAATCCTTTATTTGATGTGTACATTTTCTATTTCAATAAATATGAAGCACTCATTTCTATAAAAATAATCTAAATGCTGACCAATTCAATGGGAAATGTGCCCAAAATCAGTAATACTTGCAGCAAAATAAGTTGTGTCACAAACTGGGCAAATTATTTTACACTGCTTTCAAAAGGGCATTTCGAATTGGCATGTAATAATAATAATAGAGGGTGTCCCCTTAATCTCACAGAGGTGAGGTGAGCAGGGAAAGGTAACACATCAACCCTCCTGTCTGCCTCCCCATGTGAGGGGTGGGGGAGCACATTGCAGACAAATACCTAATTATTATCTATAGACGAAAATTCGATACCATTAGCTGCCATACTGGACACTAAAGCACATATAGCAATATGTTTGTATACAACATTACAAAATGCATATTATACCTACCTTTATTCTGACAGATTCCTTGTTTCCTCGTTTTTGTCATTATGGAGTAGGTATTATCAATGAGAAATGTTATTTTTCTTGAGAGTAAGCATGGATGTCGAAAAAATATACTGAATATCTAACTTGATTATGGTAATTTCTAAGAATTTCAGTAAGCATAATGATGCAAAATTATGCGAAACATGAATCATACCTTAAAAAGTTCCTTGAAGTAAGGGCTGCATACGGAGAGGATCAGCTTGTGAGCGTGCACGTACTGCCCACCGGCTGCCAGTGTCACGTCCACCAGGTCCTCGCCCTCCAGCAACGCATGAAACGATTGTGACAAATTCGAATGGAAATCATTCCATCGAAGCGAGAACTGTTCGGGAACAGCCATCCCGTCGACAAACCCCGACAATCACGACAAAAAAAAACACTAGAGCCCTCCTAACACTACCTGTACCACTTTCAGAATAGCAACGCGTCCCAACAGTGATACATATCTGAAAACTCAAACGCGAATTATTGCCCACGTATACGAATCGGGTAGGAACGTTCTATTTCTCAAACATTATTTACAACGGATCACTACGACGGCCCGCGTCACCGCGATTATTTATAATACACACACAATATTGACTGACATGGCAATACAATGGAATAATAATCAAAATGTCGCTTGGTTTGGTTTGCTACGCGGATTCTTCACAATGCACCGTTCATTGTCCGACAAACAACATACATGTCAGACCGAAGAAAAAAACTGAAAATGTTGATGTTTTTATTATTAGAGTAAAACTGATTTATTAAATTTTTGTGAAGTATTTTTTTTACTGAATTAATATTTTTTATTTATCAAATAATAAAAAATAACAAAAGTTATTTCAATACCATTGAACCATAGACCAAACTTTTTTTTAAGTAGCTTGTACTATAAACTATAGCTGATTTGGCTTTATTTACTATCTGTAGACTGTCGAATGTCGATGTGGGGATCATAGAGTATAGTAATAGATTGGTGGGGATCTGTTTTTTATATTCTGTGGTGGGGATACTGGGGAATTGGGGATGTTGTTGGATATGGGCGTAGTGGGGGGGGGGGGATCAGATCAAAGCTGTTGCTTCGGCTGATACGATGACAGTCATGCTGTGCTGTGGGCTGTGCTCATTAGTCATCATAAGTCATCATGTGTCAAGGTTGTGCTGCGTATGGTCCTGATACTTTTATTTGGATTTACTATTATTGAAAATGTACAAATTATTGTACAAGAATATCATCTTGTTTTGAAAACAAACACAATAGGTACCTACATACGATAAACTCTAAAAAAAAGATGCATTGCAAAACTGAAAATAGGCGAAGTTTATGTAGAGGCATTATTCTGTCCTAGTCTTGTCACTCGAAACAGGCATTGAGAGAGACTTCAGTGTGGTTCGGAGTTTTCACTGAAGAGCATAGTATTCAAATACCTGGTAGATAGATAGATAGAATACTCTTTATTACCCTCTCTATCTGGTACCTAAGATAAGAGGCAGTTTGATATGACCCTGTACGCTCAGCTCATTATAGCCTCTAAAACGCAAACACCCTGCCTGGTTTAAAAGGTATATGTACGCTCTTATCAGCGCCGCAAATGCCGTATGCGATGCAACGCAGGAAGCCTAAACTGAAAATAGTGACGACTCGTGAGTCATGTCAGATTTCGTTCACCTTCAGCGTTAACTGATGGCGTCGTGCGTGAATGTCATAGAATTCCTTAAACATTCGGTTCGCGGTCACCTTTATCAGCGATCAGATTATTTGATGTCATGAAATAAATGGAAAGGGAGCTTATGGTTTCTATGAGTTTAGAAGACCATCTTTTGAAATATCCTTTTCTTGTAAAGTTGAAAAAGTTCCAACCATAAAAGTTTTTTCAACCCTACGTCAAGGTAGTAAATGTTTACCAACCAAATGTCAACTTCAAAGTCAAAGTCAAGTCATTGACAGTCATTGATCTGTCTGTCATTATTTTTTATTTTCTCTTTTGGCCTTGCACGGTTTGTGCATAAGCCCTATTTAGGCAATGTCACGTTTAGTTATTACATACAAGAAACAAAGGTAGGGAAACGAAAATATTATAATCAATCAATGGGGAAGGCAACTGTCAAAATGGCGCTGTCGTACCTAGTTCCCAACACAAGCCAGTAATGCAAGGCGTGAGATGGTTTTATTTTATTTTTGTGAAAATGATGCGTTGTTGTGTTACTAAATTATACTCCGAAATTGGACTCCATCATTTCCCGAGAGACCCTAAAATTAAAAGATGGTGGCTTAAAGCTGTTTGTACAGATGTTTTATAAATTAAACAGGGTAGAAACATTTTGAAGATAGTGACTTTGAGGATATATTTATGGTTTTAAATTCCGACACTTTCCATGTCAAATACTTGATTTAAATTATTAAAATCACCGAAAATAACGAAATAGCAAAATAAAAGCAAACTCACGAATGAAAGAAATGTCAAATTTATTGTAGACCGTGGGAACCTAGCTATGACCACGCCATCTACAATTAGCTTTGCCCGACCTTTCCTATTAATACGGGATTTGGTATAGGACGTATATATATGATCAGTATAATTATAAAGATGATACCATAATGAATAATGAGCATATTACAATTATGAAAAATTACAGCTTATTATTATTTAAAGTAATGAATGATACTTACTTATATACAGGAAAGCTATTTGTGCAAAGTAAAGAAAGTATTGAGGTCGGAAAAGGAGTACAGAGGGACAAGAGGTTACTGAGAAAGGAAGAACGCTCATATAAAGGACAGGAGAAAAAAATGTGATTTAAGTCGCATACGTTTGTACCACACAAGCAAATAGGGTCGTCTATGATATGAAGTTTGGCAAGATGGGCTAAAGAGCAAACATGACCTAGACTCATTTGTCTGTCATTAGTTGATAGCTACAGTCAAAGAGTTTATTAGTAAACTAGCTGTGCTTCGGGACTTCGTTCGCTTGTAAGTCGTAAGATACAAATATACCAAAATAACAGACACATTTTAATAAAAACTCCCTCGTCTCCCAACCCACCGAGTTGAAACACCGCCCGCGCTATCTATTCACAATTTCATGGGTTTTAATTATTTTACGCGGAATCGTAATTCTTTTTCTAAAATAAAAGTAAGCTTATGTTACCCGTAATAACATCAGCTATCTGACCGTGAAAGTCCCGTCAAAATGGGTCCAGCTCTTTCGGAGATTAGCCGGAAAAGCTGGACAGAGCGACAGACAAAAACTTTAAACAATTATTGTTTTATTGTTGTTTATATGTATGTATCATATAACTTTCAACATTTATTCTATTTTTAATAAAGTGCAAACAAAGCTGATATCGACTGAAAGAAGTGTGTATAAATAAATAAATAAAATAAAAATAAAGAAACATAAAGTATACCTACGTATACCACACCAACACAGACAGAATAATTTATAATTTTATGTTTTTGTGACGGATGAAGGTCATCACTGCCAAAAGTAGATCCGGAGAGGAATACGGTAGTAAAGAGGGGTTAGTCGAAAGAGGGATCTTAAATTTTAGGAGGCGCATAAATAAATCTAAAGGTGGAACGTTGTTCGAGCATGCAAAGAAAAATATTAACTCTCTCAAATAAAAAAGACGATGTGATCCAGAGGGCCCATTTCCAACCCACACTCACAGAGAGAGGAGTCTCGAACATGAATTTTTTGCAAAAAAACCGGAGTACTACAAAACCTCGCAGTCTACAAAGGACGGATATAAATTGTTTTGCAGACTTTTTCAACATTTAGTAAAAAGCTGTTATTTTGACACTACAAACAGACATCTTAATTTTACGTTTTTGTATGTTTTTAATACAAACTAGCTGTGCCACGCGACTGCGTGGATGTCGCAAGAGACGATAGATTATGTGTATAATTAGGTTTATAGCCTGCAGGCTACAGTCCGGCCGTATGCGTTCTTGACACCTGTCAGTTTCAGACTAAGGAATATGTGTTTTACGAATTTGATCCGTATTACAACTAGAAATTATCCAACTGACAGGCGGTGACAGGAACATATTCTCTCGACGGCCGGGCTGTAGTCTATGTATTGCACTGCAGCTGCAGGCTAAGCATGTGGTGTAATCAAGGTTTTATTTCTTTTATTTATGTTTTTAATGAAAGGATCATTGAATCGACCATGAAAGTGTAATGAGCGTGAACGAACACCCATAATATGTTAAAGTTCGTGACCGACCGTGAGGTTTCATGACGCGTTCGCTAATCGATCATGTTAGTTTAGCTCGCTGTTAGTGTAATTATAATCCGTGCGCTATCAGAATGCGATGGAACCTTGTCCACGCAAATCGAATTTGACAGTTCTCGAGCGAAGTAGCGACAAATCACCAGCAAAAATCCACTCAACAAGTAACAACGAGTCCGATCGTCTCTCTTGCATCGACGGCGACGAGTTTGGCGACGCTATCGCTACCGGGCAGACCGCGCGCGTCTCTGTTTCAATAGGTCGCATCCCATTTTGAACGCGCGCGGATTGTACGTGGTGGCACGATGTCTGTTCTGAGCGCGCAGGAGCGAGCGGAAGCGGCGGACCGCGCGCAGATGCTGAAGAAGATCCTGAGCGCATCGTTCTACGCGCTGGCCTCGTTCATGATCACCGTGGTGAACAAGACTGTGTTGACAACATACGCCTTCCCGTCGTACCAAGTGCTCGGCCTAGGGCAGATGGTGGCGACCCTCACGGTGCTGTGGGCCGGCCGCTTCTTCAGGGTGGTACAGTTCCCGCCACTATCATCTGACATTCTGAAGCGCATCTGGCCGCTGCCAGTCATCTACTTGGGTAACATGGCAACTGGTCTCGGTGGTACCAAAGAGCTTAGTCTGCCGATGTTCACAGCTCTGCGGCGCTTCAGCATCCTCATGACGATGCTGGGTGAGAGGTTCGTGCTGGGTGTGAAGGCCTCCTGGTCAGTACAAACCAGTGTTTACGCTATGGTCGGCGGTGCTATGCTTGCTGCCGCCGATGACGTCACATTCTCGTGGACTGGGTACACCCTGGTGCTGCTCAATGACGTGTTCACTGCTTCCAATGGAGTGTACATGAAAAAGAAGCTGGATGCGAAAGATCTTGGTAAATATGGTCTGATGTATTATAATGCTTTGTTTATGATTATCCCAGCAACAGTGATTGCGTGGAGCACTGGAGATTTACACAGCTCAGCTGAGTATGAGAACTGGGATGACTCCTTGTTCCTTGCACAGTTCCTAATGTCATGTGTGATGGGATTTATACTGTCCTACAGTGTAATGCTTTGCACTCAATATAACAGTGCACTTACTACCACAATCATCGGGTGCCTGAAGAATATTCTGGTCACATATTTAGGAATGGTGATTGGTGGTGACTATGTGTTCTCTTTGCTGAACTTTGTGGGGCTCAACATCAGCGTGCTGGCCAGCCTGTTGTACACATACGTAACATTCAAGCGCAAGCCCACTCCCGCTTACACCCGGATTGAGGCACCTAAAGTGGACACTGTATAGCAGTACCGGAAGAGGAGACCGACTCAGTGCTCTACATATTTAGTATAGTATTGAAGGTGGTGCCAAAGAAGACTGTAACAGTGAGTAGTGAAATGTAAATATGTTTTAACTCAAATATACCACACAAGTTAATGGGATTATCCTGTTCATAATCATAATCTGAATGCTTAAATTATTTTCGTGAATCTGCAGCATTTTTTATCTTTTGTATGTGGGTCACATTTGGAGGGCATCAACATTTTTATTGTTTTTGTATATTAATGTTGTGTATCAGAATAATAAATGAATGTTTCATATTTAATTTGTACATTCATGAAATGACCATTTGTGTTGTCTTAGTGTTTGAGACTTATCAACACTTCGTAAATGCAATACAACCTATATAAAATAATCAAGTTATTATATTTAATATCAATAAATATTGCCAATATTATTATAACAAACAAACTTAGATGTTATTATAGCTTCATAAGTTTAATAAAAAATGGAAACTTTATTTGTATAATAAACACTAAGTAATAAAACAACTTAAAAAAGCGTGTTAAAAAGATTTGCTTAAAAGAGAGTAAAAAACAATACCGTTGTATGTACATATATACTGGCAATGTTATTACGTTTTACAGCTTCACTGATTATCACACATTTTTAACTTGCAGTAAGTTATGTATTAGGGGTAATTTTACTTTCAACCAACACAAATGTACATTATGTAAAGCTGCAGTGCAGTGCTTATTATTCAGATTTGTAGATGAAAATGCAAGACAGTAAGCATTTTGTGCAATGATGCCCTTTCAGAAGCATGGTTCAGTGATAAGCAAAATAGGGAACCAACAGACATTTTTGACAAAACAAATACAAATTCAAGAATAACACCTGCTACTTGTCTAGAGAGTAGACATGCTTAGCTTACGTTACACCAGAAGCTGTGTTGAATGAAATAATATGTGTAACTTAAATGTGCTTCACAAATTATTTTTGCAGATAATTTATGTTGAAATTATGTTTTCAGGCTTCTGTTGAAACAATTTGTTAATTGTTGTAATTATTTTGCGTCCAATTTGAACTTTTAAAAGTTTACAAATTTGTTCAGTGTTGCCATTATTACATCACAAAAATGACTAAAATGTAAGGTACACTGCTGTTTGCATTTAAACAACACAGCTAACAGTATTTAGGTACCATAGACCTCGAGACAAGATGCTTTTAGTCAAAATCCCCATTTACATCAATCCAATATTTAATAAATATATATTCTTATATTAGTAGTTCCATATGTACAGACGATAGTGGATATTTCTGTTTGGCTCCAACTGTTAGAAACTACAGTGCAGCATAAGCTAATTATATCTCTGATCTAAACTACATTTTGAAGTGAAAAACAAAAGTGAAACTTTAAAAACAACATACCATAAATCTCACAATAATAAATGAAGCTAGTACAATTAATATAGTAAATTATTAGCATATTATTAGGATATTTTCATAGATTTGAACATTTTAATATATTTATATACAGTTATGTAATTGCAGCACATACTTGTCTGTATCATCTTTAATAGAAACTAAATATGACACACTTGAATCAGTATAAGTATTATTCTAATTGAAATCCTGAAGATTTTTAAGACGGGACAGTAAGGGCAGGTCCCTTAACTATTGTAGCTACAAGTAAACTTCCTTAGGAGGCTGTCATTACTCATTAACTTTTTGATTAATTTTTAACTGCATTCAGTTAATAATAATAATAACTTATTATTTATTTATTTAATTAATTTGAAATGATTTTTTGAATAAACTCATATAGTACCCTTACATTAAATCCTGGAATCTATAGCGAGATACCGAGATATTTGTAATACAATCATGTCTATTTAAGTTTGTTTCACATAAAGATATTTTTGTTGAAATAAGGCTTGAGATACCGACTCATCAGCAATATACCGTAGGACATTATTATAATAATATTTTACGTCACGTTATTGTCGTTTTGACTAGCGTGTATAGATCGTATATCATTAGTAGCCTTATAATTATATTAATCATGTCTAAACACATTGTGCATGGTAAATAGATACTTATTATAATTTATTGGCTATTCGAAACCTATATAATATTATTACTTACTCACTATAGTATTAAATAGTATGAATGAGACTGTTACTACAAGAAAATAATATAAAGTATTCTGCAGTTATTTTGAGTTTATGACCAGAGACTAATATACATGTATAATAGGAGTTTATAAAGTTCATTTTCGAACTGTTATAATGAGTCGCGCGATAAGATAACACATGGAGAGAGTAATCATACTAAATTGTATTTTATGACCTACTAGTGGTTAATTAACATTTCCTGAAAACTTGCATCAAAGCTATGGTGCTGTAAAACGATAATTTATTATTAATTCACATAAAGTCCCTCAAGCAACAATAAAATGTCCGTTCGTCATGTTAGTGTTAAATTAGGGATTACTGCGTACCGATTGGTTCCGATTCGATAAGGGAAAGCGAACTCGAGTGGCGATATAGCAATTAGGTATAAGTACATTGTATAAACAGGCCAGGCGTGCTTAAGTATGAAGCAGTCTCGAGTCTGCCGCTGATACTCGGTACCGGCTGCTTGGTACCTACAGCTCGGTCTCGGCATCACATTTACGTGTGAAGTAGTCTCGCGTCTGCCGATGATATTCGATACCGGCTGCTTGGTACCTACAGCTCGGTATAAGCATCACATTTACGTGTGAAGTAGTCTCGCGTCTGCCGATGATATTCGGTACCGGCTGTTTGGTACTTGCAGCTCGGTCTCGGCATCACATTTACGTGTGAAGTAGTCTCGCGTCTGCCGATGATATTCGATACCGGCTGCTTGGTACCTACAGCTCGGTATAAGCATCACATTTACGTGTGAAGTAGTCTCACGTCTGCCGATGATATTCGGTACCGGCTGTTTGGTACTTGCAGCTCGGTCTCGGCATCACATTTACGTGTGAAGTAGTCTCGCGTCTGCCGATGATATTCGATACCGGCTGCTTGGTACCTACAGCTCGGTATAAGCATCACATTTACGTGTGAAGTAGTCTCACGTCTGCCGATGATATTCGGTACCGGCTGCTTGGTACTTGCAGCTCGGTCTCGGCATCACATTTACGTGTGAAGTAGTCTCGCGTCTGCCGATGATATTCGGTACCGGCTGCTTGGTACCTACAGCTCGGTATAAGCATCACATTTACGCAGTGGCGGTAGCTTCATAGAAGCCAAAAAGCCGGGCTTGCCTTAATAAAATCATAATTTACAACAACAAACGTAAGCCTATCAATAAAAAAATGTACTCTTCGTATTTTAAAGGTTTTCGTACTACTAACAACCATGAACACCATAAGAAAACCCCTCAGTTGCCCGTTTTTTTAAATCGTAAAAAATCGTCGGCTTGCCCTAATTTTCATCCTTAGGCACGCCACTGCATTTACGTGTGAAGTAGTCTCGCGTCTGCCGATGATATTCGGTACCGACTGCTTGGTACTTGCAGCTCGGTCTCGGTATCACATTTACGTGTGAAGTAGTCTCGCGTCTGCCGATGATATTCGATACCGGCTGCTTGGTACCTGTAGCTCGGTCTAGGCATCACATTTACGTGTGAAGTAGTCTCGCGTCTGCCGATGATATTCGCTACCGGCTGCTTGGTACCTGTAGCTCGGTCTAGGCATCACATTTACGTGTGAAGTAGTCTCGCGTCTGCCGATGATATTCGGTACCGGCTGCTTCGTACTTCCAGCTCAGTCGCGGCATCACATTTACGGGTATACAAGGATCTTTCGGCGCTCGAATGACGTTGACAGGAAGGCGCTGTTAGTAAACATTTTTGCAATTGTTTTGTGAAATGTATTGAAAGGACAAGATGGCGGCGTTAGTTCCGATTTTGGGCACGCGCCTAAAGATCCTCGTAGCGCTGTACTTGCCACTGAAGTGTGATATACAGAGTGTAAGGGACATCCCTCCGCAGACTGATGGAGTGAATTTAAGGAACGTTATGGGAATCCAATAAACCTGATTTGTTTTATTACCTCACGCGCAATGTATCGTTACCGTAGCAAGACGCGCGTAGCGTAGCGGGCCTCCGGCCGCCGAGTGTTTCAACATCTATTGCTGATTTTTTGATTTTAGATGTGTTATTTACATAGAATGCTGCCAACAGAGAATGTAATTTTACATTGAAATAAAAGAATAGTAAGTAACTGAGAATACGATAAAAAAAATGGTAATTTTCCTGAGAATATTTTTGGTGGAATATGATTCAGAATAAGAAGCTGAATGCACCCTGTTAGTTTGCGGAGGGCTGT
Source organism: Fissipunctia ypsillon (assembly GCA_947568875.1). Taxonomy (NCBI): domain Eukaryota; kingdom Metazoa; phylum Arthropoda; class Insecta; order Lepidoptera; family Noctuidae; genus Fissipunctia; species Fissipunctia ypsillon. The sequence goes on along the minus strand of OX387643.1, from coordinate 25,278,863 downwards.
CACTTACACCCTGTATATGGAAGTAGGGACTCGACAATTGGCCTCTTATACGCTGAGACAGTTTCCAAGCACTCGGAAGGAGTTGCTTCTTATCTCATGGCAGCAAGAATCGGCAGAGAAACAGTACCCAATACGGTAACTCCGACTAAACTCATAAATAGACCCTTCTAAAGCTACTGAACAAATATTTCAGTATAAAAGCAAAATAGTGAATTTTATCTCAGCAGCTCATGTTACACAGTTACAATGATTTCCTTAACAACAGGCTGGAGACTAAACGCAATTGTCTCATGAATAGTAGGTACTCACGCTTATGTAATGAATTGCATCACCAATGTAATAGAACAAATTTTAATTGTCTGTGATTCAATAAACAATGATATTGTTAAATTGCTCTTCATCTTCTAAACAATTGTCTGTGAAGCTATTTTATTATCATTCAGGACCATGTTACAATGTGTCACATTTTGCTATGAGTTTAACAAAGTTCAAATGTTCTGTCCATTTACAACATTGAGGCCTGAAACTCCTGCGACGGGCACCCGCCGAGTGAATACGCGCGTGGACACGCTGGTGGGCTCGATGGGAACGCGACGGACCCCGTCTCGGTGACCAGATTACACAGTGTCGTTAGTTCAATTTTAACGGTGTGCACGTACAGTCGTGTCGATGGAGAACTTAATATTACTTGTGTTACGTAGCAAAACAGCGACTAGCAAAAAAAACGACAGCTAGTTAGCCCGTTTATTTAATCTAAGATGATATGCGGGGAATTTGTTGTTTTTTTTCCGCCTTACTGAACTTTTCAAATTTTTCAAATAATTATTACTCGCTAATTATTGCTCGCGGGTGACGACACACCCCAGCGCGTCAAACGCTCCCCAGTTAGTGTTGGTCATCCATCACTTGCAGTCGTGTAGTTACCTGAAAAATAGGTCTATCAAATCAAGTATATTTGGACATCCTTGAAGAAGAGGAGGAGGATGATGAGCTGTTATTGCTTTATTATGATAGCTTAAACAGAAAATCAATTCATCCTATGTTCAAAAGCAGATATGACGAAGGATTTTATCGCATTTTAATTGAAAGACACTTGAAATCTGATGAGGAAAAGTTTTGCCGATTAAATCACACAACACAACACAGAACACAGGGAAAGAAACAGTTCAATTTCGTTCTATTATCAGTAAATGAAATTTTATACTCCGGATTATTTAATTCAAATAAAATAGGTTTCTGAGCAACCAAATTGATTAATTGCTCATTCTCTCAAAGCGAAAAGTTCTTCCCAGACGTCTCCGCGTGGCTCGCGACAATAGCTCGATAACGACTGACGGATGCACGCTACAGGCCGCGCGCGACTGTCGCGGCGTTTCGAAAGCGGCGTCATACATTTTCATAAAATATGATGACTATAGCCGCGTGTGGCCGCGCGCGTCTAACGCTTCGGCCGCGAGCCTTGGAAGTCTACCTTAAGGAAAAGACACAAAATGTGAAACCGGTCTTGATTGAAATAGTCGTTAACTGTAAACCGATATTGTAATGAGCGATTTATTGAATACTTTGTCATTATAAAGAGTGTGTACCCACATAATTCAGTAAACCTAGTTGTTAGTGTAGTTTCCACTAATAGGGTTTGCAGAAACCACTAATTGCCACGTGCTACCGAAGCGCGAGCTATTCTATCAGACCTCTATAGACCTCTCAAACTGAACAGACCTGTTCGGAGCATTCGGGAGCTAGCTCTTTTAAGGTCGGATGGACTTTGCTGGGGCGCATGCATGGATGAAATATTGAACGTACTGTTTTCTTCTGCCAACTATTGCGAAAATGATAAGACACCCTTAAGTCCTGTCTTACAATTCTCAGATCAGAACCTTAGAACTGGAAATCAATTCCACTAATTTAACATTAACAATTATTTTACATTGTGACTTAGAAACTAGAGTTCAAAATACAGTTATTTGAGAGTAAAAGTCTGCACAAGCGATCGACTCGAATGATTCAATTTGTCAATAATGTTGCTATACTTATATGTCGGCAAAGCTGCACTCCTGCGTCGAGTTGGTCGTGTAACCGAAATACAAAGTTGTTGACTCAAGTGAGTCGACAACGTCGAGTCGAGTCGAGTTGTTGATCGTTGTTGTAACTTGTAAACAGGAACATAACTATTACTTCACATCGAAATGATATCATAATCATATAATCATGTTATAAGCTTTTCATGTACAAATCGATCGTGTAAATATCAATTTATGAGTTAAGTAGGTAGGTACTTGACTTTGTAACTCGGAAATGATATTTACGAGTTAGATATGCGGATGCTTTTATATGATGTGTAAAGATGCTGATTGTATCGCTCTTTCTTATCGTTAGTTTTGTGTAAGTACACTAACAATAGATTAACTATATTGTCATTGCAAGTATTTACTATCTCGGTTCTAGATCCATATCAAATTATAGTGTACATTTTTAAACCAAATAATCTAATGCTGTAATCTAACTATTTCAAAATCTGATAGTGGCAGCGACACCAAATCTCACGTTACACGACAACATTCCCAACCCATTTTTGTTGACGGCTTGTTTTGCCTATTGTTCTGCAAATCTAAGACTTTTCAATCCGATGTTTCAATCGTCAGATAACTTTCATTTGGGGAATAAATATGGTGGTTTGACATATTTTCTCAGATAATTTAGAAATGATCACAGAGTTGTGCAACGTTCGCGAAAGCATATGATTAAAAATAGATACGTGAAAAACTAAAGTTGTAACGAACAGTACTCAAAAGCCTATAATGGTAAACCAAAAAACTTTAGAATATGTGGATAGCAATACCAATATGACAAACAAATGCAAACAAATGTCTTTCATTATAGGTTATATTGCAATTGTGCATAAAAACCCCATGAATGTTTTAGTGATTGGATCCTGCAACCGGGATGCGTCGATGTACCATCGATCGGATTGTTTTATAGAACTACTCGACCATTTATTCTATTATTTAGGGGAAATCTTTACCACTGCTCGCAGTAATCGGAACAGTTAGCATTGATAAAATAAAACTAATCTGAACACTTTATTCCAATTATTTCACATTTGTATTCATGTAACAGCATTCGTGGTTGAGATGTCTACTTCACTCAACGCTATTTTTTTTTTGCTCTTGTGACAATCTAATTTGGAGCGCATACATTACCAGTGCCGAATTAGGTTTGAAATCGCATCTGTGTTACTGTTTTTCCTATCCTTACTGCATATTCTTATGACCAATTTGGTTCATATTCACCTCTTGACGCTGCCTCTTCTCGACTCTACCAATGTTGATTCGTCATTAATACCTAGGTACTGTTTGATTAAATCACGCTCCACCAAAAGCTAGATTAATAGTCTCCAAAGTTTTCTGAAGAACGACCACGGTGAACCACTCATTATTTGAGAGGAGCTCTCTAAAATATACGTTACATACTTTAAAAGTTTCAAGTCCTGCAGGTCTCCTGCGGATTTGCGATGCACGCAGAGTATCTGTGGAAGATGTAATGTCTACACATCTCAGAGAAAATTTTAACCGTGACTGCATACGTCTTCATATTCCCAGACGGCCCTGTATACAGGGTTACTGGTAACTAGACGTATTCCTTGCAGGACGTCATAGTAGGGTTAAAATGCAACAAATTAAGCCACCAAATGTTCTACCGAAATTCAGTAGTTTTTGAGTTAGTTGGATTTTTAGTTTTTTTTTATGAAAAATCCCAGATTAAATCATTTGAAGCCAATTTAAAAATGATTTACGACGCGACTGTACTGAAATTTAAGTTATTATCATAGTTGATGCCGTAGCAGATTTTTATCAGTAATTAAAAATTCAAAAATGCCTAAAACCTTGACAAATATCACTAATGAAACATTTATTTATTTGTAATTTTTGCTATTGCTTCATACAAATGTTGTCTAGTACAAAAAAAATTACTACGCCTGATGTACAAATTAATAGCAAAATATCCTTGTCATATCTGCTATCCAAAAAGGTATGAAAGTTAATAAAAATTCATGGACTACATTATGGAAATCGTTTTTTGATTTAGTACAGGAAGGCGTGCATCTCTCAAAAAGGTGATTATTCGGAAAATCAAATTAAACAATTTTGTGAACATTATTATTATTTTTAATCAATATCTATTTAAAAACTTTAATTACCTCACATTTCACACGTCTTGTTCGATGTGCTGCCCTCGATTTCGAATACATGTTCTTATTCGCTTCCTCACTTCGGTTTTTGTGATTCTTGATGTTATTGTTGCCCTCATCTGGTCCGCCGCATCTGTTATTCTCTCTCTTAGTTCTTGGGGTTACAAACTAGGTCTTTCATATGACCCCAGACGTAAAAGTCTAGCGGTGTCAGATTAGGGCTTCGTGCAGGCCACGGAATTGGCCCACTGCGCCCTGTCCATCGGTTTGGATAGTTTTCATCCAGCAATTGTCGAATGGTGATTCGGAAGTGGGCTGGAAATCCGTCATGTTGATAAATCATGTTTGCTCTTTTTTCTTCCGTTGCTAATTTAGGGCATGGTCAGCGTTATCGCAAGATGGCGCATTTCATGACGTTATCTATGACGATTCACGGGACATCGTTTTCGCGCTCACGTTATTTCGGAACGGCTGCAAGTACGCTCAAATCGATTACAGCTCAATTCGGAACGTGGCGTAAGATAATAACTTAAATTTCAGTACAGTCGCGCCGTAAATCATTTTTAAATTGGCTTCAAATGATTTAATCTGGGATTTTCATTAAAAAAACTAAAAATCTAATCAACTCAAAAACTACTGAATTTCGGTAGAACATTTGGTGGCTTAATTTGTTGCATTATTACCCTACTATGACGTCCTGCAAGGAATACGTCGAGTTACCAGTAACCCTGTATACATAGAAACTCTTCCATTGCAGGAGCTCGGATCGTCTGAGATTTGTTGCTATTTTCATCCTATACGATCAGCCACTAGTTTAAGTAGATCTTATAACGCTGTTTATATTGAACAATCAATCGAAATTCTAAATAAATTATGTTATCTCAAGAGTAAGCAATATATACAAATATATTTCGTCAAGCATATTTTTTCCAAGTGCCTCGTTAATTAAGCGGAGTCTATATTGAGTTTATATTTGTAGTTCTATTTATACACTATCAATATTTTTAATGACATAGAGTAAGAAATAAAGTTTGTGAATAGTTTCTGCGTAAATGCTGCAGTCAACGCCACTAGTTGGCGATCTACACTTCAATGTGCACAACGAGATTCTAAATCACGATTTTAGTAAATTCACGAGTATTTTAACTTCTTTTATAAATTGTGAATAATCACCGTAATATGTATAGTTATCAGCAAAATGTTATTGTTAGTAAGGCATTTATAGAGTAATTGTTTATCGTTATCAAATATCACAATGTTAAAGTAAATGTTCGTGTGATTCCAACAATGTCCATGCCATATTGGTGAAATCACACGCGCCGGATAAGGGAATATATAATATAAGATATTATTGTTAAGTATATACTATATAGGCACTTTAGTGATTGTGTGCTGTGGTGGTTCTATGGCAACGTGGTCAAAGGAATATGTGTCATGAATGTACAACTAAAAATAATAATTAGGTATTATATTTTAGAGATAGATTCGAATATGGGAACTTGCAACGTGTCTCGCGTCACGTAGGTGAACCACATAATGTTGCGTGCAACATTGCGGGACAGTGGGCGACATTGCTGCATCACGTAGATACAGTGCGCAGCATAATTATTCAGGAACATTTTGTCCTCTAGAGTTTCCGTGGCTAAGATGGTGGTGGCTTAATTGAATGTTTGGTGTGAACTTTTCATTATAAGGACCACTTATGGAAATAGCGTCAAATTATGTTCGTTTTAAATTCAAAAAGAAATATGTCGCTCGTTCGGGGTGCATCAGTCCTTTGATTAATTTATTGAACTCAGCAGCGCTCTACCTCGCCCCGCACTGTAGCGTGCACTGATATGTAAGGTACGCCTAATCACTAGCAAACTACTAGGCGAGCGCTGCTTGCAGCTATAACAGCGATTTAAATAGCTTTGTCGCTTTAAAATTCAATAAACCATTCAAATCGATATCGGTCAGTACATTAGCCTACATAGGAGCGCTACGAGACATTATATTATTCAATAGCCATGTTCCTTCGACCATGTTTCTGTAAAAACGTAACAAAAGGAATGGGACTAATTAATCAAGTAATTATGTATTTTAGTGGTAAGGTTTTGCGCACATTATTCTTATTAAATTCTTCAGGACTTTCTCAGTAGCAGCCCGGAGTCTGGATTTGTGCCCGGTTGACGGCAATAGGCTCGCCCCCTATTACATGGGTCTTAAACATAACGAAATGTGGGTGTACTATGTGTACACCTCTGCCTAAACCTCCGGAGATTACAGACGTAATGTTATATTATTATGTTATGTGTAACAAATAAATTTGAATTCATTCATATGTTATGTTCTGCAAAAATTTGTTGAATTTTCACAGTCATAGCCAGAAGGTAAACTTAGAGCTGCTAATAAGCGTAAAAGGCAGCTGCCAGATTTTATCTAAAGTTTAGTAGAATGGTACTTGTCTTGCCAGGCTCGTTAGTTTTTGTATTTTAACGATTCATAGTTACCTGCCGGTCTATTCTGTTAAAATCTCACCGTGAAAATTTAGGTGAAGTGAGCTTGATGATATCTGAGAGGCAGTTTCGCTATTTTAAGAACGTTCGCATTCTAATCTCGGTCACAATCTGTCAAAAATTGTATGGCGTTTACCTAAATTTTTGACATTTGATTGTCGCTGAGATGAGATTGCGACTAGATTTTGAACGATTCATTCTAATTACGGGTATTGTGGCCTTCTGCTATCCTACCTGACGCTAGGCATTGACAGCTCACTTTAAACTCACTTCACCGAAGATTTCACTGTGAGATTTTTACAAAATAGCAGTACTGGACTCTGTGAACTCTATCAAACAATTCGTTTGTTTAGTGAAAGTCGTACGGGGTTATCTGGAAACTGTCACACAACGAATGAATTTTGTACAGTTCTGAAATTCTGTTGTGGAAAAACTGCTAATAAATGTAGATAGACTAGTGTTTGAATTAGAACAAATTAGTGACAGGGGTTTTGGACATAATCTCTAGTTCATAAATGATTTATTGTTAATGTTGTAAGAACTACTATAAAGAGCAGCGGGGTAATTGCGTAACACACATAAACTGACAATTGATAGCAATGCTGTTCATTTTGACAGTTTAGCCACGTTCATTGCGTTATTTGCGTTGTTGAGCAGATGAATTTTTTAAACTTATGAAGCAATGGATTAGAAATTTCCTTCAAAATCTTTTAGATTGTGAAAGAAAGTGTGTTATGCAATTAGGGTGCACTACGTTTGATATCCTTTACCCGGATACCATTGCTACTGGTATCCGGGTAAAGGATATCAAACGTGCTGTCACTGTCGGGGCTAATAGACTGCACAATGTACAGCCATTGAGAATCTGCTTAATCCTCCGGGGATTATAGACCATAGACAACATCTGATTTGTTTATGGATTAATTTCCGGTCATGACTGTTTTAATTCGTTACAAAACTGTGAATAATGTATTTTTTGTTAGTACCTAACAAAAGGTCTAAAACACCAAAGCTATAAAGATCGTGTTTTTTGTAGTGTTTATCAGTCCCATAAACATATTATGTGAGATTGCAGGTTAAACAGTTTGCGAATCGTTATAATTCAAGATATAATCCTAACTTAGTATTATAAATGCGAAACTGAGTTTGTTTGTTACTTACTCTTTCACTTTTTATCCCGGTAGGTAGTTCGTTTCCGTGGAATAATTTTCGATCTCCACGCGGGCGAAGCCGCGGGCATAAGCTAGTAGTTAAATGATTCGCAATTAAATGTTATATTTAGTATTGCAATATTAAAATAATGATGTACCCAGTACCCAGTAATAGAGACCCGAATGTGCACGTCGTAAAGTAGATAATTGTATTTATAACATTATTTGAATTTGTTTTTCTGTAACTATATCCATTGTTAACTTTAATGATTAATTATGTGAATAAAGGTTCGTTTAATGACATTTGAAGAGTGAATGCTATCTCAGATCTTTTTGTAAGACTATGCTGTTGTAATCTCGATTCAGTTGTATAATTTAGAAGGTATAAGAACTAGAGTTTTGCGATTTGTGCTAAAATTGTTATACAAACACCCCATAGCTTAGCTACCAAAATGTTAAAGAGGATGCCTTTACCTTCTTTGAGAGTTCCTTGACCTTACATCTAACGAGTTTGTTGGTAAACGCAAAGGATCTCCTTCGGGGCTTTGTAATCAAAATTAATTAATAATCCTAATAATATCTCAAATAACCAAACAATGCTTTTTAGCATGCATACATATAATCGCTGCTGAAAGTTATCCTCCGCTCCACACAATTTTTGACGTTTAAACGTGTTTTAACTTTATCGACGATTATTAATCATTGATGTAGGTACCTATCTACACGTTCCTTTTGTATTTATATTCCGAAACAAGTATAAATTATAATATGAATACTTCACGTGTCCACAAGGTGCTGTTCTTTGAAGTTTTGCAACTGATTCTATTTCTTGTTTTGTGTCGCTTTGTTGTAAGGTGTTATGTCAAATCAATCTACTGCCGATCTAGTAATCGTTGCCGTGATCATATGGCTGTGTTGTTTATGAAATTTTGGGCTATTTCTTTTAAGTTCCTTTCTAATAAAGTATTTTGTAAAATTCTAAATTTATTGTAACTACCTAGTTAGCTTTTACGTAATGTATGTATTTAATGTGAAGTCGCCATATTATTTTGTATAATTCTATTTCGATAAATGATTATAGATATTTACAGAGATGATTTGTTTTATTTTTTGGCAACCCCTGACCAGCACACTATAGCCGCAGTGGAATACGGGTGAACGGTCTTGATTGGACGACAGTCTCGAAAGAAGATGACATGGAGCACTTGAACCAACCAACAGTCAAATTACGTGATACACTTTCTATCATACGCCGACCTTACTAATTCATTGCTTCATTTGTTTGAAAAATTAGCATGATCGACAATGTAATTGACCCAATGAATGTTGTTTAATTGTCAAAACTGAAAGCCGTTGCAATTGTAAGGCCTCGTTTACGGAGACGCCGGGCGTCGCGCGATGTGTGCGGCGTGGCGTCTCGCGGCGCGTCGGACGTTTTATTCAGTTCCCAGACAGGCGGCGCGTGCTGCGCCCCGCGTCATTTCACGCGCAAAGACACATGTATGGTAACTAGTGGTTTCGTTTATGAAGGAGCGGGGCATGTGGAATAGTGGTACCCGGCGCTGCGCCTGCCGCATCGTCCGCAGCGGCGTCGTCAGCTGCCACGCCCGCAGCTACCTCTCACCGCTCCTCTTCCTCCCCGTCCTACACACATCGAAGGGCACGTGGAGATGGCTGCTGCATCACCCGCCGCGTTCTACGCGGCGTCGCCCGTCGCTTCTTCCGCCACATGCGACGCTACAATTAAAAAAAAATATTTAAAAAAAAAAACAAAAACCGACTTCAAAAACCTAATAAAAACTTAAAAATAATATTAAATTGAATAACTACATATAATCAAGAATTATTAACCTAAATAACCTTACCTAACTTTAATCTACACTATATTTTACAATTTAACAGTTTTTGGAGTCGGTGCCAAGCCAAGTGTATCTATCTAATCATCATCATCATCATCATCTTCCTGCCCTTATCCCGTATTATTTGGGGTCGGCGCAACACGTTTTTTCCTTCCATTCAAGTGTATCTATCTAATAGGGCCATAAAATATTTTCCCTTAATTTTTATTATTACAATAGTTTACGAGAGTAAATTAATATCATATTATTAGGTACTTACTGATATTTTTACAAAGCTGTTAAAAGTTTTAGTCAGCGCTCGATAGTTGGCGTTGTACCGTATTCTGAATCGCGATATGGTTTCGTTACCGAGAAACCTATGAAGAACAAATTGTATTACTATCGAGCGATCCAGCATATACATTTGCTGTCCTCTCCCAGCGACGCCCTAAGCCGAGGTCCGTACCCCACAAGGGGTGCCCTTAGCGTGTAGTCGCTTAGTTTTTAGTTTTATGCCTGGCTGGAGGCCTTAATTTATTGAGGCATCCACAGGAAAGCCCGGTTAAGTAGTCGACAACCTCCTATAGGTTGAACTGCGCGATGCCATTCCCCAAAAACAACTATCGAGTTTCACATTTCGTCCGCAAGAGCGCGCCACTATCCGAACAAAAACAACTCCGTCTTCTTCTGTTGATATTCTGTTTTGTGTTGTAATTTTTTTTTCAGTTTGTTTTGTTGAGCCTATTAATTTTTTTTGCTGCTATAGTACCTTTTTTTAGCTTAATATTTTGTGAGTGCGGGCTTGGCACCGACTCCAAAAACTGTTAAATTGTAAAGTATAGTGTAGATTAAAGTTAGGTAAGGTTATTTAGGTTAATAATTCTTGATTATATCGCTGTCCTAGTTCAACAGTAAGATATCTAAAAAAAAAACAAAATTGAGATAAGTTTTGTTTCATGTGAAAAATTTGCTCTTCTGTCTGGTTCAAAAATCAGATATTTGTAAAACGCAACCAAAGTGCCTAAATTTCAATGTCTCACTGAGACATTTAAGCATATTTTTAACGACCTTTAGTTCAAGATTCTGACATCTTAAGATATTTATAAAGTTATGAAGATTTTTACTTTTCTTTTATTTCTACACAGAGACTTCTTCAAATGTCCTTATATGGAATTATAAAAACATTTCTATGTTGAGACATCTTAAATTGTCCCAGTGTTTAACTAAAAAATCGTTAAATTATATTTTCTTTCTAGGACATTTTAAAATAACCTACCTACTCATCCAATAAGATGTCCGCATCACGCGGCTGCGTGAGGCGCACTGATTGGTCGTTCCGTTCGTCGAATGTCGCGCGACACCCCCGCGGGCCGGTACCCCGCGCTTCCAATACAATGCATGCTAGTTTCGCGAACAGTCTGTGCCATGTTGTTGTTGTTATTGGTATAATATTTGTGTCATCTACGTCATAATTAATTGATCTTTTTAAGTATTTTTGTTACACTTTTCGTACGAGTATCAGTCGCAATGAAACGTGGGAGATTATTAGTTCAACTAGCAAACAACCAAACTCGTGAGGTAAGTTCCATAAGATTTAGTTTCAAACAAAGTACCTACCTACTTAACGAAACTAATGTGATTGTTTTTGTGATTCTTTAATAACGGTATTCGCAAATAACATTGTATTGTTTTCATTTTGTACCTATCTATTTAATTGTTTTATTGTAATAGATTATTCAAGAACGGCTATCACCACCGGTCGGGGTCCCGCCAATTTTACCGGAAAAACAAAATGAATTGGTACAAGTTGCATACGAAGTATGCATGGAAGAACCAACAAGTGATAAGGTTACGATTGATGACTTACAGGTAAATAATATTTATAATTATAGTATGATGATTATGAAAACTATCTAAAAATTATACAAACTTATTTTAAAAGTTATACCACACCAACTTGCTTGTTTTCTGTACCCGTATAATTTTATTCGTGTTTATTTTCAGAATGTAGAAATTTTAGAAACAGAAGGAAGAGAAAAATCATTGTCACCATCTCTATTGCAAAATAGTGAATATTGTGTTGAAAATCTTCGATCAATTGATAATACAGTAAATGAGGAGCAACCAAATGACGTAAGCTGTGTTCAATTTTGTAGGTAGTTTAAAGTTTGTACATTGTAGAAATTGTTATTATTACGAGTGGAATGTACCTACTTGCAATCGATTTCCATTTTACTCAACTATTACTTTGTTGCAGGGCGCGATTGGTGATTTTAGTGCTTCAGACACAGATGACGATTATCACCCGGACCCTGTACACATCGATTCTTCGACGGATTCAGATATTAATTCAACATCGGTGCTTCGTCAAATCCCTGTACTGGATAACATTGATAGTGAGCGGCTACCCAAGAAAAGAATCCGAAATGAGAAAAATTGGACCAAAAACAAAAAGAAGCTTTTAGTAAATACTGGTCAAGCTTATGTGACATCATCTGGACGTGAAAAGAGAGCCAAGAAAATGGGAATGAGCTGCGGTCAAAAGTGTAGATTGAAGTGTAGCTTAAAATTTAATGAAGATCAGAGGCAATCTATATTTGATCATTTTTATAATATGGGTAATCGTTCTCGTCAGCGTGATTTTATAAGCAAATGTATGGAAGTAACAACACCGCGAAAATACAGACGCGAAGAGGCTTCCAGAAAATTAAATCACGCGTACTATTTATATCTCGATAATACTAAAATGCGTGTTTGCAAACTTTTCTTTAAAAATACACTTGACATCACTAACAGCGCAATAACTACTGTTCAAAATGTAACAAATACTGAAGGGTTCACTGCAAAAGAGCGCAGAGGTACGCATTCTCAACATCATTCTCTTCCAGATACTGCCAAACAGTCTGTCCGAGATCATATAAACAGATTCCCTCGTATCAAATCCCATTATTGCAGAGCCGACACTAGACGAGAGTATTTGGAAGGAGATCTTACAATTTCTACAATGTACAGACTGTATGTACAGTATTGTGAAGAAAATGGTTTAGAAGCAGTCAAAAATTCAATGTATGCACACATTTTTAATACGGAATTTAACATTGCTTTTTTCAAACCTAAAAAAGATCAGTGTTCTAAATGTGAAGCGTTCAAAAATGCTTCACCCGAGGCAAAACTTGATCTTCAAGATGGTTATGACATGCATATTACTGAGAAAAAACTATCCAGAGTTATGAAAAAAAGAGATGTTGACAGAGCGAAAAATTCTAATGGCAATATATTGATTTTCGATTATGATTTGCAAGCCGTCGTTCCATTGCCACAAGGAGAAGTTTCTACATTCTACTACAAATCAAAGTTAAACTTCATTAATTTCACTGTATGTGATATAACTAATAAAGATGGTATTTGTTATGCTTGGCACGAAGGTATTGCCAAAAGAGGGGCCAATGAAATAGGGTCGTGTGTTTTTTCGTTATTAGAAAATGTGGGTCCAAAAACAGAAATTATCTTTTACAGCGACAATTGTGGTGGGCAGAATAAAAATAAATTTATTCTGTCAATGTATATGTACGCAGTGCAAGCTTTACCCATAAATATAATTACCCACAACTTTCTAATAGCAGGACACACTCAGAATGATGCTGATAACATTCATTCCTTAATAGAAAGAGAAAAGAGAAGATTGCTGAGAAGTGGCCCAATATTTACACCTGCTCAAATGGCAATGGTACTGAAATCAGCCAAAAAACTGGTAAACCTTATGCAGTCAATGAAATAGGTTACCAACAGATTTATGACTGGAAAAAACTGTCTCAAATGGTGAAAAATTTCAACATAGACGAAAATGGTCAAAAATTTGTATGGGGTGACATCAAATGTATCCAAGTAAAAAAAGAAGATCCATACAAATTTGGCTACAAATCTTCATTTTCAGATCTTGTTTTTAAAATTGTGGATACGAGAAGGAAACAAAGGGGCCGCATCTCAGAAAATATAACTCTGGAACATGCTTATAATGAAGCACCAGCAATACCAAATCACAAAAAGAGAGATCTGATATCATTGTGTACTGCCAATTTGATACCTCAATGTCATCACAGCTTTTACGAAAGCCTTAAAACTACAAATAACCTGGAAAATGAAAGCGGCAATAGTGATGATGAAAGCCTGTAACGAGTAGGTTAACTATTAATTCACTATTGTTATTAATTAATTATATATTATTTTAATTTTATTATAATACTAAATTTTAGCTGCTTTATAAGACTTACCTATTTGTGCCATTAAGATTCACATAAATAACATTATAGCACTGACTGATTATTATAATAGTTAAACTGACTTGTGCAAAAATAATAATAAGATTTTAACTGATAATATGAGACTGATTTGTGCAATTATGATACTAGGTAATAAATAATACATTACAAGCAAACTAATTTCTCAGTTTTTAATTAATTTTCCTATCCCGTTACCAAACATTTCCGCGGATTTAGTGGGACAACTTACATTCTCAAATATCAATGTGCGGTAATACTAAGATATCTTAAAATTATGTCGATCTCTATTGATTTTCCATAAATTTGGAAGCTTGGTTGGATAAATCTTTAGTATTTCTTAAACAAAACAAAAAACAATAACTCTATGAGTTACAATTTAAACTTAATTTTTAATAAACCATTTTAGAGACAACATTAAAAATACAAAACATGTTTTATTTAGTCTGAGTTCAATATAAGGTTATCTTACTATTAAAAGCCTTAAAACTAATATACAAATTATTTTATTCATATTGAAATATAAATAACTCCGTAACACATTAAACCAAACAATAGTTTTAAAAAATCAACCACATTTCAATTAACAACGAGTGAATTAATGACACTAAAATCATAAAAGTATGAATAACTCAAAACATACTTTGTTCAACATATCTTACTGTTGAACTAGGGCAGCGATATGTAGTTATTCAATTTAATATTATTTTTAAGTTTTTATTAGGTTTTTGAAGTCGGTTTTTTTTTTTTTTTTTTTTTAATAATTTTATTTTCTACTTTTTAGTTTAAGTTTGTACATAATTCGTAGTTTTAAAGTTTCTTTTTCAATTTTTAATAGAAAGAAAATTCATTTTGTTTAATATGGGTAGGCCTACTAAACGCGCTGCTCAAATGAGACAGCGCCGTTTGGAAGAAAGTACCGACGAAAGGGAAGAACGTTTAAAGAAAAGTAGGGAAAGAAATACTAGAAACATTTCAAATGGGAGTGATGAGCAGCGAGCGTATAGACTTTCTCAGAAGAGAGCAAACACGAAATTATCAAGGAAAGTCCAGAAAGTCATGCTCAGCGACTCAGTTTGATTCGTGAACGATTATCAAACGAGACTCAAGAGCAACGTGCTCATAATCTCGGTTTAATTCATGAACGCTTGTCTCACGAGACCGAGGAGCAACGTTCTCATCGTCTCGGTTTGATTCAGGAGCGCTTATCAAACGAAACCGAGGAGCAAAGTTCCCGCCGTCTTCACGTGGAATACGAGCGTCTATCCAATGAATCTGCCGAATCCAGAGCGACTCGATTAGATATTATGCGACAAGCTAGTCGTAATCGTAGGGAGGTATCATCAGTAAATGGTTTTGAACAGGCTATTAACATTTTCGCTGACTTGCCATGTGCTATTTGTTACAAAGCTTTGTATCCACCACAACGCTGTAATTTACGTACTGCTATGTACAGTACGTTAATACCCGAAAAATTGATGCGTCTGTGTAAAATCGTAACAT
Organism: Fissipunctia ypsillon; assembly: GCA_947568875.1. Taxonomy (NCBI): domain Eukaryota; kingdom Metazoa; phylum Arthropoda; class Insecta; order Lepidoptera; family Noctuidae; genus Fissipunctia; species Fissipunctia ypsillon. Next base: position 25,263,407 of record OX387643.1, on the reverse strand, counting down.
GCTCTCGCTGTCAAAATAATATAAGGAAACGAAAAATTCCACCAGCAGCTTTCTGGAATAAAATGACAGTCGCGACTATACCTCAGGAGCTAGCTAATTTGACAAAATTGGAAGAACGATTTTTATGACGTGTTGTGCCGTTTCTTAACCTTTTAACCGCCCGACTTCATATCAGTTGTCGTGCCCCCAGCGCCGGGCAACTTGTATCATTACGATATTTGGTCGTAAATATACGACCCTGGCGAAATGGACACGAAAATATTTGTCGGATTAATCCGTCGTAGGCGGTTAAAGGGTTAAAATAATGAAGCTACAAAACCGTTTCTCTCAAGATTGGTGGACAAGTACCAGTAGTAGTAAGTATTAGGGACAAGTTACTTTATTTGCAAAAGACGTTGTCGAAATCGCTGAAAAACTGCCACTTATGCCAAACCAAATAGGACTAGTTTTGATTGTGGAAAGTCTCGAGAACCTGCAACGCTCCCAAGAGTTTATTGTGGATATGAACAGATTGTATCAAGCTCTAACCTGGTTAATGTCACACAATGTACTCTATAGAGATATTAGACCCCATTTCGAGAATGTTATTGACTTATCTGAAATTGTACAAATTTGTGAAGAGCCTACAAGTAATGGTGAGTCTATGGAGTTACAATCTACTCCTCAAAACAACTACGTGAATATAAATGAAGACATTTCCATACTACACGGATCGTTTCATCAAGCCGATTTAAGATTTGATTTGCAATCTCGGGGTAAACAATGCACTGCTGTAGCACCTGTAGCATGTGCAGCGTTTTGTACAGACGAGGCAAGTCAATGGTCAAAGAGTGACATTGATTTTATAGTAATCCTCGGAGACAAACTCTACCGTGAGTCCTTTGCTTCTAGACTGGACCCCGCAATAGGAGAAGTTAACCCTGATCTTGCCGCGAGTGATCTTGCTCGTCAAATATTATACAACAGAAAGTTTATCCGTCGTGCTCTTGTCACCGCCGGGGTGCCAGCTGTTTTAGAACCCAACGGCTTGGCACGCGACGATGGCAAGAGACCAGACGGAATGACCATAATGCCTTGGAAGTTATGCAGGCCTTTGGTGTGGGATGCAACATGTGTCGACACCCTTGCGCCATCCCATCTTCCTAGTACGGCGGGCTGTGCTGGGGCGGCTGCTGCAGGTGCGGAAAACCTCAAACGGCGAAAATATTCCGATCTTTTTGGGAGTTATATGTTCGAGCCGTTTGGAGTTGAAACACTAGGGCCATGGGGTCCGAGTGCCCACTTGGTTTTCCGAGACATCGCCAAGCGGTTGGTCGACTCTTCACGTGACCAAAGGGCTGGCCTATTCTTTGGCCAAAGAATCAGCATCGCCATACAACGTGGCAATGCTGCCAGCCTTTTGGGCACTTTTCCTGTTGACAGCGATGCGGAAGAATTTTTTGATGCCCTATGATTATATATATATATATATATATTTTTTTACATTTGTACATATTATAATTATTATTTTAAGTCTGTTAGCTTATATATTATGTAATTTTTTCCTTTGATCAATAAATTAAATTAATGTAAAAAAAAAAACAGAAAGAAAATTAATATCTCAGTTTCTGACACCAATTATAATGGTCATTTAGACACAGATCAGAGTCTTGAAGGGTTCCCTAACCTAAAAAATGCTTTGACATTGTTTTTCAGAGAAAATTGTTGCGGACTGCTTACTGCAATTTCTATGACTGTGGCTGTATATATATATCTAAGTATATAACGCTGAAACGGATGCTTATAGATATTGGCTGTTTGATTCACATGCACGTGGGCCTAAGGGAGCTAAAGCTCCAAGACGTGGTGCTGCCTGTTGCATTAAATTTTAAAATGTTGATGAATTACATGGCATACTACAAAATTTGTTTACACCGACGACGAAAGTGACGGCCCAGGATAATATCTTTCTCAATGTGTACTCATTAACTGCTTTGGTTATAACACCAGAGAATGAGGCCGCAAATAAGCTTTTAAATCGACCCCACGATGAGAGAGCTTTAACAGAAATGGCCCTGATGCGTAATCTTTCCAACAACTAGGTTGGTTTTAAGAATATTTTATGACTAGCTTTCCGCCCCGCAGTCACCCGCGGAAACTTCGTTTTCCCGTTATTTCCTATCCCGTTGGTATTTCTTTAAATCCTGACTTAGTGTGTTCTGGAATGCCCATGCCAAGTCGATTTCACTTTTTTGTTATTATTAATTTTATTTTTCTTAATTTTTAATGTCGTAGATGGACAAGGATTACAATTATATACATACACAACACATCTACAACTGTAAACAAAATGTAGATGTAACAATGATAAATTACACCTTTACTGTATTATTGTAACAATTTAAAAGCGCCCTTAAAAGCGAACTGGCGTAATGTTATGTTATGGTATGGCGTAAACTATGCATACACAAACAATCGCAGCAATCGCGAGACATGTGCTGTCGTTTTTTGAAGATTTCTATCGTTTGTGGTTAGTCCATCACCTCCTGACCTGATGATCACGAGATCAAAATGGCAAACGCCCCTTCAAACATCAAAAAAATAATTTACTAAATCAGTCGATGCCTACTCCTTACTGTTAAGGAGTTGTACCTTCCATCATCAGCTCAGCTACATGAGATGATGATTACCATACGCAAGTACTTAAATTACTTCATAAGATTTGCAAAAAACGATGTGTGGGCCCATAAAATTTGAGGGTTGCCCTCGATTTCTCCAAGATCCAATCATCAGATCCTGTCTTGGTGACTATGGGACCACTTCAGAAGTATCTCCTTTCGAACAAAAAAAGATTTTGAAAATCGGTCCACAATTGGCGGAGTAATCGCGTAACAAACAAAAAAAAACATACCGTCGAATTGATAACCTCCTCCTTTTTTTGAAGTCGGTTAATAAAAAACGCTTCTCCTTGAACGCTCCATAAATCGCCGTAAGTATGTTTGTTTCCGGCAGCCCGCACCGCGCACCGCGGCGCCTGACGCCCCGCGTCTCTCTGAACCAGACCTGTGTTACGCAATTCCGCTGGTCTTCGTCACTTATGGAGGCAGTTCTTTCAGACCTAGATGTCGGTTGTAGGTGAGTGCTAGGTACCTACGGTGCATTCGAATTTTTCATTCAGGCTATAAACAGAACAGCACTATAATTCCGTATCACAGTTTCAATCACAATCGGAGTTTGAACGATATTTCTAATCCATTGCTTCATAGGTTTAAGAAATAATTAAAATAAATTGTAATTCCGACCGACTTACCGAGTTCCAAAAAAACACTACAAAGTGAAAAATAACTTTAATTTTGGAAGTCGGTGTCTTTAGTTTTATATTTTCGTTTTTTGCCACAGACTTCCGAAATTAAGGTTATTTTGTTGTTTTTTTGTAAAAAGTTTTTACTTTTTATTTTTATATAAGGTACATACCCCACACAAATTCAAATATAGAAACGCGTTCTGTCGACGGAAGAATAGACATGAAACATCTTTCTACAATCTGTCATTTTGTCTATTCTTCCGTCGACAAAACCCAATGAGGTTATATACAAAACGCGTTTCTACGGTAGTCATGCTACGCGTGCTGCTACGTAAATTACATTGACAGCAAGGATCTCCTAGTCGCAGGGAAGCAGCGAGGCGGAAAGTAGTGTCGTCGAACAAAGTGCCTATGATCGACGACGGTTGTGCATTGACAGACCCGACCCGCACTTAACCCACAGCCAGCAGCGCACGCTTCGCCGTAGTAGCAGACGTGTCAAGTAAATTTTTTTGTACTACTGCAGAGCGACTCATCCTCATCGTCTCTGGGAAGATGGATTGTCTGGTGGATCTGAATTCCCGCCTTAGATTACATCTGACCAATCTGAAATGTTATCAATCAATCTGCCTAGCCTTTTTTTAACTATGTTGGGGTGGGCTGCCAGTCTAACCGGATGCAGCTGAATACCAGTATTTTACATGGAGCGACTACCGCGACAAGTGACTAGTGATACGATACCCCTACCCCCTACCCTACCCTACTACCCTTGGTAACACTGGTTGTTAGACTTTCGGGGTTCTGACGACTCGTAACGACTGTCAAAGATCCACGAATGACAGCTGGAACCAACGGCTTCACATGCTTACCGAGGCACGGAGGAGTCTCGGTATGTAAAGGACCTGATCAATCTGAAACGTTATGCAGGAGCATATGTATACCTAATATCCTCTGGTTTCCATCTCTACGCAGATGATTTGCAGCTTTACCGACATTTTACTGTAGCCTACGCGGGTTCTGCAATTGCTGCAATGAATCATGACCTGGCATTGTATCAGCGATTGGGCTGTCTTTTGGTTAGAAAGTTAACCCAACTAAATCCCAGGCCAGGCAGCAGATTCGTTTGTAATGCGGCTGATGTTGCATCTCTGATGCCTTTATATCTCGATGGTGTACCCATTGACTATACCGAAACCGCTTAAGATTTGGTTGTTATTGACTTCAATATTGACTCCAATCTTTCGTGGCGTGCTCAGGTCATTGAGATCAGTAGAAAGGTATAGACGGCAGCACATCAAGCTACTACAATCTGTCAAATTTCTTTAATAGATTTTCAACTTTATCGCTAAAGCATTAGGTTCAAGGTTGATTGGGAAAATTTTTCAGTTTCGGGTAGCTTGACCTGCTGGCGTCTGTACATTTCTCGTTTCATTCGCTGAAATGCCTTCAAAGTCTCCTGCCCTTGAAGACTAAAATTTCTTTGGCACAAACACTTACTCAGCCGGTTATAGATTATGCCGACGCCAGCTACCTGGATGCTACTGAGGAGCTATTAAACAAGCTTGAGCGCTTGCAAAACTTGTGCATTCGCTTTGGTTTCAGTCTGCGAAGTAAGACCATGTTTCTCACCTCTGCAAGGAACTTTGATGGCTCCCAATCCGCCTTCGCAGGACCACTCGAATTTGGTCTCCTCTTCAACATCCTACACAACCCATCTTATCCTTCCTACCTGCGTGAGCGATTTTCTTACGCTCGCCCTAGCGACGCACCGTGTAGATCACACCATAGATCCCTCCTTAAATCCCACCTTCATAAAACAAATTACTATTCTTATTCCTTCTCTGTCCATGCTGTAAGATTGTGGACTCACTTCCGCCTAGCATTCGAGATTTAAAATCTATTTCTCAATTCAAATATCGAGAAAAAGAGCATTACATTTCCTCTCAAATGTGAGAATTTACATATATATTTATATGTATGTATAGGTTAATAGCATATTTATTGATTTAAGTATATGTTATAATTTTTGCTTTATATGTTTAGGTATATTTAATGTTTTAGTTTAAGACGTCACAAATCATATTCTTCTCATCTTGTTCTCACACACTATTGTCTACATTTCTTTTTCATTTCTCCCTTCGCAGGTCTGCTGGAAGAAATTTCTTAAGAAATAAGCAGTACCTTTGTACTCAATACTTATAATAACGTATCAGTATATGTTATATTGTGTGTACATCTACAAGGTGGGCCAAAAGAAGTCATCCGATGTTGTTTGGCTCTCTTTTTTTTCTAAATGAAAAACTTCAATTCTGTTTTTTGACTATGTTCATTTGAACCTTTAGAATTTTATTGGTCAAGTGGAGAAGATTATATCGGCCAAATGGGCGCCGTCACAATTGATTGCCATACGGGCTCGTTTTATGGCATTTTTCATCACTTCGGCGAGAACTTCGGGCGACAGATTCTCGCACTCGTGTCGAATGTTGTCCTTGAGGGCTTCCAGAGTCTCGGGCTTGTTCACGTAAACACGGTACTTCAAAAAACCCCACAAAAAAAAGTCTGGAACGCTTAAATCGGGCGATCTTGCGGGCCAGTGCAAATCGCCAAAACGAGAGATGAGGCGACCCGGGAACGCTGCCTTCAGAATATCGGTTGTGGCTCGCGCAGTGTATGCCGTTGCTCCGTCCTGTTGGAACCACATGTCCCTCAGTCCTAATTCGTCCAATTGCGGCAGAAAAAACTCGGTCAACATGGCCCTATAGCGCGCACCGTCCACTGTTGTCGTGGCACGGCGTCTGGTCGATGTTTCCGGCGACAGCTCGACATCCTCGGCAACAGCGACGATATTCTCGGCAGACCGGGCGCTCCGGGCCGGCCACCCGTGGTAACGTCTCGTGTGCTCTCATACTCTTCAAGGTTGGTGGCCAAACGGCGCAGCGACGGAATTCGCGCTGCGCCAACACCACATTGTTACGCAAAAAAATAGACACGATTATTCCGCGTTCTTGGGGAGTGTATCGCTCCATGGCTTATTCACTTGTATTCTGCATCTGTCTAGTCCACAAATGTCAAAACAGATTTGACATTGGCGGCCATTTGCAAAAATGAGAGCATCTTCCAATAGGGTGATTTCTTTTGGCCCACCCAGTATATATACCTATATATATAAATATATATACAGGGCGTCCCACGGATATGCCACATGGAGGGAAAGTACCTTGAATATTGTAATGGAACATTTTACTGCAAGAATACATTATTTGAATTTAAAAAAACAATTTAAACTGCATTCATAGATATTTAAATAACTACATGGCTGAACCGGGAATCGAACACGTTACATGAGAAAAATAATAAACCTGTAGCTTTAACATACTTACCGATCGAAAGGCTTCATCATAAACATTATTTTTTGCTAAATAACATAGTATCACAAATAAAAGGAAGACCATGAATTTTAACATTTGATGTGAAATTTTATTCAGAAAATTGAAAAGCTTACATTGCCGTAAGGACATACAACTGACATTATCATAAGTACCTATTACTAATAAATGTACCCACTTGAGAAGTACGCATCATTTCCCTATTATAACTTATGTGCATTATAAAATGATAAAGAAATACGTAATTAGTAAGTACCTGGTTGTATGCAACAAATCGAGCCGTATCCTGAGCCGAAAGACGCGTAAATTATTTTGTCCATCGCAATGCGGCTGGCCGGGATTGTAAAGATATAATTCAAAAATGTATTCCATTTTCAAACTTTTATTCTTTGGTTTATGTGATTTTCATTGTAGGATTTTTGCATTGTATTGTGAATTTTTTACATAACCATGGCGTATCAAAATAATTTTGATTTAATGGAAGCATACTTTTTGAACCACAAAACCATAACATTAGCCTTACAATGCCACCGCGAAAGATATCCTGAGAGACATACACCATCTCGATTTATTATGAAACGGTTGGTGGATAATCTGCAAAATTTGGGACGTTTCGATCATCGCTTACCACAACCGCGGCACCAAATGATAAACACTGACGATGAACTCGACATTTTGATATACTTTGAGGCAAATCCTAAAAGTTCAGTGAGGAAAGGTGAAGAAGTAATCGGAATTTCGAAAAGCAAAATACACCGTGTACTAAAAAAATACAAATTTAAAAGTTACATTGAAGGGCGATTAGTATAAAAATTACTGCTCGGTGATGCAGAAAGACGATTTATTTTCTGCCATGAAATCGAGAGGCTCATCCTAGAGGATCAGTATTTTCTAAATAATATTATCTGGTCAGACGAGACAAACTTTAGCAATAATGGTATGTATTTACAACCGACACAATAATCGCATTTGGTCCAGGGAGAATCCCTTACGTATCCGCGAGACTAATAATCAAGTGCGTTTTTCGTTCAACTGATGGTGTGGGATTGTAAAAATCCGGGTCCTCTTAGTACATTTTTACGAAGGGCATTTGAATACGGAAAGGTATTATTAGAAATACTTGAGATTTTGAGAAATGAGATAAATAATCTTCCGGTTGCAGAACGACAAAACCTTACTTTTCAGCAAGATGGGGCTCCGGCTCATAACAGTCACAGAACAAGGGACTATCTCAATGAACACTCATCCCTGGATCGGGACAAATGGACAAATAAGATGGCCGCCGAGATCCCCAGATCTAACCCCGTTAGATTTTTTTTATACGGTTATGTAAAAAATTTAGTTTACAAGAACCAGTATGGAAGGGTCCACGAGCTACAAGCAGAACTTAGACGTATTATTCTAAATATTCACCACAACAAGATCAAAAAATCGACAGGGAGCGAAATAATCAAAAGAGTGCGACTTTGTATTCAACAGGAAGGGACTCATTTTGAGCATTTGATAAATTGATTAATTTTGTATTCAAAATGTTAAAATTCATGGTCTTCGCTTTATTTTTGACACTATGTTACTTAGCAAAAAATAATCCTTATGATGAAGCCTTTCGATCGGTATGATAAAGGTACGGGGCGATTATTTCTCCCATGCAACGGGTTCGATTCCCGGTTCAACCATGTAATTATTTAAATATCTATGAATGCAGTTTAAATTGTTTTTTAAATTCAAATAATGTCTTCTTTCAGTAAAATGTTCCATCTACAATATTCAAGGTACTTTCCCTCCATGTGGCATATCCGTGGGACGCCCTGTGTTTATTCCTGTCAAACGACGATTTCCCATTCTGAAATTGACTAAAGTGACACAACTTAACTATATTTTAGTTTGACAGCACTAAGATGGCACTGAGTTATTAGCAGTGATCGGAATAGGTAGTACTAATTTGCCTAAAGTTCGAGGAACATAGACGAAAGTCGAAGACTTCCTTATGACTACATTTTCTTACGGGACAACGGTCCCGGAATTCGGGACATCGCCTAAGAACATAAAAAAATAACATAACAACAACATTACTTTTTTATGTTCTTAGGCGATGTCCCGAATTCCGGGACCGTTGTGGTTATTTTTATGTTCCACCTAAGAACATGTGGCGGCACATCTACATCGCCACATTGGAACGCATCACACTGACGTCACGCAAAATCCTGCATCGCGCAATCAGAGTTTACCGCGCGACTAGCAATATATACAACATCCCGACATCAACCGTCGGGCAGTAGCCCACCAGACGAACACCCGTCTGGTCGGAGGATCCTCCCTTTTCTATGGAGGATGAGTGAACTTTACACCCTATTCCTCATGCCTCTATACTGGTGACCTCGAACATGAACGTCAGCGCAGCCTTCGTGCAACTACTACAGCGTGACGTCATCATCATCGCTTTCTCAAGCTTTCGAGCGGTGAGTCACACAGCCAGCCAGCACCCACGGCTTCAACGGGTATCCTGACCACCAGCATGCAGCGACCGCGCATACCTGGTCATCACCCTCAGCCTCATCAGCAACCTTGGCACAACATACTGCACTCTCGGCCGGTCAAACAAGCAGAGAGCCCTTCAAACCTCTCCTGGTCGACGCCAGCAGTCAGCCTCAACCCGGCGCTGTACCACATCCATGCACTGGAGCATAACGCAGCGCCACCCCGACTCACACACTGGGGGCATCTCCGCAGACAGTTCCGACTCACCGTGAACTATGCGGCACCCGGTTCTGACTCACTGGAACTCAACTGGCCCTGGCAAGCATCGCAAGATACACGACTTTGCCCACTATCGACCTCCGGTCTCCGGAGGGGAGTGATGTGGCGGCATATCTACATCACCACAATGGAACGCGTTACACTTGACGTCACGCAAAATCCTGCATCGCGCAATCAGAGTTTACCGCGCGACTAGTATATATACAACATCCCGACATCAACCGTCGGGCAGTAGCCCACCAGACAGAACACCCGTCTGGTCGGAGGATCCTCCCTTTTCTATGGAGGATGAGTGAACTTTACTCCCTATTTCTCATGCCTCTATAAACATAAAAAAATAATGTTATTAATTATATTATATTTTTATGTTCTTAGGCGATGTCCCGAATTCCGGGACCGTTAGGGATTTTTTTATACACAGGCGGTACAGTATTAATACAGTTATTGATTGTAATACTTATTTTGTATCCCAGAAAAATCAGCAGACATGTTTTTTATGATTTTCAAAAATAAAAGACAATCTTGCTATCTTAGATTGAATGTATTCTTTTTTCATTATCTTAAGTGAGTAAGAAAACTCGAAAGCTTATATGTTTATAAAAGTAAAATACCAGCAATAATAAAATAACTAATATGTATAGTACATACTACACATTATACAAATTGTGGGTGTCCTGTAGGTACACCTCTGCCTAACCCTTCAGGGAAACAAGGAGTGATGTTATGATATGTTATACAAATTGTTAATTTGAACGCACAAAATCTCTGACAACCCAACGTGTAAAAAATATATGGATATAAATTATTAGATATCATTTTTGCGAACTATTTATTTAGATAGTTGATTTTTTTTAGTTTCTGGCATTTCTAGTAAATTACTAACTTTACGTAAATACCCTCCGATGTTGCCGTACGCGCATGCCGATTTCGCGAAGAAAACTAACACGTGCTCCCGTGCAAAATGTTAGAAGTTGTAAATGGTGATACAATAGCTCAATTTGTGACTGGTTGCTTAGAAAATATGTGGGGAGATTCTTATGAATCCAAAGCGGGAGATGTTTTAGTCTTGTGTTCTGATAGCGTAGCATATATGTTAAAAGCAGGACGTATTTTAAAGAATTATTTACCAAATATGACACATGTCACATGTTTAGCACTCGCTCTTAACCGCGTTGCAGAACAAATACGTGCAGAGTATTCTGATGTTGATATCAAACGTAAAAAAAAATATTTCTTAAAGCTTCTAACAGAGTAAAACTGTTAAGGGAAAAGTTTCCCAACATCCCAATGCCACCGGAACCAGTCATCACAAGGTGTGGTACATGGCTAAAAGCAGCTTCTTATTATGCCAAATATTATCAAGAAATTAAGACAATTATTAGACTTTTTCAAAGCTCTGATGCTTTTCTATCGGGCATGCTAAATCGGTATTGAACAAAGACAATTTAAAAACTGATTTAGATATTGACGAATACTATAAAATAATTCAAATTTCATTAAAGGCTTTTCAAAAATATAATTTAACTTTGACTGAATCTTTCCATATATTTGATGAAGCAAGAACTGTTCTAAGCTGGTGTTCGTCTGAGCCAGTCAAAATAAAATTAGAAAACGTGATAGCGAGATACCCCGATTTGGATGTATTAAGAGATTTGCGAAGATATTGAAAAAGGTTCAAATGAAAATCGATTGTCATACTAAAAATATGTACATACCTCTAACTTTTGTTGATGTCGAAAGGTCTTTCTCTGGGTGGGATAAATGGGTTTTAAGTGTAAAAATAAATCGATTAAAAATTAAAAATATAGAAAAATCATCGTATGAACTTTATTTTAATTCTTTGGGCTTTTTTCTTAAGCGTGTGAAGATTCAGAGTAAGGTTCAACTTTTTAATATGGATGCATTTGTTCTGAATGAATTTAAGTACGAGTGACAAGTTTGTTTCTTATTGAGCTTAATTTCTGTTCACGTTGTGTCTTACTTTTAAAATAATTGTACGAAAGGAATAAATGGTATTTTAAGACATATACATGATGAATTTGTTTTTCTTAACCTTTACATTGCTATAATAAATATATTAATTATTTTATTAATGCTGGTATTTTAAATTTATAAAACAGATTATATTAGCTTTCGAGTTTTCTAACAAACTAAGATAATAAAAGGAATACATTCAATCTAAGATAACAAGATTGTCTTTTATTTTTCAAAATCATAAAAAACATGTCTACTAACTTTTCTGGGATATAAAATAAATTATATAATTAATAACTGTATTAATAACATTATCTTTTAATTTTCTTTGGCGATGTCCCGAATTCCGGGACCGTTGTCCCGTAAAAAAACATAGTCATATATGACTATATTTTGGAAGCTATGCTAAGCTATGGAAGTCTCCGACTTTCGTCTATGTTCCTCGAACTTTAGGCAAATTAGCACTACCTATTCCACTGGTTATTACTTTAGTGAAAATGGTAATTTTGCTATTCAGAATTTGACGTTTTTTACTAAAAATTTTGATTATCTAACTAAATCCGACTATGTTTAATCGCGACTAAAAAGGTGTGGAATAAAATTAGTTGGCATGAACTAAAACTCACATCAACACCTCGACTTCAGATGCAAAAACTATACTATATCTTTTTTTCTTTTCTTTTGCCTATATCTCGAAAACGGTGTTCTATCGCAAAAAAAAAAAAAAATTTCGACCCCCTTTATAACATCCATAAACCCCTAAAACTTAACATGTTGGTAATAATTTTTCTTATTTTCAATACAAAAAGTGAAAAATTCCAAAACACGTCGGAGCCGCCCCCTGCGTGCCTCTGGCTTAAAAAAAACACAGGGTAGGTACGGGGTAAGTACTCCACGTGGTAAGTAGGGGAAGTACGTACAAAATGACATATGGTTTTGTTTTTGAATCATAACTCTTTATTATCAAATCACAGCACGTTCATATTGTACTCTAGTAATCTTTGGTTTTATACCTATAAATTATAATAGACATTTAAAAGATAAACAAACTAGAAAAAATAAACTACTCAAAACAAAATAGGGCCCACCCCTAGTTATTTTAGAATTTTGTCTAAGAATAAATAATTAGGTAAGCATTTGTGAAGTAAAGCACTAAACTTTATTCTTGACATGTGTATGGGTCCTTATCAATGTTTCGAGCGTCAATTTGAGCGTTGAATTCAAGTGGGTAGACAGAAAAAGTGAAGTGCTTGAAAAAACATTTATTGCACAAATTTTGCCACTTGTGTTCTCAGTCCGATTCTAAGCGTTGACGCTACGTGTCACTTTCTGTCACAGCTTTTTTTTATTTCGGTGTTAATCGTGGATACTATGCCTGGTTTTTGTCGTCATATGGACTTGGAAAGCGCAGCAAGAGCTGTTGCTATGCTTCAGGAGGGAGGATCTCAGAGATCTGTAGCAATACTTCTCGGTGTGTAGCAATACTTCTCGTATCCGAAACGTGTGGGAACGCTTCCAGGAGACCGGGAGTGTAGCTAGGAGGCCTGGATCAGGAAGAATCAGAGCCACAACTTCCCAGGAAGACCGGTACATTAGGTTAACTGCACGACGAAAGCGTACTGTAACTACCCGGGCCTTACAAAACCGGCTGCGGCAATCTACTGGTACCAGAGTCAGCGATCAGACCATACGTAATCGTCCCCACGAAGATGGTCAACATTCCCCAGTGCGTGCTGTTCGACTCAAACTGACAAGAGCCGATCGACAGCTCAGTTAAGGTACGTTCGCGAGCATTTGAACTGGACAATAGATAACTGGAGGGCTGTACTCTTTACAGACGAATGTAAGGTCAAGTTTTTCAGTGATGATAAACGAATCCGCGTGTGGAGAAAACAAGGTGAATATTTTACAGCACCATGCATCTACGTAACAGACCGTTTTGGGGGCCCAAGTGTTATGGTATGGGCGGGAATAAGCTTGGTAGGCAAAACAGAGCTGGTAATTCTGGATGAGGGTACTGTAACCGCCCCCAGTTACGTTGAGCAGGTAATCCAACCTCATGCCAACCCATTTTCACAAAGAGTGGGCGCTGGCTTTGTTTTTATGCATGACAATGCTCACGCACATACGGCTCGTGCCACACAAAGAGCACTTTCTGAGGCCAATATCACAGTTTTGCCATGGCCAGCTATGAGTTCCGACCTCGACCCCATCGAGCACTTATGGGATCAATTGAAAAGAAGCCTTAAAAAAAACTACAGCCATGTTAATAGTCAACAGGAACTCATAAACGCGCTAAAACTCTGTTGGGAACGAATTCCGGAACAAAATGTTACCCATCTTACCGAAAGTGTACCAGACAGGCTCAGAGTGTATACAGAGCAGAGGAGGCCCCACTCGCTACTAATCATAACATTGTTCATCAAGTGGTTACAAGAAAAGGGCGATAGACTAAGTTAATTTTTCAAGTTAATTTGAGTTTATTTCCTTGAAAAGTGCTTTCTTTGTGTAAATCGATCAAAATAAACAAATTTTACACTTGACTAAGTTTAAACAATTTTTTAATCCCTACTCCAAACACATATATACATAAAAACCACTTTATTATTAATAGTTTTAAATAACAGCCTAAAAACTTGGTGGGCCCTATTTTCTTTTGAGTAGTTTATAAAAAAAAATATTAAACTGAGATCAACGAAAATCCATTTTGCCCATACCATATGGACAAAATGGCATAACACATATGGACTAAATGACATACACGACGAAACTATAAAATTAAAGGCAAAGCTTGCAAATGAATCGCTTGGTTCGTTTAGAAACGTCCGCGCAAGAAGCGTGGGCCCAATGCGAACAACTTAAACACCGCAACCAGTCTTCTCCAGGTCTTGATCGGGAAAAAAGATCATTGCAATATATGCAAGCGCAATCCTTTTCGTCATCTTGAGCGTTGCTTGGCAAATCTTCATCACTGTCTTCTTCGAATAGAGATTTGGTAACGTTTCGTCTCTTCTTCTCTGGAGGAGCTTTAGGTTCATTTTTTGACTTGATTTCGTTCATGTTTGGAGTAGAAGTCAAAATCAAAGCGGCTTGTCGTTTCTTTGGTTTACGCTTTCCTTGGCCACTTATGTAACGTCCTTTTGGAACAGGAGATAAATTCTCAATAGGCACTGCTAGAGTATGGGATGAAGGACGATTTCTACTACCAGATGGGCGATTTTGATTTAGAGCAGATAAAATAAGGTCTTGACCAGTGTTTGCTGTTGAATTGTCAGCTTGTTCAGTGTTGTCGGTTGTTTGAACTGTATCATTTTTGTCAGGTGTTACGTCACGGAATATTTACTGCTGATGTGGAGTTTGTGTAGATTCAAGAGCTTGAAAATCGTTCGTTACGGAAAGTAAAATTGAATCGTCTAACTGCTGTGTAGAGGATCTAGCTATGGGAACTGGACTAGGAGCTATTTGCTGATGAATGTCTTCCAGTGGTATGTTTGTAGTCTCCGCAGGTTCGTACATGTAATCGGGAAATATTTCAGGATTTAAAGACCAAATGCCAGTGCTTTTAAATCCGTTACAACCATTTTGCACTGTAGCTGCCTTACCATAAGCTTCATTGAACAGGCCAGCAATCTGAAACTGTGTAACAACACCTTCTGGGTGTTGTTTTAGCCATTTGGATGTCTCTTGGTTAAAATAAGTCTTTAAGGGCGCGAAAAATGAGACGTCTAAAGGTTGCATACGATGAGTGCAATGTGGAGGTAGACAAATAATAATAATGCCGTTTTGTTTCGCTTATTCTAAAGTTTCAATCCCTTTGTGACTTGCATGCCCGTCGACAATCGATATAACTTTATCGTCTATGGACGATTTAACAAAGCTTTGGAAGTGCTGAAGCCATTTCAAAAATAAATCTGTTGTCATCCATCCTGATGGTTGAGCTACACCTAAAGTACCAGGAGGTGCTTCATCGACCAGTTCATTTTTCATATTTTTCCTCGAAACTATCATCATCGGCGGAACAAACGTACCAACAGCATTAACACAGCAAACAACAGTGGTGTTGGTTCCACGTTCTGCGCTAGTTATTATGCCAACTTGCTTCCTGCCAGCAGTAGCCAATATCTTCTGGGGTTTTTGTACAGTAGACAGGCTTGATTCGTCAGCGTTATAAAGATGTGGCCGAACGTTCTCAGATTCCAGCAGATTTGCGCATATCTCAAAGAACTTTTTGACTTGTGGCCGATTAAAAGCCTGAGCACGAGCGGCTGAGGTAGCTTCTGGTTTGCGTAAAGAAATGTCTTTATTTCGTCTTAAAAATCCATCTAACCATTCTTGTCCTGCTTTCTGTTTTTGTAGGTTAAACTTATGAGCGAAACCGTTTCTTTCAGTCATCTCAAAACCTAATTCTTGAACACGCGCCACACCACGCCACGCGCTCGCGTCAGTCCAAACAAACGAGATTCAAGTAATTTCAAATGCTCAACTAATTTTCTTTCCACATCAGGTGGAAAAGTAGCTTTCCAAGATCCTAGACCCTTTGCACTGGACTCCAAAGTTTTGTTACTATTCGAAGCATGTCTTCTGAGAGTTGCTTGTGGTACTCCAAATGTTTTAGACGCCTAAAGCCAGCCCATTTTATTACTGAGAACTGCTTCTATAGCTTTACGCATAGATTCCTCACTCGAAGATTGGCGATCAGTCTTACGCTTATAATTACACGGCATTTTGGTATATCTGTAAAGAAATTAACAGCGTTGAATAAAGGTAGGTACAATTAATTCATTGAGACTTATCTTATGGACAAAACGACATACGTATGTCATTTCGTCCGTTACCTATGTGTGTCATTTTGTCCATAAAGCATTATAAAAATCAAAATTCAACAATAAATGTAAAATCAATATTATTTAAGGGAAAAGTTATTTAAATGCAACAATATGTAATTAAGGGGTGCAATAAATGTACACACAAGGTAAAACCATGAAAAATCTAACATTAAAACAAGAAACTCCTTCCTATAAGAAAAAAACTCGAAACTTACCAATATTTATTTGTCTTCGGCCATAGCACCCGAACGAAAAAATGCCGCGAGTTCACGTTTTGACAGGTTGGTATGAGCCGGTAGGGTCACGTGATATAGTTGTCTACGGCGGGCTAGACGCGGCAGAATTTGAAATATGACGGATGTGTCGTTTTGTCCGTATATGTCATTTTGTAAGTAATTCCCTACCACGTTGAGTCGCGATTGTCAAATTCGATTTAGTCGTGTCAACATTATTTTTAAATTTAGTGCAATTTTTTTTGCAGAATAACATAACATAACATCACGCCTTGTTTCCCCGAAGGGTTAGGCAGAGGTGTAGTACCAGAGGTGTAGTACTTGTTTTTTGCAGAATAGCTTTAAGATTCTCATAGCCAAAAGTAAGGAATTTTAGTGATAGTTTAGTTCGGTGTACAAAGGAATGGCCACCATCACCCATCCACGGACCAACCGCGGTAAGCGTAGCTTAACCTGATCGATCGACCCGTGCGGCTGTTATACTTAGCCACAAGCCCCACTCAAACACCTGAAACCTGTCGGTAATACCTAAGTATGTACATGTTACAATAGGATTCGGTTTAAATTGACAGTTCAACAACATTTGCGTTATTTATTTACGTTGTGGAGTTCAAAAATGACTAAAACTTTGGCGAAGACTTCACTTATCAAACACTTATTTTTTTTTGTAATGTTTGCTATTACTTCATACAAAATGCTGTATGTACAAAAAAAAATTACTACGCCTGATGTACAAATTAATAGTAAAATATTCTTGTCTTATCAGCTATCCAAAAAGGTATGAAGATTACAAAGTCATGGACTACATTATGAAAATTGTACGAAAAAGTAGGTATCTTTGGATTTGTATTTTAGGTTTTTGCCATCGAGTTCCGAAATTAAAGTTATTTTTCACTTTGTACCTGATACCTGAGAAAAAGGGTCTTGACAGACTGACAGACAGGCGGACAACGAAGTGATCCTATAAGGGTTCCGTTTTTTCCCTTTGAGGCACGGAACCCTAAAAACGCGCGAAATGCATTCCGACTTCGTTCGTAAGTTTACTCAAATTCGGATTTTACCAAGTTTTATAAAAATGGTGCTAAAAAGTATGGTGGTAATGGTGCCCACCTCGGGAGCAACACTATTTTAAGCTAGAGTGACGTACTTTGAATCCCTCGCTGCACTCTGGATTCAAAGAAACACTCGCCTTTAAAATAGTTGTTTGCCTGGGCAAACAATCTACTATTTCGTATCCCGGCAGTACCTTTCCGTGGGATAATTTCCGACATCCACGCGGGCGAAGCCGGGGGCAAAAGCTAGTATATCTATCTATATATTCATCGAGAAAATAAAACTGACTACAATGGAGGAGGAGGTAAGAAATGACAACACATTATAAATATCAATAGTTTATTACATAAATTATAGCCAAGCTTACACTTCATTGTTTCTTTCACCTATACTGATTCGTAGTAAAGATTTAAAACTGCGCTAATTTTTACTATCTCTGTATACGACGCAGACGTACGGCCATCAAAATATACTCGAGGCAGGACAAACCTGCCCTAACCGCACGCCTGCTTAATCTATATAAAAAGAATACTTATAAATAAAATCTAACATCACTCTATGTTATAATTAATTAGGCTATGATTGGTGTTACTACGGTTCCTATTCCAATTGCGTCTGATAAAAATTATTCCTAATTTGATCTGCATAAGCATTTAAAACTAATTAATCATTTAAGGTTATGGCTTAACAGCGTATCACATATCAGGGACCTTTCTATTGATTTGCGCGTTGATTCAACAAAAATCGTCCACCAGTGAATTGCAATACGGATATTGCGTTACATGATTTCGCACTTGCAGGAATCCAATTGGTTTTTAAAACCTCATTAACCTTCAACGCTTATAATGAGTTATCAAATATTGTTACGGCATCTTAAAAGACTTAGATAAAGTCAGAAGTACCTACATAAATGCTTCAAAATATGTGGCGATGTAAACCACAATTTCTTACAAAAGTAAGCTCTAGTTAGGTTAGTGATAGTTTTAATGAGGCTTTATTTAAATTAATTTAGTTGTATTTGAAGTTAAAAGCCCAAAATCAAAGCGCAAACCAATAAGAAAACACATTTTGTGACAGAACTCGTTTCAAGATGGCGTCTGCAACCTGTCCGCCATCACTGTCTAATCGAGGCATACGTCTTATTGCTTTATCGAATACAGTTTAATATCGGGTACAATATACATCTTATTAGATAAACAATTAGATTCATTTTCCATAGCACAAAGGACGAAATAAATTGACCCAAGTGTAAAAGGACCAATGTTTTATCCGCCATTTGCATTACTTAACTGTTGTAATTTAAAAAGTCTGTTAGACTAACTTTCAAATACTGGACTCGATTTGTTTTCGCTTGCTTGTCCAACGTATCAAAACTCTTATTATATTCTTCATTTAGACTATCTAATTTTTTTAAGTATTAGTAAATAAACATCATTTTTATTAGATTATTATAACTATTGTATGGGTTTGGTGTTATGATGGACTGACGAGGTTGTCGCATGTCGCTGAATAGACCTAAAGATTTCTATCTTCATTCATCGCAAAAACTAGGTGATTCACGTATAAAAACTAGGTGTCCTATGAGCATGACCTGTGACAATCTCGGCAAAAATATTTTATTCATGAATTTTTAAAATTCGCTTATATTATGAATATTGCTAATTATCACTAACATCGACAAAGAATAATGTCAGCTGCACTGTTTATGTATATCAAAAGTTGCCATGAAAAATACTCGAATTATATTATTATTATCAAATGTATGATTAAATAACTGAAAGTCAAAAATTCATGAATATATTGATGTACATGTAGATATAAATTTCTATATAGGTGATGCTTTATAATATGTATGTACTAAGAATTGGTGTGATCCGTGGCATGAAGGCAATCCTAATTATGTCTACAAAAATACATAAGATCACAGTAAAATGGGAATACAAAATGGTGGATCTGACAACAGTTGCGCAGATTTCAAACTAAGTATTTTAAAATTTATATGATCTAATCTAAAGAATATGGGGTAAAATACAAAACGGTATTTTTTTAAATTAGAGATATAGTAACATGTTATGAGACAATAGTCGGTAATAAAATGGCAAGGAATCATAAGAGTGTAAAACATAATGTACGGCAAGAGATTACAGCGTAAGTAACTATGGAGTACCCTTGATAAACTCATCGGCACTCATTTGTTTAAGTACCAAAACATAGACATGTGTTCAAACAAATATTAGTTGAAATAATGTCCAGAACCTTGGAACGAGCTGCTCCACTTATACTTAGTTCGAGGTCGCGGGGTTCATATTATTGCTTAGGTAAAGTTTCTCTTTGAAGTAGCATTAGTCAAAAATAAAATTTCAATCATGTCTGTGTTTAGAGAGTACCGTTAGAATGGCAACAAACTTAGTACGCATATTTACATTTGCAGATCGCATGAAAGTAGTTCTCCGTCACTGTAATTGTAACGGAACTACACACAGTTCGGCACAATGTTCCAATACTTTAAAATATTTGCAGGCAGTATTTAATGGTTACAAATAAATTCGGTACCTACATATTTTATATCATTTTTCATCAATATCCGTAAAACACTTCATCAAAAAAATAGTTGGAAGACAATACATATTCGAAATGCAAATATATTTTAGTGTCATTTAGGTATGTACATAATATAATTAAATAAACAACATTCAACGATGTGCAGGTATATTTATGACAGTTTTACAGTTGGTAAAAAAACAAAGTAAAGACCGCATGTCATTTTATAAATTATACGTAGGTACCAAGAATGACACTGTATCAATATACTTAATTATTTGCGAGCAGGGTTTCACACTATTGAAATGCGAATAATGACTTATTTTAAAACAACGGTAATTGATCTCTACGCTATATCCAAGGGAGACAGGTAGAGTTTATGGCTACGACAATTACATAAAACTGTAGTGTTACCTAAAGATGACATAAATAAAATTGACGTTCAACTTTTCGATCGAAGTAATCGCGGATTCAATCATCATAGTTGTATGTATTATTAGTTGAACACAAAACGGTTGACAATTACAGATAGATGTTGGCATATTGACGCCTACGGCTTATACAGATTGGATCGATTGATTGAATTTGATACGTCACATGCGTAGTGCAAAGCTCTCCAAATTGGACATGGCCGGATGCACCGCTAAAAAACTGTGGGAAAGGTTCATTTGCAATATTTAGTTTCGTTTAATAAAATTAATACTTACAATTGAGTTTTATTTGTTTTAAACGTATTTGAGTACATTATTTATATTTCGAGTATGAACCAAAGTTACTGAAAGACCCGTTTAAGACCAAATAATTCACGATGACATAATACACAGGTAGGAACCAAAGGGTTTCGACTGTGACAGACAATATATTCTGCTTTGGCATTGTCGCTCAAAGCGATGCCTTGTCAAAGGAACCGAGACAGAGCTATCATAGACGGCAATGTTCTTACGTGTCCAGATACAAAGTCACTACAACACTAACAGATCGATAGCCCTTGCCTTTTTGATATCATATTAATTAAACACCGACCAACACAAAGCTTTGATGACAAACATTGTTAGTAGTTCTAGAAGCTGCTGCGCATTCCTGAACTATTCACTAATTAATATCACGGTGTAGTTGGTCGAACGAATTCCTCCTAGAATATTTTGTTGTTATCAAAGTGTACAGACGCGAAATTAAAACCCTACAGGTTTTTGTCTGAGTTTATGAGAACTGAAATTTTTTTTCTTCGGCTTCCCGCTAATGATAATTGTAGCTGCGCCACTGGTAGACAGTATAATTCTATCTGTCCTTATGTCAGGCCGGTAAGATTCCATAATCTCTTATAGATTATTGGGACGTTAAAACCATAGATAGATAGGTTTTTCTATCTCCAGTATGCTGAAACTGGTGACGACGGGTTCGGCGGCAAGATTAACCTACGAATTCGTCACCTTCAAAATAACAACGGCGCTCCTAGAAATATTTAACTGAATTATTACAGTGTATACCAATAGGTTTGAAACGTTTGTCTAAACTGTACGCAAAGCAGAAGCAAGATTAGTGCTATCTCATGTCCTTGCGTTCTTCCCCCTTCATGAAATACAAAATCTGCTTAATTATGGATCACGATTTACAGAATAATGTATTTGTATATCGACTATCTGAGATGTTAGCACCTGCTTTTTGCAGCAAGGAGTTCGAATTGTTACCAACTCAAATTTTGACTTTTGAAAGTTTTCCACCGAAAACAAAAGAATGCGAAATAGAACTGAGAACAATACAATGATTAATACTGCCTTTAATACAGCAAGAACTAAACACAGTGTTATGAAACACCAACACCATCCCTGGAGAGCATGCTAGTGAGGGTATAATGAAGAGATAGTCAATATTTTTATACGAAAATATTATTAAACAATTTTCATTTTTTAAATATTTCAACTGCTAATGAAACTGTAATTTCATTTCGATTAATTAGCGAATAACAGGCGCACGTTTTCTCCGAGAATTTCATGTACTTAATTAAATCCTCGTATCCAGCGGGGCAATTGCGTAACACAGTGGGAATCGGTTTCATTTTGACGGTTCAACAACATTCATTGCGTTATTTACGTTGTTGAGCTGACAATTTTTCGAACATATGAAGCAATGGATTAGCAATTTGCCTCAAAATCATTCATATTGTGATTGAGTGTGTTACGCAATTAGGGTGCAGATCATTGGAAAATAAATTAATAAAACCGGCCAAGTGCGTGTCAGACCACGCACAATGAAAGGTTCCGTGGGTGGGCTGAATTTATCCCAAGAACAAATATAACATTTATACATTACAACCGCAAAAGTAAATTGGCCGACTATATTAATCGTTAACTTGTAAAGCCTATAATTAGCTATGATAGTTTTCCCTGTAACTTTGGTATACAGGGCTATTTTTAATTGGCTATGTTAACCCCGCAGACGCGATGGGTATCGATGTCTAAAGATGATAAAGCAGAAAAAAAAATGGCGATTGTTTGTGTCGTCATCGACCGCAGTTATTATATAGTCACTTGAAATATCAGTTTAAATTTTTTTTTTTTTTGGTGAACTTTACTGACGTGATGGGTGTCGATATCTGATCACAGTCAAATATAAGGAAACAGTGTTTCTCAACTCATACTTCCAGTAACATTACTAACAGTGGTCGTTGACCTTCCAAACAAAACATCAATTCTTTTTATTTTTTATTTTATCGTATTTAGATATCGATACCGATACCCATCGCATCTGCGGAGTTTAGCTAGTCAATTAAAAATAACCCTGTATAGGCTACTGCCGTGAATTTTTTCATATATCTAAAAACAACTATTTAGCTGGCAGAGGGGTACACGACTAACAAAAATTAGCACTTTAAAGCTTAATATTTCGCAAACGGAACCCGAAAAATGGTTATCACACACCCGCCACATTTTTGAACGGCCTATCCAGCGACACCCCGCACCATGGGATAGACGAAAAAAAACTAATCCCCACTTCGTTTAGGGAAGGCACCCTAAAAAAAAAAAATATTTTACTACTTTGTCGGCGTGATCAATATGTATACCCGTGCCAAATTACAGTTTTCTAGCACTAAGTCTCTCGAGCTAAGCCTCGGACAGACAGACAGACGGACATAGCAAAACTATAAGGGTTGCTTGTTGACTACGGAACCCTAAAATGATGTTACATAGTTACAGTCCGCGCCACGAATCGTTTTTTGTAATATAGACTGACTTCAGGAAAACATAGCAGAAGTCAAATCGGGAAATCTTGCGTCATGTCCAAATCTAGTAATATTACAGGTTCCTTCTGTCAATAATACTCGCATGACAGCCGGAAATAGCAGAACGTGCCTGAGCTTGTACGAAGCTGTCTCGGGGAATCATTTTCAGTCACCCTATCCGGATTTTGCTTTGGCTTAACCTCAAAGATCTGACAACCTGCGCGGCAGCCATTTTAAGAAAAGCTTCTCGAAAAGATGAAACCAGAAGGCCTATTATCGTATTTAAAAATCATCCAAATTCAAGTCGCAATCTCATCTCAGCAACAATCAATGTCAAAAATGTAGCGAAATTTGAAGTAAGTATTTTGGCAGATTGAGACCGAGATTAAAATGCGAATGTTCTTTAAAGTACGAGAATTGCCGCTCTGCACCCTAATTGCGTTGCACTATCAATCACAATCTGAATGATTTTGAAGCAAATTGCAAATCCATTGCTTCATATGTTCGAAAAATGTGTCTGCTCAACAACGTAAATAACGCAATTAATGTTGTTGAACTGACAAAATTAAACCGATTCCTACTGTAAGTGTATTATGCAATTAGGGTATAGAGTGATCTGTTTCGGTCAAAATAATTCACTAGTAAATATTTAATATCTACTACGAGATAACTGAAGTTCCATGTGTTATTCGAAGCTTATAAAGCAAAGCGCAGACCAGACAAGTGCATAGGTCCTGTCATTGAATAATGAACCTTAATAGCAGTGAATGAAAGTGCAAACAAAACCAACGCGAGTGTGCTCAAGGACGCCCGAGGAGCCCTTTGATGTCTGCATTGATGTTCGTACAACTTTGCACTTTATGACAATGGTTATAATGTGCAATGTGCACTGGCCAGTCTGAAGAAAATCCTCTGCTTTGCGCTCCATTTTGGTCTGCGTGGAGCCTAAGGTTCTTAATGAAGTGGCAATTAAAACCCACGGATCTATCAAATTCGCTAACGTACAGTGATTTACGACCCGTAGGCATCCACTAAGTCTTGATGAAGGTAGTAGGAACTCGCATTATGATTAAATGTGGATCAGAGATGATTAACAATTTTGAATTGTAATTATAACTTGAATAAAAAGATAATTTTCAAGCATGCAGGTTTATATCGTATTTGGTTTTTTTCGAGTTTGAACATTTCCCGGGAAACTTCCAATTTTTCTTTCCGTAAGAACCTAATTCGAACTATTACGAACAGTTTAAACCAAAATTAACCGCTTTGGTCCAACCGTTCTCGAGTTTTGAGCTTAGCAATACATTTAGCCATTTATTTTTATTTATATAGAAGATAATGGGAATTTAAAATGTTAAAAGCAATTTGTAGAAGAGCTCGCTACCTCTCAAGGAAACTCGTTTTTTTAATAAAGGTATTCTTAAGAATTGAGAGACCTAGCACGCCAATTTTAATGACAATAGTCGCCTTTTAAACAAAACAAAAAAAATCGGTTTAGAAGTTTAGGAGCTATGATGACGCAGACAGATACATACAGATACACAAGTTAAACTTGATAACACCCTTTTTTTCATCGGGCGTTAAAATCAGATAGAGGGGTTTCCAAACTTATTTTGTCTACTGCCCACTTTGAGAATAAATTATTTTTTAGCGCCCCCATTTTTTCACCTACTTAAAAACCACTACCTAGATGAAATTACAAATCGCCCCCTAAGCCTCTACACAACGCCCCCATTTCTTTTTTATGTCTCTTACTGCCCCCCTTTAGGCCTGCAGCGCCCACAAGGGGGGCGTTATCGCCCACTTTAGGAAAGGCTGAGATAGACGAAGTCTTTATAGAAAATATTTAAGAACAAGAATGCTTCAACGCTTCTAATAAGAAAACTTGAAAATGGTCTTAAATTACTGGTCGTCGAAGCACTAGCACAACAAAACGGAACTAAATTTCGGTATAAGCCTTGTATTCACTCGAAGACAAAACGGCTTTCGTTTTCATTCTTTTTTGAGTTGCCAGTACCAGACAAGTGGAGCGATCCTTAGCGTTGGCGACAATGTGGACGACTATTAATATTTAAATATAGGAAAATTAATTATAAGTACGACCGTAATAATGAACTAATTTAATTCCAGCATAATTATTAACAAAAGCGAAAACATTTTGACGCACAGAAATGATGATTGCATAACGTTATTGAGTGATGCATACAAATGTACCGACCTCGGGTTTTTCTTCTTAGGTATGTTAAGTACTTTATTGATACCGAGTTTGATAGTTTCACGTTGTACGTCAAAGTTCTGATTATACGTAAAAGCTTAAAACGCATAGATAATATACAAATAAAACCTGTTTACTAATAAAATCACTAGTAAAAGACAAAGAAGAAAAAATAAACAGGACAGTAGAATCGAAACAGTTCAGTGTAAGTCATAAAACGGTGAGATAAACACGCGCAGTATGAAGCACTAGCGTTGGCCGGAAAAACGCTATTTAGAATCAGCACGCGATGCTCAAACACAACCGAAACAGGTTCCATGCCTCTGACCTCAGCCGCACATTTCTGTTTTAAAAATATGCTATTAAACGTAAGTCGCAGATAATTTGCATACGTAACGTGTAAAACCGCTCGCTCCTAAACTGGATGCATTTTTGAGACATTGTGCCGATGACATGCGCACCATTTTAATTATATCTAATACTGCCAACACATGGTTTACGCGTTGTTGAGCATTTTTTTTTTTGGTCTTTATATTCATACTATTGCAACGCAATGCGAAAATATAAAAAAAAAAATCAATCCTTCATATTGTCAAGTGTTGGGTACATATTTCAATGGGAGGAGCGCACTATTACCTAATTAACTTCTTACGGTACAATAGTAAAAAAACCCGGCTCGCAAATCGCTGTGGCAAAATGATACACAACATAAAAATAAACATATAAGTATGACCTAGCTGCCAATGTGCACTAACAAACATGTTAAATAAATATAATTTTTGTTAAAATTAAAAGGTGCTTTCTGAATCGGATGTATGACATACAGTTTAACAGTAATTTTGTTATAGAATCTGTAACTATCGAATGTACAAGATGAAATGGCTAATTGAGCAATTTTGATGATCATGAATGAGAATTGACCACCAACTACTGCTACCACACATAACATTACGTTTGTATAAAAATATGAACTTAACATCTTAAATTACGAATAAACGATTATAAACTAAATACAAAATCATTGATTACTTAGTTTGTGGTGCAGACGGTTGGTGGTGCGCCTATCGCTCAAATTGTCGCTCAGCTGTCGTTGAAGGCGCGAAGCATTCAAATATCTATACATTCGCTTCGTAACATCACAAGCTGGGAAGCAAAGCACTTAAAACTATATTGGCATTTATTTTGTTCAGTAAACAAAATTAATACTAGCATCGTTAACATTTACAGGCAGTGTTAGGCTGGGTGTAGACAAGCAACTCCAACTTCATGTTCGGCTTTGAACATTGGTTGTGAGGTCTGACCATCGAAAAGACAAACCTTTTGGAAATTACTTAGTAATTACTTATGTGATTTTTATACTGTCCCAAATATTAGCAGAAACTGTCAACATTTGGTGCAATGCATAAATAAAAGTAGGAAAACTAGATAATACTTGCAACTAGGTAATGCATTGATGAAAAGATTGGCTCATCTGATAAAGAAGTATGTCTTATTGACTTTGTGTCATGGTAAAAATTTGTGTACCATCTTAATTAATGCATGTATGTCGATGAATTAAATTGATTCTAATAAAGAAATGTCTCTATGAAGTAGAATACAGTACCGATGATGTACTTATATTGAAGCTTGTATTTATTGTTGAAATATCTGGTACAAAATATGAACCAAAACATACAATGAATGTAATCAGTCTTAAAACTGCAAAATGTTGAATAAAATGTTGAAGTTGACTTGTGTGTCTTCACCCTTACCAAACTGAAAACCACAAAATAAAATATTAAAATATATATAAGTAATTCTTTTAAGTTACATTTTAAAGCAATTTAACACTAAATTATTCAGCCTTATGTACATGCGATGTAAAAAGGGAAAATACGTACGAACTTAAATGCATTTATGTGGCAATCTATAAATTAGTTAAGTACTTCAGTTCAATCACAATTTTTGAGGTTCAGCATAAACCAGCTTTGAGTATTCTATAGTGGGGTTAACATTGTCGTTAGCCATCTGCCACTGTTACCTAAAGTCAACATTAACTTGCAATAAACACCTCAAAGCCTCATCAATATTAATCCAATTATAGAATATGAGATACTCTAAAGCACATCTATACACTTTTTCAATTATAAATCTCTTGAATATACACATTTCCTCGAAAAAATTACAGCAAAATTGGCTAATTACAATTTAGATATATCTTATTTTTACAAAAACTGTTCAATTTTCCTGATTATGATGGTGTAACATTCATAATAAATTATTGTAAGTTTTGTGTAAAGGAAACTTATAAAATAAGCTTCAAAAGCGTAAAGAGAATGTATCAAAGTTTATAAGTACAAAAATATGAATAAAAATAATATTAACATACATCAGTCTACATAAAAAATGTTGTCATGTATGTTGGCTAGCAATTAACTAAAAATAATTTTATCACCATACTTCATAATTTCTCTTTAAATAAATTTCTTTACGTTCAGCCCAGAGAGTGGGATATAATAGTTTTGATAAACAAAATAAAATGAAAGTTAAATGTTTCGTTGTATATAGTACCTATGTAACAGTAATCATAAAGCTTTCGTAAGTGGATGTCAGTAGTCTTGAAATTAGGCCGGCAAGTCCATAGTTGTCACTCAAGCTGTCACTATACAACACAACAGTTCAATAAAAACATTAAAAAAAGAAATATAAACAGCACAATATCAAGATACCTTAACATCACTATGAAAAGAAGTCCTTTTTACCCCTATACCTAAACTCTATGGCAGTTTTTTAGAAAAATATACAAAATGCATCATTTTATTATTAAAGATCACTGTCGCGTGTGGCTGCACTTCCAGATCCAGTCCCGTCCCCACTAGCACAATGTCACTCACACCAGGAAGCCGTAGGGGCCACTGCCTCGGATCTGAGCGCGCATGCTTTGCACGCTGTTCATGATCTTCTTCTGGTGGCCGACCAACGTGACGCCCAGCGACGCCAGCTGGTGCACCGTCAGCTCCACTACGGCGTCCATGTCCAGGACGCCCGCCGCGCGGAACTTCTCGATGTACCGTGACATCTTGATGCACTCCAGCCATTCTTCCACCGACGAGAACTGAATCAGGTCAGGAGTGTCGCCTGCCAAAGGGTCGGCAGAACGATTCTGGGCAATTTTTCTCAATGTATCTGGACAGCGGATCAGTTTATCTAAAGTTTTCACAATGCTAGCAAATGTGGGACGGTGTGTACGCTCTTTCTGCCAACAATCGAGCATCAACTGATACACCGCCTCGGGGCAGTCCATGGGCGCCGGCAGCCTGTATCCCTTCTCGATGGACTTAATCACGTCCTGGTTACTCCAGTTCCAGTATGGACGTTCACCGAAACTCATAACCTCCCAGCAGACGATGCCCATAGACCAGACGTCACTGGCTGAGGTGAACTTTCTGAACGCGATGGCTTCCGGTGCAGTCCATCGAACGGGAATTTTGCCACCGCGTGTTGTATATGCGCCATCCGCGGTCGACTCTATCTCTCGTGACAAACCGAAATCAGCGATTTTGCATACGAGTTGAGAATTGACAAGTACGTTACGAGCGGCGAGATCACGATGAATATAATTCATTTCAGACAGGTACTGCATCCCCGTCGCGATGCCACGTAGCATTCCTACTAATTGCACAACACGGAATTTTCCGTCGTTAGCTCTCAAGAATGTGTCCAGAGAGCCATTCTCCATGAACTCTGTTATGATCATGATTGGATTGCATTTTGTGACTACTCCTTGTAAGAAAATAACATTCGGGTGTTCAAACTGTCCCATTATAGAAGCTTCAGCAAGGAAGTCGCGTCTCGCTCGTTCTGTGGAGCCCGGTTTAAGGGTCTTGATGGCAACATCAATCTCTTGGCCGCAGCTGGCTGGCAATTTCAGTTTTCCTCGACATACATCCCCAAATTCACCGCCGCCGATAATTGCCTCTATTGTGATGCAAGACGCGTCAATTTCGCGTGCGAATTCCCGTACGGCCTGGTTAGGGTCTTCATACGTATGAGGGTCAATATAAGTCCTCGAGCCGGTCCCAGCGAACAATGGCGTCGTGGCATTACTGCTTGTCTTGGCAGGACGTTCGGGACCCGTGTATACTTCTCCATTTCGGTAGTTAAGCGCGTTGCAGTCGCTTGGCTGCTTCTTGTCGCATTCGTCATCAGTGCGTGATCTTAGGAACAACACAGTAGCTATAATGGCAACCACTGATAATACGACAACTGCGACCATAACTCCTGCCACTAAACGGACCTGCGCGCCTTCCTCTTCGCCTACGAAAGTTGTCTCCAGAACCGACCCAGTCCGCGCGTACACTATGCCACTGAACTCACCCCAACCCCGCTTCATCTTAGCTCTGACTCGAATACCATATTCTGTATCCCTTTTCAAACCTGTAATTATTACATGTGGTTCTTTAGAGATCTTGAGTGTTGCATTTGCACTTTTTTCCAAGTTATCCTTTGGGAAGCATTTGACTTCATAACTTTCTATTGTGTCATCAGGATCAGTTAGGTCTATCGGTGGTGGGTTCCATGCTAATGACAGCTTGTCACTTTCTACATTCAGAATACGCAGTTTAGAAACTACACTAACAACAGAGGCCTCTGTGACAGCAGTAATCTCAACTTTCTTAGGTTCTTCACCTGTTTGTTCCGTGACCCCATTCTCAGTATAAACCTGGAATTTATACTCTGTCACTGGGTCCAAACCCATCACAGTGACTCTTGTGTTATTCAAATCAGTTGCAGCCGGCCTGTACTCAATATTAGGACCACAGTTTGAACAGAACACCCTATAAGTAATGTCATTGCGTCCTCCAGTTTTATGAGGTGGCTGCCAAGCAAGGGAAATTGAAAATTGATCAGCAAATGTAACTGTGAGGTTGACAGGTGCAGATGGTGGCTGTGTGCAAGGTACATTCTTTGGGTCCTTTTTGGCTCTAAAGAAACCCGGTACACATTTACATTCAGCTGCAGCATATGCTGTGGATTCAGAATAATCTGGGCAAGTAACACATGGGTCATCACCAGTATGAGATTTGAATTTTCCCGGTGAACATTCATTGCACACTTGGTTGTTTAGGTCGGGTTCAAACCCAGCGCGGCATTTGCACGAGCCACTGGGCAAAGTCCACTTGCCATCACCCTTGCACAAGTATACTGGAGGGACCTCACCTGATGCTGTCTCTGCGTTCTCAACACATGTACCATTTGCTTGTTCAATAACGGTAACCTCACGACCTGTTGGTGTCGCTGGGAACCTAGCAAAGTTGACGGTTACTTCGGGGCATGTTATGTAGTAAACTTTCACAGCCAATATTGATATACATGCGCCCTGGTCTCTAAAGGCAAAATAGACGCCCCTTTTAGTTACTGCTATGCTCTTTACCTCTGTGTTGATATCGACTTCAGAGTTAGTATTGAAGCGGCCCTCACCTGCAGCAATGCGGCCAACCAGCTTGTAGCTCTCGGGCTCCCACGGCGGCTGCTCCCGCGTTGCGACGTCAAACTCGTAGTACAGCAAACTGAATGTTTCCTTGCAGCTCAGTGCATTACCAGGGAACAATGAACAATCTCTTATAGTGAATTTGATCTCTATATAAATACGGTTGGCATTCCTGCGCTCGATGAACGGTGTCCACAGCCAGTTGTTGACGTTGTGATGCGCAACGTCGCACACGACGTAGGAGCGCCAGTTGATCTGCTTCTCGAAGTTAGTGTAGGACTCCTCGAGCCAGCCGGGCGTGCTCGCCTGCGCGCCATAAGGGAAACGGGTCCACCCAAGCGTCGCCTCGGTGGTAGTGTCGAGCAGCAGCACCTGCTCGCCGCGCGCGCTCAGCGCCGTCACCGCCACCACCGCCACCACTAACGACCACATCATCTCGTCGACATAATAACACGATAACGCCCAAACAACGCATAAACGCCACTACACACACTAATGTTAACTTCCCACTACATAATGCACCTTATAGTTTTCACATAACGTTCAACACTTCACTTCGTAGATAAAGGATGGCTCGGTCATTCTGTCTTTGCTGCTAAGTATTCAGAGTGGCCTGGGATTAGATGCGTTTTAATTGGGTCTAACGGCGGCGAAAATTATGTAAATGTATTTTGTTTACATATTACGCGACGTTTGAACACAAATAACATTATTTTGTGTGAGGATTCCGCATTTTTAATTTATATTGATCCCGTATTACACAGATGAGTCTGTCTTGACATGGACGCGCAGCAGTTTTGTGTGTTGCCGTTCACGAAAAATATCAACACAAAATTGCATTTTAGAAAGTAAACCATAATGCATAGGGCTATTTACTTTTTGGTATTTTATTGTCTATGCACAACTAAGGTGAATCCGCAAAGGTAGCCCGCGAAATTCAATTTTTTGCAATTGTAGGTCAGTGTCGTAGTATCTTGATCAAAATATGATTTGCGATTATAACAAATATGTATTTTCAATACACTTGCTCGTATAGTGGCTCTTACTGAACCGTTTTTAGGTTCATTCAAAAAGGCTTCATGCCTTTTTATGCCTACTGTGTGCTTTCTCCAAGTTAGATCTGTTCTAAAATATCATAATCTCGAAAATATGATATTTTAGAACAAATTAACTTAGAGATATTTTTAACTTATATTAACCATTTATTTGTACAGAACTTAATTACACTGTACAAGGTAAAACTAAAACGACGGCGTTACGACGACATAAATATACTTATATATATATATATTATGTACAAGTATATAATAAAAAATGAAAAACGGGGAGGAGCTCATTGGGCATCAGAAAATTCGTCCGCGTCGCTGTCAATGGGAAGAGTGTCCAAAAGGCTAGCAGTATTGCTACGTTTGATGGCAATGTTGATTCTTTGGGCTAAAAATCGGCCGGCCCTCTGGTCCCGTGAAGAGTCGACCAACTGCATGGCGTTGTCAAGAAATACTCGATGCGCACTCGGACTCCATGGCCCTAGTGTTTCAACCTCAAACGGTTCAAACATAATGCTCCTAATAAGGTTGTTATATTTGCGCCGTTTGAAGGATTCTGCTCCTGTAGCAGCCGCCCCAGCACAGCCCGCCGTGCTAGGAAGATGGGATGGCGCGAGGGTGTCACCAAAACTTCCAAGGCATTATGGTCATTCCGTCTAGCTTCTTCCCATCGTCGCGTGCCAAGCCGTTGGGTTCTAAAACAGCTGACACCCTGGCGGTGATAAGAGCCCGACGGATGATGTCGTTAATGCTAGCGTGCCGTGCCATCCGACTAGCGCACTTGCTGCAGGATAGGCCATGGTGTCCGGGGCAGTCGACTCCTTCGCCGCATTTACAGTAATGTGGAACCCAGTATAGTGCCTATGATGGGTCAGAAGCCAGAGGCCCGACTCCCATTCACTCACAGCCAGCAGGCGGGCACGTTCAGTAGTATTGGCGGGCGTATTAATGAGTTTATTCCGTACCAACCTGCAGAGCGGCTCATCTTACTGTCACTGGGAAGACGGGTTTTCGAGCAGAACCGTATCAGCGCAAACCGCTTTGTAGGCGTTCACAGCATCGGTCAAACACGGCACTTCAGAGTCAACCTGAGAAGGGGCTAAGATTCTTGCGGTTAACTTTTCGGTACTGTGGACCGAGGACAGGAACGCCGGTAGGCTTACACTTGCGGACGCCGAGCCCACTAAAACGAATGGGTAGTGTGACTTGCAGCGAGGCGCGGTCATCTAATGCCACATTTAAAATAGATGTTAGAGTACTTCGAATAATATGATCAATTTTGTCTAAAAGCTGTGGCTGCTTCCATAAAGAAGAGCAGAGAAAATATCATACATAAAATTTGGACCGAAACGGTGTTGTCATCTGTTAAGTGTGCACGCCGAATGTAAATTTATTTTAGAAAGTCTATCCGGAATATCAATTGACCATTCCGTGCGTAGTACATATATATCGATGACCATTCCCGGTTGGCGACTAAAACAAAGGACGATGGGCTTTCGTCGCGGTCGACAGATAAATTTAATCAATTAAATGTTCGTAGTAAAAATAGGTGAGGATGACGTCGAGTCATGCGCACTGGATGCTGGTAACAAAAAGAATAATTTCATTCATAACCAACGAAAATATAGTATTGTTCTTAGTGTCTCCTTACTACGTAACCAAAGAATATACTACTCTCTGACGAGACTGTGCGGTGCACGATTTAACAAAAATACCAAGAAAGAAAAAGAATTTATTTGTTAAAAATATCAAAATTAAAAACTGTTCTTAAACCAAATAATTTTAAAAGAAGGCCTAGGAAAACAAATAAACATTTTATAAAGAAGTTTTCCATTGTAAGGTATAAGTTTTTAAAATTGAATAAGCCTCCTTTTAAATTATTTAGAGATACTTTTATTAATAACAATGAATGGAAACTTTTTACAATGTTTTGACAATTAACAATTATCTAACCTTTTCGATTATTGTCTTGTAATGCCATGTAAATTTTATTATTTTTTCGGCCATTAGAATGAACACTGTCCAGAATTTATTAAGGCGTATTAGAAGAGGGGAATAGTTATATAAAACTGTGGTCCCATCCTAAGACGGGGAGGGTATGCAGTCCCAATTGAAACCAACCCTGCTGACGGGACATAGTCCTTGCAAGGTGTGTCAGGTTGATACAATTGGTCCAGTTTGTGATTGTTGACCCACAGTTTAGTCAGAATTATCTGACAGTCAATGGAGCTTAGTGAGTTCGCGATATTTTTAAGATTTTTCCTCTGGAGTGTGGCCATGAGTTAGGTTTTCGTATGAACTTTTTTTTCTTGACCTTTTCCCTCCCTCTGGCTCATTAACATTAACATCCGGTGTGGTAAAAGATTATGATGTAAAGTTTATTTTTTCTTTCTTAACCCCCTCTGGGCTGATGTGAATTTTCACATTATATTGTTTGCATTTAAGGAGCGCGTTGGACCATTTTAGCATGGTTTTTGGCTAACGAGGCTAAAACAGTAAAAATGTTAGTTTGTGTGGGTGCTTTGATTAATAATATATTATACTTGAACTTAACTTGAATTAAATTATATAATATTGAACTAAATTAATTAATATTGAATAAAATAAAATTAAATTGAATTAAATTAAAGAAGTTTGAATCAAAATAAATAAGATTGAATGACATAAAATAACAAAATGAAAACATAATAAAAACCACACAAAAAAAAAATGAAAGAAAGAAAGATAAGTACGGAATTGAGCAATAATTACATTTTATTAAGCACAGCTCTTTTAAACCTAGTGAGGCTGCCTGAAAATATGTCGAGGTTGCAACCGTGAAAAATGGCGTTACACCTGAGAATATAGGAAAGGGGGGCGTTACTCCCATACTTGGTTTTGCGGCCCCCAGGAGCAAAAGTCTAGCTGATGACCGGGGTGTATTATGTGTAATAATTGATGATAGAAGCTGTGAGCAATCCACGCCTTGATTTAATATCTTGAATAAGAAAATTAGACCCGCAAAGTCTCGACGCCAGTGTAGAGATTTCATTTTAAAGTAATTCAGTCTATCATCATAGTTTTTAACTATATTCCTTATACCTGCTATATAAGAGTCTTTTTATTTGAACTCTTTCGATGCGTTGAATGTGGGTATTATCTACTGGGTGACGATGGAGCAGTATTCTATGTGACTACGAACTAATGCAAAAAAACAAAATTTTCAGTGCTGTCAAATTACTGAATTGTCTTGTGTTACGGTTTAAAAATGCTAGCATTCTATTGCTTTTATTTATTATAGTTTCGGTGTGTGTTTGAAATTTCATTTCAGAGTCGATAATGATGCCCAGATCTTTATTATTTATTTATTTATTAAAACTTTATGCACAAGTAAAAAGAATACCGTACAAAGGCGGACTTAATGCCTGAGGCATTTTCTACCAGTCAACCTTAGGGTGATGCAGAGACAAAACATGGCAGGTGCAACATAAGGGATAGATAACACGAAAATAACTATAAAATACTGGAGTAAATACATAGATATATATAGATATATAGTTATATACATAAATACTTATAAACGGAATAAACTACGTCAGGAGAAATAACGAACGGTAGAGGAGAAATAACGATCAAAAGAGGAGAAAACGAATCCACCAAATCAGCGCTGGGATTTTTCTGCCAACTTCTTACGTATATGCTCACGTGCCTTGACTTTAAATGACAACCGATTTCTTACCGTCCTGATGTTCAGAGGGAGCGAATTACAAAGAAAGACTGCTTGGACAAAGAAAGAAGAGTGAATGAAACCAGAGCGGTGAGAAGGACATCGTAGAAGACGATTGTTAGTGGAACGAAGATTTTTACTGTGGGCAGAGCATAAATACTGAATATGGGAAGTCAGGTAAGAAGGAGAAGTAGGTTTGTTGAGAATAGAAAATAACATAGACAGAGCCCTCACCTCTCTGCGCTGACGAATGGGTAACCATTTTAAACGCAATCGGTGCGCAGATACATGGTCATACTTACGAAGATTGAAAACGAATCGAATGCAATTATTGAGAAGGCGGTCAAGTTTATTAAGGAGATCTGCATTCAGGTCATAGTAACACACATCACCATAGTCAATTATGGGAAATATTAGGGACTGTACAAGCATAGCCTTTATGTGTGATGGGAGAAGATTTTTCAACCGATAGAGCGACCGCAACGTTCCGGTGACTTTTTTACTAACAGTCGTGACCTGCTTTCGCCAGTCAAGACAAGTGTCGACATGCAGACCAAGATCCTTAACATCGGAGCTAAATGGAATGATGGAGTTATCAAAAATTACAGGTGGCACAGTTAAGCCATTTAGCTTTCGTATGCTATAGGGGCTCCCTATTACGATAGCCTGACACTTGTTAGGGTTAACCGCCACCCCAAATCGATCAGACCAGTCCTTGACCACACCCAAATCCCGGTTTAGCTCCACAATCGCATCGGAAATGTTATCAGCACTTGCCTGGCTGTAAAGCTGCAAATCGTCGGCATAAAGATGGTACGAAGTCCGAAGCATGGTGGTAATGAGATTAATAAAAATGGAAAACAAAAGAGGAGATAGTATACCGCCTTGAGGGACGCCAGCTGCAAGATCACACCAACTCGACGAAGAGTCTCCAGCATGGACAGACTGCTGACGCCCCCGAAGATAAGAGGAAAACCATTCCAATACCTCCGGAGAGACCATAAGATAGGAAAGGATAGATAAAAGGACTTCGTGACTAACGGTATTAAAAGCATTGGAGAAGTCAATTAACACTAGAACTGTAACTTTAGTGTCTTCCATTCCCCGCCTAATATCGTCAGTCACTTTAAGGAGAGCTGAAACAGTACTGTGCCCGGGCCTGAAACCGGATTAAAAAGGACTGATGAGGGAGTTGTGGTGAATAAAGTGTGAGAATTGTTTATGAACACTGGCTTCGAGTACTTTAGATAGAAAGGGAAGGATGGAAATTGGACGAAAGTGACTAGGAAGAGAGGAGTTGGGTATCTTAGGGAGGGGCCGTACAATGGCTTTACGCCACAGGGAAGGGAAAACACCGGTGTAAAGGGAGAAGTTTATAATGTGGGAGATTGCAGGAAGGAGTTGATCAAGAGCCGCTACTATCATATGGCGGCTGATATTATCGCAGCCAACGGCTTTGGACTTGATGGAAAGAATAATCTTTCTGATCTCTGCTGGGTCGACTGGGGTGAAGACAAAGGGGTTGATATTGGGACGCGTCAGACCAGCAAGGTAGTCGAGGGTTTGACATTTGGTTAGACTATCTAGAGTGGGAACAGTGGAGAAATGGCGATTTAGATCGTCCAAGCCAATTGTGTTAGGAAGGTCTGAATGTCGCGATTTGCCGATACCTAAAGTTCCAAGGAACTTCCAGATATCGGCAGAAGAAGAAGAAGTGATATTATTTAAGATGTGGCGGCGTTTAGCGTTGCGTATCATCTGATTACACCGATTCCTAGCAGCCTTAAAGAATGTCCAATTTTCCTCCGAGCGATCCCTTTTAAATCTCCGAAACGCGCGGTCCCTCCGTCGCATTGCCATCTGAACTCCCCTGTTCATCCAAGGCGCAGGCGGATGCTTCAACTTGATTTTCTTGATAGGAGCATGGGTGTCATAAAGCCTGACCACAACCTTACCTTACTTAACTTTAACTTCAGACACTTTACTTAAAATTTGGTTCCTCATTATGTACGTAGAACTAAATTTATGTTTTTTACGAGAAAATTTAATATGATAGCATTTACCAACATTAACTTGCATGCTGTTCTTTTCACACCACACGCAGAGCCTGTCAATATCCTTTTGCAGAAGAGTTTCATCGTTCTTTTTCATTACAATCCTATAGAATTTTTAAATCGTCTGCGTACCTTTCAAAATGAGAGTTTTGTATGGAATATTTAATGTCATCAACAAACATTATAAATAATATTGGGCCCAAATGTGTCCCCTGTGGTACACCAGACGTGGGTGCAAAAGTGTTGGATGAGTGTCCGTTAACCTACTACTCTTGCTGTTCTGCCAACTAAGTAAGACTGGAACCATTTTAGAAGTGACCCATGAACACCGAATGTGATTTTGAGCTATTCTTATCTCAGACGCTGTGGCTGAACCTATAAATGTATTCGACATCATGTACTGTACCCATATTTGCGAAATAAATTATCTTATCTTATCAATAAAATACAAAACACGAAACATGTAAAGAATAACGAGTTGATATAACGAGTAGTGTAATAGGTCCAGAAATGCTATTCCTAAAGCTCTGTACTCAAATACGGTATTACTCGATAGTTTTACTTATATTAACGTGTGGACCGCAAGACTCACGTCTCGAAGGCAGTAGAGTAAAACCGTATGTGAGTACGGAGCATAAGATAGATTCTTTTTCATCCAAAGCATTAGAAAAATAACGGACAGTGTTTAGTATTTATTTCTTAGATTGTTGAATCTTTTGTTAGTGTCATTTTTGACGTACGGATAACCTATAAAAAAGTATAAGTTCATATTTGAATATCTATTTTTCTCGGCCTTTTCTAATTAAAATTCTTGTATATATGGTGTCAGGGGCTGAAGCTGAGTCAAACAGAATATTTTTCAATTAAAGACATAGAGTTTTAATCACAACTAAAACAATGTATGGGAACCTGCCATTGTTCTTTAAACAATATACCTACCTATGTAAAAAACGATAGTAAAACTGTATCAGCAGGTAAACTGAAAGAAGATAAGTTTTATCTCTTCTCTTGCCGGATCTACATCCATCAACTGCACATAGTACACCAGAACCAGCCTTATCATAAGAATTTGAAACTAAGTACGCCAGGTCGACCGAAATATATGCGTACGTACGC
Source organism: Fissipunctia ypsillon (assembly GCA_947568875.1). Taxonomy (NCBI): domain Eukaryota; kingdom Metazoa; phylum Arthropoda; class Insecta; order Lepidoptera; family Noctuidae; genus Fissipunctia; species Fissipunctia ypsillon. Next base: position 25,224,527 of record OX387643.1, on the reverse strand, counting down.
GCCTCGCGGCTGTCGGCAATACCCACTGAGTAGGTAGTTAGCGCGCGCGCGTAAGTACATGAAGTGATTTATCCGGTAATCTGTGGTAATAGCGCAGGCGAGTGACGGGACGGGACGCGACGGGTCGGGGGACGAGGGAGTTTTATTAAAATGTGGCTGTCATTTTAGTATATTGTGTATCTTACGACTTCCACGCGAACGAAGTCGCGGGGCACAGCTAGTGTTTTATATAGGCGCCATAGTCCGCACAAAACACCCAATCTTCAAATGTTTTAATGCTTTTAGAATAAGATCAGGGGGCCAACCACCACCTCTTAAAGCAGTGTTATTTTAATGTTACTTCAGTGTGAGAAAGAGATGGAGTTATACTGGGCGTCTAGCTCCATCTCTTTCGCACACTGAAGTAAGATTATAATAATACTGCTTTAAGAGGTGGTGGTCTAGCTCCTGAATGTCATTTATCTGTTTTGTTTATGTTTATATAAAGATATTTCAAAATCAATCAATCAATCAGTTCTCTGTGAGCAGAAGACTGTAAATGCTGCTTGGTACACCGCCGTCTGTCTTCCTCAACTTCTTCAGGAATTCAAGAAGCTTCGTCCAAAGTCACAACTCTGCACCTGGTATAAATAAATAAATAAATAAATAAATATCTTGGGACAACTCACACACGGCCATCTGATCCCAAGTTAAGCAGAGCTTGTGTTATGGTAACCAGACAACTGATATACATACTTATATAATTTATAAATACATACATATTATAGATAAATTACACCCAGACACAGAACAAACAATATGCACATCACACAAAGTTTGTCCTGGGTGGGAATCGAACCCACGACCTCCGGCTTTGCAGTCAGGGTCACTAACCACTAGACCAACAGGCCTGTCAAACTGGGTGTGTGTGTATCTTCATCATGATAATGCTCCGGCACATCGTGCTGACGTTACATGCCAATTTTTGCGAGATGCCGACTTGAAACTTCTTGAACATCCGCCTTACAGCCCAGACTTGGCGCCATGTGACTTTGGACTGTTTCCTTTCGTGAAAAGTAAATTGAAAGGGCAAAGATTTCAGGGCGAAGAAGCTTTACTTTCGGCCTGGGACAATATATGTATGTGCGGAAATTCCTGAACAGAAATGGAAAGACATTTTTAGTGATTGGTTTATAAGAATGCAGAAGTGTGGTGGCAATTATTTTGAAAAACTGTGAAAAATAAAGTTTAATCTCAAGACTTTCAGAACACCCTACGTACCTACACCTGTAATCTGTATGTATCACCTAACTTCATCACATGCCATATTTCAGAAGTGGGGGAGTCTCCATACAACAATATCCTCGTTGATTAGACTAATCTCTCCCTACTATCTTTCTTTTGCTGTGCCCGACAGGGTCCACGATTGTTCTTTAGCTAATGTTTATCACCTAAGCATATACATTGTGGATTGCAATAAAGTATTGAGTATTGAATGAAAGGTGTAAGAGACAGCCCTCCGCAAACTAACAGGATGCATTCAGCTCCCTATTTTGTATCATAATCCACCAAAAATATTCTCAGGAAAATTCTTATTTTTTTTGCCGAAAGAGTACATCAAAACTGGCATGACCCAACCGTTGGAACTCTTGGAACCTTGTTTCCGCCTGATAGAAGACTATTAAATACTTTCTTCAGACGGCCAAAGAAGCGCTCCTTCAGCGATTGCTTCATGGCAGCTGCATTAATTCAATGTGAAATTCCATTCTCTGTACGCAGCACTCCATTTATGTAAATAAAACAGCTAAAATCAAGAAATCAGCAATGGATGTTGAAATACTCGGCGGCCAAAGGCTCACTGCGCTGCCGTTCGCTACGTGCGTTTAGCCACGGTAACGATACATTGCGTGTGAGGTAATGAAACAAATAAGGTTAACGTTCCTGAAATAATTTCGTGTACTGATCATCTTAGTATGGTTATGTAATCTGTGGTATGGTATACTGAATGCACCCCATCTGTCTGCGGAGGGCTGTCCCTTACACCCTGTATGCTTTCTGAAAATATATTTGTTATCTATGATTATTTATTTATCCATAAACCCTAAGAACATCAGCCGAAAGTAGAACACTTTTTATTCTTCCTCATGCCCATCAAGACAGGGTCAGAGATTAAAACGAGCCTGTTTAAAACATCTGTGTTGCAGGCTACCCGGGAAGGGGTGCTTGGACAGGAAACCTCCCCGTGTGCCTGTGGGCTGGAATTCCCTTATGGATGCGTCCGGGGGGAAGGCCAGTCACCGGGACGGTGCACCCTGGGGTACGGGCAATGACTCCCCATTAGGTACTGTGTGCCTAAGGGGTCTTGTTGCCCGTATGCCAATATCCTGTCAGAAGTACGCTCCAACGTGTGTCTCTCTGTGCTCTAAGCAGAGACGCACAGCGGCGGAGTAAGAGCGGGCTCGGTGTGCACTAACTCTGCCGCCGGGCAGGCAGGAAGAGGCCTTCTCTTTCTGCCACCGTTATTCTCGTAGCCCCGAAGATTGTCAAGGTCATGTCTCTGACTTTTGACGGGGGTCGAGGGTCTTGGCTTAACCGCCCGGGCCGTGAGGAAGAAAACCTCTATAAAAAATCACCCCAAACCTCCAAGCGGCGGCGCACCGTGAGGGAGGTTGGTAGCTTGACTAATGGGTAGCTAAATTAGTCGCTAGTGCGAACCACTAGTTTTTGGGAATTAAAAAGTTTTTACTCGTGGGAACAACTATGGATAAATCTTTCAATAAAAATAAAAGCAGTGAAGAGGAGGGGAGTGATGCGGGGTCGGAGTCCGACGCCGCGTCTGGCGTGAAGGGCTCATGTAAGAGCCCGGAGCGCGAAGTGGTGGGGGGCGCTGGGAAGAACCAAAAGTTCTTCAAGAAGCGCCCCAAACCGGGGGATGGCCTGGGGTCTTCCTCGGATGGTGGGCTGAGCTCGGCCCGTAAAAAAATCAGCCGGCGGGGTGGGGCCCATGAAAGGGGTGTGGGCAGAGGGCTCACCAAAGAAGCCAGCAAGCCGAGCCGAGCCAGCCCGGCCGAGCCAGAGTTGCAGTTGGGGTCAGTCTCGGCTGGCTCGGAGTCAGCAGGTGGTGAGCCGGACGCCGCTGAAGGCTCCAATTCGGAGCAAACGGTCAGGTTCGCAGAGGTCGTGGCAGCCGCGATCAAGAGTGTGGCCTTGAAGAGGACTCAGTCCTCTAAAGACAAGGCCATATCGGCAGCCAGGGCCTCCATTATGGCGGCAGCGGAGGCCAGTCACCTCAGGCCCCCGTCGGACGGGATGACAGAGATGCGGGCGGAGGTCGCTCGCTTGACAGCCGCCATGGAGCTTCTCCGAAAGGAGAATGAGGAGCTCCGAGCGGACCTGGCCAGGCTCCGAGGAGCTGGCCCCCGGGAGGTGCCACAGGGGGAGGCGCGGCATGGGCAGGTCGGGCCCGTGCCTGCTGAGGACCGGGTTCTGGCCCTGGTCCAGCAGGAACTGGCTGCCTTCCGAAGCCGGTTTTCCGCCCTGGAGGCCATAGTCTTGCGGCCCCCGCTAGCGGCGAGCCAGCCGGCCTCGGGCCAGCGGAAGGCGGCATCGTATGCCGCCGCCGCGGCTGCCACGGTCAAGCCTGCATCAACGGGGCAGGCGAAAGGCGGGGCCGTGCAGGAACCCGCGAGGGCCCCAGCCCCGGCGGCGAAACGGCCGCCTCCGCCTCCTAAATCTCCTCCGGCTGACGCCGAATGGCAAGTAGCCGGGGAGAAGAGGAAGGCGGGTAAGGCAGCAAGGGCGGCCAAAAAGAAGGAGAGACGGCAGCGGCGCAAGGAGCGAATCGTCGCGGCTAGGCTCCGTGCCCCGAGGTCCGCAGCTGTAGTGATCACACTACAGCCGGAAGCGGAGAAGAAGGGCGTGTCCTACCGCGACGTGCTTGCCAAGGCGAGGGAGGCGGTGAACCTCGAGGAGCTCGGCGTTGCCGATGGCATCCGGATAAGGGTCACTGCAACTGGGGCCCGGATGCTGGAGGTTCCCGGTGCGGCCAGCGGCCCGACCGCTGACGCTCTGGCCGAGAGGCTTAGGGCGTCCCTAAATGCGGACGAGGCCCGAGTGTCCAGACCCACCAAGTGCGCGAACATGCGCATACTGGGTTTGGACGACTCAGCGACGGAGGGAGAGGTGGGGGCCGCCGTTGTTAGGACTGGAGGGTGCTCAGTCGAGCAGGTTAGGGTACGCACCATCCGTCCTGACTTCACGGGGATGCGAACTGTTACAGTGAGCTGCCCCGTGGCGGTGGCCCGAAAAATAACCGGGGAGTGCCAAAGGCTCAAGGTGGGCTGGGTTTCCACGCAAGTGAAACTGCTGGAACCCAGACCTCTGAGGTGCTTCCGCTGTCACGTGGGCAACCACGTGGGAGCTAAATGCACCTCGGAGGTGGACCGTAGCGGCCATTGCTTCTGCTGTGGTCAGCCCGGTCACAAGGCCGACTCGTGTAAAGCCGCGCCGCACTGCTTCGCGTGTGCGGCAGCTGGCAAGCCGGCCAATCACCGGGCTGGGAGCAAGGCCTGCGCTCCACCCGCCAAACCCAGGGGCAGCAAGCCCTCTGCCACCATCGTCACCGCCGCAGCCGCCACCACTGCCGCCGCCGCCGCTGCCGTCTCCGCCGCTGCCGCCTCCGCTGTCGCCGCCGCCGCAACCACCGCAGCAGGGCCCTCACAGGGGGTTCGGGAGGGGGCTGATATGGAGTGCCAATAATGGCCCCATTACGCCTCCTCCAGGCGAACATCAACCACTGCGCCTCCGCTCAGGATCTGTTGCTCCAGAGCATGGCGCAGTGGTCGATTAATATCGCCGTGGTCGCTGAGCCGTACTTTGTCCCGCCCAGGGATGACTGGGTGGAGGACCTGAGCGGCTCAGTGACTCTAATTTCGTCGGCCGCCGCCGGTACCCTGTCCCTCGAGGCTGTCAATAGGGGACGGGGTTGCGTGGCAGCACGGTTCGGGGAGATTGTCGTGGTAGGGATATACGTCTCCCCGAACCGAACTCTCGCCGAGTTCCACAACTCCCTTGCGGAGTTGAGAGTCGTCGTCGTCGGATTCCGTTCCCTCCCTGTGCTCGTCCTCGGGGACTTCAATGCCAAGAATGTGGCTTGGGGTTCCCGGCATACGGACACACGGGGCAGGATGGTGGAGGACTGGGCTCTGGAGACGGGCCTGGTTGTCCTAAACCGGGGTTCTGTCCCCACGTGTGTGCGGATGCGGGGTGAGTCAGTGGTGGACATTTCGTTCGCCAGCCCCGCTCTGTCGCCGCGTGTCCTCGACTGGCACGTCATGGAGGGGGTGGAGACCTACTCCGATCACCGGTACATCCGGTTTGACGTCTCCGCCCAGACCTCGAGCGCGCCGGTCCGACAGGCCCCGAGTGGTCCGCGGTGGGCGTTGAAGCAGCTGGACCGGGAGCTCCTCCTGGAAGCCTCGATCGTGCAGGCCTGGGTGTCACCACCGGACAGGCCTGCTGACATCAATGACGAGGCGGGGTGGTTCCGGGAGGCCATGTCCGAAGTATGCGACGTGGCAATGCCCCGGGTCCGGCCCGGACGCGCCCGGCGCCAGGTGTGCTGGTGGTCGCCGGAGTTGACGTCTCTGCGCGACGCGTGCGTTGCTGCGCGACGCCGGTACACCAGGCACCGCAGGCTCCGTATCCGCCCTCCGGATACGGAAGCCATTCAGGCGGAGCTGTACGAGGGGTACAGAGCGGCGAAGACCGCCCTCCGAGCGGAGATCTTGCGGGCCAAGGGACTGGCCCGTGAGGAGTCGCTGGAGACTCTGAACAGGGACCCGTGGGGACGCCCCTATAAAATGGTGCGGAACAAGCTCCGCCCATGGGCTCCCCCGCTGACGCAGAGTCTCCGGCCCCAGCTCGTGGAGGACGTGGTGAGCGCTCTGTTCCCTTCACGAGGGGAACATACTCCCCCGCCCATGGCTCCGCCTCCTGTGGTGTCGGATGCGGACCACGCAGCCGACGATGACGACGATGCTCCGGAGGTGACCGAGGTAGAGCTGAGAGTGGCGGTGCGCAGGCTGAATGCCAGGAATACCGCCCCAGGACCCGACGGCTTACCTGGAAAAGCCTGGGTCCTGGCCTTGGAGGCTCTCGGGCCTCGACTAAGGGGGCTCCTAAGCGCATGCTTGGAGAGGGGCCAGTTCCCGCTTCAATGGAGGACAGGGAAACTGGTCCTCATTAAGAAACCGGGGCGCCCTGCGGACTCGCCGTCCACTTACCGGCCCATCGTGCTGCTTGACGAGGTGGGCAAGCTCTTTGAAAGAGTCATTGCAGACCGCCTTGTCGGGCGGCTGGTGAGGGTGGGGCCGGATTTGGCGGAGAGCCAGTTTGGTTTCCGCAAGGGGCGCTCTACGGTGGACGCCATCATGCGCGTACGAGCCCTCACGACGGGGGATGCTGTGGCCCGGGGTGGGGTCGTCTTGGCGGTGTCTCTAGACATCGCCAATGCCTTCAACACCCTGCCCTGGAGTTGCATCAGGGAGGCACTCCGGTACCACCGAGTGCCGACCTACCTCTGTCGCGTGGTCGAGGCCTATCTGACGGACAGGGCTGTCATCTACCCCGGTCACCGAGGAGAGTGGAACTGGCGAGAGATGTCGTGCGGTGTCCCACAGGGATCAGTCCTGGGGCTGCATCTGTGGGACATCGGGTACGACTGGGTGCTGCGCGCCGACCTCCCTAATGGCGTCAGCGTAGTTTGCTACGCTGACGACACGCTGGTCCTGGCGCAGGGGAGGTCGCACCAGGCGGCGGCCGAATTGGCGACATGCGGGGTTGCGACAATTACAGAGAGGATCCGGCAATTGGGACTCGAGGTGGCCTTGCACAAGTCCGAGGCCATGTGTTTTCATGGTCCTCGGAACGCGCCACCGTCGGGTTCCCAAATAACGGTAGGAGGGGTTCCCATCGGTGTCGAGTCGACGATGAAGTACCTGGGACTCGTCCTCGACAGCCGGTGGAATTTCGTGGAGCATTTCCGACGTTTGGCTCCCAGACTGGAGCGGGCCGGGGCTGCCTTGGGGTGGCTCCTGCCCAATCTGGGGGGTCCAAACGCCTCCTGCCGGAAGCTCTACGCGGGGGCCGTGCGGTCCATGGCCCTTTACGGAGCTCCGGTATGGGCGCGTTCCGTGAGGCGGCGACCGGTCCGTCGGTTGAACGCGTCCCAGAGGGTCATGGCCATCCGGTTAGCCCGGGGATACCGCACGGTCTCCGGGGAGGCGGCGAACCTCCTTGCCGGATTACCGCCATGGGATCTGGAGGCAAAAGTCCTCGCGCACATGTGGGAGTGGCGCGAGGAGGCAGGACGCCGGGGCGTAACTCCATTGCCGCGAGAAATCGCGGCACGGCGGACAGAGCTCCGGCAGGATCTCATGGCGGCATGGAGAGTGCGATTGTCGCAACCCAGCGCTGGGCACGCCACAATTGCGGCGATAAGTCCCCTCTTTGAGGAGTGGCTGGAGAGGCGCCACGGCGTCCTCACTTTCCGCCTGACGCAGGTCATCACCGGACACGGGTGCTTCGGGAGGTACCTGTTCCGGATAAGGCGGGAGGAAACGCCCGGGTGTCACCACTGTGTGGATCGCCCGGAGGACACGGTGGAGCATACGGTGGAGGTCTGCCCGGCTTGGGCGGAGCACCGCCGTGTCCTCGCGGAAGCGATCGGCGGCGGCGATCTCTCGCGTCCGGCCCTGGTCCAGGCCATGGTACGGGGCGAGAGTACATGGGAAGCCATTACCTCCTTCTGCGAAGCAGTAATGCTCGCGAAGGAGGAGGCGGAACGCGTGAGGGAGAGGCAAGCTTTGCGCCCTCACGCCCCTAGTCGCCGCAGGAGTCGCCCTGGGCGTCGGGAATTGACAGCCGATTCCCGGCCACCGTAGGCGCGGGCTTGCGGACGGCGAGCAATGGGTAGCTCGCCGTCCGGTAAGGACAAAGCCCGAGTCGACGGCGCGTTGTGTTCCACGCGCGCCTCAAAGAGATGTCAGCACTATTGACGGGGTCCGCTAGGGCCGATGCCAGCTAGGGTTGCGGGATGTTCGAAAGAGTTACCGTGGCCCCGGCACAGGCAACAGAAGGAACACGGGTGGGTTTTAGTCAGTAAAAGTCTGACACGCCCTCCCGCTCCACCCAGAGCGGGAGAAGTCATTTGATGATTTCCCATCCACAAAAAAAAAAAAAAAAAAAAAGGCTACCCGGGAAAACTTTCGGGCGTAGTTGAGCCGGAACATTCTAATATGTTTGTTGCGGGCTTCTGCTACTTCTTCGGACAGTTGTCCAATGGGAAGAATTGCTTCCCTTACCACTTCAGCCCCATGTCGCAATACCTATTATAAGTAATGTCGGAGACATTGGCTAAAAGTTATACAAGGAAACGTATAACTTAGCCGTTTCTTGGCAATATCTTTCATACACCTCCACGTTTATTTTGAGACCACAGCACAATGTGTCCAAAATCACTTTCAATCGATAAATCAAATTTACGTCTATCCCAGCTACTTTCGGTAGCAATATGCCTCCATTAAGCCACTCGGCATTGCTTTACATCAGCAATTTAGGTATTTTGGTCATTTTCTGCATATTGATCGAGCAGTTCCCGCTCCATAAATTGCAACTTTTAATTAAAAGTTAAGGTATTTGAGCGTTCGATTATATTAAACATATCATTTCGTGTCGAAACTCTGATTCCAGAAGAGCCTATAACAAAAATACACAAAATATAAGTAAAACTTAATTTTCTGAGTACCGAATGTGCCTATGGAAAAAATATCACCAAAACTAGAGGGGTACTTTGGGGGGCTGTTTCGCGCTTAATTATATCCTATAAGGTCTACTCTATGACAAACAATTGCAATTAATCAATCAATTAATCAATTTGGCTTAGAAATGATGAGAAATAAATTAAAACTCCCTTTGATCTTCCAAAATGTGTTTTTCATAGCAGTTTCTTGGTGCTTACTTCTCAAGGATATAAATTAAGAAAGGCTATAGATTTGTTGTTAAAACTAAATGCCAAATAAAATACATACCTGGTTATGCAGAATCCATACTGAAAACCAACACAAAATCTTTCAGTCATAAGGTAGAAAATATTAGAAAAACAATGAAATCTGAGCGCATATAACAATCACATGAACACTGTTGGCGAACGGTAACTTCAGACCTAGCCTACTGCGCGCTGGAAGGCGCTAGCACTTTCTGTTTTTTGCTATTGTTTGGAGCGGTTATACTAGTTTTTGGAAACAATGGCTTAGAGGGAGTAGAACTAACATAAAATAAAATGATTTTGGCCAACTTTTATACAAACAATACAACAACAACAACAACAACCAACAACAATAACAATAATCCAACAACAACAATAATTATGAACAAATAATTAGTCCTACTAATATTATAAACGCGAAAGTTTGTGTTAAGACCAAATACCAGTCTGTGCGATGGTGGCTGACGACAAAGAGGGAGGGTGGGTTGAGCGCGAGCGGCAGGGTCGCGGGGGATAATGCTTCGAAGCTTCCCGGCGGGCTGGGCTCACGCACGCGGGATACGCACGGGCTTCTTTCCGCCCTGTGACGTCAATCAGCGGAACCCCGCCAAAACCAAAGTGCACGTAATGAATAAACACGCCTGATAAAGGCGTGTTTATTCATTTTCAATTAGGTACCCATTCTGTAGCAGTTTTCAGAGATATGACATGCCAAGGCAGTAATTACCATTTTTGATTGTACTCAAATAATAATAATGTTTATTTTATACTTGTAAGTTTAATCAAATACAGTTTGTATTTTTTTCACGGCATCGCCGATACTCACTTAGGATGCACATTTTCACGTGCAACAACAATATGACTAACAGTTTACTGTCCTACTGTAGGCTAAGCGTCACAGTGGTGGTCAATACGTGTTTGCGATTGAAGACATATTTTTACCCTTCATCCTATAATATAGTTTTAGTTAAGTAAGGACACAGAGGTATGGTGTAAAGTTCTCCATCCTCCGTAGAAAAAGGAGGATCCTCCGACCAGACGTGTTTTGTGTTCTTGACCCCTGGGCTACTCTCCGTTGGTGTCGGGAAGCTCTTCCCGCCAACTATGCCTGGGTCTGCCGCGATGCCGTTGGACGTTTCAGGGACCCCCGTTGTGGTGCACTTAGCTCACAATGCATCCGACATGAGGCACACGTGTCCTGCCCAGTCCCACTGGAGCTTGGCTGCTTTTTGGGTGACGTCAGCGATATGCGTTTTGGAGTGCAGTATCGTACTCTGTATCCGGTCGGTAAGTCGAACTCCGAGGATACTGCGCTCTATCGCTCACTGGCAAATTTTGAGCTTGGTCTTCTGCTGAACCACCTATCCAAGACCAGGAGCTAGACCACCACCTCTTAACGCAGTATTATTGTAATCTAACTTGAGTGTTGAAAAGAGATGGAACTAGACGTCCTGTATAGCTTCATCTCTTTCTCACACTGAAGTAACATTAAAATAATACTGCTTTAAGAGGTGGTGGTTGGCCCCCTGAGGGGCAATTGCGTAACACACAGTAGGAATCGGTTTAATTTTGACAGTTCAACAACATTCATTGCGTTATTTACGTTGTTGAGCTATTAGCAGACACATTTTTCGAACTTATATATGTAGCAATGGATTAGCAATATGCTTCAAAATTATTCAGATTGTGATCGATAGTGTGTTACGCAATTAGGGTGCAGGTTTGAGCGCTGTATGTAAGGATAGGGAGAATGCACATGTCTATCAATTTGCATTTATGGCAAATTGGAAGTTCTCCTTTCATGACGTATTTCATCGAACAATAGCTCTTCCAGGCGTTTTCCCGGGCGGCAAGCAACAGTTACTTCTTCTTATCTCGCCTGGAACCTCCTCAGACTCCTCACCCTCCACATACTGTTTTGGTTTGACGCTATTAGTCATGAGTTTGGTCTTTACCATGTTCATTCGAAGACCCATTTCGAGGCTTGTTCAATTCATTAAGCATTTCGCCTAAGTCAGCTACCGAAGATGAAAACAGAACAATGTCGTCGGCGAAACGCAGGTTATCGTATTAATAAGATAATTAATAAAAAACAACCGACTTCCAAACAAACCACTACTAAGTGAAAAATTACTTTAATTTCGGAAGTCGGTGTGTTTTGCATTTTAGTTTTTTGACAGCGACTTCCGAAATTAAAGTTATTTTTCACTGATTTTTTTGGAAGTTGGTAGTTTTTTTTTTGTAAAAAAGTTTCTACCACAAACAAATTTGAATACCACGACCTGCACCCTAATTGCATAACACACTATCAATCAAAATCTGAATGATTTTGAAGCAAATTGCTAATTCATTGCTTCTTAAGTACGAAAAATTTGTCTGCTCAACAACGTAAATAGCGCAATGAATGTTGTAGAACTGTCAAAATGAAACCGATTGCTACTGTACGTATCGCGTATGTAACGCAAGTGTCCCGCTGCTATATAATTTACAGTGATAGGAAGATATTATAACATCATCCACATAGACTAAGTGGGAAAAATACGTATTATTGAAGCTAACTCAAAAACTACCCAGGCAAAGTTAATAAAATTTTGTGACCTAGGAAGTATAATCCTTTCAATCAAAAAAATAACTATCCAAATCGGTCCAGGTCCAGACGTCTTTGAATAATTGAGGAACATACATAAAAAAATAAAAGATTCCGACGAACTGAGAACCTCCTTATTTTTTTAAATCGGTTAAAAAGTAAGTAAAACCATGCAACGTTCATATTACTTCAAAGAAAACTTTCATGTTAATTGACTTCAAAGAAAACGTTACATGTTAATTTTCGTCGTAGAACGTTCTCAGTGTGTCCACAGCCCCAGGACTCCAGTGTTAGGCTTTGCCGGCGAGCTGAGTATTGATTTTCACCGGTTCGTACTGTACCTAGATAAATGTAGCTGCTAACGCAGGCGGCCTCAACATTTTGTCGTATACAAACAACAACTTTTTGTACCCTGATTTCGGTAAAGGCATTATTAATGATCACTAAATTCTGTAAGTCGGTTAGATATTATTAATAAAACTTTTATAATTTAATATTTTTATCACTGAGATGTGAAAATTGTTTTATTTGATTAACTTAAATACTGAACTTTGACGTTAGAACTCGCGCCGAAGGTTGTTGTTCCCCGGTGTAGCGCCCGCCGCCGTGCGACGGAGCTCGGCCGTTCTAGCTTAGCTAGATCGGTCCATTTGTACCGGAGAGCTGGCGACAGACAGTTGTGTGCACCGAGCAACCCACTTGTCTTGCCAAGAAAAGTTTCTGAACCAGCAGCTATGACGGCCGTGCCCCCAGCCTGCAAGGCACCACCAGGTCCACCAGGTCAGTAACAAGTGCAACGGATTTTACGTAGTTATGCTTCCATTTTAGCAGCTGCATTGGTGGTAGGTCCCCCCCCCCCTCCCCACCCTATCGATCCAGTTCATCACGATGCGACTTGATCTTCGTGCATTATATTTAGGCTGTTTTTATTAGTGATAGCCGGTATGTATCAAAGTGTTTTTAAATGTCTGCTCAACAACGTGAATAACGCAATGAATGTTGTTGAACTGTCAAAATGAAAGCCATTGTAAGTGTGCTACGCAAATACCCCGCGGGCTACGAAGACTTAGAAGGCGACTTGTTTTGTGTGTGCGTAGTACGAAGTGTTTTGTCCTCTGGCAAGTTAAGTACCTATTAGGTAAGACTGAGGCGCTGGTGTAGGTCTTCACGAGGACCTTGTCGTTGCAAAGCAAAATGATTAAGTACTTCATGCAGGCTTCTTAGGTACCTAGGTATCTATTTTTAGGCTCGAGCCATTTCCAGGATGCACGGGCGAGGCAGCTGCGCGCGGCGGTGTGCAACGGGGGAAGGGGGGATTGCAACCCGCTCGATGCGCCCCCACCCACCTGTGCTATTTCCAATGCAATAGGTACCTAGTTTAGGTACCTAGTTAATCTGCTCTCCCAACTACCTAAGCCAATTTTAAACTTCCTGAAGATTAGGTTTTTCGGTTAGTTCGGTCGACAGTGACCGGTGCTTGACAGTTGATAAAGGAACTTTAGTTTTCAGTATTTCATGTAGTCGCGAATTTGTGACAATAATTTCAGCCACTCGTCAGTTATAACTTTCGTTGCTTTTTACGCCTCGGGCACATAAGCGATTTGCAGGTGTGCGAGATATGAGTGGGGTTGGTGTGACCACCCCCCTAGCCAATGCATTGTCTCTGAGCTGTGCATCATTACTACAGCTAGTACAATTTAGTGAAAACACACTTATATTGCAAGCTAACCTTGTTTTGTTTGATTCCAGTGTCGAGCAAGAAGGCCGCCAAGCGCCGCAAGAGGAGGCTGAACAAGCGCAAGCAGAAGGAGAATGGCCCGACCACGCTGTTCTACTACACCGTGTCGCGTCCGCCGTTCGTAGTCGTTGAGAATTAAGTTTTCAACGACTGAGTAGCACAGTCAAACCTAGTCTAATGGATCTTCTATTATTTCCACTATTTCTACACTTCTGACATTTCTGAATTAGTATCTTCTGTACGCGGGACACCTGACCTTAAGACTGCTTTCGGAGCCCAACCTTGGTGCACCACGGTTGGCCTGCGAGCGCCACAAGGTCTCTTATCAGTCGACTGCTTCCATAAAACAGAAGCACCGAGAGGTCAAGAGATGAGACCTATTTACATTTTGTTACACTTCACTAAATCTTTACTTCTTTGGCTCCTCGGCGCAGGTTTGATTGTGTGAGGGTGGGTGAGAGAGGCTTAATGGAATGCAGTTCTTCAAGGATGATGATTGTTGTCGATGTTATTTTGGATTGTAGTGCGAGTATTACCTCCATGTCATGACTCCTCGCAGTGCATCCTACACTCTAAAGAAGGCCTCGGGCAGTCTAACTGTCGGCTCGCAGGGCTAAGACCGACTTTAATGTCGGTTACCTAACATCCAGATGAAACCTGTCACGGTGCGCGGTGTCAGACTGTTTATATCTATTAGCGCTGCTCCCACCTCCAGGCCAGAGAAGCCGGTGTTTAGAAGTAACAGCGACAACACTAAAAGGGCTCTAAACTAGATAATGTTGGGGACAACTGTTCCAATGGGAAGGTCAAGATCGGACGGACTGTCAAGGCATAGTCCTTATATGCTGTAGGGTTTATTGTCCTTTGTCATTAGCCTTAGGAAACAGATACTTAGTAGATATTTCTGTTTTGTGGTAGTGGTTAAGCTTTGGATTGTTAATTTCGTCGGTGTCTAAATTAAATTATAGTAGATAAGTGTTGTGAAATTTTCGATTACATGCATTGTAGCCAAAAACATCGTATTTTATTATTAAACGAATCTATTGGTAACCCTACACTACATCCTCACGATAACACAACGTTTTTAACTTGACAACATCCACAACAACATCTTATTATAAACAAAAAATAGGTAAGTTATCCTTACCATACCACACCACCTTACAATATCACAACGCCTTACTATCTCACAATGGCCTTACCATAATTCTCACAACTCTTTACCATACCACAACACATTAGGTACCATATCACAATACCTTAGAATATCACGACATCCTTAATAGCATTATTATTTCATAACATAACATAACATCACGCCTTGTGTCCCCGAAGGGTTAGGCAGAGGTGTACCTAGTATGGTACACCTACATTTCGCCAGTTATGTTTAAGTCCCATGTAATGGGGCGAGCCTATTGCCATCTACCGGGCACAAATCCAGACTCCGGGGTGCTACTGAGAAATTCCAGATAGAAAAACCCAATAACACTTTGCCCGACCTGGGAATCGAACCCAGGACCTCATGCTCAGCAGTAGCGCTTGCGACCACTAGACCAACGAGGCAGTCCGACTGTATTTCATTATTTAAAATTTTTAATAATTCTATAACCCCGATATTCTATCCAAATTTTATTTTAACGTTCCCGGAAGGTCGAACGAAGCGATGGAATGCACCATTGCGTGTTCCATTTACCTCTACGAATTACAGGAAAAATCATTTATAGTGCGTGCTAGTAGAAACTTTAATGACATGTGTAAACAGCATGATTTTGATCCTTTCATAACAGGTGTGTCCTCGGCCAGAAAGTGCCCGAGCCTTAGCTTTTTTAATTAAAATGTTGTATGTTCAGGTTTTTATTCTTGGACTAGCTGTGCCCCGCGACTTCGTTCGCGTGGATGTCGTAAGATACACAATATACTAAAATAACAACCACATTTTAATAAAACTCCCTCGTCCCGTCGCCACAGATTACCAGATAAATCACTCCATGTACTTACGCGCGCTAACTACCTACCGACAGCCGGGCCGCACGCAGCCCATTTCTCAGTGTGAGAAGCTGTCAGCTGCGAGGCGAAGTATTCCCGTTTGAGCACCTATTTTTTGGGCACTAATGCATTGATCACTGATCACCGAAGGTATTCCCATTTGAGCACCAGTCCATTTAATACCTTCGGTGCTACCCAAAAATAGGTGCTCAAACGGGAATACTTCTGCGAGGCGCGTACGTACGCATATATAGATTCAAATTCTTATGATATGGCTGGTTCTGGTGTATTATATGTGGTTGATGGATGTAGATCCAGCAAGAGAAGAGATAAAAACATATCTTTTTTCAGTTGACCTGCTGATACAGTTTTACTATCGTTTTTTAAATAGGTAAATTGTTTAAACTTGCATGTTTCGTGTTCTGTATTTTATTGGTAGGTACGTAATTACTTCTATTATGCGTCTGGGATAAGTATAGAAAGGTCAATGCCCTCCATTTGTCAACTATCATTTGAAAATTACGTTAAGCAAAAATCTACTAAGTGCAAATTAATTTTCAATAACATTTATTATCGTTATTATCCTTTTAATGTTATGTTCATATGATTATTGTTTACTTAAAAGCGTGCAAGTGTTAGAAAAGCGTGCATGACGTGACAATATGGCGTCAGCGCAGGTTTATTCATAGTGTAGAAGCATAGTAGTTACCTATAACGCTAATTGTGTAAATGAACAAACAAATCAATTAATCGTGTTTTCAGTTTCCTCCATTTCGTATTTCTTTCTTATTCGTGGCCATGCGAAGTGGTCACGTCACTGATTATTAAATAGTTAGGTACTACACGTTGCGTACGATGTGTGCATTACTTGTCTTACAATGCAATTTCGAGGTGTGGTCAATACTAAATAGTTACCTCGCATAAAAATATTCCTGTCTTTCATAAGTATTTTTAACATATAAACATGGTAAAACATTAAAAAGCATTTCATTTTATTTTATATTATTTCATAAAGTGTACTACAAATACCGACTGACATCTTTATCGAAAAATGCAGCCCTGGCAATTCACAATAACCAAGCGGCGGCGCGCAGCTACAAAGCAAAACTCATTTTACGCTTATAAGGTTAGGTACATTTCGTTCGCAGCGTCTAGCGATTCGAAGATGTAGGCTTTTATAGTAGTAGGTATTGAAAATTTTGTATGGAGTGATTTTTCTGGTAATCTGTGCCGTCGCGTTGAATCGCCCGCCCGCGCTATTATTTCGTATTCGCTTAGTGTTCTTTCTGACTTTCTTCTTTCTGCTTGGGTCCTAATGGTCGTAGCGTGATGTTAAATAGCCTATAACTATCTTCGAGAATTGGGCTACCAAATGCAAAAAGAATTATTCAAATCCGACTTTGTTCATAATTCTGACTTTTTTCTTTTTTCTCGGCTCCTAAGGGTCGTAGCGTGATGTTAAATAGCCTATAACTGTCTTAGAGAATTGGGCTACCAAATGCAAAAAGAATTTTTGAAATCCGACTTTCTGTTAAAAATTTCATAGGTTTTAGTTTGTTTGCACAGAACCCTAATAATTTTTCTAAAATAAAAGTAGTCTAAGTTACCCGCCGTTACATCAGCTATCTGCCAGTGAAAGTCCCGTCAAAATCGGTCCTGCCGTTTCAGAGATTAGCCGGAACAAACAGACAGACAGACAGACAAAAATGTTAAAAATTGCTTTTTTGTTATAAGAATCGTTGATACTTTCCTATGCATTTAGTAAAAAGTTGTTATTTTGACATTACAAACACACTTCAATTTTATTTATTTGTATAGATGTATAGAGTGAATATGAAATGTGAATTTAGTTATAGCTTGAATGTTATAATGTTTTCTTTTTTCTCTCTTTTTTTGGTAGCTGTATTTGTTGTTCACACTCTTCTTTCCAATCTGTTTTTAGAAGTGACAACTTTTAATTGCCTGTCAGTCTCACATACTATTTTTTATTCTGTTTGTTTTAGCTGTAAGTCATCCATAGTTAATAAATAAATAACAGTCTTAATTTCAAGTCTACTGAAGAAGGTTAATATTTTGCTCCTAATCCATTTCTTATTGATATGAGTAGTCTAATGTTTACAATTTTATAATAGTCCTGATAACAGCAGTTTTAAATATGGGATAGTAATGATAATTAAATCACAATTTTAAATTCCTCTGTTCCACGGCTATACTCAACTCTTCCAAGCTCCTGAATACATGTTCCTGCGATGCGTTGGACTGTTTTTTGAGTTTGGGGTTCACCAGCAGAGCATGCCAACCTGCTGCTCTGGCACCTTCATAGTCCTTCACCACGTCATCTCCTATGTGGAGAGCCTCCGACGGTGATACCGTTGAAGTGCACTTGTCAATAGCACTTTTAAATATCCTCTTGTCAGGCTTGCTAAATCCAGTTTCATATGAAGTAACAATGAAAGTAAAATGTTTGTGTAAACTGACATTTTGAAGTATGTCATCCAGGCGAGGATCAAAGTTTGATATAACTCCTACAGGTATACCCAGAGTCCTAAAGTGGTCTATCAGTTTGTGTCCTCCGTGGACGCATTGCCAACATCTGTCAGTTCTAAATTCTTCGATGAGCTTGTGAGCGATGACATCCAAGTTCGCGTTGCTCGGGAGATGGTCTTTCAACGTCATACTGACTACTCGGCTCCACCAGTCCTCCCATTCTATTGATTTCTTTCCAAAATTAGGATGCTGTTCCCACATTTGCTTGAAACTTGTTTTGAACTTAGTCTTGACTTCATCTTCAGTGCCTTTGAACCCATAGTCTTGGGCTACCATGGTGTAATACTGCCATGCAGGCAACTTGAACTTTAGCAGGGTATTTGTAACATCGAAGGTAACTAATTTTATCTTTGCTAAACTCATTTTGTACCTTCACTTAGCTCAATATTCAGGGTGTATTACGGATTTAAGATGGAACGTAAAATAGTTTCTTCATTAAATTAAGGTAATGTAATAGTAACATTTCTTAATTTCATATTAATGTCTATTTTTTTTCCTCATGTTTACAAAATTTTGATTTCTTTGAAGTTAGGTGTAAAAAAGTTAGGTAACTTTGACATTACGGGTGTCAGCATGTCAGTGTTGTGCTCTCGTCAGAGAGTAGTATATTCTTTGGTGTTGTGCATAGAAAGAAATAAGCGGTGTGTTGCAAACATGGAATTAGTCGGGTTGGGGTGCATGAAAGGAGCTTCCACGAGCGACGTGTATACAAGATGTAACATAAATAACGCACAACCTCTTAAAGGGATCATTGTACTCATCATTATGAACAACTTTTACGATGGGACCAAACCTGAAATCGCGGAAAAAATCAGCTGTTCCCCATTTTGACGAGTTACCTATACATAAATGTAGGGAGCAGCTGATTTTTTTTCGCGATTTCAGGTTTGGTCTAATAATTAAAGTTGTTCATAATGATGAGTACAAGGACTCCTTAAGAGGTTGTGCGTTATTTATGTTAGACCTTGTATAGCGGCTACATCAAGCTATACATTTCCAGATCTCGCATTTTATAGGATTTCTGTACAATGAGAAGTCACCAACTGGGACCGTATAGCTTGTTAGGTAGCCGTGTATACATTCCGACCTTCTGTAAGCAGTCCACGTTCCCACGGACGTAATAAAATCACGGCGGATTTAAAACGCCTAGCGCAATTTTTTTCCGCTTTCAACAGAGTGTTCAAACGAGTGTTAAAAATTACTTCGAACTAATTCTTTGTGTAGTGCGGACGTACGATGTGTTCCGCAAAATTATAAGCGGTAGCCATTTGTGAGGCCCGGCGACAACAAAAGCAAGGAAATTTTGGATGTTTCCCTTTTTTTTTGACGTCGCGTCGTACAATATCCTGAAAAGTTATAATAATTATCAATAGCATGTTTTATTGTATTGTTTGGGTATTCTGCAATATATTTTTGCTTAGGTACCATCGGTGACATTCAAATACTAAGTAATTTAAAAATGTTAAGTTTTTACTTCATCGACATGAATTATTAACCCCATTTAATGTTTACTTATTTATTTTTTAATAACCAACTTATATTTACAGTTACAAGTTGTCGGTCAATAACTACCACTAGTTATTCTACACAGTCATAAAATTAGACAAAATTAAATTAAATTAAAATTACTATTATCGAGTTACATAAACAGCTTGTAAACAAAAAATTTCATGAACTGATAATACACTAATGACTGTTTCCTCAAGTGGACAGACCAGGCTTTATGTGTTATTTTTGCCATCGACACGCTAAGAAGAAGAAGTCGGGTAAAAAACCATAACATGGTGGCTTGTTCTGATTTTAACCGCGCGAAAAGATCCTTGTACAACTATACAAGTAAATCAGTTTTTACATTGCAACATTGCAGAGCTTGATGTCAGCTGTCAAATGGATTGGCGTAGTTCCGTCGACCATAGATAATACACTATATAAAGTATAATACCGTCGACCGTCATCGGTAATTGACAAATTAAAACAATAAACCCTGTTGGTAGGTTAGTTGGTGTAAATTGTAAATCATCAATATACGAAATTATCCTGAATAATTTGCCTAAACCTGTGATTGTTATCTTAAAACCATGGTATATGTTAAAGGAGGTACGTATTGAAATTGATTTGTGTTACTCTCTCCATATTTCTGTAATTTCAGATTAGTTCTAGAATCCTGGATGTTGTAGGCCACGTCAGTGAATGTAAATATAATAAAATCGTTGAGCAATAACTTCAGGAAGTTCGGTTTTTATCTTCGATTAGCCTACTGCCCTCATTATAAATATGATACCAATATAAATACAATACAAATTAATTATGTCAACAAGTTACGAACAAAGATTGATTGAATAATAATGTAGTATTTGCCCACACAATTCCTTTCATCACGCTGGATAATAATTTATGTAACAATAATTAAGGCAAATCTAAACTAATTATATAAAGCTGAAGAGTTTGTTTGTTTTTTTGAATGCGCTAATCTCTGGAACTACCAGTTGGATTTGAAAAATTCTTTTTGCATTTCAAAAAGAATTCCAGCTCGCCTAAGGGTCGTAGCGTCATGTTAAAATAGCCTACAGACTATTAGGAGCCCAGCAACAAGAAAAAAAGAAAGAATGCTAAGTGAAAACGAAGAAATAGCGCGGGCGGGAAATTCGGCTGTTATTTTAGTATATTGTGGTATCTTACGAATCCCACGCGAACGAAGTCGCAGTCAGAAGCTAGTATACTTATTAATATGACCTCTAAATTCCGTTTTTATTCAGATGGTACCGTTGTGGAGCAGAGTCCATTCAGTGTGTTTGGCTGGTTCTGGGGCATTGTCAACTTTCTGTACTTATTGTGAGTATAAGTTTCTGTTTTAAATTGTCAATGGGGGCTCAGGGTAAATCTACAATATTCAGCATGTTTTTATCAACAGTGTTCAGACAAGCAACCTAACAGACCCAGCAATAGGAACTGATCATGCAATTGCAGTCAAGATTGGTGCCAATTCTCTTGTCACAAATGCGTGCGTCTAAACTAGACTAAAAATTACCAAAACTTGTTTATTCCTGTCAAACGACGATTTCTCATTCTGAAATGGACTAAAGTGACACAACTTAACTATATTTTAGTTTGACAGCACTAAGAAGGCAAGTAAAGTAAAGTAAGTAAAGTAAAGTAAATTTTATTTGAATATGAGTTATTAGTTTAGTGAAAATGGTAAATTTGATGTTTTTCACCTAAAATTTAGTTTTTCTAACTAAATCTGACTATTTTTAATCGTGACTAAAATGGTGTGAAATAAAATTAGTTGGCATGAACTAAAATTCACACCAACACCTCGACTTCAGGTGCAAAAACAGTACTATAGCTTTTTTTCTTTTCTTTTGCTTATACCTCGAAAATGATGTGCCCTATCGCAAAAATAATGAAAATTTCGACCCCCCTTTATGAAAGCTTTAAACCACTAAAACTCAACATGTAGGTGATAATTTTTCATATTTTCCATACAAAAAGTGAAAAATTCCATATAAAAAACACGTCGAGACTGCCACCCCTGCGCGCCTCCAGCTCAAAAAAAATCACGGGGTAGGGCAAACAAGTACTTATCATGTGGAGTCGTGATTGTCAAATTATTATTCGTCTTAGTTCTGTCAAAATTATTTTTAAATTTAGTGATATTTTTTTGCAGAGATTCTCATAGCCAAAAGTAAGGAATTTTAGTAAAATAAATAAAATAAAATAATTTTCATTTAATTTAGACAAAATTCTGTCCATAATTTGTTAGTATTACATTAATTATTTTAAAATTATGTTAGTAATGACGTGCTGAATTAATGCGTTCATAACTAAATATAAATAAATAATAGCAAATAAATTAAAATGAAATTGAAATAAATCAGTCATTAAAAATATAATTAAACTTACAATTGAAATATATAATTGAAAATTAATTAAAATTAGTTATAGTTTAGTTAGTTTAGTTCGGTGTACAACAGAATCGGCACCATTGATTGCTCTCCCTAAGTACCTTGATTTAGCACTATTATTATATTTTTTTTTAACAAATCTCCGGACCATGGATCCTGGTCCTTTAGAAGGCGTACGAAGGGCCGAAGCCAACTCGCAGAGGCCCCTCAGACAAATTTAAATGGTATGAATGAGGCACCAACCGACGATTATCCCTGTACAAGTGTACCCAATGACAATCACTGGTTGGAGCACTACTATTGCAGTACATGGAAACAGAAAAATATTAGGCTATGGGTTTGGGTGGCTCTTATTATTATTATTTGGTAAGACTCACTAGCAGCTAATTAGCTGATGCGTGTTTCCAATAGCTTATAGATATTTAACTTTGCACAACGCTTTGATGTTTAATACTTGTAATGTAGGTAAAACTTATCATGGCTAGCCAGTTAGTTAAATTGGCAGTAAAATTCCTACAATTCCTAGAAAGAATGTTTTGAATGTCAAGTGTGTAAAGTAACATTGTTTTAGATGTCATTATACATTGTTGCCAGTAAGTAACCTTGACTGTTATGTTAGCTATGAAGCAATTTTACAATTTATTGCTATCTGCCATATATTACGGAAAATATTTCAAAGGGCGTACAATAAAACTAGCTGACTTCATGCGATGTGTTTATAGCCAGGTGGTTTTGATAATTGCTGGAAGCAAACAGCCCACTTTGAAGTTCTAGAACATTAACACAAATTGAGATCAAAGACTGAACTATTTAAAGCTGCAGGGCAATTGCTTAACACACTTACATTAGGAATCAGTTTCATTTTGACAGTTCAACATTTGCATTATTTACGTTGTTGAGCAGAATTTTTTTTCGAACTTATGAAGCAATGGATTAGCAATTTGCTTCAAAATCATTCAGATTGTGATTGATAGTGTGTTACGCAATTAGGGTGCTGATTATAAAGCTTGTATTGAATTAAAACTGGTTCTTGAAAAATAAAATGCTTATCGTCATAGCAATCTGTTTCTGTACAGTGCTGGAACCATTGATAATGGAGAGGCCTTGGCAGCTGCTGTGGTATCGTCCATATTTTCCATGCAAACTCATGCTCATGAAACTGATGCCCCATGATCATTTCTGCCAATGCCTGTGGCTGCACCAATTCCTCCGCACCACATGTTCATATTCATATCTTACACTTGTTACATGCTCCTCGTCCCTCCGCACCACATGTTCATATTCATATCTTACACTTGTTACATGCTCCTCGTCCCTCCGCACCACATGTTCATATTCATATCTTACACTTGTTACATGCTCCTCGTCCCTCCGCACCACATGTTCATATTCATATCTTACACTTGTTACATGCTCCTTGTCCCTCCGCACCACATGTTCATATTCATATCTTACACTTGTTACATGCACCTCAGTTGCGTCAATGTTTCGTTCATCACTAAAGTGTTGCTGCAATACGTTTCAGGGGACAGACGCTGATCAACCCGAACTTCAGCAAGCACGGAGACAAGTACACGAGAGACTTCAGGCCGCCTGGCAGTGGGTACGTAGCCTTACATCATCCTAGTTAGCAAGCACGGTGACAAGTACCCGAGAGACTTCAGGCCGCCCGGCAGTGCGTACGTAGCCTTACATCTTCCTAGTTAACAAGCACGGAGACAAGTACCCGAGAGACTCCAGGCCGCCCGGCAGTGGGTACGTAGCCTTACATCATCCTAGATAACAACAACTGTACAGGGTTACTGGTTATTGCTCACGTTTCCTTATTAAAAAAGAATGTTAAAAACTCAACTACGACAAAAACGCTAACTAAAAAGGTATAAACAAGACTAGTAACAAAATAACATCGTTTTCGATTTTAGTATAACTGGAGTCAAAGGTAATCTGTATGATTTATGCCTTAACTAGCGACCCGACCCGGCTTCGGTCGGATGTAATTTAGAAAAAAAAGAGGAAAAATGTTAAGTTACTGCCTTTGATTAGAGATTTCTTTATAAACAATGTTTGCAGCTGACTTTTCGTGACACAATACGAACAAATTTTGTTTGGAAGTGACGCGCGAAAGGGCCACGTATAGCTGTCCATGGGAAAGCACTTAACGCTCAGGTCTAAGCCCGCAACGTTGAATAAGCTTTGGATTTGTTAATTGTCATGGAAAATGACATTAACATTTATTGGTAACTGTAGTCTTTTGAATTTTACTGGAATCGAAGATCCGTTGGTATCCTTGAAATCCGGGGAATAGGGCTATAGGGCGGTGCGCAGCTCTTGACGCGTTATTTATAGGCAGCGGGGGCGCGGGGAGAGCGGTAAAGCGTGGCAGCCTGTGGCGGCCGAACGACTCCTATCCGTGAATTATTTTTTCGGTTGCTTTAACCTTTGATATCTTCTATAGTATTCATTAGAGTGATACTTTGTGAAAGACATTTATAATCTACATTTAAACCCCAGGTATACTATCATATTTATTTGGATAAGGATTAATAATGAATAAGAGTAAATAGCGTTGCAAGTAACGCAATTTTTAATTGAAGTTTTAATGAAAGAAATGGTTACTATGAGTCAATCGTAACAGATAGAGATATGCCATTGCGGAGCTCTCTTTAGAATTTTAGAAGAATTACAATTCTCTAGTATATCATTTTTAAGTACCTCTTAAGGTTTAGCTTACGTAAGCCATGTAAATTTATTTTTCGACGACTTGGTTGCATAATATTGTTTTTTTTCTACTTACATAAAAACTTAATTAGGTTTATTATATATATAAACCTTCCGTGAAAAATTATCTAACTGATGGTGAAAACCGCATCAAAATCGGTTGCGTGGTTTAGGAAGAGTTAGCGGATATACAGATAGACGCGGGTAGCGACTTTATAGTGATTACATGACATATTTAGTAATTACCTACGTGTGACTTATTACACACAGGATTTCACGTGACGTCATGAAGCCTATAACCTGTTAAACAACATGACACTTCAAACGACCACGACAACACCACACAACGACACAGACCCCGTTTGTCAAAAAACCACGAGTGGTTTAGGAGTTATGAAGGAATAGATGAACATACATAATATGTATTGTATGTTCACAAAGCCTATTAAAATCATGATAAAAAGGACGGTAGGGTAGGACATGTTATCATGCCATAAAAAAACACCCTATCCAAAAGTGAACCATTGTTTAGACAAATGTTTAAAGTGGCCTATCCCTTCCTAATTTAAAATTACATACCTCCGTAATATTGAAATTATACTGGTTATTAAAAGCATAATATAGGCATAATGTGTCCTACAACCCTTTCAAGGAATCGTGAGTAATAATTGGTAAAACAACCCGTTTATGGTGCAGGTGGGGGCTGTCCTGCTTCTGTGGTGTGTAGGGAATGTCTGCAGACGCATAAATGTAGATTCTTTCTATGCAACGATGCGTAAAGAGTGCTTCCCTGGTGCGAGTGAGAGTGAAACTGCGGGCCAGCTCCAACAGTATCCTAAGAATGTTTATGAGCCGACTGTGTTGTGTGCTTGTGGGTCGCTGTGGTGCCGTCTGTCTGGAGGTCGCAATGGTGACTTATTCTTCTACATAAAAAATCTAAATTTATTAATTCATTCACTGACAGACAACGTTCAGCCTACACCGCTAGGTCTTTCTAGACCTAAAAATAACTCTCGTGCATTTCTTGCAGAAGCAAGAAATGCACGAGAGTTATTTTTGTAACAAAGGTGAGCATTAAGCAAAGATTTTTGAAATTTCATCGCCTAAAGAGGCACATTTTGCCTATGGGAACCCACTGGGCGCATGGCTTGTACTGTTATAGTTTCTACCTACATAATATAGTTCAAAGTATAAGGTTTAACGAATGAAGAGATATTCTATTCTAAAACCTTGTGTTAAAAATTTCCTGATATAAAACCTGAGAGCTGCTCAGACCAATAGTATGTAGTGCATACAGGTGAACTGGCGTTCTCTCTTCACAGTGATACAATAAAAAGTGTTTAATCTTATCTGGGTGGCATCCTATATGCGTAAGCAATAAATATGATCCTGCAAATACTTGCAGCCGTTGCAATGTACCTACCCTACACTGTTCCAGAGATAATAGCGTCATGTTGCTCAGATTTATATCAATCGATTCTTTAGTATAACCAGCAAGCAACTGTTCAACATGTTCAATTGTTTTGGAGCTCACTATCTGGTTCTACAGAGTACAGATACGCTTCGTTTATTACAGACATAATCAGCCTATAATGTTTCCACTGTTGGGACCCAGGCTGCTCTCTGCGAGCGATATCCGTGGGATCCTATCTCTGAGTAGAACATAGCGGCAATTCCCGTACTTTAAAGAAGGTTCGCATTCTAATCTCAGTCTCAAGTTTTTGACATTGATTGTCGCTGAGATGAAAGTGACTAGATTTAGAACGTTTTTAATTACGAGAATTGCCCCTCAGGTCTATGCTCACTATTTTTTAGGGTTCCGTAGTCAACAAGGAATCCTTCTAGGTTCGCCATGTCCGTCTGTCTGTCTCTCCAAGGCTTAGCTCAGAGACTCTTAGTATTAGAAAGCTGTAATTTGACACGGGTATACATATGAATCACGCCGACAAAGTGGTAAAATAAAATCATAGAATAAAATGTTTTTTTAGGGTACCTCCGCTACACGTAATGTGGGGATGACTTTTTCTCTCGTCTATCCCATGGTGCGGGGTGTCGCTGGATAGGCGGTTCAAAAAATATTGCGGGTGTGTGAAAAACATTTTCGATTAGGGATCCGTTTGCGGAATACGCTTTAAAGTGCGAATTTTTGTTAGTTTCCCCTCAGGTCTACACTCACTATTTTTAGGCAAAAATAAAGAATCGTTATGTAATTCATATGTTTCTATTTCCAGCCCACCAAAGCCGCCATCGAGGAAGTTCGGAGGCTTCGGACCCTCAGGGTCTGGCCCCTCCGCCCCGCCTATGGGAGGCTGTGGCTGCGGATAAGGAAGTGCTCGCCTTATGTCACGAAGTATATACTTAACTGTACTAAATATGGCTCCTAGGGTTACTCAAAGGTAATATTTTTCATGAAGGATGAGTCTTGGCATTCTTTTACTATGAGACAGACGGATTAGGGGAAAGGGATACATTAAAGACGTATCTGTTAGCTGCTTCATCAAGTGTAGTCTAACCTTGATCTATCTATTCGTGTGTCTGTTATTTAGCCACGAGACCCTGTTTATTTTTTTAGATCCATGTAGCACTGCTCCGTCTGTCCATTATGTATGTATTAACGTTTGTTAATAAACTGTTTCCGATACTGTTAACTCACGACCTCTATCAAAATGTTTTGGGACTCATCCTTTGTGAAAAATAATAGTGTAGTGTGGGAGCGGGACGGACTACCAGAATGTCTCGTTTTAGGAAGCTTAGGGCTAAGACTATTTAGATCTGATGAAGAGAGAGCTAAAATTATGGACAAAAGGCTTTACGAAACTACACGGTAGTAGCGATAGTTCTGAACTTAAAAACTTCAATGTGATACTATACTGCCACAGTTTTAGCCTTCAATTGTACAGTCGTAAAGAAAACATTGTATTTTCGAAGTTTCCTTCAGTTAATATGTGATGTACAAGTACTATCAATGCAAAGGTAGCGTTCGACCCGCTCACTACACTCGAGCTTCTCAATTAGCAATAAATATTCCATTTTCTGTTGTTCCTTATATACATTATATTACTTAGCTTTCTTATTAATCAAAGTACTGTTGATTATATGATTTTGACAGTAAAGATTGCTGATTCGTTGCTGTATTTTGTATCAGTGTAGTATGAAACTATTCAGACGCTTTACTGCCAGTGCCACTTACTGCCTTTATGCTCTTCCATGTTAGCAATATTTTGATAGACCACGTTAAAACATCACTAAATGCATTCTGTTTATGTACCATTAATCTTCTTGCATAAAAAAATCGCACATACAGAAAAGTTGTAAATTAAAACACAGTTTTAACTATTAATAAGTTTATTAACAGATAATCTATATTTAATAACGTCAAACGGATGTTTTAAAACAAAATAAATAATATAAACTAATTTTTTATACGTTTTTATTTTTTTTGTAAATCCTTTGTGTGTTCATGGCAATTAGTGTACAATAAGGAAAATAGTTATTTATGCAGACAAACAAAAATATATTTTCAAGACTGTCCTCGCTGTGCAGGCATCTGCACAGCGAGGACAGCGAGGACAGTTTGTGTGTGGAATAACTAAAGAAACACACAAATCTAGTAATCTGTCTGCATACCTATTCCTTCCGTCCACTGTTCATGGCACATTAGTAACATGTATATTGTATATGGCCTCTACAAAATGAACTACGTCCACCGTTGTCACTACATGCATACTGTGGCCCTCTGCCTTGCTATCTAATTATTTATAATTTTGTCATATTACACAGTAATAATTGTATAGTGTCACCGTATGATTAATAACTTCGTTAGTTTATAATCTATCTCTTCTAAGTTGGTCGCAGTTACTTGGCTATTTAGTATTAGCGCAAGGTGCGTTCGTCGCATGAATGTTTGATACCAGTTCACAATTTGTCGGTTTGCCATGGATAAATTATAAACGATCGAAAATTAACACGTTATATTGGTTCACAATTTATCGACAGTTTACAGTCTCTCAAGATAGATTATAAAGTAACGGTGTTCACAATCATACGGTGACATATATTTATAAGTAAAGAAACCAAACCGATATACTACATATAATCGAATAATTGGATGGACATTATTTATACAATATTGGTAAATTACAGTGTGGCATGGTTTTTCCTAGTTAATGCAAAGGAAAATGTGGCATATACATACACAATCAGGGAATGAAGAAGCACTAATTAAGACTACTTATGACGGTCAGAAGCGTTCAGAACCCTGAATGGCCTTATTTTAGCGTATTTCCTAACCCTGCGAATGCACAATATAGTACATAAAAATCTAATATAAATAAAAATACTAGGCTTATGAATCCAATGCAGGTATTGTATGAACCACGGCTTGAAATATCAATGTGTAAATCTGCTAAACAGTTATGTAGGTTGCTACAGTTGCAATTATACAACGTGTAACTTAAATAACGCACAACCTCTTAAGGAGTCACTACTCATCATTATGAACAATTTTTACTACGGGACCAAACCTGAAATCGCGAAAAAACATCTGCTGTTCCCTACATTTTGACGAGATATGCGGACAAAAATGCACGGAACAGCAGTTTTATTTTTCGCGATTTCAGGTTTGGTCTCATAGTAAAAGTTGTTCATAATGATGAGTACAATGACCCCTTAAGAGGTTGTGCGTTAATTCCGGGACATGTTTAACTGATTTATATATTAACAATTTTTATGCACAAGTAAAAACAACCGTACAAAGATGGACTTAATGCCTTAGGCATTTAGTTACTGTGTAGAATTAAAGTACGATAGAAAAGAGAAGTACGCAGTTATGCAGCTGTCAGTTCATTGATGACGTTGCAAACTCTCGTCTCAAAACTTAAATTTTATTTGTACTTGCCACTCTGCCTAGATTACAATGCTAGTCTGTGTGGTGTCTAATAGTCTAAAGAAGAGAAAGTTATTGGCAGCACGGCCACGGGCTCGGAGAGTTTCGGCTTGTTGATGTAGATGCTCCAAGTGCGCTTGTCCAGGTCGAAGATTCCTGAAAATCGATTTGGAATTAATTTTTTAATATTCCCAGTAGTGAAATGGATAATCATGGTGGCTTTCAGAAAGGGTGGTCATGTATTAAAGGAATTTAATCTTTCTTGTGTATGAAAAGTGATGTAGAACATTGCCTTACTGTGTAAATAATTGTCTCATTTTGATGACAATCTTCGAAGGAACGTCCTCAATAGTGTTTGGCTTCAATGTTGGGGACCGAATGCATGCCATTGGAGCAGACGAGTCCTTAAGACGACACCGCGCGCGCAGTGGCGCCCTCATCGTTTGATTGGTTATTTTTTTATTTGAGATGGGTTTGCTCTTGACTCTAGTCTAGGTCAGAGGTGACAGAGATAAGAAGCTGACGACGGGGTGAAGTCGACGATGTAGCGAGCTTACCCAAAAGAAGCCTGAATTCTTAAAACGGAAAATGGTGGCCACTACGCTCCGTTTTAAGGGTTATATTAAAACTCAACAATGTAAAACTACTGTTCGTAATAATAATCACGTATAGTCTTGTGGAGCATAACGTAACATGCTTATTTTCTGCATTTTCGGGCGTCACTGCGCGCGCGGTTGTGTCTTAAGTAGAGACCGCGTATTGAAAAGAGGAGCGTCGTACAATCAGCTAATGAAAATCTTAACCAAACTTAGAACCTTGTCAGCGTGTATGAGGCACACGGCGATGTAAAAAATGAAGCGTCAGCGACGTGTACACATAAAGACAGTAACGAGTTTAATGTGACAAATTCCTAAAGTGATATCGTTTTTCGTACGTCCCCCAATTGGACTGACGAAGGCGGGTTTTGTGGCGGAGTTTAACACATTCAGTGCCCAGCACCCGACTCCCGGGTCTAACAATAATTCGTTCGTGTGCCCACAACCCGGCTCCCGAGTCTTACATATAGATAGCTATTGTTGACATGTGACCATGCCCAGCACCCGCCCGGGTGCAAATCAAAACACGCCAACGAACAAACAACGAATTATTGTTGGACCCGGGAGTCGGGTGCTGGGCACTGAATGTGTTAACAGAGGCCTATGTCCACCAGTGGAATGCGATAAGCTTAGTAGATGATTGACTATCGAATTCCCTTTACCTGCAGCTATAGTCATGATGACGTCATCGGGTCGGTCCTGGAACAGCCGGAAGTTTTTGTCGCTGGTGTCCGACAAGATCTCGGCGACGTCAGTGCGGCTGCGCGGCTTCGGGTACTCGTGGATCACCTTCAGACGCGCCACGCTACTGTCAATGATGAGGCCCGTCACCTCCGTCACGTTTGTTCGCTGGTATCTGGGGAAGGATCAGCTCTGTGAGGATGGTTGCTCGTTATCTAGATGAACACAAAGTTATGTCTGGGAATTCATGCCAATAGGAGTAAACGCTATAAACGTACAGCGTCTTGCCGTAAACCGCGTCAAGGTAGTTGCTATGGAAATGTATCTACTCATGTGGTCTCCTCGAAACAACACATAGGGTCTACTGCTTACAGAATACTCTGTGACGTTTATGTTGGCACTAGACTTCACCGATATCGTTTAGGTACTTAATAGGAGAGCCAGCCAAAATCTATGCTTCTTCTAGCAACAAATGCGACAGCGTGGTTTCAAAAATAATAACGTAATTGAACTCACTTATTGCAGTGTACCAAAGGTTCCTTGTCATACTTCTGTATGTTGAGCTGCGAGTGATCTCTCTTGAGGTCGGGGGACACTTCTACGTTGTAGACCTGGCGGTCTCCCCAGCTGTTGGTCCAGATCATGTTGACCGAAAAGCCGTTGCCGATGCCCAGGCCTTCGTCGCGCAGGATCTGCTCCGCTTCCCCAAAGTTCTTAGCGGCAAGCATGGCTCGCGTGAGGAATGTCCGCGCTGGGATGTTAGGAGGAGTTATAGAAACTGATTATAGGGGTTCTGTCCTTATTACTTACGACTTAGCAGGGTATAGGTAGACCAGAGTGTGAGACAGTGTTTTTTTCTTAGTCGTGTAAATAAAATCACTACTACAACTATACTAACTTAATTAATTTGAGATGAATAGTTATATGTACTTATATTTAATTACATTAGATTTATGTGCTATTATTTTGGGCCTGTGCTGTCCCACTACTGGGAAGGACCTGTTCAAAAGTTGCGATGTTCGACCCGACATGATTACTCACGTGTGTTGCCATGCTTCAGAATCAAGGGGCTAAGGGTGTTGATGGAGAAGACCAGGCCGTTCTCGTTGTAGCCCATGGTGTACCCTGGCATCTGACCCGCATAGCAGAGCGACGCGAACCTCTCCTCTACTGCCTGTTAAAGAGTACCGTCGAGTTAGGTGGCGGATCAATGAGGATAGTTTGGTCAGGAAAGTTTTGATTATGTGATGGCTATACAGTAGGCGACCAAAGAAACGATAGATGGATTTTGTGAAAGATGATATGGCTAGAAAGGGTGTGACTACTGAGAAGACGCCTGGTTGAGATGTATGAAAGAAGACATGCTGCACAGACCACAAATTAATTGGGACATGGAAAGGAGGATGATGAGGTGGTAATAAGATGTGGCAGGACGTAAATAAACTTGTGCACTATGGATGCTTGGACAAAATTGATTCTCTGATCAAAGGACCAAAATTAAATGCACTTGGTCCTTTTGGTATCTAAAGTAGCCAAGGTAGGTTAAAGTTAGCAGGATATACTCACTCCAGCCTCTCTATCCTCTGGGGTTGGTATGATATGTGCAGACATGATGTAGAAATGATTCAGAGTCTCGTGGAACGCATCTTCAGTGTGACCCAGTAATGTCTGAAAACATCAAAACTGTTTAGATTACCTTCTTGGAATGCATTAAAACTAGCTACACTGCTACAGTGTTTGTAAGATAACAGATGCGGAACGAAACTCGTAAACAACTGAAGCCCTTAACTTTTCCATTCCGCAACTGTCATTGCAGCCATTGGTACCGGCTGTCAATCATGGAACTTTGACAGTCGTTACGGGTCGTCAGAAGCCGAAAGTCTGACAACCAGTCTTACCAAGGGTATCGTATTACCCAGCAACTGGGTTGTGGAGGTCAGATAGGCAGTCGCTCCATGTAAAATTCTGATATTCAGCTGCATCCGGTTAGACTGGAAGCCGACCCCAACATAGTAGGGATTAGGCCAGGCTGATGATGAACTGTCATTATAGAAAACTTTCGCTGCAAATTAGTATTATTTAAACAGGTCTTACGGCTTGTGGGTTTTTAATGGCGATAGAGCTGCAACCACCAGTGTCGTTGCGCGGGATGTGGTTGTCATTCACGTTGCCGATCAGGTCGTCCATCTGCAGCAGGAACAGCTGCGAGAACAAACAAATGATAATCAAGCCTTTCTTTCTTCCTAGCCTCAGGCATTTAGGGTTCCGAAGCGACGAACCCTCCTGACTCCTGACCAAGCTGTTTAGCGATAGTGTCGCCGGATGTTGGTCGAAACTCTTCGCTATTTGCAACCAAAAGTGTCAAGAACAGTATAATTAACTTTGATTATTATCTTTGATAGTTAGCTTTGTCATATTAATCGAGGATTGATGCATTTACCTTACCATAATTGGATACCGCAAAGGAGATCCGCCAAAACCCCTACCAAAAAAACCCCGAGTCCGGCGCAAAAGAAATAAATGTATCTATCTCAAATTTCAGAGTAGGTAATAATAGTAGAAAAATTGTAAAATATCGCTATTGCCGAATTCGGTGGCTAACATAGTTTTTTTGCCCGGAGAAGTTTCATAAGTGCTAGATGTAAAAATGTCACTTTTAAGGAAAGTTTCTGGTAAATAAGTTCTGATCCACTGCATAATAAATTCACGCCAAGTTAGATTAGTACCTACTACACATATCTGTTATTGTAACACTGCGATTTCTGGAATCGTGCAATTAAACAACATTACTGTTCCTGTTATTACGGTAATAGAACACTTGGAAGTTGCGACCATATACTAAGTGTTATGTATTATCTGGGTTGGGCTAGAACAGATTGCATAAGCTGTAAGTTGTTTTTCACAAAATAAGGTAGAAAAATAGTTAAACCTATTCAAAGTGGAGTGTGGGAGATAATAAATAACATGATAGTTATATAAAGTCCAAGATGTGAAGGAACAGCACGATGCAACTTTTGGATATCTTGTAAACATTGTCGTTTTTGGTCAGCAAAAAAGTTGACGTGAAGTAGGTTGATCTAATGATTTTGATATTTTGCCTTTTGACTTTTGCATACCTAATAGATTATTTATAATTTTTAAGAACATTTTTTCGAATGCCTATTCATGCGCCTATTTATGTTGTTTACAAGAAGATCATATCAAATTACAACTTATTGAAGCAAAACAACAAACTTTGTGGTTATGCGGTAATCACTCACTATGTATGAATTGAATCTACTAAAGACAGTAAATTCAACAAGAATTCAAATTCCACCATTTTTTAGTTCTGCAGAGTTAGCGTGGTCAGACTAGACACTAGACACTTCTCAGACTCTAGACACTTCTGTGCGTAACTAAACATGCATGCAGTTTTTCCTAAAAAGTGTGTTTTTACATCTAGTGCTTATGAAACTTCTTCGGGAAAAAAAACTATGTTAGCCACCGAATTTGGCAATAGCGATTCTTTACAATTTTCTACAATTACCTATTAGTCTAAAATCTGAGATACATTTCTTTTGCGCCGGGCCTGGGGCAATTTTGGCGGATCTCATTTGGTGAGATCTTGTGTATAATCGTGTATTTTGACCGGCTCGATCAACTGTTGCTGTGTAAAAACCACTTAATAATAATTATTTTTGCCATAATACTGCTTTTTGATATGAATACTGCAAGAAGAGTAAGAATAGTCGTGTCTAGATCGCACGGCCCTACTGCAAGTAGGTATCATTTTCTTTGAAACCTCCCGCTTACATGGCCTATACCTGGTAAAAAGGCACGTTGGCGCCATCTGCGACTCCTTGTATCTCCTTGACGTAGTAGGGGAACTTCTTTTTCATGTTGGCGAGGGTCTTGTCGTACGCACTCCTGCCGGTGTCCGTCTTGTACTCCTTCTCGAAGTCCCGCAGGTTCTCATACGTGGCTAAGAAGCTCTTTATCACTGATGAGAAGGTGCGGCCCTGGGAATATCAAGGTGCTATTTTTACCTATTAGCTTCAACTTATTTTCGTACTGACCTACTAAAATCGTGTGGGTGTACTAAATTCATACTTGAGAAAAAGAAACACGAAAAATTTTTTAAGCCCTGTTTCGAAAAATCATGTCTTTAGCCTTAGATATGTAGCTGTTTGATTGGTTAACGATAATACACAGCATGAGATTAAACAGCATATGAAATGGAATAGGTAAGAAACCCAGGGTAAGGTCAGATTACGCGGTTAAGCTAATACTTACGACATCGAATCCCACATCGTAGTGGTTTCCCTGGGTGAAGACGACGGGCACTGCCGCACGTCTGCCCAGCTGCTTCTGGCACGAGACCCCTGGAACGAGAAACGCCTTGTAAGTAAGTACTTAGTTAAGTTCGATAGCAGATACAAACAGCCGGTCGTTTTAGCAATAGATTGGTGAAGACCTTTGTCCACTTCTTCACAACTTCAGGCACGTACCGAGTACGAGTAGGTAGTGAGTGTCGCTACACATACATAGGTATATGTAAGCGTCTTTTAATGACATTAAACCCATGCTATCTAATACCATCTATGAGTGAATACATTAGTGGGCCAGGTAGGTATATGGAAGTCTTACAACCGGCTCAATTTAAATTATGATCAATTGCTTGTAGAAGACAAAGGCAGTTCTTGTGAAAAAAAAGTGGTTTTCATAGGCCTATCGTGCAATTAAAGGTGAGTACTAATGTGATATTTAGGTACCATCAAGCTTTTAAATGGTACCTACGTTGCCATATGTAGGTAGCAAAGTTATTACCTCGGGTTTTATTAATAATTAATTAATATAGTAAGTCTTATTATCTTGAAATATGTAAGGTTATATTGATTTTGCAAATACATATGTTTTAGGGTTCCGTTGTATATGGTGGTCACTTTGGGAGGCAAATAAGATAACTTTAAAATATAATTTTGCAAACTGTGCCGTGTGACATATCAAATGAAAGGGCTTCCTGAGCCTAGACCACCACCTCTTAAAGCAGTATTATTTTAATCTTACTTGTGTGGGAAAGAGATGGAGCTAGACGTCCTGTATAGCTCCATCTCATTCTCAGACTGAAGTAACATTAAAATAATACTGCTGTAGGAGGTGGTGGTTGACCCCCTGTAAGGATCTATTTTTTTTTTAAATTTTAAAATAAATATTTTTAAAGTTATTTAAGAAAATAAATAAAAATATGAGCCTAAAATTTTAAAAAAAGTACAGAAAATTGTTCTATACATAGATTACAAGAAAACCTATAAGAAGTCTCTATGGTCTTAAAACATGGTAAGTAAATTTCTCAATATTGTGCACACAAACTTACATTTGCGGTTGGAATGTATGGAAGAACATGTTTTTCAACTACAATCTTTTGTTTGTTTTTGGGATAAATTGATTATAACTACAGGAGCCTTCATTGTGCGTGGTCCGACACGCACTTGGCTGGTTTTTTTTTACTGCGCTTGGGTATCTAATGCGCAATTCAAGGAATGCTTGTTGCACAATGTTTTTGTATTCAGCATTGTGATGTCGTTGCCAACTGCCGACGACCCCAGAGCAATTATGACCGGAATCTCAATTATTTACTTCTAACAAAAATAAAGTCAAAATGAAAGGTCTCGGTCACACGACATTGACACATAAAAATGTCTATGCTAAGGTCGCTATTATCACTGAACAGACATTGCCCAGTGTATCTTGGACCCTCATCGTGGCATCGAAGGTGGTGTCGAAGAATAGTTGATGGAGAATTAAACAATTGCAGTTTTCAAACAAAATAAATAGCAGAATCAACTGCATAAAAAGTAAGCACGCTTTATCTACGAAAAGTCACTGATCAACGGTGCGGTGCGGGGTGCGGGGCGCGGCGGCGGCAATGTTTACTTATTATTACGGACTCAGATTCTACATCAGCGGTTCCCGAAAGGTGGTCCGCGGAATCCTGGGGTTCCGTGGAAAGGCCGCAAGGGTTCCGTAAAAAATATTATCACACGTTTCGTGACCAACGTTGTTCGCTCGCGCGCATGAATTTAATGTGACGAATGAAATTTTTTGTACGTTTTATTACTTTATGTACCTACACATATTCACAGTAAATGTATAAAAATAATTTCATAAAAACTTAATTGCTTTTCATTTATACCTTTTTTAAGGTAGGCAAATTTCCAGTCATCAACGTAGGGTTCCGCTAGGAAAAGTATAATCAATTAGGTTTCCTTGGCAAGAAAAAATTGGGAACCCCTGTTCTACATCATGTTGAAAAATAAATTCCTGTCACTAAAGTATTAATTGGAATTGATTGATTTTTGTATACGGGTAAAGAACATGATTCCCTTTACGTGGTTTAAAGGAATGTCAATCGTCCTGTTCCACCTTGTATAAGGGGGTATTTAATTTTCTTATATCTATGGGGTATTCAGAAGTCGACCAGAACTTGGAAAAAGACAGGCAGATGATGATGACTTAATAGACGAAAGTCCACAGGCTATTGGTAGGATATATAGGTGCTTCTTCTGACTGATAATTTTGTATTAGGCACTACGTAACATTTGTTTCCAAGCTAAAGTAAAACGCGAGCGATGTCGATTGCTATGAATGACACAGTTGCCTATAAATAATTTTTATTACATTACCTATTTATTAATTAGAAACATCAAATCGCAAAAACCAGGGCGGCGGAAAAAAAAGCAAAGCACTTAAAAGTTTAAAAACTTAATATAGTATTTTAGTACCTAACCAAAAAACTAGAATAACAGGATAGGTTAGTGATTGGGTAAAAATAAAATCATCATAGTCGTAGGTATGATGTATGCTAGGATGTAGGCAAGCTAAAACTTATCTAGGATTATAAAAATAGGTAAAATAATGTTCTATTCATCAGAACGGTTGATCACTGATTAGACACAAATAAATAATAACTTACGTAATTATTTGAAAAAAATAGCTTGGATGGTTTATTTATTTTCTCATGACTTTCTCTCAAAAGAAGAGTACCTGTAGTTTGTAAAAAAAAAGAAAAATTGCGTCCTGAGTCGGGGTGTTATTGTGACAAGAGCGAACGAAGCTCGCTAGAAAATGTAAGAGCTTGAGAATAGGATTGCGCCTCGCGCCTGTAGCTTGAAGCCTTCGTAAACCATAGACAAACTACGTTCATTTTCATATTTTCATTAGATATCATTAATTATCACTTATCAATAAGAATATCATGTTTTGGATAATAATTTACGAAGTTTTTCTTACACGTGGGGGCCTGTAGCTTGGTGGCCCCGTGTTAGATACTGATACGGCGGTAGCAACGCCCCTGATCCACCGGTACGTTATCTGATCCATTTCTTAACATTTTCATCAGATACTTTTGGAGCCGACCATAGTTAGCCAGGCAGGGCCAGGCAGGGCCAGGCTAGTCTATAGAGCTAGGATACCTAATCTACGAATTGTTTAGTGCCATATAAACGAAGCATATTGCAGGTATTTTATAATCATTAAGTAGGTATATCGAGCCTTTTCAGGAAAAACATCGTAAGCGCCAAAAATATTTTTCACAAACACTAAACAATTACAAAACTATTTTTTCTTCGTAACCTCTTAATTAGACAGTTTTACATCTTGTCGCGATGACTCTTAAATTTTATTTTAAATTTACACGACTTTATTGTTGTAAGAAATTATCATCGTATTTATATGATAACATCGTTAATTAAGAAAGAAAACACCCTTTCCAGGAGCTGGACCACCACCTCTTAAAGCAGTATTATTTTAATCTTACTTGAGTGTGGGAAAGGGATGGAGCTAGACATCCTGTATAGCTTCATCTCTTTCTCACACTAAAGTAACATTAAGATAATACTGCTTTAAGAGGTGGTAGTTGCCCCCCTGTAAAAAGTACAAAATGTCGCTTACGATGTTCTTACAGAAAAGGGTCGATATATTGGTATACCTAAGCTTAATACAGTTCTATATTTGTTTTAAGTAGGTAGGGACAAGAAATAAATGCTAATGAAATCTGCATACAGTTTAAAAAAAAGCTAAATCAAATTGATGTTTAAACATTTTTGCCGAATATGACGTCAAAGCGTGCTAATTTGGGTTTTTAAGTTATGTATATGAATACATACAACATGATTCTATATTTATCTCATTGTCAAGGACATCGGACGACGTTACGGAAAGAATCTCCATGCATCTTAAACATCTGTGTTTATTATGAAACTGATGACAAGCGATTATTTACAAAATACGAGTAGGTTCATCATCATTTATTTAAGTATTACTTAATACGTAGTTTACAACCTTCGATGTTTTCACATCAATAATCCAAGGTTTAGAATAGGTTATACTTCCCGTGTTAATGAGAATTACAATTTTACTTTGACTTCTTTACTGCGTGTTGCTGATTCAGATTCAGGAATCCTTATTCCTTACAACGGACTCTTTAACTGAAGGTCGTACATAGTGCCTGAGATCTCGGGTAAATCATGTGATATTAGGCACTTCGACTTCGAAGCAGGCCTACATAATAATCTACAAGCAATTAGCTACCTAACTATGTACTTACTATTGATTTGAAATTAGATAATTAAATGAATGAATACATCCTATAATCTACCATAAAGTAATTAGTATGATAATGACTTTGGTGTAGGTCTCGAAGTCAGGAAGGGACATAAATCAAATCCATGAATGTCGCTTACGTAAGTGTTTCCGTTTTAGCCCATTTTTGTCTGTTATGGCGCAACAAGACCTCACTCTGTTTCGTAATACATATTCACTATTAGAAGGAGAAAAACGTTCGATACATAATTTGATTCAGAATCATTTAAATAGTAAATGGACATTTGTTTTTTGTTTACTGTGTAATTAGAAAACTCCATCACACTAACGTTCAAAACTAGAAATAAAACTGTAGTAGGTAAGTAGGTACAAGGAAGAGGCTTTTACCCGTAGGGGGTCCGTACAAAACAAAATATTTTTTTTAATGCATGAAGTATTGTGTAAGCTATTTTATTCTATAATTTATTTTTATCTTAGGTTCCCATACGTAATTGAATTGCTAATATTGTATGGAATTAAATGAAGCTTATTATTATTATTATTTATTATTATAAGTAGGTACAAATCGGGACACATTAAGCTCTAGCTAATTATTCATACTTCAGACTCGAATAGAAAATGGCATAAAAAGTCATCTGTCAGCTGATTATCATGCCTTGCACGTTTACCAACAATGAGTAGTAAAGACGGACACGTTACAGATAAATAGGCTTATATCGCCTGTCATGGCGCCATTCTTAATGGCATAGGTACGTCGACGTCAGTTATATATTTCATTAATTCCAATAAAACGGGTTTCTGTCTGTGTGAAAATCACTGTACTTGATTTTTTTAGGAGTACTTGGGGCTTTCAATACCTTATGTGCCTATGTACCATTTCAGAAATACATTTCAGAAGTCACTCGATGAAGTACAGAATAACAATCTTCCGTTCTGTCAAGTGTGTTTTTAGGGTTCTGTACCTCAAAAGGAAAAAGGGGAACCTAACAGGATTATTGTTTGTCCGTCTGTCAAGAGCCTTTTTCTCAGGACAAATACGTGGGTTTATGGTCCCTTGGAGCTCTAAAAATCAAGCTTTTAAGTCAAAACTATTAAAAAATACGGCCATCTAAGCGACATATTTTGATACTCGCAAATAAATCAAAACCTATAGGGTACTTCCCGTTGATTATTCCCGATGTCCACCGCTTGTTTGGCCACCACTGCGGGACAGCGAAACAACTTTTAAAAATTATTCTCGTTGGCCACCACTGGGGGACAGCAAAACAACTTTAAAAAATTATTCCACTGGGGTACAAATGATTGTAACCTAACCTCAAAACACTTTATAATTGCTTCTGCGTCGTCTCTGGCGCTGCGGGAAGTGCAACCCCTTCGCCC
The DNA here is from genome assembly GCA_947568875.1 of Fissipunctia ypsillon. NCBI lineage: Eukaryota > Metazoa > Arthropoda > Insecta > Lepidoptera > Noctuidae > Fissipunctia > Fissipunctia ypsillon. The sequence continues at coordinate 25,183,899 of OX387643.1, read as the reverse complement.
TTACAGCGGGCAGGGGTTGCTCTCCCTTCGCGCCTCCGGTTTTTATATACACTCACGTGAAGTCTATTCGGTTTTGGAACAGATTCGACCTATTCAAACCATGAAGTGTCCCCCAGTGGTGAACAACGAGAATAATTTTTTAAAAGTTGTTTCGCTGTCCCCCAGTGGTGGCCAACGAGAATAATTTTTAAAAGTTGTTTCGCTGTCCTCCAGTGGTGGCCAAACCAGTGGTGGAGACCTAGAATCATGAAATTTGGCAAGAGGCAAGGGCAAGCACAAGTAAAGGAAAAACTCCAAAAATCGTTAATTTGTAGTTTTATCACATAGGTACTTTTTTTTTGTGTTTACAAACTTACGTTAGCAGTTAGAGAATTGAGCGTGAAGTATATCGAAGTGTTGGGAGAACACGTCTTTCAACTACAATGGTAGGTAAGTTTGTTTTTGGGATAAATTCATCCCAACTACGGAGCCTTCATTGTGCGTGGTCCGACCTGCACTTGGCCGGTTTTTTATTTAGTGTAGGTATCCATTTACCTACAATCTGCTAAACTACAGAACCGGTTTTGAAAAAAAATGGCAACAAAGTAGTGTTGTGGGTACATTATCGTGACACGCAGTTGAGTCTGCGGGGCACAGCAGCTAGATAGTATGGTAAAGATGGTATGGAGTTGTGATGGGTTAGACTGGAAGCTGATCTCAATATAGTTGGGAAAAATCTAGGCAGATGATGATGGGCATGTGATGGGGATGACCCGCATCACGTATGTGACAGTGAACCTACCTGTTTTCTGAGTTAGTCTGTATATTAGGGATGTTGCTTTCTCAGAGGGTAGTTCAGGTATGTCCCATAATCGGGATCGGTAATGTAGTAACATTGAAAACAAACACACGCTAATCAGCAAATACTACATTACCATGCACCCTCATCGTGATATAATTAAAGCTAATTAAAATACTTAGGAATAATATGACTGACAAACGCTCACCATTCAACTCCCTCATTGCTGAATAAAAATTTCAAGCAAATTCGAAAAAAACGGGGTAAATAGCACCAAAAATAAATCGGATACAAATATCAACACCTCCGCGATTCTAGACCAACAATATTTTAAAATGTTTCTAATTTTATTCTTGACTTTGAATAATAAATAATTTTGTAACGGCGCAGGCGACGGTCCGCGGTACACTGAGCATTGTTACAGGGTTTGTGTCTAATATAACAGACTATATCAAGGATATTAATGCTATAACTAGCCTTTATTATAAAGATTTTGTACTTGTGATTATGGCAGTGCATTGGTTGTTCCAGGAGGTACATGTTGGCCATTTCTAAAAGATTCTGAATTGTATGAGATCTAATAGCTGAAGCATTTTCATTCGCAAATGAACTAACAAACTTTATTAATTTCAGTATCAAGATCTGTTGTGAGTTTTTGTTCCCCCAAAAGTGTACTATGACCGCAGAGGCACTATTATATTACTCACAGAGTTGGACTTTACATATGACTTATATAAGCAACTTTGGAGAATAGAGCACCGTTTTTTTTGCCATCCAGGGATCTACATAAGTCTGGACCACACGCCTAGCAGACACGTATGCAACCACTAGATTATAGAGGCAGCCATCAACTATTTAAAAAATGTTATGGGCTTGTGATGGGTTAGACTGGAAGCTGACCCCAATCTAAAATAAATATAGTTGGGAAAAATCTAGGTAGATGATGGGGGATGACCCGCATCACGCATATGACAGTGTACATGTTCTCTAAGTTAGTCTGTATATTAGTTAGACTTTAGACGCAAGTTTGCTCACGCGAAATTTTCGACTGCGCGCGCAATTGAATGCAGGCGGACAAGAGCGAGTTGACGCATGATGTGACAACGTACCATCGCGGACATTTGCGGTGAACCACTTTTCAACCTTATTACCTTAGTAATAAGAGGGCTGTCATATTTTGTCACCTCTTTCGCTCACACCAGACAAAATTTTTAAGAATGTTAAATGAAAAGATGCCTTTTTGAAAAATGTAATCAATGGGCGACCTACTAAATAATATTAATTTAATAGCTAGTTATTAAAAAACGCATTTCTATTGTGTTATCTAATAAACTTAACTCAATAAGTATTATGTTCTGTTTTTGAGATGATTTAAATAAATGCCACAGTAAAAATGTGTTTTTAATAATTACATATTAAATTAACGCCCATTGATTACATGTTTCAAAAAAGCATCTTTTCATTTAAAATTTTAAAAATTTGGTCCCGTGTGAGCGAGAGAGGTGATAAAATGTGACAGCCCTCATAAGGGCGATAAGTGGTTCGCCGCAAGTGACCGCGATGGTACATGTTCTCTGTGTTAGTCTGTCTATAGTTATACCTCCGTTCGAATCCTGAGTAGATAACCCAGTAGCAACACAGCACGAGGTAGAACAGTATAGTATAGACTTTTAGACGCAAGTTTGGTCACGCGAAATTCTCGACTAGACTGGCGCGCAATGAATGCAGGCCGACAAAATTTAGAGCGGGTCGTAGGTATATTATAACTTAAGAAAATTTGTACAAGAACTTACGAAGTAACTTATTTATACATAAGGTTTACCAGATTTTGGCTTTGGAGGCGATGCGGTGGATAGATCAAACGTTGAAGCAGAGTATTATTGGATACGTCTAGCGACAAGTACCTACTATTGTAAATAATTGCCCTAAGAGATTAGATGATGAAAAGGGAATGAATAATAACGTTGCAGCTAACAGAAGAGAATGGAAGAGGAAAACCTTTGTCCTAAGAGAGCAACTGAAGGAAAAAATCTACAAATCCATCCTTGGTATTTGTGTAGAATTTTTCATTTAGTTGCTCAGAATTAGGTAAACTAGGAAATATAGGAATACGTATACCTAATAGTGAATTTACCTAATTCTGAATTGCTGAGGGCAGTGTGCTGTGCGGATAACAGTTTGTCTTGATAACCGGTAAAACCTAAAGACAGGCCGACACTCGTGTGAAGTTCTTGGTCAATGACTTCGATTCCTAACGTTAAGATGTCAGTGACTTCGTGTGTTTATTTATTTATTAATTTTAAAAAAAGCACAGCCACATCACTACATTAAATTTATGCTAGAAATAATCTTAAAAATTAAAGGACTAATGTACCTACATGACAATTACGGCGTATATATTATTGATTACAATATCTTGGTGCCTTGAAATTTAATATACTATACTGAAATAAACTAAAACTTTAACAGACTAACGTAAATAAGACGGGTAATAAACAACAACAAACAATAATAATAAAAAACAATTTGGCAAGGATAGCATGATTTTCTTTCCGAATCCCGGTAGCTTGTCGCTGAATATATTTATAATTTAGATATATACCTACACACCTAGGTTAGTCTAGGCGTGTTGGCCCAAAGCCAAAGGAAAAAGGCAAATATCCTTATGACGTCAACGCTGGCTGTCACTGAAAACCAGCGCAGTGGCTGTCACATTGAGTCATAGCGTTTTGAGTGGACGTGACGCATATTTTCCCCCAACTTGTTCTTTTCTGAGTTTGTGTTTTTAGGGTTCCGTACCTCAAAAGAAAAAAACGGAGCCCTTAAAGGATCACTTCGTTGTCCGTCTGTCTGTCTGTTAAGACCGTTTTACTCAGGAACGCGTGGAGGTATCACATTGATATTAATATCAAATTAGTAGGTCTACGGTCCCATAAAGTTCTAAAAAAATCTAGCTTCTAAGTCAAGGCAGTAAAAAAATACAACCATTTATGCGACATATTTTGATACTCGCAAATAAAACGTATATGGTAGTTTCATGATTCTAGGTCCACGGGATTGACCTAGAATTTGGCAAGAAGCAGTCACACAGCACAAGTTAAGGAAATAGTTAATTTGTAGTTTTAACACATCTATTTTTTTTCGATTACAAACTTACATTTGCAGTTAGAGAATTGACCGTGACGGTGACGTATATCGATGGGAGAACATTTTTCAACTACAACGTTAAATTTATTCTTGGGATAAATTCATCCCAACTACGGAACCCTTCATTGTTTTTTTTCTTTGCGTCACGTTGTACTGATAATAAACATATTTTCTTTCTTAAGATGGAAGCATTTCAAGACATCATCAGCACATCAGACGTCTGGACATAGATATTATTGACACGAATTAATGAGAGCGAAACACTAGAGTGACAGGCAAGTTTTTATTTGTTGAATCGAATCCTTGCGGCTCGCATTGCTCACAAGTATCAAATGATGTTGATTTTAATTACATTTCAAATTATTTGTTATTTCTGACTAGACAACGACAAGGTTGGGAGCAGGCTTCCAAAATGAGGTCCCGCAACGCAACATGTCGTTGATATTAAATTACATTTTCTATTGATCATAGTTCCGCATACAGTGTGTATGGGGAAATGTTAATTTGAAAAAGTGTTTCCTTTACATTGTTACGTGATAGTTAGGACTCCCCTGCTGCAGTATTGATCTATGCCTCTTAGAAGCACTGGTCCTCCTAATGACTTGTTCAATCTAACTATTAAGTCTAGCTTTCTATAGAATACGCCCATGGGGATCTTGTAAACCCTTTTTCAAAAAGTTCTAGATACTAACCCTTCCAAGTCTGTATATCTTTGAATGCACTAAATTAATAATTACTTAATTAATTTTATCAATTTAAACGATGTCTGGCGTAGTGGGCACCCGGCCTAAGTGTTATGGGTTTTGGAAATTGTACCAACATTTAAGGCGAATAAATTGATTTCATTTGAGAATCTGCTGTTTGGCTCTTTTGCTCTAATAGAGGAATCAACGAGGTTAGGTATGTACGGAGAAAGGTGATCATATTATTGAAGTCTATGTTTAGACTCTCGAAGTTTTCTTGCTCTAAAAGCCCTTTGTAGACAAACCTGGCAACACTGGTTCCTACTTAGCTGGTAATTTTAATACTAGCACTTAATATCTCTACCCTGCATAGGCACACCCTTCAAATTCATTTATTTGCATAACACTGGTTTATGGGATGTTACAAAATATACTGGTGGTTAGATTAGGTGCATCTAACGTCAGAAATGTCAAAACAACTCATTAAAACTTCTTCCCGATTCCACTACCATACAAAATTTGAAAATTAAATCAAAATACCATAATCACATAATATGTTTAGTAATAACAATAGTTGAGTGTGGACTCGGCCTTGAGCATCGACAATACAATACCTAAAGTGCTTATTATAATTAGTCGGAGCCTAATGTTAGCATTGACAGGCCGAAATTGGCGTTGCTACGAGGAAGAGACAAATACGCAGTGACAATTAGTTCTGGCTGGCTTGAAACATGACATAAATGAACTGGTAATCATAAGAAAACAGCAGCATGGGCATTTAATGAGGAGGGACGAATGTAACTAAGACAGAGATGAATATAAAGAAGTTGATAGATGGAGGGGGACGGAGAAACTCGAGAAAAGATTGATGGATTGTGGAAGAGATCAAGATCTTATGAATAAAAAGAGAATGAATGCACTGACAGCTAACAGGGGAGAATGGCAGAGAAAAGCAGAGGAAAAAATTTTTCGCCAACACTAAGTAAAATAGGATTTGTCTTGGATGTTAATTAGTGTCGGCGAAAACTGCTTAGACCTAGATAATAACGTTGATAGCAACTCAGTCTAATATCATTATACCATTAATTTATCGTAGACCCCGGTCATTGGAGGGGCTTATATTCAGCAGCACTGCTTGAAGTTACGCGCGCTTCACTATCTTCTGTAGTCCTGATAAGTGCCAGTTAACATATCTGTCAGATAATTTCACAAATTCAGTTCCATCTATAATTTATCTGGTTGATAGTGCCTATCCGGATATTAAGGATCAGTTCCGTGTGCCGTTGATCGCTATTTAACAATAGTTTGATTGTATTCAAATGTTTCTGAGAAGATTGTTTGTGGTTAGCAGATGTGACGATATACACCTACTACTATTAAAATGATGCAGCTGTTTTTAGTAACTTAGTTAATATAGTTAGTCAGGTTCAGCTAGGGAGTGCAATCTCGAGTCGAGATTGGCCACTCGAGATCTCGCCCGGCATTTAGGCGAGATCTCTTTTTGAGATTTTCTAGATCGTGATTAGGTACGCCTACTTTATTAAATAATGCGGTTTTTTAAACTAAAATTCTTTAATTTGATTAAAATGAAAAATTCGAGTCTGCAAACAATAAAATCAACGTTTTATAATAATACCAGCCTATTACTGTCCCACTGCAGGGCAAAGGCCTCTTCTCATACAGAGAAGGTACAAGCACTGATTAACGTTTATTTCCCATGAAATGTAATTGGGAAAAGTTTTCACGATTTATGACTGTTCTAGTATGTACTCAGACCTCAGTTGGTCCATTAGAGTTTTTTGATTCTTATAAGAAACAGGATCATCAGGAGGTGTAATTATAATGATAACTAGCTGTTGCCCGCGGCTACGCCCGCGTGGATGTCAATACTTCCCTATTTGAATCGGATTTTGTTCACAATTTTTTTGTTTACATCAAAAATAATTTACAAACAATCAAAGAAGAACCTGTATTCCCGGGATAGTAATTACTTAATAATTAAAATTATTCACGATATAGTTGTCATGGCTATTTATAGGCCTCCTTCTAAAATATGGACGGATTTTTAGACTCGCTTGACACAAACTTAAAAAATATAACATCTTTTAAAAACATAATACTTTTGGGCGATATTAACATTAACATTGCTTCCGGGAAAACAGATACCATGTACATAATTATCTGAATATTTGCTCATTTCAGGGTTTTTTATCACCTCACTATCACCCCACGCATCACAGCGGCTGCTGGGAGAGCGGTGCTTAGATCATAATTATCATTCAAAAATAAAAAAAAATCCATCCAAAACATTGGTTACTAATTCTTCGCTTACCAGTTTTTTACTAACATTGCAAATAAGTGCACCTAGAAAAAAACTGCATGCGTATCTATACTAAAGTCAATATGACAAACCTTGAAAATGACATACGCGGTATTAATTTAGACCCTGTTTATAATTCTAAAGATGCAAATATTATTTCATGTTTTCCATTGTGCGGTAATAAGCGACGCCAAAAAAAAAATAATGAGGAAAAAACAAATGAATGACTGTTTTCAAAACTCAAATGTTCCAGCTAAATGAATTTATAAATTTGAATTTGGAATTCTTGACCAAAGAGGAGATATTTCAGATCAAAGTGGTCAATACGACAAAACGCTAATTTCATATGTAAGGATCTAATATTTCTTTAAAGTATTTCATAATCTCACTACAATATGCAATAGGGAAAAACACATTCCCTAAAACAATGCCTAGAAAGTATAGTTGTATTAAACCCTGGATTACACCCGGTCTTGTTCGTTGTATAAGACATAGAGACAAACTTCACTTAAAATTGAAACTCGCACCTGATAACGAAATACTTTCTGTTACGTATAAAACGTATCGAAACTTCTGTAATAGTCTTATGAAAAAACTAAAAAATCAGTACAATAAAAATGAGTTATAGAAGGCGGGAAAAACAGTAAACTTGTCTGGAAATTTATAAAAACTAATACTTTAGATCGAAAAATCCTGAACCTCCACTAGATTTACTATCAACAGAGATAAACCCATCCGAAGCACTGAATAAAGTAAACAACTTTTTTACTAACGTTGCTAAAAACTTGGCTGAAAAATCTTTAAATTCTAATCATTTTCCTCCTGAAAACCTGACCACGGCATCCTCTAAAATGAATTCTTTTGTTTTATTAGATACCGACGTTGACGAAGTAGTAAGAATGATAAACGGGTTAAAATATGTTTGCGCTACTGGGTGGGATTGCATACCTATTAATATACTTATAAGATTTAAATATCTACTTGCCCCTCCGCATGTTTAACTAAAGGAATATTCCCTAAATTGCTTAAAAAAGCTGTGGTCATACCTGTATTCAAGTCTGGAGACATAAACTGTATAAATAACTATAGACCCATTTCAGTGCTAACAGGCTTCTCAAAAATTTTAGAAAAAATAGTTAACAGTAGATTCATAAATTATCTGGAAGATATCAGACTCCTTTCAGATAATCAATTTGGATATAGGCCCAAAAGATCAACTAACCAAGCAGTACAAAAATTAACTAATTATATTACTACCAATCTGGATAATGGTATGCACACAATGGGGATTTTTCTAGACCTTGCCAAGGCCTTCGATACTCTTTCTTGTACTTCACTTTTGCACAAGCTTGAAACACTCGGGATAAGAGGAGCACAACTTCTTCTGTTCTCTAATTATCTCAGCGATCGTCATCAAAGTTTAAAAATAGGTCAGCATATAAGTTCTGAACTTAAAAATAGTTGTTTTGGAATTCCACAAGGCAGCATTTTGGGCCCCACGTTATTTTTAATCTATATAAATGAATTGTGCAGTCTGTCGCTCCAGAATGGTATCTTAATGTCTTATGCGCATGACACCGCTCTATTGTTCTCAGCTAAATCAAAAGTTGAGGTCTATGAATATGCTCAGAATGGTTTTAACATTGTGTCTATTTGGCTCCATAATAATCTCCTAACATTAAATGCAGATAAAACAAAATACATTTTATTTACAATGAGAAATATTAACATACCGCTTACTAATCTAAACATTTACGCACATAATTGCAGCACGTACGCTGACACTGCATGTTCTTGCCCCACTTTAGCTAAAGCTGACCATCTGAAATATCTAGGTGTCACTATTGATTCCAACCTAAACTTCCGTAAACATATCGATTTACTATGTACTAGAGTGCGCAAATGAATATATGTTTTAAAGAATTTACGGAACATAGCCGACTATAAATGAATTAAACAGGTTTATTAAGCTTTGTCAATCCATTCTTACCTACTGCACAACTTCTTGGGATGGTGCTGCAAAATCAATTTTACTCCCTATAGAGCGCGCTCAAAGAGCAATTCTAAAGATTTTGGAACCTTTAGAATTTCGCCCTTTTAGATTTCCTACGCACCAGCTCTACATAGCTTGTAATGTACTAACAATACGGCAATTACTCCTTCTAAGCATAGTACTACACTACGCAGTACCTACCTTCCGACAAGGGAAGGAAGAACTTGGTTTGCATAAAGCCTCAAACTAAACATGCGTTTGCTAATCGATTTTATGTATTTTTAGGACCTTTTCCGTATAATAGGCTCAATAAGGTACTAAGCCTCTAAAATATAGTATAATGTTATCGGAATATTTAGCGATACTCAATTACACAGACACAGAAAAACTTTTAGAAATTTTGTCGTGATGATGATTTATTCGCTCGTAAGCCTCTACTTTTGTATACATAGGCTAGTTTTAAGTATTAGTGTAACAATACGATGCTTTTTCTCATAGTTGTTAATATATTATTTTTAAATCAGTTTTATTTAAACATTTTAATGTCCCAATGTAATTGAAATGTAAAGTGATGACCTGAAACACAGGTTTGAATAAACCTAGTTCGGGCGGGTCGCTACCTAACATTCTAATTGCGAACCATCATTACTTGCACCTGTAATAAAAATCTTTTAGCTTTTGTTTATTATTAGGCACTATAATTGTATAGGAAATTTACTAGAGTTGACTAAATGTACACGTTTTGTAAACGTTTTTATTAAAATAAAAATTATTATTATTATATTTAATTTCATGGGTTTTAATTTTTTTTTTGCGCGGTACCCTAATTCTTTTTCAAAAACAAAAGTAGCCTAAGATCAGATATCTGCCAGTTAAAGTCCTGTCAAAATCGAACCAGGCGTTTCGGAGATTAGTCGGAACAAACTGACAGACAGACAGACAGACAAACATTTGAAAAATTGTGTTTTTGATAGAAGTACCGTATATACTTTCATATATATTTAGTAAAAAGCTGTTATTTTGATATTACAAACAGGCACTTATATTTTATTTATTTGTTTGTTTGTTTTTTGTATTTGTTTTGTTGTTTTTTTTATTTTAGATCTCGGGAGATCGCGATTGCATTTCCTAGATTCAGCCTCCCAAACCGTCAAGTTACAGTAAACGTTGGATTGTTGTCACAAACACTGGCTTGGCAAGACAGAGGACGCTTGGCAAGACAGAGGACGCTTGGTAAGACAGCGGACACTTGGCAAGACAGAGGACGCTTGGCAAGACAGAGGACGTTTGGCAAGACAGAGAACGCTTGGCAAGACAGAGGACGCTTGGCAAGACAGAGGACGCTTGGCAAGACAGCGGACACTTGGCAAGACGCTTGATTGGACAGAGGACGGTTACTACGGATACTGATTTATCGATTTGCCAAATTGTTTTGTGTTTGTGGTATGCCATTTTATCAGCCACATCAACCGTGTGTGAGAGAAGAGAAGAACAGATCAACTGTTGGGGCAGCATATAACAAAGAACGTACATTACTCAGAAGTGAACAATACTAGGCTGGAGACATCGGACTTCATGAAGAAGTCAATATAGCTAAGGAATAAGATTCCTTCCGATAGTTATACGAATACGTGCGGTACTGTAAACCGCAAAACGGTTCGTGACGTAAAGAGTACAAGATACACGTGCAGCCGACTTTTTGCGACCGCGGCCCGGCGCGCAAGCGCAGCATCGAAGCGATTGGGTTAGTAAATATCTTTTTACCATTGCCACTCAAAAACAGGCAATTGATTCATCGAAAACAGTGAATAAAACTCTCTTTTAGTCACTGAGTGAATAAAAACATTTTGAATTTGGGACAAGCACGAATTATACGAATTATGTACAAAAAATAATTATAACGTGCTGAAAGTACCTAACCGGATGGCTAAATGGAGCTATCCCATAGAGCTATAGAATTAAACAAAAAACATATCCCGCAAATTTTAGTTAGGTTCTTTTTTATCTGTTATCGACTTATTGTGGTTGGTTTATGTAATTGGAAAATCTATTAACATATTTATAATACAATGAGCTTTTTTAGTGACGACAATGAGACACTAACTCCGGAATCATTTCGTTTTAAAGCCCCAATTATAGTACATAATTTGTTACCGCTAAAATCTCGGGTGTTGTTCCTGGAAACATATAATTTAATTTACGACTGGAAAACCACAAATGGCGCCAATTCCTTCTCAGATTCGGTATTTCTTAACTATTTCAACGAATTAACTAAGACTAAGAAGCCGTCGACACTTTGGAGCATATATTATTTGCTAATTACCGATTTTATAATAAAATGTGAGAAATATAAATATTATCGTATTATTTGTTTTCTCGCAGTCAATGGTAAAAAGTAGAGTACACAACTCATGAAAAAAAATCATCTCGGTCCTTTTATCCCTCGCTCCGTTCAGGATTCTTATCTAGAATCCTTCGCTGCTCTCGGGATCCACTTTAATCCCTCGAATTAAATTCGCTTTTTTTCATTTGTTGTATTATCTACTATTTTTATCTTTATACATATAAAACAGCTTTGTAGCTTATTGGCTGACTGACAGAGAAATAACATTGCAGATAATTTTTTTGAGCACTTGAGTAAGACAGGGTGCTACGAAACAACGGAAGGACAAGAAACGAAACAAGAGAACGACGAAATAAGAGTATTCGTTAACAAAAGAAAATCTACAACCTACACTGGCAACAGAAGAGGAAATACTAAATTGTAATAAAACGCCACGCTCCTTTGTCTTGTGCCGTAGCAAGAAATAAATGGTAGGCGGTCCGCGAATCTGTGGCCTTGCTCACGGCCGAGGACCAACAACGTGTCGATTATCGTCACGAGCACAGCGATGTAAATGGATTTACCAATCTACAATCCCTAAAATACTATCTGCCATAGAAAGTACCGGAAGCCGTTTATCCCGATCGGTATAAAGATTTCTATCCATGGGAATATATTCATGTCTTTGTTTCTTTCAGATAGAAATATAAACAAAACAGAGCGGAAATTCCCATATTTTGAAGAACGTTCGCATTATAATCTGAGTCTGTCCACATTATAGTCAACTTGCCTACATTTTTAACCGACTTCAAAAAGAGGAGGAGTTGCTCAGTTCGTCGGAATCTTTTTTTTATGTGTGTTCCCCGATTACTCGAAGACGGCTGGATCGATTTAATTAAAAATTCTTTTTTTGTTTGAAAGGGTATACTTTTCAGGTGGTCCCAATGTCATCAGATCAAGATCTGATGATGGAATCCTGGAGAAATTGAAAGAACTCTTCAAATATTATAGGCGCACCTATAGCGATTTGGGTATTTTTTATAGTAACTTGTGCATATGCTCTCGGAAAGCACCATTTAGTGAAATGGAACTGATGATGAAGACCACAGATGGTCACCTGAACCACTCAGTAATAAGTATTTCACGGGTTTATTTACTTACTTTATTATTATTATTCGATTACTTACTTTCAAAAGATTCCGAGGAATTGAGAAAATCCTCCTTTTTTGAAGTCGGTTAAAAATGATTGCTAAGTAATGTAAGCTCGTCACAATGCATATGGTGAAGTGGAGCTGATGGTGAAGTACCAGGAGAACTCGTCAACAATTACCGTCTCTGCATCGGGAAAAGCAATATTTTGTAACCTAGATAAATTACAAACCGACCTACTAAAAAGTGAAAAATAAAAAACTTTTTTGCAAAAAAAAAAAAAAACTGACTTCCAAAAAAAATACTACAAAGTGAAAAATAACTTTAAATTTCAAAAACGTCGTTTTTAAGTACCAGAATTGACCCCTTGATTCTCTATTAACAAACTGGATCCCAGAACACTCCCTGCAGGTAGTATTTCCACTGAGGTGCTCTTTCCTTTGCTGCCTTCGTCATTGCATGGTACCTCTTCAACATAATCGTCCCATTACAATGTCCGTACGTCTGTCACATTGTATTATGCGAAACTAAACAAAAAGAACATGAATTATCTCCGTCAGCCGACGTCATAATTACAATAAGTATTTTTTCCACTACATGAGATAATTGACTCTTCAAAAGATGACTTTTGTACCCAACAATGTACGATCCTAAACATATACCAGATTACTCGTTAGGTATTTTACGGCAATTACGTTTTATTAATGTTCTTCTCATGAAACGTGTCCTTATTAAAAAAGCATATTATAAGATTAAAGACTACGTTGAAGACAGACAAGTTTGGCGCTAATTCCTTCTGCACATGCGGCTTCCCTTGTACCTCATTAACAGCATAGCTATATATGTAAATGTCTGTTAACTGCACCCAAAATTTCTTTAATTTTTATAATTTTATTTTTATATATAACATAACATAACATCACGCCTTGTTTCCCCGAAGGGTTAGGCAGAGGTGTACCTATTACACCCACATTTCGCCAGTTATGTTTAAGTCCCATGTAATAGGGGGCGAGCCTATTGCCATCTACCGGGCACAAATCCAGACTCCGGGCTGCTACTGAGAAATTCCAGATAGAAAAAACCCAATAACACTTTGCCCGACCTGGGAATCGAACCCAGGACCTCAAGCTCAGCAGTAGCGCTTGCGACCACTAGACCATTATATTATACAGGGTTACAGGGAAAGTCGTACTGAATATTAAAGGAGGTTATTATTCAGGTCATTTCTGATGATTTTGATTCTGAAATAAAATGTCCGAAACTTAACCGTTATGGAGATATTAAATTTTAAAGATTATTTTTAAAAATCCTTTATTTTTTGGCTTTTAGTCGTTTTCTTTGGGATTAGAGCTCCTAGAGTCGGTTTTTTTGATGTATCTAGTTAGAAGATATGTCCATTAATAAAAATGATCAATAGAAACTGAACCTACTACTAACAGCTTAAAAAACTGCTCGACAACGGTTAGCATTATGAATTTTCTAATAGAGTGTTCTTAACTTTGATGGGCTTTAAAAAAAAAAATGTATGGAACTTATTCTGCGAATAACTTTACAAAGTTCTACGTCTCTTTAGCTATTCAAAAAGGTATATCATCTACTAGGTTTGTTCATAAAATCTTAAAATAATGTCATTAGAATAGGCCCATCTGGTAGTACAACATAACAGAATTTCGATACAAAAGAATCCGGCTTACTACCTGGCACTTTTAAACAATGAAAAAACGTTTGGGTAGACATTGTTTGTGCCCGGGAGACGTGCGGTGACAGGTATTTATGTCATTTTAAATGTCTGAATTGTCAAATCGTGGATCGTGGTGTTTGTTTATCCGTGCCCTCCGATTTTTTTTTGTAAAAACGCGACTTGGCTTGGATTTTTGGACTGTTTCATCTTCTAACTGTGTGACGTGGCTTGTAACTGGACTTTGATTTGTGTTGTGAACATGGCAACATTTACCAACGAGGAATATGCTGACATCCTAATGTGTTATGGATTTTGCGAAGGAGTGTCGTTGCGTGCACGCAATGAATACATGCTAAGGTATCCTACTCGCCGAGTACCTGATATTGGCGTATTTGACAGAGTTTATCGAAGACTACGAGAAACTGGTTCTGTGCTAGTACGTCGGACTGACATGGGACGACCTCGTGTTCTTGATGACGACGACGAAGATAATGAAATACGACGTCTCTTTGAAGCCGACCCAACCACGTCAACAAACGTTGTCGCTCGACGGCTTGGTATTTTCCAGTGGAAAGTCTGGTTCGTAATGCACAGTTCTGGGCAATACCCTTACCATTACACGCCAGTGCAAGTAATTGAAGAAGGGGATCCATTGAGATGACTAGACTTCTGCAGATTTATGCTCAATGCCGATAATGAAGATCCGGATTTTTTTAAAGAAAATCATGTGGACAGATGAGTCGAAATTTGACAAAGACGGCATCACAAATTATCATAACACCCATTATTGGGCTCCCAAAGCGCAAGGTAACCCCAAGAAAAATAGACCAAAAGGGTCACAAAGGAGATTCAGTCTTAATGTGTGGATGGGTATAATATCAAATAACTTGATAGGGCCATACTTCCTGCCCGATAACTTGAATGGCGAGACATATGAAAACTTTTTGAGGGAGGAGTTACCCTCTTTAATGCAAGACTTGCCTATTGCATTGAGACGAGACATGTTCTTTCAACATGATGGCTGCCCAGCGCACTACAGAAGAAGTGTTCGAGCATGGTTGGACGAGAATTACCCAAACCAATGGATTGGAAGAGGCGGACCCATAGCATGGCCGGCGAGGAGCCCCGATTTAACGCCGATGGATTTTTATGTGTGGGGTCATATGAAAAGCCTAGTATACGACCAAATGACACCGATCGCAAATGTCGATATTCTAAGACAAAAAATTATTGATGCGGCTGAGGAAATGAGGCGGAACCTACGAACTTCTGTCGTGAAAAGTAATTTAAGAAAAAGAATGAGACTTTGTGTAAGAAATAGCGGCGGCCATGTAGAACATGAATTATAAAAATATTGCTAAAATTTTTGTCTTTTTTTACGTATTTTAGCTACTTTTACCTCAAACTAAAAATGTACCCTCTCCTAACTTAACTGTTATTTGGGCAATGTTTTGCCTATTTAATAGCAAGTGTTATACCTTTTTGAATAGCTAAAGAGACGTAGAACTTTATAAAATTATTTGCAGAATAAGTTCCATACAATATTTTTTATTAAAAGCCTGTTAAAGTTATGAACACTCTATTAGAAAATTCATAATGCTAACCGTTGTCGAGCAGTTTTTTAAGCTGTTAGTAGTAGGTTCAGTTTCTATTGATCATTTTTATTAATGGACATGTCTTCTAACTAGATACATCAAAAAAACCGACTCTAGGAGCTCTAATCCCAAAGAAAACGACTAAAAGCCAAAAAATAAAGGATTTTTAAAAATAATCTTTAAAATTTAATATCTCCATAACGGTTAAGTTTCGGACATTTTATTTCAGAATCAAAATCATCAGAAATGACCTGAATAATAACCTCCTTTAATATTCAGTACGACTTTCCCTGTAACCCTGTATATATTATAGATATTTTTATTTACTTCCATGATATAATCTTTTCATTATTTTACATTATATAGTCTTGTCTTTGAAACAGATTCTATTATATTTTGTGAATGTGAGAACGTTGTAGGCTTAATAGACTGTAGATTTGTAGACCATTTTCTTTTCTGTTAAGTACCCGGTACTTGTTGACAGGCCCACACTGTCCTCCCATACTTAATAAAACTGTAATTTGAAAACATTGTAAAAACCAATTATTTTTAAAAGAGTAACCGTGGAGTTTCTTGCCGGTTCTTCTCCATAGGAAACGACCACTTGGAAACGTGCACCTAGCTTCTGACGTTTCATAAGTGCCCATGTAGGCTTATGTGAAATAAAATATTTTGAATTTTGAATTTGAATCATCCGCGTTAAAGCCACTTCCACTCCTGATGAGTCGTAGTTACTGCAGTAAGAACTCCGTACGAGATCGAACTAATCGGGCAAAGGTAATTAGCCATGTGAATGACGCTATATGAACATGTGCCACGATTTGTTTTTTTTTTCGCGGTTACATAGCTGATAGAACTAAGTAGTGTATCCGTGTTTTGATGTTCAGCACCACCGATGCGCGCGATGTTGTTGAGCTAAGCACCATTCATCGAACACCTAACTGCGGCATTATTGACCTACCTCCTTCCTTTACTTAGCCACGAGCCCTCCAAATTACGTGTAATTACAATATTAGCGCCCTCGTGCTTCACGCCTGTCAGATTATACTCATATTAAAGTGATAACGGAACAAATTGTGGAGACATGAGTCAGCTACGCATTCCTTGCGATCTTGCCGTACTTTGGCTATTTTGGGAGAAAATTCCTAGCTTCTAGCACCATGGAAATAAAAGCCAATTGTAATGGTCTATACGCATAACAAGTTAGCATAGCCAGTCAGCAACTAATAACGGTGTAAAAACGGTAATTTTTGACTTTTGTGATTTTTTAAAAACCAGCGTGGTTTGGTAACTAAAATATGTATGATGATTTTGACAGTTGACATAGCACATTATAAGGTTGTCGGCAAGAGGGAGTGAACTCCGCAATCCTTGCGCCGATAGTCCTTGCGGTCAACGGCCTAATCGTAAAGAGTCTCGACCTATATCTCAGAAGGCTCTCATTGAGGGCTAGAGCAGGTGCTCGATAGCGAAAGTAATTCTGGATCCAGCAGGAGCAGGCATACTGGGAAGGTTCCTCTCTCTGGAGTCCTTACCACTGGTAGCTTGGACCCTGTTCCCGATGCAGGTGGGCAACGCAACGTTTTCCGACATTTAGTAAGACAAAGAGTAATCTATGAGCTTTAACAGACTTAAGAATTCTCAACTTAAGCCCTGCCCAAGATATTGTAAATCCGATACATATCTTTCTATAATTAGCAGTTTCAGTTTATCATGGAAATTGTAAATGAATAAACTCTCGATCAATTGTGCGGGCAGCCCTGACATCGGCTGCGCAGGCAACGCCCAGTGCGACAAGGTTGCACGCGATCATCGCATACATTAATATTAATGTGATGGGTTCGTATCAACCCCACAATAGCATGCGGTAAAACGTACTCTGTGGAACATAGGCCCCCCTATGCATCGCCACATCGACCGGTTCTGCGCTTCTCGTATCCAGTAGATTCCCGTGGCTGTCTTTTGGGGGGCGTTGGTGAACCCACATAGCACCGTCAGGTTCTCAATAGCCACTCCAAAACTTTGACGACTCATCATTTTATACAGTCAAGAGCAAGTTAATTGTTGTTCACTGTCATAACATTGAAGAATTGTGTTGTGACTCATAATCATCATTTCTGCCCGGAATCCCCCACTGCTGAGTCTATACCCACCAGTGGGGGTTTGGGAAGTATGGCAGAAGAGAGGGGAGGCCTATGCCTGCCCTCTCTTCTGCCATACTTCCCGATTCCGTGCGTCCCTGATTCAGGTGTTTCCCTTTAACGATATCGTCAACATACCATGCTTTTGGACGGCCCTTGTTTCTGTGGGGTAACCCTGGCCACCATTCGGTCAAAGCATTACTCCATCAGCCATATCCGATGCAGGTTTTTAGGCACTGGGGGCCGCCGCGTTATTGGGCAGTCCAGCCCTCGGCCTTACATGACTACAGGATGATGGCCCGTATGTCTGGTTGACGTCTGTGAAGGGAGTGTAGATCCTAAACCCTCGTCATCTTGTAAAGTAGTAGATTTTTAAAGGAATTCTCTAACTATAAAGTCGACCGTCCACTTGACCGCTACGCAGTATGTGCACGGAGAGGTGTGCCACGTTAGCTGCGTGTTCATTTGTTTTCCAGCCGTATGTTCGTGCATACAGCCCTTTTACTACTTCTTAAGATACAGGGCTCCTAGTTTAACATACATAGTTTTTATTTTTGTTTATATAGATTTTTCTAAGCTTTTAACTTTTATACAAATGAATATATGTCATCTTAGTATATCTGTCACTGCTGCCATTATCGCTAGCGTGGCAGTCTCCCTGTTCGCACTGTGCAAGTGCACCCAAGGACAACCTTCGGTTGGTGCAGGATTATTGCAGGATATGGAAACAATATTGGATTATTGGTTTGGTGGCTAACTAAAGTGAACTGGTTGTTTAGACTATGTAAAGACTATGGCCCCTGCCTGACCAATGTTTTATATAAAATACACAGAAAAAATAGCGGGGGCTGATTTGCACACTCAATAATGGGCCCCCGAAAACGGTTGCTTGCACATAGTGTCGTAGCGACAAGACAAACAACAACATAACAACATTTCCTGAGGTGCTTATGAGGAGTGAAGAGGTATTCCACGGCTATTAAGACAATCCCGGAAGTACGTTCAAGATCCCTACCAGCATCTTACTAGAATACTTCTTTCCTCCGAACACGTTTTACTCTTGAGAATCTTCACTCAAGCCGACAAAAATGGCAAGCCAGAGGTAAGGATCAAGACTTCTCCCGGGAGATAAGGGCCACGTGGTTCCAACTGCCCAATAGCTCGCCACATGCAGCCCTGCGGGTTTATGTATCTCTCTTGGTCTGACTCCTCACCCTACTAGACCTGTTTCGCCAAAGTAAACTTTACTGGCACTGATCTAGAGTTCAGGAGCTCACAGCCCCACCACGACGCCAACGTAGAGATACGGCTGTTATAATTAGTGTTATTATTTTACCTCTGATTTTGCATCACTTCCAAAATCCCATTGATTTTTATTTTTGTTACCAAAAAGTGTTGCTGTTTGTTTAGCTGTCAGCTGTCAAATATCTTTTTACCATTGCCACTCGAAAAAGGGCATTAGATTCAACGTTAACAGTGAATAAAATTATAATATTTTGAATTTGGAACAAGCACGAATTATAAATAAAACGTGCTGAAAGTACCTACCCACTGGCTGGCTAAATGGAGCTATTCCATAGAACTATACAAATAAAATAAAAAAATAATATCCCGCCAATTTTAGGTTCTCTTCTATCGGTTAAAGTGGTTGTTTTATGTCAATGGAAAATCCATTAACATCTATACAATTATATAAAATTGAAGTGTCTGTTTGTAATGTCAAAATAATAACTTTTTTACCAAATGCATATGAAAGTACGTATATATACGGTACTTATAACAAAAAAGCAATAAATAATTTTTTTGTCGGTCTGTCTGTTTGTTCCGGCTAACCTCCGAAACGTCTTGACTGATTTTGACGAAACTTTCATTGGCAGATAAATGATGTTACAAGGAGTAACTTAGGCTACTTATTTTAAAAAAATAATAAGGGTTCCGCGCATAAAAATTAAAACCCATGAAATTGTGAACAAAAGTCGGATTTGACAAAATCTTTTTGCATTTAGTAGCCCAATTGTCGAGGATAGTTATAGGCTATTTAACATCACGCTACGACCCTTAGGAGTCGTGCAAAAAGAAGAAAAGTCAGAAAGAACACTAAGCGAAAACGAAGTAATAGCGTGGGGATGTAACGCGACGGGTCGAAGGACGAGGCAGTTTTATTAAAACGTGGCTGTTATTTTAGTATATTGTACATCTTATGACTTCCACGCAAAGGAAGTCGCGGGACACAGCTAGTAATATAATGAAATGAGTTCTTCCTATGACGAAAATGAGACACTGACTCCGGAATCACTTCGTTTTAATCCAGCAATTATAGTAGTTATAATACTACATATTTATTTTCTCGCAGTCAATGTAAAAAGTAGAGTACACAACTCGTGAAAAAAAAATCATCTCGGTCCTTGTATCCCTCGCTCCGCTCAGGATTCTAATCTAGAATCCTTCGCTGGTCTCGGGATCCAACTTAGTTTCTCGAATTCAATTCCCTTTTTTTCCACTTGTTGTATAATCTACTATGCACCTCAAACAAGCAGGTTTTGCTTTTTAAAGACAGTGAACAAAATTCGATTTAGCTGCAAACGTGAGAAAAAGTAACTTTTCTTTTTTTTAATTACGAGTGCTGGGTCTACTCACAAAATTCGAAAGATTATAACTTAACTTTGTTCTATCACTTACATTTCGATACGAAAAAAGGTGGAGATAGAAAAAAGTCAATTCGAAGTTTGATTTTCAAATTCCATACCTACTAGGCCCAAACAAGGAACAAACAAACAGTCGTACACACATGTAACCGTAAAATTGCAAATCATCTATGGCTTTAAAAGTAAAGTATTTTTTTCTAAATAATCGAATTATATTTTACTTTTAACTTTTTGATATTGTTTCTTTTACAAATGTATATTTGTACATAATGAAAAATAGTGGCCACGGAGCTCCGTTATAAGGTTTATAACAAAAATTAACAATGTAAAACTACTGTAATGTTCATAATAATAATAACGTATAGTCTTGTGGAGCACAACGAAACATGCTTATTTTCTGCATTTTTATTCTAAAATAAAATAAACAACCAAACAAACGATGAGAGCGCCACTGCGCGCGCAGTGTCGTCTTATGTAAATTAGCTGTCAGAGATAAATAACTGTGAAGGGAGTATAGCGTGGTCGTGCGCCACTGTGGAGCAGCGCCTTTATTTACTGAACAGACAAATTAACTGTGTCTCCGCCGCCGAAGGGTTACCTTATCAAATAAGACCATTCTGCTTATCTCATTAATTACGTTACAACAAAGTTATAAAAAACAGTTAACCTTGCTACGGTTCCATTGTATGTTAAAGCAGATGTTTTTGTATCGGAGACTGCGTAACTTGAGCACTGGGCGTGAACTTGGTACTTATTCCGCGTAATTGATTGATCATGATGTTCTTGAACGAGCAGAATTCGAGCGATTCAGGCGGATCTTCAGGATTTCGTCCGTTTTGATTTGGACGAGACATCACGACACGAGACAGGTGTGGCGAAAATAGTGGTTCAATGTTAAGGGGTCGAAACACCGTATATTCAGCTATCGCCTATCACAATTTGAACCATTTTTTATTCTGATACCTATGGTAAAAAAAATTTACCATAGAGGTGTCAAAATAAAATATTTTTTGTTCTTTTTTGATAAATAGACACCTTGCTGTATAAGCCGTATAGCCGCAAATGGTGGCTATTTTGAACATCAAGGGGGAAGCGCTGAGATAGCCCGCGAAATTCAAAGTTTTTACGATTTTTGCAGTTTTCAGCTCAGTGTCTGGGTGTATGTTGATTAAAGTATGATTCACGATCGTAACAAATGTATTTATAGAATTATAATCCTTAGAATCAGTAATACAACTCCACAAGTTAGTATAATCCTCAAATGTCAAGATTTTATGAAATAGTCTTTCAGTAGGATTACTTGGTCTTAGAGAGTTGTAGTGATGACTTTTCTGGGGGCCAATCACCACCTCTTAAAGCAGTATTATTTTAATGTTACTTCAGTGTGAGAAGAGATGGAGCTATACAGGACGTCTAGCTCCATCTCTTTCCCACACTGAAGTAAGATTACAATAATACTCCTATAAGAGGTAGTGGTCTAGCTCCTGATTATAATTTTGTAAATACATATTTGTTACGGTTGCGAATCATATTTTAAACCTAATATTGACGTGCAAATTGCAAAAAACATAAGAAAATTTGAATTTCGCGGGCTACCCTGGCACTTTCGCCTTAAGCAGTTTATGTTGAGAATTATTAATAAACTAGCTGTGCCCCGCGCCTTCTTTCGCGAGAAAATTCTAAGATACACAATGTACTAAAATTTAACCACCACATTTTAATAAAGCTCCCTCGTCCCCCAACCCGTCGCTTTGCATCGCCCGCCCGCGCTATTTCTTCGTTTTTGCTTAGTGTTCTTTCTGACTTTTTCTTTTTGCTCGGCTCCTAAAGGTCGTAACGTGATGTTAAATAGCCTATAACTATCCTCGAGAATTGGGCTACCAAATGCATAGAGAATTTTTCTAATCCGACTTTTGTTCACCATTTCATGGGTTTTAATTTTTTTGCGCGGAACCCTAATTATTTTTGTAAAATAAAAGTAGCCTAAGTTACAAAAAGTCGGATTTGAAACATTCTTTTTGCATTTGGTAGCCCAATTCTCGAAGACATGTATAGGCTATTTATCATCACACTACGACCCTTAGGAGCCGAGCACAAAGAAAAAAGTCCGAATTATGAACAAAAAGTCGGATTTGATTTTTTTTTTTTGCATTTGGTAGCCCAATTCTCGAAGACAGTTATAGGCTATTTAACATCATGCTACGACCCTTAGGAGCCGAGCAGAAAGAAAAAAGTCACAATTATGAAAAAAAGTCGGATTAGAATTTTTTTTTTTACACTTTATGAAATAAAAATGAAATGCTTTTTAATGTTTTAGCATGTTTATATGTTAAAAATACTTATGAAAGACCGAGGAATATTTTTATGCGAGGTAACTATTTAGTATTGACCACACCCCGAAATTGCATTGTAAGACAAGTAATGCACACATCGTACGCAACGTGTAATACCTAACTATTTAATAATCATTGACGTAACCACTTCGCATGGCCACGAATAAGAAACAAAAACGAAATGGAGGAAACTGAAAACACGATTTATTGATATGTTTGTTCATTTACACAATTAGCGTAATAAGTAACTACTATGCTTCTACACTATGAACAAACCTGCGCTGGCGCCATATTGTGTAGCAAGATAATAACGATATTAAATATTATTGAAAATGAGTTTGCACGAAGTAGATTTTTGCTAAACGTAATTTTCAAATGACAGTTGACAAATGGAGGGCATCGACCTTTCTTTTCTTATCTCAGATGCATAGTAGAAGTAATTACGTACCTACCAATAAAATACAAAAAACGAAACATGCAAGTTTAAACAATTTACCTATTTAAAAAACGATAGTAAAACTGTATCAGCAGGTAAACTGAAAAAAGATAAGTTTTATCTCTTCTCTTGCTGGATCTACATCCATCGACTACACATAATACACCAGAACCAGCCATATCATCAGAATTTGAAACTATATGCGTACGTACGCGCCTCGCGGCTGTCGGCTACCCACTGTGAAATGGGCTGCATGTAGGTAATTAGCGCGCGTAAGTACATGGAGTGATTTATCTGGTAATCTGTGGCGACGGGTCGGGGCACGAGGGAGTTTTATTAAAATGTGGCAGTTATTTTAGTATATTGTGTATCTTACGACATCCACGCGAACGAAGTCGCGGGGCACAGCTAGTAATAAATAAAAAAATATCGAAGTCAAAACTGTATGTTGAATATTTTTGTAAAAAAGTAATTGCTACGAGGTTTGGGAACGAGTCTGCTGCCACAAATATAGTTTTTAATATTTATAGTTTTTATATTATATTATTGTTTTTATATTAAATTATTGTTTTTATATTATTGTATAGTTTTTAGAATTTTCGTCCGTTCGTCTGTTTGTCTGGATGTATGTTCCGGATTGGCGCAAAAAGGCTGAACGGATTTGGATAAAATTTGGCACATCGATGTCAGTGTGTTTAATTTCTTGCCCACGACTTTAGAAACTGAAGATATTGTGCACTTTGTAATGTTTTTGATGGAGGTCGAGTATATTTTTGTATTAAGTTTTTTATTAACGATGGACACTGGTCGGTTTTTAATAGGTAGTGGTACCTACACCTTCTCTAAGTGACACGTTATTGTTTTCCGACATCCACGCGAACGAAGTCGCGGGCATATCTAGTTATCTATATTTCAATCAAACACACGAGTAGTTTATGTGAGGAAGCGGTAATTGAATAGGTACCTACTATTATCTCAGACTAGCTTCTGTCCGCGACTTCGTCCGCGTGAAATTTCTTGTACCCCCGTCCCACCCCGTCGCATCGCATTGCCAGCCTGCGCTATTTATGATAGTTCCAGAGATTAGCGCGTTCAAACATACAAACAAAAAAAAAACTCTTCAGCTTTATTATTAGTATAGATAGGTACGTAATAAACAAGTTGTTCGCAGCTAATTTACATTTACTTTGTCTAAAGAAAATGTGTGTTAATCAAACAGCTACGGGCACTTCAACTGCTTTAAAACATGTTTTTATATAGTACCTTAGTAAGCATGTATTAAGTTTTGGATCAAACACGACCATTTCAACCGAGGCTGTTGCGTCGCCCCGTTTGCAGAACTTGGATATAATATGGTTTAGCTTTCTCAGGAAACTATGTTCCTGGTACAGAAATATGTTTGTCCATCGAGGTAACTGTGTCGTCCTGTGAAGCTTCATTTCTTTTTCGATTAATTTGATTTTATTTTCCTATTACATATTTATTATGCATCTAAAGTCTTCCCGACAATTTTTCGCCACTTGTAACTTAGCTGTCAAGCCTAGTATTCTACTTATCCCCGTATCAAACATTACTACCCCCCCTTTCTCCTGCGCACATTATCACAGACAAGACACTCAAATAGAAAATTCACTCACCATGTAGTACCGTCAGCACAACAACAAAAGTATTAATTAAAATCATTTTTTTTTCAACAATATAATTTTTCCCCCGACACGTCGTTGCGCGTCAGTAATCGTCCACATTTGAATCGGTATCAATTAGCACCGGTTTTATATTCGTCCGCAGGAAAACTTCTTCAAAATAAAAATTGAAAACTGTGTGTTTGTTTTTCACAGATTTTTTCCGCGGCTTATGTTTACCGTATTTGTTAATACAATTTTATGTTTTGAATATTACATTTATCTTTGTGAAATTGCCCGGTTATGAGAATAAATCTACTATTATCACTTCATTACTGAAGCATATAACTTGAATTAGCAATATATTGAATCTGTGGCGCACTTAGAAAAAGTCCTATGTTCAGCTCATTGGTATATGGCTACGAAAATAAATAGAAACTATAAATATCGCTGATGTTACACCGTTGAACTGGTTTTTACTTAAAAAAACTACGCAGCGAGAACCTTTTTCTAATACTCATTATTATTGCTATTTATTACTCTCGAGAATAATTTAAAACGTTTTCATAGCAAACATTGCCACCTGAATCATTATTTTATAGACAAAATAAGAATTATTATTTTTTCGTTTATTAACTTTCTTTCTTATCTATTTACATTTTTTAATATTTATTAAAATAAAAATATACAAAATAAACATAAAAAATAGAGGTCCGCCGGTATCGGGAGCAGGGTCCAAGCTACCGGTGGTTAGGGCTGCAGAGACAGGAACCTCCTCACAATACGTGCCGTATCGAGGCGTACTGCCTTTTGAATCAGGCTCTTGATCCAACCGCCTAACGAGAGCCTCGAGAGATGTTGGTTGAGGCTTTGGGCCATCAGGCCATTGGCCGTTACGACAATCGGCACAATGACAGCCGAGGTCACATTCCACATGTCAACAACCTCGTGTGCTAAGTCGAGATATTTTATTTGTTTCTCTTTCACAGCTTTCACGAGGTTCTCGTCATGTGGGATGGTAACATCGATAATTATTTCGCGGCGCGCTAATCGATCTTTCACCACTATATCAGGCTTATTGGCGACAATAGTCCTGTCAGGAAGAGCTCGTGGCTAAGTAATAATAGCCGCATGGGTCGATCCATCAGGTTAAGCTACGCTTGCCGGGGTTGGTCCGTGGATGGGTGACCATCTTTACATACAGAGACTCCTCCGTGCCTCGGAAAGCACGTTAAGCCGTTGGTCCCGGCTGTCATTCGTGGATCTTTGACAGTCGTTACAGGTCGTCAGAAGCCCGAAAGTCTGACAACCAGTCTTACCAAGGGGTATCGTATTACCCAGTACCTGGGTTGTGGAGATCAGATACGCAGTCGCTCCATGTAAAATACTGGTATTCAGCTGCATCCGGTTAGACTGGAAGCCGACCCCAATATAGTTGGGAAAAGGTTAGGCAGATGATGAGTCCTGTCAGTAATGATAGACCGATCCCAGTACAACGTGACATGGTCATTTTCGAGAACTGGGTCGGGCACATACTTGTAATACGGTACCTCAGAGTCCACAAGTTTGTATTACAAAGCAAGTTGCTGGTGAATAATCCTGGCCACTTGGTTATGCCTGTGCAAGTACTCGCCGTTAACCAGACGAGAACAACCAGAGATAATTATGTCTGATGGACTGACCCGGACGGTGGCATGCCCGATACACGTCAATTATTTTTATTATTATTCATAACCACCGCCGTATCTTTACGTTGACGTTGTGGTGGGGCTTGCGTGCTCCTGAACTCTAGGTCTATGCCAGTAGAGTTTACTTTGCCAAAACAGGTCTAGGGTGAGGAGACAGACCAAGAGATATACATAAACCCGCAGGACAGCATGTGGCGAGCTGTTGGGCAGTAGTGACTCCACCGACCCTATCTCCCGGGAGAAGTCTTGTTCCTCACCTCTGGCTTGCCTTTATTGGCCAGCTGGAGTGAACATTGACGAGGAACAGAGCTTCCACCTCTTTCTTGCCTTTATTGGCCGGTGTGAGTGGAGATTCGCAAGAGAAAATTGTGCTCGGAGGAAGAAAGTATTCCAGTAAGATGCTGGTAGGGATATTGAGCATCTTCCGGGCTCTGGGATTGTCCTGATAGCCGTGGAATACCTCTCCACTCCTCAAGCACATCTGCAATAGTCCTACACCAACGTGGGTTGTGCTTGGTGTACTTGCACAGCGCATACAGGGATAATCGTCGGGTTGTGCTTCATTCCTTTACTTATAGAGCCTAACGGGCCTCCGAGTTGGCTTCGGCCCCTCGTATGCCTACCAAAGGTCCGGGACCCTATGGGCCCGAGATATGCGAAAAGTTAAAAAAGAGATGTTTTTAAAATATATATTTTTTAAAGGATTGGACCTCTGAAAGCTCTCGCTTCGATCAAAGGCCTCATTAGGGGTGTTATGTTATTCATGCGTAACTATGAATCTTTGTGTTCTTGATGCAGTTGGTGGAATCAAATCTGAGATTGAACTAAAATGACTGCAACCAACTGCACCAGACTGCTTGAAAAGTGAGTTAGTTCCAAACTTTTTGAAATGATAAAAGATTTTATTTCTGTAAGTAGGTTTATACAAACACTTTTACACGTCAAACATTTTTAGTTGTAATCGGGTTTTGCATAATAAAGGCAGTACTCATCGATACCATACGAATTGTGAGGAGGTTGCTGTCCCTGAGCCTTAACCACTGGTAGCTTGGACTGTTCCCTTTACCATTAAACAGGAATATTTTCAAATGTATATACCTACTCAATTAATATGAAAAAGTTAAATTTAAAAAAAAGTAATAAAACAAAAGAAAATGTGATTTGTAGATTTTATGCAGACTAGGTATTGCTGACTATACAAAGGTTTGACACCTAATTATTTAAATATTATTATTGTTTGATTTCTAATGGACTAGTTATGCCCGGGGCTACACTCTAACAGTAATTAGCAAAATGCCTATTGCAGATCTATAAAATCTAAACTTCATTTTTTAAGCTTTCACGATACAAAAATAGTTGAAAAAGTGAAAGCTATTATAAAATTTTGATTCCTTTTATTTGTTCTTGTAATTCAAATTATTTCTGATTGTCCTAAAGGTCATATGAGCTAATCAAAATAATAAAGCCAACACTAAGTGTGAACCAACGGCAAACGCTTATAGCGTTTATTGTATTGTAAGTAAAAAGTATTAGAATAAACGTAAGAATTACAAGTTAATATGCGACGTAGGTACACCTTCGAAGTAATTAACGTTCTTAATGGCAAATGTAGGCAATTTGCCATTATCACCGTTCCTTACTTCAAAGGTCATTTATCGGAAGTCTGTGAAAATGTAACGATTCTAATCTTCTTGTTAGAGTTTCGATGGTAAACATAACACGAAAAAGACGTTCCTAATGAGGGTTTAAATATCTATGGTTCTGATTTTAAGACTCGGCCGGCATACTGAAGGATCTACTAGGGCTGGGCTTATTGAAGGCTGTAATAGTTACCCTGGATAAGCATCCTCGTTACCATCATTTCAAAAACAATCATCATTATTATTATATGGCGTTGGTCACTGCTGTGCTTTTAAAACTTTAAATTTTTTTCCAGGACGAACCAATGTCCCACCAAAAACCTTGGAGCCATACTGCAAATATTGAGGACAACCACCGCGAAGTTTTATTAAGAAGAGAGGACTTCCACATCATAACTCTCAACCCTACTCAGGCGAGAGGGAGAGGTGGATGTATCCAAAAAGACTGCTAACCGAAAAAAGATGTAGGTTGGTAATAAATAGCCAGAATCAAAAGAACCACTGGTTGGATCCCATTGAATGCTAGGTGACACCGCGGCAGATCTAGGCGAAGATGGAGGGATGAACTTGACTCCTACCGAAACCATTCTAGACAAGCAGGGGACAGAAGTGAGGAAAAGGGAAGAAGGGCTGAAGTGTCTCACTGCTGGGAGCGGGACAGTTCAGGCTAAATATAATGAGAAACTACACGCTTAGCAGACTGATTGAGTGATTGTCGTTCATTCTTGATGTCATAATCCTATTAGTCAACTGTTGACATAAGTATTATGTGCATGCCTTCCGAATGGAGACGGAGGTACAGTTCTTTAAAATATTGGGAACCCATTGATTAGGTATGATTAGTAACAATAATGAATTCTCCTTATCGAGGATCACATTAGTTCTACATTATACAAAATGTTTAATTATAAAACTATAATAAGTTTATGTTACCTACTTCAATTCTTTCTACGTGTTTATGGAAAATGCTGCCGTTTTCGCCCATTATTTTTAATTATTATACACGTGACACTGTTGTTATATGTTGCTATATGTTCCATATAATTTACTGCCAACTGCTTCGCTATTACTTATTTTACACACATACATACGTTTATCTCGTGTTCTTTCGTGTGTTTCGTTCTCGTGTTCGCGTTTTTCTCGTGTGTTTTGCTTTCCATCTACGCACCTGACCTTTTCAAAAGTCATAGGTAGCAGTTTCTTTCACCTTTTAAAAATCTTCAAACGTCACCATTGTTATTATTATTGATATCACCATGGTACCGTATCATCGTTATCATCGCATCCCATACTACCACTTTGTCAACCATATTGTGGTAAAACTTTAGATTTTTCCTACTTTGATTTGTACAAAGTACATTATGACAGCCAATTCTGTACCATGCGGCTAACTGCAATAAGCCAACGTCGCGTGCCCTCAGATTTTTTGGGCGTAATAATGCGTTCGACCATTGTATGTAAAGCTCATGATACTGGGCCGAATAGATGAAAAACCAAAGCCAGGACGAGCGCCGACAGACGCACAGTCAGACGTGATAAGGAAGGCTATCCGAAGCAGCATGTACCGATCGGTCCAAACTTCAAAAGATAATAAATAGCTTGGAGACGCGTCATATAAGTTCGCGCTCCTCAGCAGTGAAGGTACCACGTAGAAGGAACCGGTATTAATATTCTATTTTTTTACATCTACGTTCTACTGCTGTACAAATGACAGTTCCATAGAGTTCCACTACACTCAGATGAACATCAGATTAGTCAGTTAACATGGTTAAATACTTAGATAAGTCATACTCATTAGTCTGTGTTTAAACTCGTAAAGGCCATGTAGGAAGTAGTTACTTAATGACTTTAAAAGCCATTAACATTAGGTACAATTGAATACGCAATGCGTGGACGTGACTTCATGTTGCCAACAAAAAGTGTCATTATGTTAAACTTACCTCCCTACGGTAGGAACATAATGTACGGTAATAGAATAAGGGGACTAATTAATTGATCCTCGAAAAACTTTTTGATTTAACATCTTGTAAGTAATTTGTCAACCTTACTTTAACTTTGACAGCTAACATCATAGACCATGGAGCATCGGACAGGGGGCTTACCACCATCTTTTACGAAACAATCTTATTTCAAGAGAGTTTTTTTCATGCTTATATTAACATTACTCATATTCGTACCATGACCTTCATCGTTCAATATTGTTTTATTCCTGCTTAGTGCTGGGAAAGAATGAAACATTTGTAAGATTTGTCTATTGCCTGCTGATAATAGAAAAGAAACAACGCTATATGAACTGTATAGCGCTGACCCTTTCACACGTTGGTCCGAATCGCTATTACGAAGTATGATCGTAAAGCAAACTTTTACTTTTTTTTACTTAAAAATTAGATTTTTAGGATTTTTATGAGTAATTTCCATGAAATTAACGCAAATATTAAAGAGTTTGCTCTAATAAATGAGAAAAGCAATTGAAAAAATTAAAAATAAGCTATGGGTAAGTTGTGACGTGATATGAATCGGAACAAAATGTGTTCTTGTCAGAATGAAATTTGAAAGTCAATGTAGGATGTTTTTGTGGTTGATGTTATTTTATCTTAAAATTGCGATCTAACTAACTACAAAAATCGACATGGAATCAAGGTAAGGTTAAACACGGTTACTCAGTCAACACGTTTTAAAACAAAGAAATATTTTTCTGTTCGAAACATTATTGCTGTGAAATTAATTTTACAGCCGAAGAGTTAATCAGGTTTCCGGGAGGCAGCTAGAGATACTCTGGGAATTTTTAATTACAAACAGATGAATCGCTACTGCCCACAATCGCTCTCTACAAGCCAAGGAGTACTCACGAAGGAAGTGGAAAGATATTGCGGAAATCTTAAGTTCGCAAGGTGATGGCGCTCATAAAGATTGGGCAGCCTGGACTGGACTGTAACTACGAATTCCTAACTTTTTATTTTGTCAATTTAAATTATGTATAATATATCAGTATTAAATTAAGCAATATTTTTTCAGTACTCGGTAGATTATAAGGCTAAACTGAAAAAACGGGTTGCTGTGTTACGGGCTTCTCATGTGCGGACTGGGGGAGGGCCTTTCACTGAGACGCCCTTGACTGAAATAGAAGAAAAATTTCTCCAAATACTGGGAGAAGATATTGGTCAGGGTTTGCCACGTGTTCAGGTGGAACTAGTAAGAAAACTTAAAGCATAATTTATTGTTATTTATAATATTAACCATCTGAGTACCTCACTCTTATGTTATCTCTTTGCAGCCTCCGGAGATTGGCGCTGCTACAATATAATATATTGAAGCAGGGGAATCTTGCATATCCACATAATATGTGGATGTGCAAGATTCCCCTGCTTCAGAATCCATTCTACGAAATGTGCATTTTCTCCTAGATCCAACAGTCCTTTTTCCTACCCAAAATCTACCTTTTGAGCTCATCTTAGAGCACTGCCTCAAAATCCTCCTCTGCAACTTATGGCCCACGATCCGGTGCTTCCGGTGAGTCCGGTGCTGCATCCAGTACTGGAGTCATCATGCTCTTTCTGAAAGGGTATCCGGAATCTCCTATTGATAACAAAGTTAATTTAAATTATTGTTGACCAAAGTTACAAGTTGAATTTAAGTGTAAAAGATTTTATAAGGTTATATGTTACAAGTTATATGTTAGATCCTTTGTGAGTCTGCACTGCTTAACAAACTCCGCTTCGTCTATATTGAAGGGGTCGCATTCCTTACGTAGCTGCATACGACGCCATTTTCCAGTACTGTTGGCTTCTTCGTTATCAGCTTCCAAAAGCTCAAATATTTCATATGCATTCGCCATCTAGAATCAAACAAGAAATGCCCCACGAACTAAAATCTCTAGATACACAATTCATTCGTCAAGATTACGTATATAAATACATTTTACTTACTTTACTTTTACACAAAAATGTTTTTTATTGTATAAATTTGCAAAACAACAATACATTTCCGTCGAGTTCGAGGAACTTTTTTATTATTGCTTTTGACATAAAAAACAATACCTACTGCTAGGTGTCGTCGTGGTACGAATTGAATGAAGTTTTAGAGGGTGACGTCACCAAAACCGCTAAGAAAATCACATTGTTTCAATCTCAACATTACAATATGCTTATTTTAAGGACGTCATGGCACGAAAAGTCAAAGTAAGATTATAATAATACTGTTATAAGAGCTGGTGGTCGGCCCCCAGGAGCTAGGCCACAGTATTATTGTAATCTTACTTCAGTGTGGGAAAGAGATGGAGCTAGACGTCCTGTATAGCTCCATCTCTTTCTCACACTAAAGTAACATTAAAATAATACTGCTTTAAGAGGTGGTGATTGCCCCCCAGATATGAGATTCTTTATGTTACCGCTAATGCTAATTTTAACAGAAATAATCACAAAAGCTCATGGGTCGACCCACTCATTTCGTAGTCATTCCTTAAAGCTCCATTTACACAATGAAAGTTTCCTGCCCGTGGCCAATGATATTACAAGGAAAACTTTCTTACGAAAAAAAAAGACAGTTGACTTCCAAACAAAAAAACACTTCAAAGTGAAGAATAACTTTAATTTCGGAAGTCGGTGTCTTTGGTTTTGTATTTATTTTCGTTTTTCTATTTCGATTTTCTAATGTATTTTTTGGAAGTTGGTTGTTTTTTTTTTGTAAAAAAATTTATATTTTCACTTTTTATTTCTGGTACGAGTACCTACACCACACAAATTCGAATACTATTTACTACTATGTAAATTATAGTGACATGAAGTTAGTATAACATCGTATTCTATGTGGAAAAAATACGTATTATGGAAGCTAACTGAAAAAACTACCCAAGCATTAGGGACCACCTAGAAAATATACCCTTTCAAACAAAAAAGGACTGTCCAAATTAGTCCAGCCATCTTCGAGTAATCAAGGAACATACATAAAAAAAAATCCGACAAACCGAGAACCTACTTTTTTGAAGTTGGTTAAAAACGTACACGTAACATACGTGCTCGCAAGTGGCACGTCAAAACTTGGTAGCCAAGTTTTCTTCGTCTTGTCTCTTTTTCGCTCCCGATAATTACGACATGCCGTCCTACTTTCTTGTGTCATATAAAACCTAACTAAAGACTCCAGCAGACAGGCAGAGTCAGGTAGAACCATTTCCATGAAGTTTTCATAGAAATTGTTCTACTAGAGTCGCATCGCGCCTTTCTGCGGGGGAGCCTTTACACGGTGTGATTTTATTGCCTGTGGCATACCACAATGCACCATACACCATACACCATATGTGTGCATAAGTTTAAGCAACAATAAAAAGTGCAAGTCATTTGTTGCTTCAATTTTACGAGTATTGTATGCCACAGGCAAGAAACTCGCATTGAGTAAATGGGGTTAATGGTGCGATTGTGCCATTTTTAAAGATCGAATATTAGGTAGCGTAGGTAACTTTCATAAATTGATTAATTTTGTATTAAAAATGTTAAAATTCATGGTCTTCCTTTTATTTGTGATAGTGTATTATTTAGCAGAAAATAATCCTTATGATGAAGCCTTTCGATCGATGAAGCTACAGGGTGATTATTTTTCTCATGTAACGGGTTCGATTCCCGGTTCAACCATGTAATTATATAAATATCAATGAATGCAGTTTAATTTTTTTTTAAATTCAAATAATGTCTTCTTTCAGTAAAATGTTCCATCTACAATATTCAAGGTACCTTCCCTCCAGGTGGCATATCCGTGGGACGCCCTGTACATACTCGTACCTCTTATCATTAGAAGAATAATTTATTGGTCCATTGTTACAAAAAAATAAAATAATTATACATATATAATTATAATGTAAGCATACTGTAACTATAATATTTTAACATAGTTATTTGAAGTGGTCTCCAAACTAGGCAGCGCCTGTATCTTGGGGGCCTGGGTTGCGTCATCTTAAATTTTAATTCGAGACATGTTTACGTTAACTTAAATTTTATCTATGGATGTTTGATAATGGACATAAAACTTAATTAGGGTAGAGCAGAGAACTATCAAGATAAAATAGAAATAAATTGAAATAATAAATTGAACAAGGTAAAATAATTCTAAATAATGTGATAGTGTGCGTGTGAGTGTGAGTCCATATGTGTGTGTGTGTGTGGTGAGTTGTAAGAGAGTGGGTTTTTGTGTGAAGGAACTGAGTGAGTGTGTGGATGAATTGCTTGAGCCTTTTTGTGTTAGCTCACTATTTTTACAGTTTCGTTGTATGACAGGGAGAGAAGCCAACTTTTTGTCATTCTTTTATACGAATGAGTGTTAAGACCTTGTTTATGGCGTAGGTACACTACAATTAACGCAACAAATGAATTGAATCGTCTTAAGCACTATTTAGACGCAAACTTTGATAGTTGCAACAACTTATGGTATGCCACAGGCTATTAAATCGCATCGTGTAAATCAGGCTTTAGGGTTAGCGGTATTGAGTAATTAAAGTTCGAAAGCGCTTAGAACGCAGAACCGGTCAAACTACCTTCAATTCGGCAGTATAATTTCCAACCAAAAAACTGCTCATTAAAACGACCGTCAATTTTAACTTATCACAGAGGTAATTTATTACGCCGTGTCAATGAGGAACCGGGCAGAGAAACCTGCGGGCAAGGACGGTAATAATGATAACAAAGCAGTGACGTCGGAAGTATTCGCAACAATACAAGATGTAACATAAATAACGCACAACCTTTTAAGGGTTCATTGTACTCATCATTATGAACAACTTTTACTTTTACCTGAAATCGCGAAAAAAATCAGCTGCTCCCTACATTTATGTTCGCATGACTCGCCAAAATGTAGGGAACATCTGATATTTTTTTCACGATTTCACGTTTGGTCTCATAGTAAAAGTTGTTCATAGTAATGAGTACAATGACCCCTTAACCCTTAAATTGGCAGTCCCTGATTAAAACGTTTTTTTTTACTTTTTTTTTGATTATATTTCTCATTTGGGGTAAATAAAGAAAACGTATGTGAAATTTAATCAAATATATTATATTAACTATGTTTTTTTCAATGTCACTTGTGTGTGACATTGCCAGCTATCCTACAAACATTGGACACATTGTATACGTCACGTGAAACGGACATAACCAGTTTAACATGTTAACAAAATAACAAACTAAATTAACAATGTTTCAAAAACATAAGTCTTCTAACTATTTTTGAGATCGAGTTACAATTTAGGAACCATAAAATATATTATAATGACTACTCGCATTACAAAATAAAAGTTATAAAATTCTAACAAAACAAAATCCACCTTTTTTTACAAAAAATAAACGTATAAAAACAAAAAAAAAACATATAATTATTTATTTTTATGAAATAATAAGAAACAATTTTTTTTACTGTGAAACAAAGTCTGTTCACATTTTGAACACAATACCATAGTTTTTCCGCTCTTACACAACCGACATCGCCCCTGAGACGTGTAAACGGGAAAATGATCGAAACAATCGAGGCGTGATTCATCCACGGGACGAGGTATGAAAGGCTTGGTGATTGTATCAGGCCCAGGATCAAGTGCTCCTCTTTGGAATTGAGATTTGGTGTTGGTTCTCATGAGTGCAAGAGCAGCCTGTATGCGAAACTTTTTTAGTGATAATTTATTTTCGTTTCCAAGTTGCATACAATCACGACGGTGTAACAGCCAGCTATTGTTGAGAGCGATATCCAAAAGCTGGGCAAAAATTGACATATACCAGCGCCTCGTCTTCATGCGTATCCTGTACAAAGCAGTCAACATATCTGCAATGTCTACTCCGCCCATATGTGCATTGTACACTTTGACTACATGTGGACAGGACACAGAAACTCGCCTTTTTTCTTTTTTGTCGTATCTGTCGATTGTAGTAACAGGATCTTGGGCACAAAAGGAGCTGGCAATGTGTAACTGCCAATCTTTTGGCGTTATTGCACACAACTTCATATGTTCCTCGACCTTTCTTCTTCATGTCTTTATCACTACTTAGGTGGCAATTGCGCAGTCTATCCTTTCTAATTGTTCCCAAAGACAGAATACCAAACTCATTTCGCAAGTAATGAAGTAATTCTAAAGAAGTAAACCAGTTGTCAAAGTAAACTGTGGAAATAACTTTATTAGATATAGTTTTACATAATCTAACAACTGTTTTGCCGCCAACACCGAGATAATTTTCTTCCCATTCTGTAAAAGGTACCCGCTGAAAGGTATTTGCACCATCATAGGGCAAAAAATCATATACCATTCCTGATGTGCCCGCTCGAACTAAAAATTTAAAACCCCATTTGTGGGGTTTTTTGGGATTGTATTGTTTCCGATTGCCGGCTTTTTTCCCTTTATATGGTATTATCATTTCGTCAACAGCAAATGATCTCTCTTCTTCCAATTTGAGACACTGCTGACGGACATGTTCCATCACAACAGAAACTTTATGGTAGCCGTCATTCTTATCTACATTTGTGTTGTCACAAAAATGTAAAAAGCGTTTGATGGTTCTGTAACGTTTGATACCCATAGCAGATGCTATGGGTTCAAAACGAAGATCGTTACTCCAATAATCTTCGATAGCTGGCATCTTTACAATTCCCATTATAATGACAATACCCAGTACTATTTCTATTTCTTTTTTGTTAACATTAATAGATTTACCTTGTTCTTGAACAGAATAAAGGTTAGTCATATCTACTATGTAATCTAATAGATCGTCACTAAAAATTTTTTTAAATATTGTTGCGGTGACTTAATTTCAAATTGTTCTGAAAAAGTAACCCTTGTATCCACTTCTACGGTTCCTGTATATTTGGTTTTCTTAAATGTAAATCCTAATTGTTTTAGCTTACGCTTTTTTGCAGCAGGTTCTGTTGATGGAAGAAGCATTGATGATGACTCAATATTGGCGATTTGTCTAGTACGATGACGTGTTGTTGCTGAACTTGGTGTCAGTGGAGATGTTACGGAACTTGTAGATGGTGTAGGTGGTACAAAGCACGGAGGTAGATTTTGAGGTCTAGCTACAAACGAAGATGAGGATGATGTGGATGGCAGGGATTCATTTTGGTTTACGGGGGTATTGACGTCTTTTCCTGACTGAGTTCCTGATTCTGGCTCTGGTTCATCTAAGTCACTAAGATCTTGAAGTAGGTCATACATTTCAGGCGAAATACTTCTCACGGACGAAGAACCACTAAAGTCATTTCTGAAGTACTCACGTGCTGCTATTCTTCTTTCATCATCATCTTCAGATTCTAATTCCGAACCTTCTGAATCTGGAGGAGGTAACAGAGCCAGAATTTTCTCAGATCTCCAAGCTTTTTTCGGCATGTTACTGAAACGAATACCGTTAATATTATTTTTTTACTGTAAAAATGTGACGTAAATTAACTAGACACTAATTGGCAATGTTCGTTATAAATGACAAACATAAAAGTAACTTCTTGTGGTACCTAGTTGGCAATGTCCGTTACAAATGACAAACATAAAAGCTACTACTTGTGGTACCTATTTGGCAATGTCCGTTAGAAATGACATGTGGATTTATTTACATTTTACAGAAAATAAATGAATTTTATCGCATTTTATTTAAAAACAAATGAATTCAATCAATTGATGATTATTTTAACAAAATTACACATAAAATTTATATAAAACAATCAAATACTTACATGATAACAATATTTTTGACGAGCGCAAACTGAGTCTACCGTTGCAATATTTGAAATGACTGGCACAACACTCCTTACGAGCGAGAGAGCTGATTCAAACGCGTAAGTGTGAAAAGGATAGCCTAATAGACGCTTTATGCCGCGCGAGAGCTGCAACCGTCACTTCAAATTACACTTGTGTGCGTTTTTATTATATGTCACATAGAACGGACAAAAACAATTTAAGGGTTAAGAGGTTGTGCGTTACTTATGTTACACCTTGTATATTGCCAATCGCCATGCTGCGAGGAATGTCCTCGGTCTGTATTGTGTTATCGCTGACAAATACGATCTGCAGATTATACGAAATAATCAAGAGACCTCGTCCTCTTTTATAAGATAACGTTCTTCTAAAACTACTATTGCAGTAACTAACTGTGTCGTATACTCGTGCAGTATGCATGGAGGAGCAGGAACAACCGTCGGAGTCAGATTACAGCTAGTTATAACCTGCAATGGAAGCCTTTACATCACGATTGGAAACGTGGAAAGGTCTCGCTAATCGTGCGCCAGGCGTCGGCCGCATGATCGATACAGTAGCTTTGTTTGGGCCATTTTGACTTTTTAAAATTGGTACTGAAGCAGATTCCTCAATGGAAACATTGCTACTGGAGCTAGACCACCACCTCTTAAAGCAGTATTATTGTAATCTTACTTCAGTGTAGGAAAGAGATGGATCCAGACGTCCTGTATAGCTCCATCTCTTTCTCACACTGAAGTAACATTAAAATAATACTGTTTTATGAGGTGGTGGCTGGCCCCCTGATCAACTTGTTGCAATTGATGAACTGGATTAACCCGAAGTACCCGTGGAAGATAGGCCCGGCGATACTTGCTGATTGGTTTTTATTTATAAGAAAAAATAATAGTGTCAAAATGGGTAAGCATTTTACATTTCTAACGAGAGTATTGGAACTAGGTAATAGGTAACTAATGCAACTGGTGTGGTATGGATCCTTGACATACGAGTACGATCGATTAAACAAACTGGCAAGTATTTATGCCTTCATTAGAATACCTGTCCCTTGTGATTTAATTGTAATATATCACCAATACAAACGCATAGTAGGTAAAGCATTAATGAAAATCTGTCAACAGTTGTTTACTAAAAGATAAATTGCCCGCCGTTGCCTTGATCTACATTGTATTATCACTGTAAGATATTGCGATTAAATTACAAACATGACATAAGCTTAGGCTAGACAGGATTGTTTAAACTTAACCTATAGAAACTTTAGAAATAAGTAGGCACTTGATGAATCCAACCGAGGAAAATTGTGTGTGCTGCTGAGCTGTTCCACCTCGCAAACGACAAGGACAAATATTCGAAGTTGATATTCAACCTTCAGTGGTTGGAGAGGCACCAGAAGAAGAAGAATTCGTGTCACGATGTCTTCAAACAGGAGGGAAAAACTAGCGTGTTGAGGAGACAGCGTAAACAGACTGTGGGCTTCTCCTAGTAATAAAATAGCCCGCACACATATTCACAATGTGCGTCATACATAGGTACTATGGATATTCCGCAAGAAACAAGGAAATTATTTTTTTTGAACTGTTATTTACAGAAGGAAACTCCATAATTCATGAATCCCATTTTGTGTCGACGATCTGTTGTAATAAGTAGATAAATGAGAGAATCTTCTATGTTTGTCGTAAGTCGGGCTACGTAATCCTTAAGATTCGGATGGGAATGCGATGCGCGGTGCCTGTGTACCTATCATCGATTTCAAGCAAAAGTTTACCCCTACTTACTCTACAATACAAATCGACAAATATATTTCTACATATTGTAATTATGTACTTTATTATTTTACTTGAAGCTCTGGTAGGAATACCAATTCTTATTTGCACACGAGGAATGCAATCGGACTGTAGCGACTTGCACCTAGATTGCTAGTGTGCAACACGCATGCGTGGATGCCTCCTCGACACGAAGTAACAGCAGAATTAGTAGTTTATAACTACCTATCTCTATCGTCACCCTATACAACCGTATAGGGAGGTACTCTGTGGCCGCAGCCCGACTGACGTCATTCTATCACAGATTGAGATACGAAATGTAAAATATTTACCAACATAAAGTTTATACCAAGACTATTGTCGTAAAATGTATAAAGCTACAATAATTGTTATTTGCTGACTAAGATTGTGGTATTAAGTGGTATTATGATTAAGGCCACACAAAACTGCGACTTCATATCGCAAACATTTTCGCAAAATTATTATCGCAAATCGTTCTTTACTCTAGAGTTTCAAATTTCAGAGTTCAGGATCATGTCTGTACCTAAAGGATAATAGGTAACGTGGTCACAGATCCGCCAGCTGTTTAATGAATGTTATAACAACAATGATCAGAATGAATTGAACATTATTGGAACGAAGTTCTTTTACGCGGCTTGCGGTAGGAGTAACCTGGCAGAAATCGTGATAATGAAAAAGCGTTCATACTTGTATGTCCCGTCCATGCGACTTTCTTCTTTTGAATTCACATTTTCTTTAGAGAGAGATAAATTCACACTTTCTCTCTCTCTCTGTCGAGAGTGTGAATTTGGTCACATTGAAAATCCAAGATGGCGGCTGCAAAAATGTTCAAGTTTTTCGTCATGGATGTCGTTTTTATAGTTTTCGAGGGTGCTAAAGCAGACGGTGACGTCAAAATGAAAATCCAAGATGGTACCTACGAAATTTTTTAAATTTTTCGTCATGGTTGTCGTTTTCAAAGTTTTTGAGGGTGCTAAAGCCGATAGTGACGTCAAAATATAAATCCAAGATGGCGGCTGCGATAGATTTTAAATTTTTACGTCATGGGTGTCGTTTTCATAGTTTTCGAGGGTACTAAAGCCGATAGTGCCGTCAAAATGTAAATCCAAGATGGCGGCTGCGAAAAATTCAAAATTTTTCGTTGAAGGTGTAGTTTTCATAGTTTTCGAGAGTGCTAAAGCCGATAGTGACGTCAAAATGTAAATCCAAGATGGCGGCTGCGGAAAATTCAAAATTTTTCGTTGAAGGTGTAGTTTTCATAGTTTTCCAGAGTGCTAAAGCCGATAGTGACGTCAAAATGTAAATCCAAGATGGCGATTGCGATTTTTTTTTGTTAAATCTTATTTGAGAAGGAACTTTGTTCTTGACGGCGGTCCCCCGACCACACACTTTTTTTCCCAGTTAACTAATTCTATGCAATGTTATTTTAGCAATCAAAAACCGTACTGCACCCTGAGTATAAAGTCGGTGTTTCCTGTCCGACTGCTCTGAGAAGAAACATCTAAACCAACTCAGAAGTCAGTCTTTTTTAAAGTCCAGACATAATCTTGGTCAGATCATGTGGTGAACATGCAGATTAGTGTCTGAAGTCGAGCGACTGTCCCGCTCGACTTTGGAAGACTACCGATTTCTCGGTATCTATATCGACATATAAGTATGTAATGGTCCACTCAACATTTATTTCACTACATTTATACACTATAGGTAAAGTCGTATAATTATCTCTACACCGATCCCACCGCAGGCGCAGTGTTCAATATGACTTTTGCTTGTTTTTATCTTTTGATCTTTTCTTAAACAGGTCATCTCGTATAGTATTTTGAAGACTAGAGAGCCAACCTTTTCACGGCTTCACCCATATTATATTATA
This sequence comes from Fissipunctia ypsillon, assembly GCA_947568875.1. Lineage (NCBI taxonomy): Eukaryota > Metazoa > Arthropoda > Insecta > Lepidoptera > Noctuidae > Fissipunctia > Fissipunctia ypsillon. The sequence continues at coordinate 25,142,368 of OX387643.1, read as the reverse complement.
GGTACTCTGTGGCTTCATCCGTGCGTAATGATTGTATCCCGCTCGATAGATGGCGTTCGCGTTGGGATCGAATTACAAGTCGCTATGGTTTCATTTCCATCCCGAGTATAAGGTAGACGAAATAAATGTAAAGTGCCGTTAGACCCTTTGTACACACGTTTTTCTTGCCGTGAAAAACTACGGTTTGTTCGCCGTGTGTAAGCACGGTCGTCAGTGTTGTATGTATCCTATGGAAGCTTGTTGACAAACACGTTTTTTCTACGGCGCCGTTTAAACGCCGTACCGCAAAGAAACCGTGTCGTCTACAAAGGGCCTTGTGACTTAGAATAGATCTCGTATGGTTACGATAAAGGCTCCTGCAAACAGGCGAGACACGTGCCGCGACATTAAGGCACTGTGTGTCGCGCCTGTTTGCAGGAGCCTTAATTTTTTTTTTGTAAAAGTCGAGCGTGACTGTCGCTTGGCTTTAGAAGACTCGGCTAGATTTGTGTCTCGTCAGACACAAATCATGGTCACGAGTGTACGACTAAACGTCGACAGACACTACGCCGATAGACTGAACACCACCGACAAGACTTTATTTCGACGGGACTGTTCGCCGACAGGACATTTCGCTGACAGGGCATAATATAATATACATACATAATCTAAGTACATTAATACATTATGTCTGATAGCAGATCGACGGAGTCCCGCTGTGTGGGGCTCCTATTTCTGAGTGCAGGGTTTAAAGGAACCTGATCAAACCGAACCTCGGGGTACCCTCGGGATGCTTGTTGGTGAAGTGTCCTGTCAGCGAAGAGTCCCGTCAAAGTAAAGTCTTGTCGGTGTTCAGTCTGTCGGCGTAGTGTCTGTCGGCGTTTATTCGTACACTGCAAGGTCACGCACGATTGATCTGCGTTTTAGGTAATGCTATTTATTTGATTTACTTATAATTAATGGGTACGAACGCTGGTTAACTACATAAAGTGCTAATGGTTAGAAGAGACGAAAAAACACTATGTAGATAGGTATATTTTTGGGCCGGACGATAACTTAGGATTACCTGCAAAATAAAAATCCTAATGAGTGAAGATGTCTTACAAACCGGGATTTTAGAAACACTGTGAAAAATCCAATGCAAAAAAATGAGAAAAACATTGGCCTGGAAAATTGTGTTTTTTTGCAAATATTTCGTAAAGTAGGTAAGTAATGATTTTTCTGCCAATAAATTAATTTTAGCACAAGTTTATCCCGTCATTTTATACAAAAAATCTAATTCACGGATCTCAAAATATACGGCTCAGGCCGAAGCTGACGTAGCACCTTAAAACTGAACGCAAAGCGCGGTTTATTTTACCCGACTGCGCTACAACAAAGATAGGATTATGTTTTTATTAATGCATTATTTTACCCAAGCCGATAAAAGAGGGGAATCCTTTTCTTCGTTCTTGGCTTCTGCGTCTCTTAAGACTTCTTGTCTTTCATTATTTTGTTACTGTTCTAATAGTAAACCTTGTTATAGGGTGTATTTCAGTATCGTGAGTGAGTGAGTGAGCTTGGGAGAGGCCTATGACCAGCATTGGACGTCTTTCGGCTGAAATAATGATGATGATGATGAGTGAGTGAGTGTGGTGGCAGTTTGAAAAACATAAGCTGTGTAGTGCGCAACCACTAATCAGAAGTTATTGTGGTACAATAACATGCAAGCTACTTGCGTACTCTTGTGCGAGTTACTGGTAAGTGTGTTCAAGAATATGAGGGCAAAGGAACGAAGAATATTACTGAATAGATGCGGTTGAAGCTAAGCCTGACGGACCCTTATCGAAGAAATCTAGTACACTTGATAGCATAAAGGCTCCCGCTGACAGGCGCGACGCGACTCTAAAAGAATAATAAATTTCTATGAAAATTTCGTGGAAATTATTCTACCAGAGTCGCGCCGCACCGTCGTGTCGTGCCTGTCCGCGGGAGCCTTTATATTTACCATGAAATCGTAAACACCGACCTAAAAAACACCTTGCTGTCATTGGATACCATCTGATCAAATAGACGAGGACATTCAGGTAATTTTAACAACTACAAAGGTAGTTTATACCTACTACCTTCTACCTGATAATATGACCTGAGTAATTAATAGATAATTAAAATACGTGATAACTTATTTAATTATCCATAAATTTAATTTTTGTCGTTTTAGCTTGATAACTGCTGCACCGTTTGCGAATAAAGTTACTTAGCTATAAATAGAACACAAATATTTAAAATATTGCAAAGCGCATTTGTTACTGCTAAGCACTTAAAAATTAATTTATGTAAATAGTCAACTTGTGTGGATGATTTGGATCATAAATGAGGGTTCTAAAACTGGAATTTTTCTTACCTTGAGCCATTTTCTCTGCAGCTGACTTCTCGCTACCCTGGGTACTGAAGAACTGGCTTCTTCCCCTGCGAAACCTTGCCCATGCACCTAATTGTATTAGACATATTATCTACGTTGGTACATAACCACGCTATCTAGTTGTTGAAGAACTATTTGCTGTTCGATAATGAACATTATCTTTTTGAAACAAGGCAGTCCAGCAATTTTTAGGATAGGTTCTTACATGTTGCATCAATTGTATACTCAGCAATTGTCGACTGAAGAGTTTGTATGTGTGTAGAAGTAAAACAAAAGATTATATTTTATGAATTGCTTCAGTTGTTTGATAGAGCTGCAGGTGTTTTTTAATTTACGTCAATTTTGTACAACCTACATATTATTGTGCCAATTTTGCGGCTTTTTTTTATCATAGCCTACTCGATATCAGGTTTTTTCCGCCGCCTAGAGACCTGCAATTCTAAGGTATTTGCCATCTGCACCGGTGCGCCTCGTCAGGTGTGAACCATACGGAACACCTTATGAGTGCAATGGTTGCAAGCGTCGCTATAAGGTATAAATACGTGAGTTTCAGTGCTATTGTGTGTATATGGTCGGTATAGAGAGTGAACTGCAATCAGCTCCCACTTGACATGGTAAAGAACAAGTAGGTATTGACGGTACCTACTTACATATACATATGTGCTAATAGGTGAATACTTCTATAGCAACAGTGTCAGTCTAGCGTTACGGCGAGAGTTTGAATTCCTGGTCGGTTTATATGTAGAATTCACCATTGATGATGTTCTAAATAAATACTAACATAACTTCATACTCATGCCTTCTTCCCATGGAGGTAGGCAGAAACTACAGAACGCGACCTGCTACGATCCTTACATACATGTTCTAAATTAAAAAAGAAAAGTTTTGCAAACTGTATCGTGTGACATATCAAATGCTATGTTTACTTATTACTACACTGCTGTTTGTTGTCCCTAAATAAATAAATGAAAGGGCTTACTATAACGTCTTCAGTATATTTTTTTTATTACAAAAAAGAAATGTTTTTAAAGTTATTTAATGAAAATTGACCATCCCCTTACCTCCGGAAACACCGAACTGAAAACACAGAGTTATGAAAAAAATAAAGATAATTTTTCTACAAGTACTTATAGATTACAGGAAGTCTATGGTCTTAAAATAACATAGTAAATCTCTTAATATTGCGCGTACTAACTTATATTTAGTACAGTAGTTGGAGTGTATGGGAGAACATGTTTTTCATTGTGCGTGGTGCGACACGCACTTGACCGGGTTTTTATAATCTTAGTGTCATTGTATACCACACGGGGGAAGAAAATGACTCTAATGGATAGACCATTATCTGCTCCAATAGCTGGACCAGCTTGAGCCACAGTTATACTTACTACCCTCTGCCACAGTAGCAGTAATAGAACGGCATAACTCCCAACCACCGTGTCCGTAAAGTGTGGCCTTACAACTAACACTAACATGATTTACCACCTAGTATACACCGTGAGTACATAAAACATGGCCAATGATATACTGCCAATTGTCTGTGGCGTTGTTAACAGCTGACAGATATGCAGAAATTTATTAGTTTTAGTCAATGTTTGTCTGTCTGTTACATAATACAGAAACATAACATAATCAGCTTTTAAAGTTCCCATTGCTGGCACCAAAGCCTCCTTCTAGCGAGAGGGGAGTGGACTGTAATTCACGGACTCACCACGCGGGCCATGCGGGTAGGTAGAGAGAGTTTTAGTATTTCTTTTATTTCTTCTGCAATTTGATTGCGGTACTTAAGTTAATTCGATTGAATAATCAAATTAGCTTACGGCAGCCTTCTGCTGGAAATTCGTTAATTATCTTTTTAACTAAGTTGCATAGAAACTTCAGATCGTAGAAAGAAGAAAGAAAGATTTGTTTATCCTGCACATATAACACGCACAATAGGAAGTAAACATAAATTAGATACAGTAATACAAAGCATGGCGTCTTATAGCGAAGTTAGAAATGTTACAGACGGAGACGGCTGTAAGGAATAGTTGTCTTGATAGACTAGCTATTAGATAAGTTAGTGGCGTCTAAACTATCATGACTGGATCGTAACAGAATCCGGTTCACGTCAGTAGATTTGAATATTACCCGGATCTGCTGATCTTTGGTCCATTCTTAGTGACCTTGTGTCATTGTGGCCATGTGTACATCGTATCGGTAACTTATTTAGATTTACGCTTACGATTTGGTTATGCAAGCAATTTGGTTGAAGATTTGTCCTTAACAACAACATCAACTTAGGTTATCACCAACTGGTTAGGCAGAGGTGTACGTATAGTACACAAATTATTCGCTAGATATGTTTACGTCTCGTGAAACAGGGCGCGAGCCTGTTGGCATCGACCGGGTACAAATCCAGACTCCGGGCTGCTAATGAGAAACTCCTAATGAAATTTTTTCAACATGGGAATCGAACCAGGACCTCATGCTCAATGTGACCACTAGACCCACGAGGCAGGTAATTGGAAGCCACTTGTCACGTTGTAATTTAGTGTAGGTAGGTAAAGTTTTAAAATTAGTCAGGTACCTATTTGTTTGAAGAAACGGGTTTTCATCAAAACGCATAATTTATGTAAGTGTAATAAAATTATGTTTTCTTTATCTAACCTTCCTAGCAGTCTCGCATAACGGTGCTTACATAAACAGGTTTCCGGTACAGGCGAGTCTGTGCGGGTCGGTACCGATCGGTGTAGGTATAATATTCCCATGTTATCTTATGTGCTCACTTATAAAGAAACAGGTTTAAACTTGTCGGTTCCGACTACCATAATAACCCTGTACCGATCGATACCGACCCACCCGCACGGGTTTGTCTGTACCGGAAACCTGTTTCTTTATGTAAGCACCCTTCGCTCCCATACATAGGAGTTCACACGACCCGAAATAATAATGTTCAAGTTAAAAAACTCTTTACTATGAATAATAATAAAAATAGGCACTGGCCGACGATAAACGTAAGAAAAAAAAGCTTTACACTTGTCAAAGTTCGCCATGTTGTATTCGGCTAGTTTTTGACGTTATCGCTTTAAATTATATTCTTATTTTAATGGAAGTGAATATTTTATAGAGAGAGGATATTGTGATGAAGGTAATTTTATAATAATTTATGTATTAAGTCATAAGGCTTTGTTAGTTCGATAGAGATTAGTCTCAATTGGCGTTTTTTACGTCATTTTTTTACTACGAGTCTCCGGTGGGAGTCTATGGGCTCTTTCGACATATCGTTGACGTGATAATACTGACTCAGACCCATTTTAATGCGCCTACCTAAATATAAGGTAATTACCACTTTGCCATCGGAGTGCAAATAAACTTATGTTCCGTAAACTTTGAGGCAATACATTTTATCATAGTCTGCACGCCCTGACAGGTGTCAGTTTCTATGCCGTGCAGGTGCACGGCATAGAAACTTGTGGAGTCTGGTACCTACTCGTGGCTAATTTCTAGGCTGATTGACAATTATATTGCAATCGACACGCTACGAAGCAGAAGCATATCAATGAGTCAGGTGCCTAATATATTTTTTATATTGAATCAATGTGGCTCAGGATTACCTGCTGGTTTTCTTCTCTAGAAATAAGGAAGCATAACACGCGCGTGCAATTTGTTGTAAGAAAAAAAATGGTCTTCTAGTAATGATTATTTTTGGTAATTGCTATAATGAGGGCATTCAAATGTTCTTCCTTGTTGTTATTCTGAAGGCATTTATATTTCTTGGTACACTGCGTATAACAATAATTATGGTGGCTTGTAGTAAGCTTCTTCTATCTATGGACACTTCAAAACAACTCCCAGTTAGATAACGTGACCACAATTTTAACAGCAAAGTCTCCAGCAGAGTGAATACTTATTACTTAGTCAACAAGACTAGAAAATACTTCTTATACGTTATAGTATATATTATAGTAAAACAAATAAGAGATTGGTCCTTCCCAGCTCTTCAACCAAAAAACCAATTGACACTAAGCACGGAGATTTTACCATTCTCCAAACTCTTTGCTGCATCAGTTGATCAGTTCGCTACTCGGGGTGCTACGCACTTGTTTGGTTCGGCATGATTAAGCACAGGCGGGCCTTAGATCTTAATGCAACAGTATTTGGGTCCTGCATTCGTGTCTGACACCCATGGCCAGTCATGCACTCTTTAGCAACCTGTACGTCCTGGCGACCATTCACCTACATCTCCGACCTGCGGCTCGACGTGTCATTTCCTACAAATTGTAATTTGCCAGCTGACATAACGCACGCATTTGACCTACAACGGGACACTCCGTCGCGAATGACTTGCATGCTCACGTGTTGTTGTGAGCTGTAGCTTGTAGGGGCGCGTCTCACAGAATTGTTTTCGGATTAGCGTAAACCTAGATTAAAGATTTTTGCGGGAGTTGGTTGAGCCAGTTCTTAGAAGTGGTGAAGGGCGGGCTGGAGGACTGTCTTATGTAATTGTCACGTTCAAAAAGTGCTGATTCTCAGCCTAACTAAATAAATGATATATGACTTTTGATTTTGATTTCGTCAGCTTTTCAGCCTTACTTCTTGCCTCCATTTCTGACTGTGATTCTCCAATCCATCTGTTATATTCATAATCCCCACACTCGGTAAATTGTGATTTCAGTAGCGTATAGCGGTTCTTGGTTCTTTTAACATAATTGTAGGTAAGTAATGTAATTTTTCTCGATACTGAAACGGTATGATTCTATTTAACTGAAATCGCAAGGAGAACGATTAATAACAGCAAGGTCTAGATAACTTATTAATACAATGGCATAAAAATTTATCGCGAGCCTAAAGTATTTTACACACATAATATCAGATAATATAGGACATAATATGCAGTTTGTACGCCTGCATAGAACAATGTCAGGTTTTGTAAATAACTATTTTTTTTAAATTTATGAACTAGCATTTGTCCGCGTTTTTGCCCGCGTGGTTGTCTGAAAATATCCCATGGGAACGTACTACCGGGACTAAAAGGAAGCGAAACAATGATCGCATATTTAATAGCCGAGGAAAACGTCACTGACTCCTGTTTTAGCGCCACGCCACGCCGTCAACCATAATTATTTTGTTACGCGTAATTTTGAATTTGTGAAATCTTTTAAAGTATTCTATGACATCATAATGTCAAGGCATATTATAATCTACATTGAATGCCCAATTTACTCTTGTCAGTTACAAGCCTTGTCACTTACAAGCCTTGTCATTTACAAGCCTTTTTATTTACAAGCCTTGTCATTTACACGTCTTGTCATTTACAAGCCTTGTCATTCACAAGCCTTGTCATTTACACGTCTTGTCATTTACAAGCCTTGTCATTCACAAGCCTTGTCATTCACAAGCCTTGTCATTCACAAGCCTTGTCATTTACAAGCCTTGTCATTTACAAGCCTTGTCATTTACAAGCCTTGTCATTTACAAGCCTTGTCATTTACAAGCCTTGTCATTTACAAGCCTTGTCATTTACAAGCCTTATCATTTACAAGCCTTGTCACTTAGGTACAAGCCTTGTCACTTACAAGCCTTGTCACTTACAAGCCTTGTCATTTACAAGCCTTTTCCTTTACTCGTCTTGTCATTTACAATCCTTGTCATTTACACGTCTTGTCATTTACAAGCCCTTGTCATTAGGGTGTATTAAAAATATATGGAGATTTTTTTTGTAATAGCATAGTGGTAAATAGATGTATAAGTAAATTAAGTATGTTAAATATAATTTATGTATTATAATGGTTTGAGGTGCCTCAGCACGAAACAATTTTGAAAAAAAAAAGTATAATTTCGTTCATACTTGACAGCCTCATTCAAATTGGACGAGGTTTATATGCATTTGAATGAGGCTGTCACAAATGAACGAAATTATACTTTTTTCAAAACTCTTTCGTGCCATGGCACCTCAAACTATTACATAAATGATATTTAATATACTTCATTTACTCATCCATAGGGAGCTTTTTACCATTATGCTATTACAAAAAAAAAAAAAATATATATATCTCCATACATTTTCACTCCACCCTACTTGTCATTTATAAGCCTTGTCATTTACAAGCCTTATCACTTAACAAGCCTTGTCATTTTTTAGCCTTGTCACTTACAAGCTTAGTCATTTACAAGCCTTGTCACTTACAAGCCTTATCACTTACAAAGCCTAGTCATTTACAAGCCTTGTCACTTACAAGTCTTGGCATTTACCAGCCTTGTCACTTACAAGCCTTGTCATTTCAATCTTCCACTTGTGTGGTTGCAGACCAGCTCGTATTATAATCTTTTCCTTGGTTTCCATGAAGTTCTCTGGTTGTGTCAGGGCTATAACTTCGTGCTACTTAATTTGCGACATTTAAAAGTGTCAAGAGGTTGTGATTGTGTAGGCATTCAATAGACATGTATGGCTTTGTAAGACACGAGTATTGATGTCAGAATCTTGAGTAGTTTGAATATTGCTTTGAGTAGGGCGCAGGATTTTTGACCATCTATTTCAGAGATAAATCCATTGAAAAAAAAACATTCAAAATCGAGTGGGTCTCGTAAGCTGCAATGATAACAAGAAAAAACTCGCATTTTTAACATTATCCAAAATTATTTAAACTCAAATACGTTGTTTGTATCCAAACTGTTGACTGATGACGTCCAATGAAATAAAGAGTACGTAATTGGATCTCCGTCGGGAATCCCCTCAAGAACAGGCTGTTTTATATTTGGATATAAATTGCTACGTATGGTTCAGAGGTCAGTAAGTACCTACTTAGGTACCAGTTCATTATCTGACTTTCAATGGAGGCACGTGCATAGTAGGTCTAGAATTACCTTGAGCGAGGTTAGTTCTGGCATAAGTCGCAACCTTTCAAGATCATTCGAGTTTGTGAACGTTTTTCACAAGTTCGGATGTTATCTGAAAATGACCAGCCTTGGCAGTGGTCAGTCCAAATATACAAGGACTTTGCAACATCAATACATACGCCTTGAAAATCGGAGAGCCCGTAGGTACTACTTCCTCACATCACCAACTTGTTTAATTCAATACTTCAGACTGATTCGTTTCCCACTCAATTCTGCAACTCCACTAACATTTTGATACACAAGAAAGGTGACGACAAATCTGAAATCAGCAACTACCGTCCCATCAGTCTGGTGTCGCATTTATACAGAGCGTTTATAAAGGCTATAGAGAATTGGCTCGTCAATACCGGTACTGAAAAAGGCCAATATAAATCCGTGATTACCGTATTACGGGGTCACGGAATACCGGTATTGAAAGCCGTAATAGAGAACCGCATTTCAAGCTAACTCGACTCCCACCAGCCACCTGAACAAACAGGTTTTCGAAGAGGCCTCTCCATCTACAATCCCTTTACCAAATAATCGAGAAGTGCACAGAGTTCAAATTCCTCTTTATTTAGCATTCGTCGATTACGCCAAAGCCACCACTCATTAGTTAAGGCACTCTATAACCTAAATATAGAAACCACCACTTAGATAAATATTCTGCATAACATCTTCCGCAATAGTACAGCCGCTATCAAAACCTCTACCACTGGACTACCCTTCCCTATCGAAAGAGGAGTCAAACAGGGAGACCCGCTGGTTCCCTAAGCTAGTCACTGCCACCGTTGAAGAGGTTTTTAAGAACCTGTCCGACATTTGGGCCATTAAGGAGTAGTCGTCGGCGAAAAAAAGGTTGACCAACCTGCGTTTCGCCGATGATATTGTTCTGTTTTCATCTTCAGCAGCTGAATTAGGTAGAATGCTTTATGAATTAAACAATGCAAGCCTTGAAATTGGTCTTGGATTGAACATGGCAGAGACCAAACTCATGACCAATAGTATCAAACAACAGTATGTGGAGGGTGTGGAAATTGCATATCTCCCAGAATACATTTACCTCGGCCAAATAATTCCTTCCAGGCGAGACAAGAAAAAAGTTGCTCGCCGCACTGAAAACGCCTATTGGTCGATGAAAACCCTCATGAAAGGTGATCTTCCAATTAACTCAAATTAATGGACATTCGCTATACTTACATACGGCACTCAAACCTGGTTTTTGACAGTTCAGTAGAGGACCAAGCTCGTGACTTGCCAGCGAGCGATGGAGCGTAGTATGTTGGAGTTCGAATTACCGAGCGGATACGGTACACGATACTGCGCTCTAAGACATAAATCGCAGACGTCATCCAAAAAGCAGCCAAGCTAAAATAGGATTGGACCGGACACGTTTGCTGCATATCGGATGCTTTGTGAGCTAAGACCATTATAACATGAGTTCCTGAAAAGGTTCAACGGCATCGCCGAAGGCCCAGACGTAGATAGCGAGACGAACTTGACGCTTATAGGAAGGATTGGTCCATATTGGCTTAGACTCGAGCTGAATGGAAAAAGGAAAGGAGAGGCCTTTGCCCTACAGTGCCAATACAAGCTGATTATTATTGAACAGACAGCAGTGTCATAATGCGTTTCTAACTCAGTTATGAACGAATAGGTGGAAGCTATCCCACATCAAATCCGAAACAAAGCAGTCGAAAATAAATGAAATGACATTTATGTATAAACAAACAACCGATTAATACACATAATCAAGTGGCAACAGACTTGGTTAATATAAAGGATGTTGGGCGATAATGGTCCCAGTACCGCCAGCCACAAAAGTGTGAATAAGAGCAAATGATACTGAATCTTTTTTACTATGTCACTATCAAAAAATATCCAGAGGAAGCGATCTACGTGTATCTAAAGTATTTTTCTTTAAATTATTGATCGGTTTTGAGTGCATTCTTTAAAATAAAGATTTAGTAATAATAAACAGCTAGCAAGACAGTGTAACATTACGAAATGAAAGATTGAAAAATACATGGAAACGAGCTGCGCGTTGATTGGCGCGCCTCGATATCCCCCTCCTTCGCAACATGCGCTAACGATGGGCTGGCTCGTCGTCGGCGCAGTCCTTCACTTTGTTGTGGCTACACAAAGAAAAAACAAAAAAAAAACTTAACAAGTAATTTTTTTTCGACCGGCACTGTTTTTGGACTCCATAATTATTATCGACCCAGAAGCTTAAATAAATCAAACTGTTGGTTTATTGTCTCATGGGAAAAAAAGTATTCTTATTCATTAATTCATTTTTAATTTATCTACTAGTATCTAACCTAACTAAAACTGACACATAATCCAAACTGGTTTATTATACATGTCAAAACCATAAAACGTTACTTGAACTAACCTAGCATCGTCAGAACTGAATAACCCTGGGACAGATATTGATGCGTCTTGGCCTGAGTAAGGGGAGAAGTAATGTCTTCAAAACTGCAGTGGTTTTAACTCTGGCGGTAGTGGGACCAGCTCCATACATTTTTGCCCACTATCTTTTGCAATCAATAATTATTTTGAAAATATTGAAGCGGCGGTCTACGGTTAATTTCCGCTCTCACATCTAGGTCTGATTTAAATTTATAAATTGAATATCATCTGTTCAATTAAATAAGTATGAATTAACGCTGAGAAAGTAGTCGACTACCTTACACTGGACACGTAAATCAGGACAAGGCTGAGACTACAATATATCGGATGCATGCTGGATTTTCATCAGGCACCACGTGTATGAAGTAGATCATTCATTGTGGACTTTTCTTACACTTTTTCAGGCTACGAAATTGCATTCCAAGCAGCGTGCGGCTCACCTCGAGAAATCTCCGAGGTCCAGCGTGGACTACACCTGTAGCTTCTCCGACCTGCCCGGTGCTAGAAAGAAGTACAAGTCCAGGCCACGAGTTGAAGAGCTCGGCAAGCCAGCGCTCGACGGGCAGTCTGCTTCGGAGTCACAATTACTGGCAAGTTATTTATATTTACAAACAATCTCCGGGATGGCAACGCACCACTTGCAATCATGTAGGCCGCCTGCACGAGCGCCAGTTAATAACATTGTGGCGCAACATATCTACCTCGCCACATTGGAACGCATCACACTGACGTCACGCAAAATCCTGCATTGCGCAATCAGAGTTTACCGCGCGACTAGCATATACAAGGTGTAACATAATTAACGCACAACCTCTTAAGGGGTCATTGTACTCATCATTATGAACAACTTTTACTATGGGACCAAACCTGAAATCGCGAAAAAAAATCGGCTGCTCCCTACATTTATGTTAACTGCATAAGCAAGCAAGCATAACTCGTCACAATGTAGGGAACAGCTGATTTTTTTCGTGATTTCAGGTTTGGGGGACCAAACCTGGAATCGACTTTTACTATGGGAATAGTAAAAGTTGTTAAACTCTAAAGGTTGTTAAAGGTAAACTTTGATTGCACGATATTAATAACGTTTTAGCGTATTAATTATATACAACATCCCGACATCAACCGTCGGGCAATAGCCCACCAGACATAACACCCCTCTCGTCGGAGGATTCTCCCTTTTCTATGGAACATGAGTGAACTTTACACCCTGTTCCTCATGCCTCTGTACGTTATAAAACAAATGACCATCCTTATTCCAGCTTCATCATTCATTATTCTCCTACCCTTATCCCAATTTATTTGGGATCGGCGCAACATATCTTTTTCTTCCATACTTCTCTTTTAGTCGTCAACTCGGTAGCCACCCCCTTTCTAGCCATATCCTCTTTCACACAGTCCATCCATCTTTTCTTTGATCTTCCCCTACTCTTATAAGTCATCTACATTCATACTCAAAACTTTCCTCACGACATTTTCCTCATTCCTCCGCATCACATGCCTATACCATGACAATCGATTCCCACACAACTTTTCAGTTATCGGTGCCGCTTTCAGATTTCCTCGTATGCATGTACTCATTCCTTCTTCTATCCATTCGCGAAACATCACACATCCCTCTTAGCATTCTCATCTCAGCTGCATGCAATTGCCTTATTCCAGCTTATCAGAGAGAATGAGGCAATGCAGACTTCTCCACGGTTAGACCACCTCCCGGGTAAGGGCGACCAGTGCGCCTACCCGGACAGCATGGACTACCAGAGTCCGGTCCCGGAAACGAGCCGGAAGTGTACCCGCATACCACTGAGAGACCCGGCTGTCTCGCAGAGAGGGGCGAGGAAACCAGTCAAGGCTAAGTGCTGTGGCAAACAAATCGTGCCGAGGGTAACTTGCACCGTAAGTAAGCACATTACAATTATTAATGTTTACAAAAATTCTGTACGTGGTTATATTCGTCTCTTTAGTGAGTGAGTGAGTTTAATTGTGAGTCACATAATTATGTTGGGATTCTTTTCGCGAGTGATTTTCTATAATAAAGCATACAAGCATGTGAACTAACTCACAATTATTAATTTCTTTTCAGAAATCAAGATCATGTAAGTGCGCAATCCAAGCTCAACAATATACTAAGTACTATTAACTGAAAGCTTTAGTTTAGTAAACACGTGTATAATGTTTCGTAGGTTCTCCCCTTGCCGTCGAGGCTGACGAGTCTGTGTCCCGACAGATCCGGGACCTCCACCACGACGCCAGAAAGAGCACCAGGATCATCCGGGACTCCAGGAACAGGCTCCTTGAAATACAGAAGGTATACATCTCCATAATTCTGTACTCTGCTAAATAAGGGCCTTCATGATCGACACAACACCTGCAGTTGGACAATACAGGCTAAATATAATTATTATATTTAGTTATCAGTATATTTTTACGCAGGTAAATGGTACGTAATATTCCAATTTTTGCAGCTAAAGCAGGATTATCATCAAACTCACAGCACAGTAGTTTCTTCTTTTTTCTCGATCCTGATGATAGAATTAAGTGCAGTGCTGAGCTTAAAAACTTCCCGGTGTATTTTTAGCATTTAATTGACCAGCTTTCAAGTTATTATGTAACTGAGTGAAATTCTAATAGCATACGTAACAGGCGGCTGCTGGCTGTTTTAATAGACTGAAAATAACTAGCAAACTCACTAAAAGATTTCCTGAAATAATCCGAATATATTTGCACGAGCTTAGAACATTCGCAACCCATTGTTAATTTGCAGCCTTCCACTCAATCCGAATATAACAGCGTGGCACAATATAAGAAAATGCAGAACTTCTATTCAATTAAATTTGCACCAGGTAGCCAATGCATCAGTTAGCAAAATAAGACGGTCTTACACTCTTCGCAGATAGACAGCAGGTAGTAATCGTTTTTTTTATCGCATTTGCATCGATGCATCTTCCGCGCCCATTTGTATCTCGAATAGACTGGCCACCATTCATCTGGGTTGCCCCTAGGCACATTTACTGGCTCCAAGCTAGATTGCCCTGTAGGAAAAAACTATTGTTGGATTGAATGTAGCAAGCATTTCAAAAGAATAATAATTATTTAAATTCGTATTGTCTAGTCGCGGAGAGCCCGTAGCAGCAACATTATTTTACGGTAATCGTCATGTTTTAGCATAATCAGCCTATAATGTTCACACTACTGGGACACAGTCCTCTCGGTGAGAGGGAGTGGGCCGTAATCCACCACACGGGCCTAGTGCGGGTTGGTAGATGTCATATGTCTTAGAATTTTTGGTTCTAGGACATGCCGATTTCCTCACGATGTTTTCCTTCACCGTTTTGAGAGCAGTGGTGATTAAATAATTTACTCAAAGTAAAGCGCCTGTCTGAGTTCGAACCTACGACCTACACAACTCGTAAGTCACTACCGTTACTACTGGACCACCACTGCTTTCGTTATGTTTTAACACTTTCGCGGACGCTTGACGTATATAGACGTCATAACAATACAACTTTGTGTCTCGTTTATCGTTCGCGTACCGGTTAAAACTGATCAATAATTCATGCACGTTCGGATCTATCCTTTGGATATAGATATTTCAATGAATTTGACGTGGATTTGAGTGATGAGATTTGAGAGATGAGATTTCCGGAATTGAGTGATATGAAAGTAGTTTGTTTACTCTTTTGAAAGCTTGTTATTATGTTGCCATCATCCACAACTCGAATGTGTTCGACATGTGTTTGTGTTTGTCAGAGCATGTTCCGGAACTGAGGGGCCGGATGGGCTCTGACAAGGAAACCGGAAAAGTGTGAACGAAAGTGAGCACAAAAGGAAGGAATTTTGAAAATTCATCCCATAAAAGTTTGTAAAGTTCGTCATTTCTGCCGATGGGAAGTACCATCGGGCACACGGCTTGTATAAAATAAATACAAACGATTTTGACAGGGCCGTAGCGTGAACGGCCCGAAGGTCAAAAGGCCTGACCACATGGAATATAAAGTATGGATCCATTTAAATTGTTGCCACTATTCCAGAAAGCCACAATGACGGAGGCAGACGTGAAAGAGTTGGGTGAACGGAACGACCTGCTTCTCCGAGAGATGGAGCGCTTTGACCGCATGACCAGGAACATCCAGAAGCTGGTGGGGTCAGAGACGCTGTCGAGGAAGACCAAGGAGGAGCCTCAACGGTGCATGGACTATGTACCTGGCAGTAATTATGGTAAAGGTTTTAACCTAACCTAATGTGAAATTGTGCACTTAAATGAAGTAGAAAGCTACTTGGCATCTATATTTTCATTCAACGATCATAACGAATAGGTTTAGTGGGTGTACTACGTGGTTGGGTGAAGGGTTTAACTCTCTTAGCTTGTTTTAAAAATGTTCTCCCGAGGAAATATGTAGTGCAACAGTACCCACTGAAAACAGCCCATTGAAATTCTGTATGCGTTTCTCATACAAATTTTGTATGCGTTTCTCTTGGAAATTCAGTTTGCGTCACCCACGATACTAATTGGGATATTGTTTAAAACTGCAGCCGCAATATCACGCACCGTATAAACTAATTATTTTGTTTTTAAATGCGAAGGTCCAGCAAAATCACGCTTCGCTGTAATTACTGTACACTATACAAATCTCACAATAGGGATGACAATTTATTTTAATTTTAAACTCCAACAAAATATATATTATTGTTAGTAAATAGTGCAAATTATGTTAAAACAGTGTAAAAGCTTAAAACATTGCCAAATTTTAAACGTTTTAAAATAACTGCTATACCCAGATATTGAATTCAAGATCAAAAATGTAAACAAAGAAATGTCATTGTCAAAGTGATAGTTCAGGGGTAGTCAACATTTCCCAAGTAATTCAATTTTTTATTTAGTATTTTTGGAAGAGCGCTAAAGCAGCGTGTCAAAATTAAAAATATGATAGCCTAAGGTAAGTCCTAATATTATAGGTAAGGTAAACGAAATGAAAATTGAAGATTTATATTCTTATGAACAAGTTGCTCATGTTTATTTGAAATTAGCATTCATATAATATTATTATTTATTCACTTTGTGTCGGACTCTGTTGAGCTTGATGAAGAGTCCGAATCAGTTTCACTAATTATGAACTGATCCGTCACCCTGTCTATAATGTGATCGAGATCACACATTTTGTCCTCTTCTTTTATTACGAGTACGTGTTTAACGCAGACACTCCACAGGTCAGGACAAGGTTTGTGTGTAAGAAAATTCTCATTTATTTCATTAGTGAAAAGCACCCATGCGAAGCCGAGGCGTTTCGCTAGTAGAAAACACGTAATGAAGTCCAAATGTTTATGACTACTGCCTCATTGCCAGTAGCATAAAAATAATTTGCACGATTTTATTTCAAACAGTTATATTTTATTCTTGGATCGTAGCTTACGTCACTTTGAAGTTGAAAACTGTGTGCAATATTCTATTTTACCTGTTTAAGATATGCCTACAATTTTAGCGCTATGTTATAGTACTTTTCGGCAAACTGCACAATTGAGGTTATTATTTAAAATTGGCAACACCTTTGTTTACAATTCAATTTCTGGGTATAGACAAATACGGCACTATCACAGAAGTGTCGTCACGACTGTGTAACTTCATACTAGCGTCAGTGTCCGTACCGACAAGTACGGGAATAAATCCCTAAAGAATCCCTTTCAAAAACTTTTATTGCGTGTAGCTTCTCCATATTTCCATCGATTTTACAGATTTTTTTCAATTATCTTATTTTACTATGCTTTCTTTGAAATTACATTATTTGTTGGAACATTCTAATATTCGTCACCGTTCCTATTGCTAATCAACTATCCAACATCTAACGTTTTTTCCAGTGTTGCGCTGTGCATTACTGTGCAATGAAAGTTTTAGCGGAGTGTTTCTCTTCCATATTTTGTGTGATGAGTTTCGTATTTCGCTTCGTTAGACCGCTTTCACATTTAGGCGACTTTAGCAGCGCGACAGTCACGCGACTGTCGTGCTGTCAAAATTTCATAGTTTAAGGCGAAAGCTCCATGGTAGCCCGCGAAATTCAAATTTTCTTAGGTTTTTTGCAATTTGCTGGTCAGTATTGGGTTGTATGTTGATTAAAATATGATTCGCGACCGTAAACAATATGTGTATACATAATTATAATCATTTAAGTCATCAATACAACTCTCTAAGACCAAGTAATTCTATTGAATGACTATTTCATGAATTCTTAACATTTCAGGATTGTACTTACTTAACCCTTAACCACCTGACGTCGGTCTCAGAGACTCGTGCGATTTTATTTTCAAAATAAATCTGTTGCTATGCGCGCGGTGCAACCGTGCGTCCTTGTACTTTTTCCCCTCCCCCGTCAGTACGCGCCACGCGCTCGGCAGCTCCAGACGTGCGCGCAGTTGTGAATTATAGGTAATTATATTTTGTGTGCGGTCTGAGTGACCGACGTCAGGTTGTTATGTTATTTTTACTACATAGTATTTATTTTATTGTAGGCTCATAATGGCTGAAGCAAATATATTACGATGGCTAGAGGATTCTGATTCAGACTCTGAAAACCATCTCAGTGTACCAGAACTTCCAAATGAAGATTGCAGTGACGTGGAAGATGTTCCAGTAGACTACGTTATTGATGGCGACTGTCAGTCAGATTCAGAAGTTGAAGGTGACGAGGCTGAATTTCAACCAATTGAAACTGAAACCAACACACAGCCGATCACGGAAGATTCATCTTCTGATGACGATGTTCCACTGTCAAGACACCGAAACTTTTTTGGTAAGAACCGATTTCGTTGGTCAGCTCATCCTCCAGTTTCTAGATCAAGAACTCTGCAGCATAACATCGTCCAACAGCCACCTGGTCTCAAACCAAACTTTCGAGGTGTTTTGCATGCCAACACTAAAGCCCTGGATTTGTGGAGTTTATTTTTTACGGAAGGTATGTTAGAACAAATAGTAAGGCATACCAATGAAAAGATTAGGACTGTTCGACAGAACTATCAGAATCAAACTGCTGTTAATAATGTAGACATCATCGAATTGAAAGCCTTCATTGGTCTGCTATACTACACAGCTATTTTCAAAGAAAATCACACGCACTACACAAGCTGGTACAGCACTGATGGCACAGGCAGAGAAATTTATCGCTGCATAATGAGCAAAAATAGGTTCGAAGTCTTACTCAATTGTCTACGGTTTGACGATGCAAGCACCCGAGCTGAGCGCCGCTGCAGTGACTTGGCGGCACCGATTTCACAATTATTTAGTATATTGGTCCAAAACTGCCGAGCAGTATGCTCCATTGGAAGTTACGCTTGCGTGGATGAGATGTTGGTAGCTTTTCGTGGGAGGTGCATTTTCAGAATGTATATGCCCAAGAAACCCCACAAATATGGATTGAAAATCATGTGCATCACTGATGCTCAAAATGGGTATTTGCTAGATGCCTACATGTACTTGGGAAGAGATTCTGATGGGATAGGTCTATCAACTGAGTACCAAAGGTTGAGCAAACCTACCCAAGCAGTTTTGAGACTGGTTACTACAATAGAAGGTACACACAGAAATATAACAACCGATAATTGGTTTACTTCACTTGAGCTTATGAATGTGCTAAAAGAAAAGCAACTGACATTAGTGGGTACAATGAAAAAAAACAAGCGCGAAATTCCACCTCAGTTTCTTCCTAGCCGTCACAGAGAAGTACGATCGGCCGTTTTCGGATTCACAGCCGACGCTACATTGTCATCTTATGTACCGAAACAAAACAAATCTGTAATTGTACTGTCCAGCATGCACCACACACCCACTATTGATCCAAATACGCAAAAACCGGAGGTGATCATGTTTTACAATAGTACAAAAGGTGGCGTTGACATGCTTGATCAAAAATGTTCTATTTACTCCACATCCCGAAGAACACAACGTTGGCCAATGGCAATATTTTATATAATGCTTGACATATCTGCAGCTAACGCATACATAATCAACAAGATGAACCAAGCTCAACCAAAGATTTCAAGACTGGTGTTTATGAAACAACTGGCAGAAGATCTTATAAAACATCATCTGGAACGCCGCGTGCACACTTTTGGTTTGCAAAGGGATCTTCAGTTCAGCATTCGTCGAATCCTAAAAATAGAACAAACGCCCAGCACATCATCATCTGACAATCCTGAAAAATTTGAAAAAAGGAAGACTTGTTCAACATGCGACCCTAAGAAGAAGCGTAAAACAGCTTATATGTGTTTCGTATGTAAAAATCCAATTTGCATTGAATGTAGCCAAAAAATGTGCCTTGATTGTCGCCGCAACTTGTAAAACTTTATATTTTGTGATTTTATAATAATTGTGCCTTGATTAAGCCAAAAATAATTTTAAACTTAAGATAATATGTTCGACTGATAGTAAATAGGTTTATTATAATATGTAGTAATTAAAATTCCTATTCAGATCTCATATATTCAAAGTTCCTTCTTTTTTCTAAAATTTCATATGTTTATTTTATGTGTTGATTTAGTATAAGTAAATAAAGACTTCTCATTGTTTAAAAACTTAAAACTAATAACAAATATAATAAAAATATATATTTGACTTTCATTTAAAATAATATATAAATAAAAAATAATTAAACATAGTAAATACGCAAGCGGTCTCTATGACCGACGTCAGGTGGTAGTGTAACTGAAAAACACGTCAGGTGGCTAAGGGTTAAAGAATTGTATTACTGACTCTAATGATTATAATTCTGTAAATACATATTTGTTATAATCGCGAATCAAACTTTAATCAACATACACTCAGACACTGAGCTGCAAATTGCAAAAATCGTAAGAAGATTTGTATTTCACGGGCTATCTTAGCGCTTCCCCCTTAAACAGAAGCGCGGTGGTCTCAGCGGCGGCGCAGTCGGCAATGAGCCAGTGTTGCAAGCGCAAGTGAATATACTTTTACTGCAAAATGGGCGAGTTCGATACCGAACGATTTATTTTGGAAATTCATATGCGTCCTGTTTTGTGGGACTCAAGATGTGAAAATTACAACAACAGGACCCTAAAAAAGAAAAACTGGCAAGAATTATGTGCATTGTTTATTCCTGATTTCGAAAATAAAACTGGGTCGAAAAAAATGCAGCAGGTAGCTCTTATTTAGGTACTTAATTATATCATGTTATTCTGTCACGGTACTTTTCCTTCGGGCGATACAAAATAGTCGGCGAAACGGTTTCGAGTTGTAACTCCTCCAAGGTTGTGAACATCAGTTGGGCTAGACGGTATTATAATATTATCATCGTCCTCTGCGAATACGTATGATAACGTGTGATTGTAATTAAATCCATCTCGTTGTCGTACAAGATTGTAAGTATAGAACACAACAGGCCTTTACTATATCTTCAGCAAGATCAATTGATACGTTCAACGGGCGGTGGAATATTCTCCATTTATAACTTAGTATACCAAACGTGCATTCTATATAGCGACGTGCTCTTGACAATCTGTAGTTGTAAATTATCTGCTTCACAGTCAAATTGTTTCCACCGTACGGACATTGCATATGATCAGAGAGTGCAAACGCCTCGTCACCAATGAAAGTGTAGTTAAGACGTGATCCATCACTACAAAGAGGTGCAGAACTAGGTAGTTAGTTGTAGTCTGTATTTTCTGTGATTGCTTTAGATATTGAATTGTTTTTAAATATTTGAGAATCAGCACTCTTTCCAAATGATCCCACATCTGTATAAGTAAAATTATAATTTGCATCACATGTAGCTAGCGATACAACTGAAAAATATTTTTTGTAGTTAAAGTACAGTGAGCCACTGTGTTCTGGTTTTATTACTCGGATGTGTTTATCGTCAAATGCTCCTAGACAATTCAGAAAGTTTGCATTTATATTTTTCCAGTCTGCTAATGATTTGAATGTAATAGTTTTTTCTTTCAAGGTACCATATATATGTTTGCAGGTGTCCCTTATTATGTAACTAATTGTTGAAACTCCACACTTGAATGAGTATTGAAGGTCTGACGTACAACCAGAGCCCAAATATCCGAAAATGATTTTTTTTATTTCAGCAACCGATTTACAGAAAAGATGGAAAAGTGGGACTTTAGGGACTAGATACTATTCGCGAGAATTAAAAAAAAAACATACGAGAAGTGATGCAGCTGTTGAATCACGGCGAGAATACGTACATTTTAAACAGCTTCAATTTTTAACTCCTCTTTTTACGACAAATCGGTCACAAGAGAATGAATCCGCCAAAATTACTAACTCTTCTACATCGATTGCACCACCATCAAGCCCACCAACGCCTTCGCCATCTGATCTTTCTACGTCTACAGCTAAGCGAGGCAAGGTAGATGATACTACCGTGATGGCACTTATTGCAGATAAAATTCAAAATATTAATAGCCAACCTACACATGATCCCGATATGCATTTCATATTATCATTATATGATGATTTTCGGAAGATACCCTCAGAAAAAAAGATAGATGCAAAAATGGAATTGATGACCATAATAAAAAGATATAACAATACAATGTACAATATTTATCAATATGGCTACTACACACGAAATCAACAATTTAATATTTCGTCTTCTAATAATCATTATGAAGCTCCACCTATCAGCCCAGTCAAATTACTCGAGTGTAATGTCAGACGAATTCAATATTGATACACATTTTGTTTGAGGATAGTCCGGAGCCATAACAAATTAATGTTTGATTTTCCATTATAAAGTTGAGTTCATAAATATAAGGATTTTCATGTACCTACCTGGTCATCTACTTACCTCAGTGTTATAAGAAGTCGTTCCTCTGCTGAAATGCTATTGCGGAATCTATTGTCACGACGTTGAATACTACTCTCAAGAAGACTTAATAATTCGTAGAAAGAATTCGAAAAAAAAAATATTTTCCTTCATTTCAATTATTATTATTTTTAATTATATTAAATACTGTTATATAATCACTATGCACATGAAGATTTCGAAACAAAGGATTAATCTAGTACCGTCTTTTTTGTTTTTTTACGCGACATCGATGGCGCCGAATGAATACTATCAAAAGCAGGAGCAACAATGTTTCCCCGTCGGAATCCATTTTTGAAATGAAGTGCGCCACACTGAAATCAGTGTGGCGCACTTCATTTCAAAAATAGAGTCACATTAAAACACACACACACCTGGTTCACATGGTTTCACATTAAAAGAACAGCCGCGCTGCAGTTTAAATAAACTGCAGCGCGGCTGTTCTTTTAATGTGAATGTCGCGCTGCTAACGTCCTAATGTGAAAGCGGCCTTAAACTTGATTGCGGCGAATTTTTTTTAGTATTGGAACAAACTATTTAGATGTTGAAAAATATAAAAACGTCCGCCAGAAAATTTCAAGAACTAAACAAAAACATTTTCTTTTCCAGAGCCACCTTTGTACCACGAGATGAAAATGGGTCACCCCACAGTTCTCCTGGCGGGTCCTCAAAGCACCTGCATCCCTGGCCTGGTGGTCTGCGAGCCGCAAACACGAAGCAAATCCGTACGTCCTCAAACTTGTCCCAGACGATTATGATTATAAAGCAGAATGTAAAAAAAAAAGTAAAATATACAATTGTAACGAATCTTGTGTTTCTTTTAAGGAGATTGACCTGACTCGCAAGCTAAGTGAGAGCTACGATATGCAGGAGAAACTAGCCGCCGATAACGCTGATTTAGAAGTCAAGAGGTTTAGTTATGGACTTGTTTCTTTGTATAAAATCACTTTTATAAGTGTTAACGAAATTGAAGGTCTTGCCAAGATTCTATTGCTGGAACTACTCTGCCTTCTGGGAAGTAAAGATTGATCAGCACCATTGTTCGCCTGTGATCACAACATAACACGACATGTGAGAACTCTAGTCCTTCGGTGAGAAGGCCATACGCTTTCTCTTAAGTCCCTTTGAGTGGATTGTGTTTGATAAAATTTGGATTCGGATATTTAATATCCGAATAAATCACACGTATTTGTTATGACTTGCCAAAATTATCTCTGCTCTTAAATCCCTATTTCGCGTTTTTTTTCTTTTTCCACAATATTCTTCCTTTTCAAATACTTTTTATAGTCCGCCTCGTCTACAAAGTCTTTTATTTATGTATACTGGCTGATGACATCCGTCAAACATCCGTCAAAAAATTTCAAAATTGGAAACTGCAATCAAGATGTCAAGCTGTCATCAATCAGTCAGAGTCAAACAAAGTCCTATAGGATAATACAAATAAAAAACCATGCAATTTTAATCTCCTTCATATTATAAATACACAGAACCATGGAAAAATTAAGGTATGTACTTCCAGGTATATTTTGTATAAAGAGCTGATGACGAAAGACCAAAATCTGGAGACCTGCAGAGCTCAGGTCAAGAGGCTACAAGGAGAGTTGAAGCTTATGAATAGAGAGAACAGTTTGCTACATGAGAAACTTAATAAAAATAATCCGGAGGTGAAATAGTTTCATACCATAACAAAAATACATAATATAACATCACGCCTTGTTTCCCCGAAGGGGTTGGGCAGAGGTGTACCTATTATAGTACACCCACATTTCGCCAGTTATGTTTAAGTCCCATGTAATAGGGGCGAGCCTATTGCCATCAACCGGGCACAAATCCAGACTCCGGGCTGCTACTGAGAAATTACCCAAAAACACTTTGCCTGATCTGGGAATCGAACCCAGGACCTCATGCTCAGCAGTAGCGCTTGCAACCACTAGACCAACGAGGCAATCGGTGAAATAATTTGGTGGTGCTACTCGTAAATCTTGTTAATTTAATAGCTTACTAAGTAATTGATAGTTCCCTATAATTATGCGGCCAGAAGCAGGATGCACGTTGTGCACGATGTAGATTTGAACTGTTCTAATTGTTTTGTATGTGCAGGGCGATGCGTCTGCGATGAACAACGATTTCAAATGTCAACAAGAAATAGATACATGTGAAGAAGTAAGCTGAAAGTATTAAGACACCGACTTCCAAAATTAGTTATTTTTCACTTTGTAGTGCTTTTTTTTGGAAGTCGGTTATTTTTTCTTTGCAAAAAAGTTTTTCATTTTTCACTTTTTAGTGGATCGGTTTGTAATTTATCTAAGTTACAATAGCCAAATGAAAGTAGATACCTATTCAACTAGTTAGTACAAATAGGTCCATATTATGTGCCACTTCCAGAAAGCCAGTTCCTGTATTTAAAAACGATCAAAATCTAGTCACAATCTCGTCTCAGCGACAATCAATGTCAAAACTCTTAAAAAAAAATTTAGGTAAATTACAGGTATTTTTGATAGATTACTTTAAAAAAAAGTGTAGGTAAATTACAGGTATTTTTGATAGATTACTTAAAAAAAAGTGTAGGTAATTACAGGTATTTTTGATAGATTAGTACGTTCACTGCGTTCAGGTATACGACGTGTCCGTTTCGACTGCTCGGACACAGTGTCGTAGAAGAAAAACGACTACGTCAACATTACGAAGGAATTTGTAAAACACTAAGAATGAAAGTCGCAAATTCGTATTCGACCTAATGCGTAACCGTCCCATGGCGCGGGTGCAAAATTCGTTGACTTCCCCTGGCGCGGGATACATATATCGGATATTCTATAGAGTTAGAAGGGGATAGTTACGCCTTTGCTATTTTTTATTCCTAGTTAAAAAAATATTTTTACGTCTGGTGCGTTTAATATTTACTGTTTGTTGTTATTTAGTATTTACTGTTATGTACGACCCGATAGTTGCACCAGCAGATTACACTTACTCTTTTCAATATTCGGTCTACTGTCGTGCTTGAGTTACGTCATATTCGATAGTTCTCAAATTATTTTGTGTTAGTGCCGATAACCGATGACCGGACCGATGGCTGATACCCGGACCGATGGCTGATACCCGGACTGATGGCCGATGACCGGACCGATGGCCGATGGCCGATGACCGATGGCCGATGGCCGGTGGAGCAGACGATACCCGGACCGATGGCTGATACCCGGACCGATGGCTGATACCCGGACCGATGGCTGATACCCGGACCGATGGCCGATGACCGGACCGATGGCCGATGGCCGATGACCGGACCGATGGCCGATGGCCGGTGGAGCAGACGAGTCCTGGAGTGGAGACCATGTATCAGCAAGCGTGGTGTGGGACGCCCCCCAGCAAGATGGACCGACGACCTTAAGAAGGTGGCTAGGACAGACTGGATGCGGAAGACGGAGGACGGAGGTTTGTGGCTTAGCCTGGGAGAAGCTTATGTCCAGCAGTGGACTACGATAGGCTGAGTTGATCGAGTGCCGATAAAAAAGCGTTTTGTTCATGTAATGAGACTATAGCACACATATGAAAGTCAAAAGTCAAATGAAGTACATACTCCGGAAAGTATTGCAATGCAACAACAGAAAAGTGAGTCTAACTATAATTACAAGCCCAACGACTTTCCATATTTTACTGCAAGTTCTTCAAAATAAATCACCGTCTAGTTATCGTAACTCAAACAAGATCATTTTATTTACTCAGTGCGTCTAAAATAAGTTTTTTTTTATGCTACCGATATCGATGTTTTTTATCGAGCCCTAGATACTTATCAACATAATGATCGTTCAGTGAGTCTGTCAGGCTTTTTTGACCTTACAAATGGAATCTATGGTTTTGATACTAATTGGATTTAGTTACCACTACATTATTAGGTTAAACAATTAATTAAAAACAAGTTTACAATAAAGAAATAAACATTAAAATTAAAAATGAATGAGCAAATACCGTCTAAACGCAGAGCTATCAACCAGGTCAATTCGACCTGATAACGCAATCTACCAAGTCTAGCGACAGGTTTTTTAGATCCTATGGCACCAAATCAAAGTCAGCAGATCAGACCTACGCAGAGGTCGTGTTAGAATGCGAACGTTCTTATTAATACGGGAATTGCCTCTCTGATATTATCTGGAAGTTGTTTTTTGGCTCTAAGATTTTATGTTTAAAAACTAAGGAAAAAGGGCAAGGTTATCCAAAATTATTATGAAAGGATCTAAATGAGCATATTAACTGAAGACCTGAAAAATGCAATAAGGGTATAGCTATTCGACGAATTCAAATTTCAAATTCAAATATTTTATTTGTAGAACATAGGTTAACGAAGAAGGTTGAAATTCTAATGCTGTTGTACAGTTTAGGAAAATACACTAGAATCAGAATAATTAATGATCGAGAATGATTTGAGATTTTTGTAATTTAATTTTTAATTTTTTAGAGCGAAGCGTCTGTCGATGTTACTCATGCGGAGGAACTTATTAACAAATTAGAGAATTATAAGAGTTCTACAGAAGGATTAGTACGTATTCTGTTATCTAATGTACTTGCTTTGTATTAATACGTAATCTGTTAACAAATGCGCTGGTATTAGTATAGTTCACAGGCGTAGGAACTAAGAATTTTTCCGAGAATTCTGTTTTATTTTAATATGTTTCAGGAAAAACAATTGGTTGGATTGGAGCTAGAAGTTCATCACGTGAAGATGGATATGCAAGAGGTGAAGAATGCAGCGAAGACCGCGTGCCGCGGTGCGGGCGGCGGCGTTAACACTTGCTTCGAACAACCGGTAGCTATGCACAGTATATTCACGAAACACATATCTTTATTATAAAGATTTTTTATACTTCTCAGTTTTAGCTCGGTGTCTGGAGTTTAAAAACTTGTCCGATGAACGGCAGTAGGTTTGTTCATGACACCAATTTTTTTTCTAGCTTTGTTGTTCTATTTGTTTGGTTCTGTTTTCTAGGCAGATTCCTAACTAATGGATTTATTTTCATCGGCGATTAAGGTAGGTTTTGTTTTATTTTTGTTACTTTGTTTTTTTAATCTGATCTTTAAAACAATATTGAAAGTTATACACGTCATCACGGAAACCCGTTGCGAATTTGACCAACGGCCAAAACGCTCGGCTGACCCGACACTACTAAAGACATCGCAGACTGGCTCTGAATTAAGTTTTAAACAACGAGGCGCCGGTTGCTGATGGCCCCCGACATAGTGCACCAGTGAAAGTGGCGGGAATCCGCTTGAGGCCTATGCTAGAGGAACTTCAACTGCTATTCAGCAGTTGAAGTCGTTCGCCTGACTGATTATGATTTGAGTGTTGTACAAGCTGTATGCATACATATTTGCTTTCTGTTTTCAGCCAGGACCACCAATGCCGCCCATGGCGAGAGCTGTAAGTAATCTGTCTGAGCTGAAATTCATTGTCGTTCGTTTGGCGTTTAATTATGTGATCTGATCTTTCTTCTTTTTTCTTTACAGTGTGGTGTCTGCCCACCTTGTCCTGCGCCATGCAATCCTAACGCACCACCGGTAAAGATATAATTTGAATTCAACCATTATAGCGTAGCGTTAAGTGCATTCTGTCTTTGGCCCCATCTATTTACGTCAATTCTAGCTCCTAGGTGTTATTTTAACTTTTTACATGCTCAGCGTAAGCATAAGCATAATCAGCCTATAATGTTCCCACTGCTGGGACGGGCCTCCTCTCTTCGAGAGGAAGTGGGCTGTAATCTACCACGCGGGCCCAGTACGGGTTGGTAGATGTCACGTCATGTCTTCGAATTTTTGGCTCTAGGACATGCCGGTTTCCTCACGATGTTTTCCTTCACCGTTTTGAGAGCAGTAGTGGTGAAATTATTTACACAAAGTAAAGAGTCTGCCTGCTCTTCTTACATGCTTATTTAATTTTTATTCCCACAGACTCCCGCTGAGAAAGAAGTAGTAAAACTGACATATCAGCTTCGACAGACGGAGGAGAACTTCAAGCTTAAAGTTACAGAGGTATCGCATACAACAGTGTCTATAGCTCTTTAGATGTATTATAAACTAAGCCTAGGTGTATACCTAGGCTCCATCGTCATGCCCCTGATACGTTAAAATGTTGACTTGGGTCTTGAATTTTACTCTCCATAAACAACAGTAGCCAATCGGCGGTACTGGACTATCAGGACTACTCAGGATCTACTCAGGTTTTTTAACAATAATATACGCAAAGACAGTTGTTCGGAGTAAGTATTAATTTGGCCTTGAATAATTATCGGTGCATCACTAATCCACAGATTATTTTTTAAAAATGCCATAGATATAACGAATGTATACGCATGTGTTTCTAATTCGTTGCTCTTGAAGGCTTTTATGGGGATGGTCCAAAACGTCCATAGTCATTTAAAAAACTCGATCTGTGTACTAGTGACTCAAGATTCAAGAACAATTCGACATAATTATCATTTATAATTTTTGCATTACATTTATTTTTATTTTTGTGGGCTTCAAATTCTTCCCATTTTCGGCTTGCTAAGCAGGAAAAAGGTTGGTCTTGTCACTGGCAAGTCTTTTTATTTAAAAAATTCAAGCTTTTGGTTAGCATCAAAGTCTACACAATTTTATATAAATGTATCGCGAAGACTTTATAAAGGTAGGCAGATGCAGTTAGGCCGCTTGTACACGCTATATAGGCAGGGGCGGGGTAGGTGAGATAATAAAGAGTAATGAACCCACCACTTGTTTTTGTTGAAGAATTGGATAAACCCAGTAAAGTCTCTTGTATTTTGTTTCCTTTTTTAATCTCCTATACTATTACGTCGGTCGTAAGACAGAAAACGTCATGCTAGTGCCATCTGTTATCGAGTAGTAGAACTACATGATTCGATCCTGATCTTTCTTGAACATTCTAGACCCTTCTACAATTTTCTAGATGATTAGTGTCGTGTTGCAGATCATTCCCGAAAATGCTAAAATGTTCTCGATTTATATTCTCGAACTATCGTGATGCTTAAACACGCGCTGCAGGATAGTGCAGTTTGGAATGAGAAACTGTGAACTACTAGTGAGACAAGTGATTCTGATGATTGCTGTAGTTGATTGTGACTATATAGATAAAGTGTTAGTGTACGTGTTTTTAGCGTAAATTGGTATAAATTTATTTATCCCGAACCCCAGCTTGTAACAATACATATACTATGACAAATAAATGATCTTTATCTTTATCTATGCAATCATCATTTTTTGTGCTTCGAAGCTAACATGATTCTTTTCTTCACTCACAAACAATCGAAAATTAAAAACAGACTTGACTAGAGTAGCCTACAATACACTAAACACGACTGCCCGAAAACAATCTTATCGTGTACAGATTCATATTTGTCTTGTCTGCAGCAGACACGACGAGATTTCGTGTATAGGTCCGAAAAAATTCTTGTCGTGTACATGATGAATTGGTCCTCTGCAGCAGACACGGTGAATTTCCTTAGCGTGTACAAGCGGCCATAATAACCGCTCGTCCTTGGAAGCAATTTGACTTTGACAGCGCATTTTATTTCAAAGGGCGGTATTTGTAGTTCAAGTTGTCTTTTTGTATACTTCTTTACAGCTTAGTTACGAACAGGCAGTTGTTGCTCAAAGTTCTATTATCCGATTGAAGAGTTTGCAAAAAAACAACGATGACTAAGTCACCATTACTGTGCAGTGTGCGTTGCTCCGAGCGGGCCTGTCTAACGGCCGAACCCAATAACCTATCTATCACCAGTTTTGGCATACTGGAGACAGAAAAACCTATCTGGCTATGGTTTTAACGTCCCAATAATCTCTAAGAGATTATAGAATCTTACAGGCCAAACATAACAGATAGAACATACTGTCTACCATCATTAGCGTCCTGTCTTTTACTGAAGTTATTGGGTTCGGCCGTTAGACACCATTACTCTGTACAGTGTGCCTTGCTCCGAGCAGATCTGAACAAGACACCATAACTATGCAGTGTGCGTTGCTTCGAGCGGACCTAAGATACCATTACTGTCCAGTGTGCATTGCTCCGAATGGACCTGACTAATACATCATTACTGTGCAGTGTGCGTTGCTCCGAGCGGATCTGCTCCGGAAGAAGGAAGAGTTGGAGAAAGAGAGATGTCAGCATCGCGAGGTACAGAATAAGCTGAGAGAATTGGAGATGAAGTTCGAAGGCCTCGCGACCCACACGAACATGTTGCTCGGGACCAAGGAACAGGCCTTGGAGCAAGAGGTCAACGTGAGGTCGTTGAAGCAGTGCTACCGAGAGGCCAGAGAGGAAATAGACGAACTGAGGATGTTAATGAAGGAGCAGAATGATCAACTGCAGGATTATAGAGTCAAGGTAAGGAGCGGACCGTTAATCATTTATTATACGTAGGTACATAATAAAAATCCTAAATTCATTCATTGACAGACAACGGACAGCCTAAACCGCTGGGTCTACAGACATAAAATTTTTGTGTCATGTTAGTAACATATAGGTCATCGTAGCATTTTTTACAAAGTATTAGTACTATTACGCACTTATCTTATCGTATACAATATTCCAAAAATGTAAGCTAACATTGTTTGTGAAAAATATACTGTACTAGTTTCCATTGCGGGATTGTAAGTTACATTATAAACTGTCAAAAAATTGTGAACTTGGTGAAATGGGTTAGGTTAGAACTGTGACCAACCAACCGCGCGCGAGCCGAGCGAGCAAAGCGAGGGGTGCCGCGGCAGCGGCCAGCGAGCCCTACTTCCAAGTTGCTTGCAGCTAGGCAGGCTTTTTAGTATTAGCGCAAGGTGCGTTACGTCGCAAGCAAGTTTGATACCAGTTCACAATTTGTCGGTTTCCCATCAATATATTATAAAATTTCGAAAAATAATTCGTTAAATTGTAATTGGTTTGTTGTAGTTCACAATTTTCCTACAGTTTATAATCTAACGGAAATAATACCGATAGATTATAAACTAACGAAGTTCATAATTATACGGTGACATACTTTACAAATACTTTTTACATGTTTACATCATAAATCTATACAGTGTTAGTACATGTTGGTCATAGTCTTGTAATTTCCCCAAATAATTCACTACATTAGTATTAGAAAGTATACGCGACTAGTACGCGCAAATCGTGTAAGTAGGTATACTTTTTGAGAATTTATTTTGCTATTCGTTCTAAAAGCATACAGTGTAACAACATTATGCATGTGTAGGCCTTGTATACTTTCAAAAGAGGCGTCACCGTAAGATTGTGAGAATCGTTAGTTTTGTTACAGTTAAAACGCGTTTTTAGTTAGAACGCGTTTTCACTAGTTACCTAAAACAAGTTTTTACTGGATCTTTTCTAAGTTATAACTTGAATTTATTGCTATTCATGTTTTAATTTTAGTTGTACGACTGCTGGCCTGAGATTAAGTCGGACCAAAACAGAATATTTGTTTTGTGATTTTGGCGGTTTCTCCAGTCCTGTGCCCATATCTCTCGCCGGAACGACCTTACCGAGCTGCTCCGACTTTCGGTACCTCGGGTCGTTTGTCCAAGGGGATGGCGAAGTAGACCGAGACGTAATGCACCGGATCAACTCAGGATGGATGAAATGGCGACAGGTCACAGGAACAACTTGCGACCCACGGATGCCCCTCAAGTTAAAGGGGAATAATTACAAGTCCGTGATAAGGCCTGTCGTACTGTATGGATCGGAATGCTGGGCCGTGAAGAAGACGGATTAAAAAAGATTGCATGCAGTGGAGATGAGAATGTTGAGATGGATGTGTGGAGTTAAAATGGATAAAGTAAAAAATGAGTATATAAGGGGAAGTTTGAAAGTGGCGCCAGTGACAGAAAAGTTGAAAGGAAATCGTTTGGCTTGGTATGGACATGTGATGAGGAGGGAGGAGACGCATGTGACTAAAAGAGTGATGAATATAAATGTTGAGGAAGGCCAAAGAAAAGATTGTGTGAGGAATGATATGAAAGAGAAGGGAGTGAATGATAGCGTGACTCTTGATAGGGGAAAATGGAAAGAGAAAACGTGTTGCGCCGACCCCAAGTAACATGGGATAAGGGCAGGAAGATGATGATGATGATGTATTAATTTTAGTTAAAACTAGTTTTAACATTGAACTCTAAACATAACTAGTTTAGGTAGATAAACTTGCTTCGGGGTAATGATTCAATTGAACCAATGAAGTGTAAGAAGCGCTCGCAGGGGTTGCCGCGGCATCGCTCGCTCCGATTGTTCTGCTCGCGCGTGGTAGTTCTAACCTTATCTAACCCCAGGTCAGAGTGCCGCCCTTGCTTGGTTACTGCGAACAATTAGGTTACCTCCAAGACCTACCAATCAGGGACGGTTCACAATTATACGAGTTATAAAGTCGGACAGATTGTGAACCCTGTCGGTTGACATATGCATACGACTCGATCTATACGTGCTTAGCTGAAGACTTACTGCGCAGGTATGCGCTGGCGGGCGACGCACTTAGACCTCGGCCAAAACGGTTTTAACGCAATAATTTTCTTAAAACGTGTTTTATCTAGTTAGAATTAGTTTTCGCTCATATTTATCTAGTAAATTCTAGTATTAACAAAGGCATTCAGTAAAAACTAGGTTTAACCAGTGAACACGCGTTCTAACAAAAAACTCGTTTTTAACCGACGAAAAAAAAGGAGGTTCTCAAGTCAACGCGTATTTTTTTTAAAAGTATGACGACAACTTTTTTTACAGAGTAATCCGATTTAAACGATTCTTGTTTTATTTGAGAGGGTATAATAGGTACCTCATAGTTGGGGCCGTGTAATATTTATTAACTTGGGTGGTTTTTGAGTAAGCTTCAATAGTAGGTACGTACAGCCTTGGCCAAAAGTATTGAGCACCCATGATATCTTTCAGTTTTATGCGGAGTATCAAATAGAAATAAAACAAAACGTTTTATATGGGTTTATTTTACTATTTATTAATAGAAAATTAATATTTTGTGGGTCCACCCTTTGCCTTAATTACGGCAGAAATTCTTTTTGGTAAAGAGTTAAGAAGTTTTTTACAGTCGTCAACAGTAATCGAGTTCCATTCTAGGCGCAGGCAGCGTTTTAAATCTTCTTTGTTGTTAATTGTGTGGCGCCTAACCCTGCGCTTTAATAAACCCCATAAATGTTCTATGGGGTTCAGATCTGGAGACTGAGCTGGCCAGTCAAGCAGTTCCGTGTTATTTTCCCGAAACCATCTCATAGTGCGTGCAGATTTGTGGCATGGCGCGTTATCCTGCTGGAATTTGACACCATCCATATTCGTGTCGCCAAAAAGTTTCGTGAATGAAGGCAGTAATGCAGTTTCTAGTACATTTATGTACTTAGTAGAGTCCATGCGACCCTCACATACGAACAATTCGCCAACTCCAGAATCGGTCATGCAACCCCAGACCATTATGCTGCCTCCACCGTGTTTAACGGTTGGGATCACACACTCTGGCTTAAATTCTTCGCCCACACGGCGACGCACAAAGGTCACACCAGGTGTACCAAAAATCTGCAATAAAGAGAAAAATATTGAGTTCCGTAAAACTAAAATAAATTCAATTATGCGTTTGGTTTTTAAAACATTTTATAAAATTGTTTCAGGGCATTAAATTGACTTACTCACCTCAAAGTTTGATTCGTCTGACCAAACAACATTTGACCAATCTTCAGCGGTGAAAGTTCGGTGTTTTAAAGCCCATTTCAATCGAGCTTTTTTGTTGTTATCGGAGAGCCATGGCTTCTTCCTAGCTTTACAGCCTTTCAGACCAGCTTCTTGAAGTCTTCTGCGAGTAGTTCGAGCAGAAATTGGCTTCTTAATTTGTTCCGACAACTCAGCAGCGAGCTCTGAAGATGTTTTTTTCCTATTTCTTAACGACTCTCTCAGTAACTGACGATCTTGACGGTCTGTGGTGATGCGTTTGCGCCCGGTTCTCGGTCTATTTTCATGTGATCCGGTAGTAGAGAATCGCTGAATAGCATATTGCACGGATCGGCGCGAACATTTCACAGTTTTAGAAATCTCTACTTGTGATTTCCCTTGCTCATACAGAAGCTGTATCTGCACACGTTTTTCTAAAGAAAGTTCGTTTTGTTTTGGCATATTGCAACGATAACACTTAAAACTTCTGAAATAAAATACAAAAGGTGCACTAGATCACTGGATGTGTTCACAACGAGCGATAGTAGCGAACTGATTAATAAATACAAAAATTGAAAAAGACAAATTTTGTGACATCCAGGTGTTTTATTGCTAGCTGCGGCGTGACTGATTATTTTAAACCTTTGTAGATGCCGATTAAATAATCCATAAGCAATTAATTTGGTTTCTTCCCATACTTACCGTGTACGAGCGAAATTTGTAAGGTGCTCAATACTTTTGGCCAAGGCTGTATTTTTCCCACTTAGTCTATGTGGATGATGTTTCAATAACTTCCTGTTACTGTAATTTACATAGCAGGTAGTAGTAATCGAATTTGTGTGGGGCAGGGACCACAAGTAAAAAGTGAAAAATAAAAACTTTTTTACAAAAAATGAAACCGCCTGCCAAACAACCACGAAGACGGTTTTATTTTTTGGAAAAAGGTTTTAACTGTAACATAATAGTTATTAGGGGCTTATGGCTAAGAAATAACAGCCGCACGGGTCGATCGATCAGGTTTAGCTACGCTTGCCCGATCTTAACATGTCAAGACCCCTCCGCCCGGCTGTCATTCGTGTATCTTTGATAGTCGTTACGGGTCGTCAGAAGCCCGAAAGTCCGACAACCAGCCTTACCAAGGGGTATCGTATTACCCAGTAACTGGGTTCTGGAGGTCAGATAGGCAGTCGCTCCATGTAAACTACTGGTATTCAGCTGCATCCGGTTTGACTGGAAGCCGACCCCAATATAGTTGGGAAAAGGCTAGGCAGATGAAGATATACAGGTTGTATCAGAAAGGTATGTTAAAATTTAAGGGTTCTTGAAAATTCATGCCCTAACGTGATTGTATAGGGGATGAAAGTTCCGACAGGAAATACCTCGGGCGGCTCGGCTTGTATAAACTTTATAAGGTCAATCTCTAGTATGCAGCTCCTGTAATTGTTTCAAACTCAAAACTCACAGCATTTATTTCAAATAAACCAATAACAGACAGTTTTGAATTGTCAAGGTCTTACACGTCTCTTCTTTTCTCAGTACCTGCAAGCACAGCAACTAGTCGAAGAGCAACGCCGTCAAATGGATATGATGGACATGGACAACAGCAGAATTAGCGAACAAATCAACCTTGAGATACAAAAAGTCAAGGTACAGTGTCCACAGTAGACCGTCCAGTACGATCTGAACAAGTAACTATGATACGTCGCGGCTATGGTGATCTTTTTGATTACGTTTTCATCTGCGACCATAAATGTAATCTATACCACAGTATAGATACTAGAAATAAATAAAATTGAAGTGTCTGCTTGTAATGTCATAATAACAACTTTTTACTAAATGCAAAAGAAAGTATAGTAGGTACTTACGGACGCACTTAGCAATTTTAAAATTTTTTGTCTGTCTGTCTGTTCCGGGTAATCTACGAAACGACTGAACCTATTTTGACGGGACTTTTACTGGCAGATTGCTGATGTTACGGGAAGTAACTTAGGCTACTTTTATTTTAGAATAGAGTTCCGCACAAAAAAATTAAAACATCAAATTGTGAACAAAAAGTCTGATTTGGAAAATTCTTTTTACATTTCGTAGCCCATTTCTCGAGGATAGCTATAGGCTATTTAACATCACGCTACGACCCTTAGGAGCCGAGCAAAAAGAAAAAAGTCAGAAAGAACACTAAGCGATAACGAAGTAATAGCGCCAGCGGGCGATGCAGCCCGACGGGTCGGAGGACGAGGGATTTTTATTAAAATGTGGCTGTTATTTTAGTATATTGTGTATCTTACGACTTCCATGCGAATGAAGTCACGGGGCATAGCTAGTATAATATAGTAAAGCTGAAGAGTTTGCTTGTTTGTTTGAACGCGGTATTCTCAGGAACTGCCAAGTCGGATTAGAATTTTTTTTCTTGCATTTGATAGCCCAATTCTTGAGGAAGGTTATAGGTTATTTAACATCACGCTACGGCCTTGAGAAGGCGAGTAAAACGGAAAATAGTCAGAAAGAACACTAAGCGATAACGAAGTAATAGCGCCAGCGGGCGATGCAGCCCGACGGGTCGGAGGACGAGGGATTTTTATTAAAATGTGGCTGTTATTTTAGTATATTGTGTATCTTACGACTTCCATGCGAATGAAGTCACGGGGCATAGCTAGTATAATATAGTAAAGCTGAAGAGTTTGCTTGTTTGTTTGAACGCGGTATTCTCAGGAACTGCCAAGTCGGATTAGAATTTTTTTTCTTGCATTTGATAGCCCAATTCTTGAGGAAGGTTATAGGTTATTTAACATCACGCTACGGCCTTGAGAAGGCGAGTAAAACGGAAAATAGTCAAAAATAACGCTAAGTGAAAACGAAGCATTAGCGCAGGCGGGCGACGCGATGCTACGCGGTGGGTTGGCGGCTGAAACTCCTCGTGGACGAGGTCGCGGGCAGAACAGCTAGTCCAAAATATATGTATGTGCAATAACTAAAATTATATGACTCCCCCAGTTAATCATCGAAAAGTTTCTCGCCCTCCTGTAAAAGTTAACTTTTCGTGACTTTGGATTAATGTAATATTAGCAAGTTCTGGTTTTAAGACGTGAATCAAAAGTGTCGCGTGGATTAGAAATTAAGTACTTTGCTTTGTATAGAGCTTAGTCGCACTTGTAATACACAGTTGGAAAATATACCGAATACAGATGTATTTAGAAATAAAATGACTGAACGACGTAATAATGCGTCATCTGTTTTTCTATTCAACTGATCTAGGGAGAAAATTAACCAGACTCGTGTACTCTATTCTTGATACATTTCTTCTCAGCTGAAATTTCAAGAGAAGCTACAAGAGCTGGCCCCAATCCCGGATCTGTTGAAAGCGACGCAGATGAGATTGAAGGACGCGCAGCAGTCGCAGGCGCTGGCCGAGCACAACGCCGAGCAACTCGCCAGGGAACTCAACTGTGCGAGGGAGAAGGTAAGAGCTACTAACGCGGCGCCAGCTGAGTAAGAATGAAAGGTGATAGAACAATGGATTAACAATTTCCTTCAAAATCCTTCGGATTGTGATTAAAAAGTGTTACAGTATGACAATGTTCAAAGGTTCCATCGTTTATCTTCGGAAAAACCGAAATTTGCAGAATCAAATGTGACTGGTCCAATATTGGAGTGACGGAATTAGTGCGTCAATTTATAATAATTTAGGTGGGAATATAAACAAATTTCTATTGGTCGATAGATTTCGGTTTTTCCGAAGATAAACGATGTAACCTTTTGAACTTTGTCGTACTGTACGCAATTGGGGTGCTGGTGTTTTGCCAACTTTTTGCCATGTCAGTCTTTATAGTTGAATGGGATTATCTACAGTACCTAACGAAAAATAAACAATATAATTTATGACAAGTTAAAATCCAAAATAATCTGTGATTGGTATTCACGGTTCCTATATTCATTAACAGTTTTTGAAGTAGTCGAAACTAATTAAAATTAAATCTGGATAAAATTGGTCTAAAGCATATTTTTTTCTCCCA
This sequence comes from Fissipunctia ypsillon, assembly GCA_947568875.1. NCBI lineage: Eukaryota > Metazoa > Arthropoda > Insecta > Lepidoptera > Noctuidae > Fissipunctia > Fissipunctia ypsillon. Next base: position 25,104,229 of record OX387643.1, on the reverse strand, counting down.
GGTCCACATACTGCTGCACAATAGTATGAAGCCGACGGAGAAGCAGGAGAAAAGCAGCACTGATGAAAAGCAGCTACAGCTGCTGCAGCAGAGGATATCGCAGTTGACAGAGACTAACGTCGCGCTCAAGGGAGAGATCGAACGGCTCAAGTGAGTACATGCAGACAAAGAACGAACCGGATACGAATGAGTTTGTTTTCAGTAATGTTTAGTGGCCTGGTATTAAACGCAACTTTGCCAACAGCATGTACTGTTGGGAATAGGCTTTCTTTAAAGACCGTATTGGTAGCACTAAGCGCTTAAGCCTTCTTTATATGCGCTAGATAATATGAAACAGTTTTACAAATCTTAAAGCTAAAAAAAGCTGTTGATTCAGTTTCGTTTCAAAATTATTATTTAATTGTTTATACCCAAACATTACTGCCATCGCATCGGTGAAGGAAAATATCGTAAGGAAACTGGGACTCTCAATATAAATCTGAACTCATCTTGAGCAAGTGAAAAAAAAGCCTTTGCCCTGAAGTGGGGCAATAATAGGCTGGTATTATAATAATTATTTTTCTATTCGTAGGGCGAACGTGATCCACATGGAGGAGTCGGTGCTGGCCAATGAAAAGCGTTTGCAGGAGAAGATGCATGAATGCGCACAGATCGGCGGCGAACTGGACCGGGCTCGCGACGAGGCGGCGCGTGCTCTGCAGCGAGCCAACGAGCGCACTGAGACCATTCGCAAGTGAGTGCTCGAGACACATCTAGCAGGGGCTGTACCATTGGCCTCTACGACCAGCCGATCTATTCTGTAAACATCACACCGTGAGCACTTAAGTGAAGTGAGTTTGAAGTGAGCTCAATTCCTAGTAGAGTAAGGTGGGATGACAGTTCACATTACGCTCACTTCACCTAAATTTTCACGGTGGGATCTTTACAGAATAGCACCACTGTACAGTTTGTAACTCTGTGGGCTCGTGTAGATAAGTCTGTCATTTGTAGATCTGTGACAGTCGTTACGGGTAATCAGAAGTTCGAAAGTCTGACAACTAGTTTTACCAAGGGGTATCGTGTTACCCAATAGAAGGAAAAGAGGTATTGCATGAGAGGTATTGGGGCATTCGCTTCATGTAAAATACTGGTATTCAAATACATCCGGTTAGACTGGAAGCCAACCCCAACTTAGTTGGGAAAGAGGCTAGGGAGATGATGCTCGTGGAAACAACGTCTTGACCAATACCGTTGACCGTTGCCGCTTTAGAAACAATGGGACCAAATAAGGCATCATCATTGACCCAACACAAACACCGTGTCGGTGTGGAGCCCGCCTACAGGACAAGCCTCACCTTCTTTCATGCACAACCATTGTAGTTTTCAGGTTACATATTGGTCGTGGACTGGTTGTGGTAATGCACAGCAGTGAACGCCTTTGATGTTACATTATCATTTATTTTTCATTTGTTGCAGATGTATGCAGACCACAATAGCGGAAATGGAAAGACAGCTAGCTGCCACCAGAGCTCAAGTAAAGACCGCTGAAAAAGATCGCGAGGAAGTAAGTGTTCGATCATGTTACCAGCTCAGAGAAGGAAACTGGCAGACAACAAAACTCGGACACCCAAGTTTTGAAAAAGCGTGACCTTATAAAATGAGCGTGTATACCGCGTATAGGAATTCGAATCGTTGATAGTTTGTCTGAATGAATTGACGGAATATAAATGAAGGAATTCGATTTTATTGACAAAACGGAATTTGAATTTGGGTCTCTTGCGTTGTGGTAGCACACAATCTACTAAGTCATATTTCAATAATGTCGATCTAAACAATCTATTTAACCGGGTTCTAACATTATCTTTTCTTTTACCCATCGCAGTTGCAATGTCGCATGCAGTGCCAGATAAGACGCCTGAATGACAACTTCGAGCAGGCGCAGCTTCGCATCCTAGGGCTTCAAGGACAAGTTGACACCCTCAGAAGGACAGTCTCCAGCACCGGTGAAGAAGGAGACAACGATATGCAGGAGTGCACCTGTAAATCCTTCTTTGATAATTAATCCTTGAGGACACAGAAGAAAACAGTAACTACGATTTGAATCGGTCTACTGACGAATAGTCTTGAAGTTTCTATTCTGTTGTCATCCTCACTAGGAGTACGTTTAGATACCGTGTTTTGGGGAGTAAGATTTTGCGAAGCGATAAAAATAATAAAGTCTCTAAAATCCCTTTCAATTTCATTCAATAGTTTCAAAATGCACAAATTGCTTTCAAGATAACGCAAGTGGCTAATTATTTTTTTTATAACTAAAAGTAATCAAACCAGATGAAGCCGCAACCAAATAAAATTGTCTATCGTGTGTGATGCGCACGTAGCGTTTGTGAAAGCAGCCATAACTCACATTTATCCAGTTTTCGCCAGTTTGAAATACGTTTGTCCAGTTCACCCTTGCTACGTTCTTCAGGTAAATAAAAGTTTAAAGAGAACTTTGTAAAGCCACTCGAGAGGACTGACAAAACTGACTAAAACAAAAAGCACAAAAAGAGGTTCAATTCCCGTAGATAATCCCATTTAATATTGTATGGGTTTTGGAAGGACCGTGTACTTTATTATTTAATGGCATTTGTTAAAGATTGCACTGCTCTGTGCCAAATCTTTTGCAGCAGCTTCTCTTGTGTAAGTGATAGTGAAAATAAGAACCTGTTCTGTTCTAAATTGAAACGTGACATATTCATTCATGAAATAAAAAAATAGACAGTTATTTTGTTTTTTATTTTATTATTGTAAACATTAGAAACATAATTGGAACAAATTAACAAGTTAACATGAAATAAAAACAGTTTTGACTTCATTCTTCGCTACAATATCATCCATTAAACGGAACTTTTCCATCAATCAGAATTCATACACATCATCCGTTCATTATAACCCCATGGGAACACTATACACAAAACGCAATGTATTTATAGGTATACACACATCGTATACAGACCATTTCTCCGCGATTCAGATTGACAATGTACGGGCTTCCCTTCCATATGATCTTTCATAATCAATCTGGATCTGGAAGTCACAATCAATTTGCCTTTGAGGAGTCGTTGGTTTTGCTATCAGCATCTGGCTCTGGGTTCCCCCGTACCACGTGGATGTTGCCGGCTGTCGCGAAGCACGATCGCAGTGCTTCCTGCGCAAGATGGGTGTCGCGGTGCGGCGGCCGAGCGATCTCGTGGTACAGGTCAATGGCCCCACACATCGCTGTGATTGCTTCTTGTGTTCGCTCCTCATCCATTAACTTAGCACCTTCCTAGTAGGGAAGAAGAAGGGTTATTAAACAAACAGTTATATGTAGATATAAAAAGAAAATTCCTGACTGACTGATTCACTGACTTATTGACTGACTCATCAACGCCCAGGCCAAATCCTTGGACCTAGATTATTAAATAAACAGTGATTTGGAAATCTATATATATAAAAAGAAAATTCCTGACTGACTGATTCACTGACTTATTGACTGACTCATCAACGCCCAGGCCAAATGGACCTAGAAAGCAGAAATTTTGCACAAAGGTTCCCTTTTTATAATGTAGACAAGGAATAAGGAAGAATTTTTTGAAATTCGATCTTTAAAGGGGTGAAAAGGGGGTATTTCGTTTGTATGAAAAATCTTATTCCTTGAGTTAATACGACTTGCACGAATACTTATCTAAGTAAATTAATAACTTTGCAATTTTTTGTTTTTTTAAACTACCCCCACGAGACTGGGGGGTGGCAAAGTTTGTATGGAAGAACTTTACCACGCAGTCCGATTAACTCGAAACTCTGTATTTATACCTAAGACTAAAAATAAAGAATAACATGTATCAAGGTTTTTCTAAAATCTACCCCGGACGACCTGAAAAGGGGTTGTCAATTTTACGTGGGAGGATTTTACTGCGTGACTTGATCTCGAAAATTGGTATAAATAATCGTTGTCATGTTTTGGAAATATACTTAATGATTTTTTAAATTTCACCCCTGTGCGGGTGTGAAAAGTGGGGATATAGTTTATATGAAAAATCTTAAACATTTGGTTTGGATCAGCAAATAAAATTTTAATCAACCTACAACCTAATTAATACATAATATTTACATAATATATAAGCTAACAGACTTAATAATTATAATATGTACAAATGTAAAAAAAAAAATATCATAGGGCATAAAAAATTCGTCCGCATCGCTGTCAACAGAAAAAGTGCCCAAAAGGCTGGCAGCATTGCCACGTTGTATGGCGATGCTGATTCTTTGGCCAAAGAATAAGCCAGCCCTTTGGTCACGTGAAGAGTCGACCAACCGCTTGGCGATGTCTCTGAAAACCAAGTGGGCACTCGGACCCTATGGCCCTAGTGTTTCAATCCCAAACGGCTCGAACATATAACTCCCAAAAAGGTCGGAATATTTTCGCCGTTTGAGGTTTTCCGCACCTGCAGCAGCCGCCCCAGCACAGCCCGCCGTACTAGGAAGATGGGATGGCGCAAGGGTGTCGACACATGGTTGATAAACTTGAAACTGCATGAATATTTGTCTAAATAAGCAATAAAGTTTCTCACTATTGGTTTTTCAAAACTACCCCTCAAAGGGGAGTTTTGGGGTGCTAAATTTTGTATGGATGAATTTTAACGCGCAGTCTGATTAAATCGAAACTCAGTATTGATACTTTGGACAGAAAATTGTTTTTTTTTAAATCGATCCCTGACGGGGTGAAAAGGGGTAATTAGGTTTTAAGGGGAGGATTTTACTGTGTGGCTGGATTGAATTTGATAGAATATCTTTAAAACCACTGAGGGCACATTTACATGAGATGAGGCACTAATTCTCTATCAAGACAAAATCTCAATAGGGGAGAACATTTCTGGGGTGAAAGAAGAAGATAAAGTGGATAAAAACTATGTAATGATAACCTCTAATGGTAAGCTCACGTCACAATTACTACTCACCTGATACTGCTTGACACATTGGTTGACGGTCTCCATGTTGATCTTGACCAGTTCCCTACTGATGGGTGTGGAGCACTTGGCGCAGCGGTTAGGCAGACACTGCAAGTTTGCCCGGAACTTACTGGTACAGGCTACGTTTGGACACCTGGCCAGAAGAAATATTCATAACTAAAGGTAGAATGGTAAAAGATGCTCACAAGCAGTGTATTGAATGATTTTGTGTCACTTTAAATATTACGTGAAAATATCAATGTAAACTTATTCTCGTTGCTGACCGTACCACAGCCTAAACTGAAGCTAATCTACATCACACTGACGCCACGCAAAAATAACATATTGTCAAAAATAAAAGGAAGACCATGAATTTTAACATTTGATGTGAAATTTTGTATTCAACAGGAAGGAACTCAATTTGAGCATTTGATAAAATGATTAATTTTGTATTAAAAATGTTAAAATTCATGGTCTTCCTTTTATTTTTGACACTATGTTATTTAGCAAAAAATAATCCTTATGATGAAGCCTTTCGATCGGTATGATAAAGCTACAGGGTGATTATTTTTCTCATGTAACGGGTTCGTTTCCCGGTTCAACCATGTAATTATTTAAATATCTATGAATGCAGTTTCAATTGTTTTTTTTAAATTCAAATAATGTCTTCTTTCAGTAAAATGTTCCATCTACAATATTCAAGGTACTTTCCCTCCATGTGGCATTTCCGTGGGACGCCCTGTATATACAACGTCCCGACATCAATCGTCGGGCAGTTGCCCACCAGACACAACACCCATCTGGTCGGTGGATCCTCGATTTTCCATAGAGGATGAGCGAACTTTGCACCCTGTTTCGCATACCTCTATAAAGCAGTCGGCCCTTAATGAAAGAAGCATCTTTAATGAAACAGACCCTTGTTTTATATAAACCAGCATTCGAATCCCAGCCATGAAGGTTTTCAAGAAAAAATCCTACTACTACTATCTTTAACATTTTCCATTCAGTGCATGCACTTCCAATGAACATAAAAAGAAAACTGATTAGGAAACTTGGGGTTATCCTTGAGCTCCTAAAACCTGTTTGCTTTACCTGATGTAGGGCGGAGTATCTCCACTCATGAGTTTCAAGGTGGGCCAGTCCTCCTTGCAAGCTATGCATTCACATCTGAACCAGTAGCGCGAGGCTAGAGACCTGTGGCGTTCCTTCAAGGTCCGCATCATGAAGTGGGGGCCGTAGTTCTCTGCCACCATTTCGCCAGGAGACAGGGGGCGCGTCGCACGGAGCACGATATTCCGACCTTCGAAGTATCTGGAGAAACAAAGGCGGTTTTATCCTATGATGCCCTTCTAGTAGTGGTAAAGGACGAGCTTTTTGGGGGCGATCTTTTGTTACTTTTGACTCACAGCCCAATTTGAATAAACGATTTTTGATTTTGTTTGTGCGCTAAGCGAGTTAGCCTTATCTATACAAATAAATAAAATTGAAGTGTCTGTAGAAAAAAAAAATAGGGTTCCGTGCAAAAAAAGAAAACCCATGAAATTGTTAACAAATAGCGCCGGCGGGCGTTACAACGCGGCCGGCGGGTCGGTAACAAGTGGCTTTTGGTTTAGTAAATTGTGTATCTTACGACTTCCACGCGAATGAAGTTGCGGGGCACAGCTAGTGTTATGAATATAGTTGAAGTTATAGACCCGCAACTTTCTGCATTTGAATGTCAAAAAAAGCTTAGTGTTTCGGTTGAGGTGACTGACTCGATCAACATGTCTGAAATCCTTTAACTATCATTATTCAACTAAAAGTCTGAGAATGAGCATTTTTAAATGTCAAAAGTTTCTTGAAAAAACGTACCTAAAACGCCAGCCCTTCACAACTTTCTAGTGCCAAACTACAGCGGGGTAATTATTGCGTAGCACTCTTAAAAAGGCAATGCCTTTCGTTTTGATAGCTCAATAACATTCTTTGCGTTATTTACGTTGTTGAACACACGAATTTTTCAAGCATGTGAAGTAACGAACTAGCAATTTCCTTCAAAATCTTTTGGATTGTGATAGAAAGTGTGTTACGCAATTAGGGATCTGGATATTGTAAAGTCATCACCTGGCCGCGCCGGGATAGCACTCATGGTTGAACAGCGCCCCGATGGGGAAGATCCCCACAGCGATGTACACCGGCTTTGAGCCGCTGAACGTGTGAGCACCGCGCACGGTCTCGTACATTTCATGCGCGTTGAACTGTAGCAGTAGCAGGTTGCGCACGATCAGCTCCACGATGGATTCATGTGCTGGAAATGTACTTTCTTCTTAGACAATAATGTTACTACTTGCGAAGCGATTTGCGTCAAGCGACACGGGCGCGCGTCTTCAGTTTCCGTCCGTGGCTCCACAAGTCGCGACGCGGTGACTCGTGGCATGCTCTAAACAACGTATTTCATTTGTTTTACATACGTACGCGACTGTTTATAACGACAACATTTTAAGCAATTTTCAAATAAATTCAGGTCATGATAGTACTTTGTATTCTGTACGGACCACGAAGTTGAGTCGAAGAAACAGATTTGTATTGATTGGAGTTAGTTTAGAGCAATGTGGCTAATTGGAGTTCTGCACAAGTTATCTTATTCTTATCACGTAGCTCCCAATTATTCACTGGTCGTGGTTCGAGTGAGTTTGAATCACCCTACTTACCCTTATTCACATCTTCTTCTTTACATTTCATAAAGAAACCTGCTTTCTTCAGACATTCCGTCAAAAACAACGACATGATTATCCTTTTCAAATAATCTTCTCCTCTCCTCTCCGCTGAGTGAGTGCATAGCGCGTATATTTGAGCTGCTCTTAACTCCAGCTTCTCTTCCATACTCGTTTTATCGTCAGCTTTAACTTCTTCCTCTTCTTCTTTAAAGTTTTTTTCTGTGAAACTCTTGATGCCTTTCTTAGATCTGTTAAGTCTTTCCTTTCTGCTTTTTATTTTGGATTTCTTGGTGACTCCTTCGATGTCATTGAGAACTGCTCCCTCCACTGTTTTGACTTCATTGCTAATGTATTTAGAGTGTATTGATAGACTGGTGTCGAGGCCTGCCTGTGTGACCATACGTAACGCAATGTAACTTAGTACTGACATGCCGGAACCTGGAAAACAAAGACAGGAGTGTAAGTACTTATATCACTCACTTTGTCTAGTCACAAGTACTGACCTCATCAAGCTCAGGTGACAATAAGGAAACTTGATTTATTGAACATACTGTTTCATACATATAATGCACTTTCCTCACCTATAAAAAGATCTAAAAACTGGCATTCAACAGAATGATACGTAGAAACGGCTGCGTCCCTACACAAAACACTGCAGAAGGCGACTCCTGAGCACTTCGGGCACCACACGGGGGCTTCGTTTTCACAATCATCCAATCTGAAACATTAGGAAACATTCGATATCTTGCGAGCATCTCGGCTAAGACACTAGAAAAGTATCTTACCTCTTGAAACAATGCAAGCAGTGCGTACCGTAAAAGTCAGCGAGTAGACATGCGGCGTATGGGGGGTCTACCAGTAGGACGTCGCCTGTCTTGATCGGCGCGTGGGCGACGGCGAAGCGACCCTGACGGGAACAAACAAGCGTGACAGCCACAAGGCGCGGGGATGCTACATTGAGGATCATTCTAGGAGTGCCAATGTATGTACAAGTATCAGTCATCATAATCATATGATGATGCTCCGGCCATAATTCTCATTTATTTGAGGTTGGCGCAGCATGGTCAGTCATATGTCTTGCCTCATAACTTTCACCTGTTCCTTAACATAAAATAAAAGGTGAAACCAGATCTATAGTTATGAATACCACACCTTGTCTTTTTATCGTAATAATATAACTGCACTCATTAAGAGTCAACATGAAATAAATCATAGGCACCTACATAGGTATATATAAATAAATTATCGTAGTGCCATGTCCAAAAGCTTACGGCTAACGTCTTGGGTAGGGGCGTTATCATAGCGGATAATACTGGACGCTAACATTTTGATATTTAATACAGAAAGCACTAGACTTATTAAGACTTTTTTGCAATCTGCTGACAATGTTACTACACTACTATAGTGTCTACGAAATATGAACTGCTTCGATCGACCGTTCACTGCCTTCCACTCTATTCTGTACAAATCTTAACGTGAAAAATAAGGTGAAGTCAGCTTGAAGTAAGCTGAAATAGTGTCAATCCCTAGAATCAGTCGATCTATTCTGTAAACATCACTCCGTGAGCACTTAGGTGAAGTGAGCTCAATCCCTAGTAGAGTAAGGTGGAATTACAGTTCACATCACGCTCACTTCACCTAAATTTTCACGGTGGGATCTTTACAGAATAGCACCACACGTGGAATGACAGCTCACTTCACCTATGTGTTCATGGTGAAATGATTACAGGATAGATCCGCTGCTCACAATTTTGCTACAACCATTTCATTTCATTCGTTACTCTTATGTACTTGTTTCTCGATTGCAGATATGAAATAAATCGGCTTATCTTATCCTATTATTGAAGTAGTTAGTGGTCTTTTTTGCTCTGGCAAGACAAGGTGTGGATTATCCGATCTACAAATATTTGCAGTTTAAAGATTGCGAGAGACATAAGGAATATCGTGGTTACCGGAACCGATATAGGCTTTTTACAGGCAGTCAGGTTCTCAGATATTTACAATTTTGGTAAAACCTTTTTTGATATTTTAGGGCCAAATTGGAAACAAAAACAATAAAATAATCAAATATCACATTACCTCGATTTCTTTATGATACTTTCATCTGCTTTAATTGCAACGTTGAATATTGGAGACGAAAGTATTCTCAATGCTGCTTTGTGTTTAACAAAGGACCGATTTTTAATTTTCTAATGACTTTTATCTGAGGAATAAAAGTAGCGAATTACGAGCTTTTATAGAAAATAATATTATGTCAAACCACCTTATTAATATTTATTCTTCAGATAAAAGTTATAGACTACCTGCCGGTTGAAAAATCGTCCCTAAGTCAGCCAAATTTCTAATAAACTCGTCATTGAATAGTTTATTTTCTAATGATAGTGAACATGAACCATGAATTTTTTTTTATGTGTAAAACTTTACCTTAGTTTCTTCTTCAGTTATTTTCAGCAACTTGGAGAGCGAAGGCATGTTTTGTTTGGCGCCACCTGTTAGCGATATGCCTGAAAAGAACATACGATGGAAATTATATAATATAGTATTCATTCAGTTTCGTACGCTCACTCACACAGGTAGATGAGTATTTTGTAGGAAAATTAGTTTACATTTAATATAATACATTAATTTATTTTATTTGCGTTCATTAATTTACTAAAAACGAAAAACTACGCAAGCAATGGGAAATTGCTACTGAAGAATGCGGATATCGATGTCGACCTCAGGACGAGCGGCTTCTGACAAGGCCATCTATCTGTACGTAGCTTGCTCCCGCGTCACCAGTCCTGAGTCTCTTCATATTTGGCTGCTGAGACCAAAAGTACAAATGTAGTATACAGGAAAGTTTTATAAAAGTGTGGCTGTTATTTTAGTATATTGTGGTGTCTTACGACTTACACGCGAAAGAAGTCATGGGCCGAAGCTAGTTAAAAATAATACCGACCCTTTCAACAAAATCTAAAACGTGGCACCAGACCTTTCTATTTCCCACCATGTCCGTATGTCAGAGCTGCCACCGCTTCCGACATGGCTCACAATGTTGGCACCCGGAGGTCGAGAGTCGGCGCCTCTGACATTCCACGACACATGAACCGAGTCATACATAGTATAAGTACATGAAATGCACTGGCTAGCTGAATCGCGGAGTTCCTTTTATGTTGTTGGATGGCAAACAAGCATTGCCGACCCAGAGACTAACCCGACACGTCTCATGTGCATGTAATACATGTGCATGTAATTATACAGGTACCTAACAAATACCTTTCAAACTGAAACATAGCAACGCTGCTTGGTGGCAGATAGGGAACGTGGTTTTACCTACTTACCCGGTCGAGCTCCTCCACAAAAAGCTCCACTAGGCACTACTACTAAGTTCAAGAGAGCCGTTTACAACAGCCACAGTTAACCAACCCAGTGCGTCCCCACTCCCCACTTTTCGACGAAGCCCCGCGTGTCATAGCGATGTAAAAATACTTTTTTACCATTGCCCCTCGAAAAAGGGCACTTGATTCATCGAAAAATAGTGAATAAAACTCACTTTTAGTCACTGAGTGAATAAAAATATTTTGAATTTGGAACAAGCATGAATTATGTACAAATGAAGTCGGTTAAAATAAATAAAACGTGCTGAAAATACCTACTGGTTGGCTAAATGGAGCTATTCGATAGAACTATGCAATTAAATTTAAAAAAAAATATCCCGCCAATTTTAGTTAGTTTTTTTCTCTGTTATAGTTGCTTTATATCTTTGGAAGATCTTCCAGTGACGAAAATGAGACGCTAACTCCGGAATTATTTCCTTCTAAAGCAGCAATTATACACTACTACTATTTATTTTCTCGCAGTCAATGGTAAAAAGTAGAGTACACAACTCATGAAAAAAAAATTCATCTCGGTCCTTGTATCCCTCGTTCCGCTCAGGATTATAATCTAGAATCCTTCGCTGCTCTCGCGAACCAATTTCCCTCGAATTAAATTTCCTTTTTTTTCAATTGTTGTACAGACGCCAGCATATCGTCGCATTTTGTTGTACTCTGGGTGGGTTCATAGTGAGAGCTCTCTTTGAGATATGTTACGGTCCTGCCGTTACATAATAATTGTATTAGCAATAAGTACCAAGACGGAGAGTTATTAGTTTTGAATTGTTTAGTTTTAATAAAAATAGTTGACTACATTATCGCATTAGGTGGTAAACCTGTAAAGATAATTGTATGGTGGAAAATAAATAAATAAATATCAAGCTACTACAATCTGTCAAATTACTTTAATAGATTTTCGACTTTATTGCTAAAGCATTAGGTTCAAGGTTGATTGGGAAAATTTGACAGTTTTGGGTAGCTTGATGTGCTGGCGTGCGTCCATACAATCTACTATTTCACCTCACAACCTCGGAAAGATTCTGTACATAAATAGTTACTCATATATCATTCGAAATCTGAGTGCAAAAGTGCATTTTATCCACTAGCGTGGAAAGATTTTTTAAAATTCGAACCTTTTTATTCAATCATTTTCTATACCGCCAGGTCACTGAAAATGCATTAATACTTATTTCATATCAGTGCACCAACCTCATTTTTAGAATAAACACACTGGCCCGCACGACGACTGACACGAAGATAATTTAATATAATATGTTGTTTTTGTTGCACCTAGCATTTTCCTCGCTGTAGTGATGTGAAAAGTTGTGTGTTTCGCTCGGCAGCAAAGTTTTTCTGCGTCTCGTACCTTTGAAACCCTCGCTACGCTCAGGTTTCAATACAAATACTCGCGCCAAAAAACAACTGCAGCCATGCATATTGAGTTGTGTAACCTAAATATCAATGGCCATGCATAACAAATAACTATTTCTGACAATTAATCCTCAAGATTTTAGTGACACTGTCAGTGATGTCATCTATTTTTACATTAGTACTCTAAACTACAAAATTAAAGAAATAATGGCATTCAGATCATATTCGTATTTAGTTAGGTACTGATGACATTATCTCTTCGTAGGATTTCCCAGGCGTACAATAACTAACAGCAGAATGACTTTGTTACAGTCTAATAATTTACCTAATGCCTTTAAACTATCTGAAAACATAATGGGACAATTAAAAACTTTACTGGAACAAGGGAGAGAATATGTCTCTCTGTGACTGGTATAACTTGATTAGCGTTGTGGGAGAGAAACCTTCCGAAGTATTCACGGCGTATTACTTATTCGCGAAATATTCGGAAGTATTGAGTAATAATTCAGAATTATTCGCCGAAAAGAGATGGAGAATTACAAGGAAAATATCTAGCTAAGTAAGTACCTACATGTTTGGTCACGCATTGAGTAGGTAGATTAACCGTACAGTTCGGAAGCGCCCCAGATGGACCCGAACACACATACCTCCACTGGGTCAGTAGTGGGTCCCATTGGACCCCAGAATGACGATATATACGACAACTTAAATTGAAATGTAATTTTTTTTATTATTATTATTCTATCGATCAAAATGTGCGTTAATTAAGAGAGTTGGATAAAGAGCTCATGACGGTTGGAGGTATATGTTAACGCTATTAAATCTTTGATATTTAGCGCGCAAGTTTATTAATTTACCTTTATAAAATCCAAGTTTGTAAATGCGATAATCGGCATTTTAATGACAGCGGTGGTCGAGGCTGAAAACCGGCCAAGTGCGTGTCGTGCGTGTGCACAATGAAGAGTTCTATAGTTGGGATGAAGAAATTTAACATAGTAGTTGAAAAACATGTTCTTCCATACATTTCCACTGCTAATTTAATATAAGTTTGTAGATTTACCGTGCTATTTAAAGACCATAGCCTTCATAAAGGTTTTTCTGTAATCTTTAAGTGTAGGTATATCTATTAAAAAAAATGTAGGCATAGTAGTTTCAGAAATAGGGGGTATGGTCAATTTTCGTCTATTTTCTTATACAAACTTTAAAACGGACAGACGGACAAACAGACCGACAGACACACGAGTATAACAGCCGCATTATAATAAAACCCCCTCTTCGCCCGACCCGCCGCGTTGCATCGCCCGCCCGCGCTATTCTTTCGTTTTCGCTTAGCGTTCTTGCTGGGTTCCTGAGGGTCGTATTGTGATGTTAAATAGCCTATAGCCATCCTCGAGAATTGGGATACCGAAAAGAATTTTTCAAAACCGACTTGTAAAGGGTGTCTCAGTAAGAGAGCACTTTTTAAAATTGGAATATTTTTTTTTCATGCAAGTGGCAACTCTGATTTTTGACAGCTGTCACCTCTGTTTATTCCGATTATTAAACATGGAGCACTTTTCGAAAGAACAACGCGTTATAATTGTGAAAACTCATTACAACGGTGAACGGCATTCGTTACAGTGGTGCTATTCTGTAAAGATCCCACAGTGAAAATTTAGGTGAAATAAGCGTGATGTGAACTGTCATCCCACCTTACTCTACTAGGGCTAGCTCACTTCAAACTCACTTCACCTAAGTGCTCACGGTGTGATGTTTACAGAATAGATCGGCTGGAATATGATAACGGACTTCTTGTGGCCTCAACTGGACGGCATGAATCTGCACAACATGTGGTTTCAGCAGGACGGCGCAACCTGCCACACCGCGCATGAAACAATCTACTTATTGCAGCAACGATTTCCAGAACACATTATCTCACGAAATTCTGATATCAACTGGCCATTGGTGGCCAGTTGAAAAAATCGCACGGCGTTAAATCGCACGATCTTGGGATCGTGCGATTTAACGCCGTGCGATTTTTTTCTTTGGAGTTTTGTGAAATCTCGGGTTTATGCGAATAAACCCGAAACAATTCCTGAGCTCAAATCGGAAATCCAACGCATCATCGGTGAGATACAGCCACATCTCAGTGCAAGTCATGGAAAATTTCATGAAAAGAGTAATGGCCTGTCATCGGAGCCGTGGGGGTCATTTGCCGGATATTTTATTCCATACTTAATCGGAACATGTCTTCTTTACAATACAATAAAAATATCACAACTCTGTCATAAAATACTTGTTTTTATTTTAAAATGAAAAAGTGCACTCTTACTGAGACACCCTTTAGTTTGAGAGTTATTATTTTTGTTCACCATTTCATGGCTTTTATTTTTGTCTGCGCGGAACCTTAATTAGTTTTCTAAAATAAAAGTAGCCTAAGTTGCTCCTTATAACATCAGCTATCTGCCAGTGTAAGTCCCGTCAAAATCGGTCCAGCAGTTTCGGATATTAGAACAAACAGACAGACAGACAAACATTTAAAAAATTGTTTGTTGTTATAATAAGTACCGTAGGATATACTTTCATTTGGGCTTGCGGACGGCGAGCAATGGGTAGCTCGCCGTCCGGTAAGGACCAAGCCCGAGTCGACGGCGCGTCGTGTTCCACGCGCGCCTCAAAGAGATGTCAGCACTATTGACGGGGTCCGCTAGGGCCGATGCCAGCTAGGGTTGCGGGATGTTCGAAAGAGTTACCGTGGCCCCGGCACAGGCAACAGAAGGAACACGGGTGGGTTTTAGTCAGTAAAAGTCTGACACGCCCTCCCGCTCCGCCCAGAGCGGGAGAAGTCATTTGATGATTTCCCATCCACAAAAAAAAAAAAAAAAAGGATATAAGTTCATAAACATTAAGTAAAAACCTGATATTTTGACATTACAAACAGACACTTCAATTTTATTTATTTGTGTAGATAGACGTAAGTATAGATTGTAATGATGTGCGAAAGCAATCATGCCAAACGATTGTTTTTTTAAATTTTGGTCGACTCGAGTAATTATTATGACGAATATCAGAAATCGATACTTGGAAATTAAAATAAAATTGTTTTAAACATTAAATACAATAAGCATTATTTGTAATATTGATTTATACTGTTCTAATGTAATTTTAATAGTTTTTCGGACATCATAACAAAACTGAGTCAACAGACAGGACATGACCATGGTAACCCATTTATTGAATTTTGCGCCGAATTGTTTCTATATGGTGTACTAACAGTACATCTCTCCCCAACTCTTCGGGCAATGCAGGCGTGATGTTGTTTGTTTAATCAGAATTTAAATTCGCAATACGCTCGCGGTTCAAAATTATTTTTATTTATTGGGCAATTATTTAATTGTGGATTTTATTTTTGATACTTTCTGATAGTTAGCTACAGAATGCTCAGTAGGTATACGTTTTTTAGGTAGGCTTAGAGAAATTTCGTTTCGGAATGATGATTGGGTATTTCGCAAACTTTACATGTCAATAATTATTGTTAGTGTATGAGCTTGGTAGTTTTTGTTTCTATTTATTAGTTATTTGAGTGTGAAGCGACGCGTGCTTTACATCTGTGGTTACCAAATGTATAAAGACGCTGTGAATGTTTGTGTAAGCGCAGGAGCTCTCGGTACTGTGTGTACCGAGACAATGGTGAAGTCGAAAGTGTGTGTGTGCGTGTGCGTGTTATGTACTGACGCTACTCATCTTCACGCACAGATTCACAGCGTGTTTGTACATTTGGTTATCACAACCAAAGCGCGCGTCGCTTCGTGAGATATAAAGACTGATAGCAATAGTTTTTTGGAACGAAGTTCCTTAACGCGGGTTGCGGTAGGAGTTGACTGCTAGAAATCGTCGCGGGAGGCCCTTCGTTCACGGCACGGTTTCTTTACGGTACGGCGTATAAACCGCGCCGTAGAAAAAAACGTGTCTGTCAACAAGCTTCCATAGTGATCCATACAACACTGACGACCGTGCCTACACAATCACACGGCGAATAAACCGTAGTTTTTCTTGGCAAGAAATACGTGTTTACAAAGGGCCTAAGGAAAAACCGTTATGCCCCCTGTGAGCGTGCGAGCATCGCTTAAGAACCTTCGTTCCTGACGGGGGCCCCCAACGGCACATGTTTTTTTTGTTCACATATTTTTCCTTTGTATTATCAGGCAACTTAGACAGACACATATTTCTAGGCAGATTATTGTATACTTTTTTATTTCAGCTAATAAACTTAAGTCCCGTCTTACAAAACCTCTCTCAGGACTCGAGCATTATTAAAGCCAAGCGCACATTACAGCCGCAACGCGCTGCAGCGCAAAGCATTTTCATACAAAAAGTGCGGTGGCCGGCGCCTGTAGTGTGCGTTGGTTCATAGAAAATAGACCAAAGTGATGAAGGAGGATCTTTGCGTTGCGGCGCGGCCCGCTTTAGCCTTAAAACTAGTTTGAAGCCATTAGATTGATTGAAACTACGAGGGGCGTTCAATAAAAAATGAGAATGCGGTACAAACTCTTTGGAAGTATAAAAAGTAAATACTGGCTGGTAAAGCTGGAATATCTGTTATGTACCTAAAAATATAAACTGATTATCTTTTGTTTTTAAATAATAGAGTCATTTACAGTCATCTACCTAGAGTATAGTAATATAGATTGGTCATTTATTTGCGGTTATTGGTTGTAGACACTGACCTCTAATATACAATGTAATAATAGAGGTCAGTGGTTGTAGAATTTCGGCGAAAATGAGAAAAAAAAACATGAACTCGTGGTTATTAAGTATCTGTGCTTGAAAAATTTTACCACAGAACAAGTCAATCAAGATTATCGGGATACATTAGGCGCAAATGCTCCGCCGTATTCCGTAGTTTCCGTAGTTGCACGTTGGTGCGCCGAATTCAAACGTGGAAGAACATCCACCAAAGATGACCATCGCTCGGGACGCCCTATACAGCAATGACCGAAGAAATGGTTAAAAAAAGTCGACAAATTTTTTTTAGCAGATCGTGGTGTCACGATACGTTTTGTTGCTGAAAAAAACAAAGATTTCAACAAGTATAATAGTGTGCATAGCATCTTACAAGAACGCTTGGGGATGGAAAAAGGATCCGCGCGTTAGGTACCCAGAATGCTTACTGCAGACTGCAGACTGAGTATTTCCCGAGGCTCTTTAGAACTGTTGCAACAAGATCCTGATCGTTTTTGGCTCGATTTATAATAATGGACGAAACGTGGCTTCACTATTACGACCACGAAACAAAATTACAGTCTGTGACATTGAAAAACCATCATCTCCAACTCCTAAGAAATTCAAGGCGATTCCTTCTTGGGCACGCCACAATTGCGGCGATAAGTCCCCTCTTTGAGGAGTGGCTGGAGAGGCGCCACGGCGTCCTCACCTTCCGCCTGACGCAGGTCCTCACCGGACACGGGTGCTTCGGGAGGTACCTGTTCCGGATAAGGCGGGAGGAAACGCCCGGGTGTCACCACTGTGTGGATCGCCCGGAGGACACGGTGGAGCATACGGTGGAGGTCTGCCCGGCTTGGGCGGAGCACCGCCGTGTCCTCGCGGAAGCGATCGGCGGCGGCGATCTCTCGCGTCCGGCCCTGGTCCAGGCCATGGTACGGAGCGAGAGTGCATGGGAAGCCATTACCTCCTTCTGCGAAGTAGTAATGCTCGTGAAGGAGGAGGCGGGACGCGTGAGGGAGAGGCAAGCTTTGCACCCTCACGCCCCTAGTCGCCGCAGGAGACGCCCTGGGCGTCGGGAATTGGCAGCCGATTCCCGGCCACCGTAGGCGCGGGCTTGCGGACGGCGAGCAATGGGTAGCTCGCCGTCCGGTAAGGACCAAGCCCGAGTCGACGACGGCGCGTCGTGTTCCACGCGCGCCTCAAAGAGATGTCAGCACTATTGACGGGGTCCGCTAGGGCCGATGCCAGCTAGGGTTGCGGGATGTTCGAAAGAGTTACCGTGGCCCCGGCACAGGCAACAGAAGGAACACGGGTGGGTTTTAGTCAGTAAAAGTCTGACACGCCCTCCCGCTCCGCCCAGAGCGGGAGAAGTCATTTGATGATTTCCCATCCACAAAAAAAAAAAAAAAAGGCGATTCCTTCTGCCGGTAAGATCATGGGCTCTCTTTTGTGGAATAGTCAAGGGGTAGTAATAATTGAATACAATCCGCGAGAAATGGCGATGCAGACATACAAAGATTGTCTTGTTTCATCAAGATCACCCACAAGTCTATCGTTGCGACAGTCAGTTCTTTAGGAAGGGAATTTGAAGTTGAAAAAGGTATTCCAATTTGTGTCACTAAAATGTGACTATGTCAAAAAGAAGAAATTTAATAAAAGTTACCTGTAACCATGCCTGTAACATACTCATTCTCACTTTTTATTGAACGCCCCTAGTAGTTCAAATATTGCTTAAGTCTTGAGTGAGGTTCTGTAATACCGGCCTTGGAAGGTGAGAAAGGAAGATCATTTTGAAGTCTTCAACTGTTACGAGAACTCTTTACTCACCAGGCTTCTCAACGTTCTGTTTGGGCTGCGCCGTGTAGTCCAAGGTCTCTATATCTTCTGCCAGCCTAGTCTTGGCTGCCTCGTCGGATCCCAGCAGTCTGCCGGCCAGTTCGTAAGATACTTTGGCACGGGTCGCCTCGCCTGCACCTGGAAATACAGTCAGTAAGCAAGTTGACACCCTACGCCAATTTGACGTGTCATAACTATCAATGAATGACAGTTGTGACTTGATTAAATACCGTTATATACCGTTATACTAAGTCATTCTTCTCCCTAAGACTTTATTAGAAGCTTTAAGACAACTAGCTTTATTGACCGACTGACCCACTTCTTGTTAGATAAGTCAAAAGTACTGTGCATGGTCTACTTACATTTTCTTACTGATCCTGTCCTACCAAGACGCAAGTTAAGGGAACGGAAATGAAATTCATTATCATACTATTATAGTGGCCTACGACGGCCTAGACGTTTGCAACGTAAACTACATTATGATACTAAAGTTCCTGCAGGCAATAATTGAGTTCATTACAACCGAGGTGCCTGCGGATGCATTAAGGGCTCCCACACAAAACTGCGATGTGATGCGATTTCGCAATTATGTGTGGGAGTCCTTACTTGAAAATACATATACATACTTATATAATTTTGTTGTCCTCGGTCGGATGTTCCCATGGTTCGGTATACCATAGACCCATTGTCTACGAGGTCATGAACGAACAGTCCTGGTTATTAAATTGGTTATTTTACCTCTGACAGCTACCTTATAAAAAAGGGTAGGTATAGGAGTCACTGTGATTCAAAATTAGAGGTGGAATAACTGCGAAACGACTGTAGTTGGCGATTTCGTGATGTTGTGGTCGAAGTTCGGATGGTCCACAATAATGCAATTCATTATCTGCCGAGCCTTTTCCCTACTATATTGGGATCGGCTTCCAGTCTAACCGGATGCAGCTGAATACCATGGAGCGACTGCCTATCTAATTATGGAACAGAATTGAATTATTACGATCGTTTTTCGGAACTTATCAGGAGGTTGTGTTACAGGCCATCAATTTGCAAAATAGTAGCGGTAAGCTTACATATAGTAACATCGAACTCAAAATCCCGACATCGGCAAAAACACGTACCTAAATAAGACTATAAATACGTTCTAGACCTCATCACTTTGACACAGGATTGGAAGCTAATACCCCGCGCGACACAATTAACGGTGCGTTTGAACGCTAAATGCATTTCAAACGTAATATTCTGTCTGGCAGGGGATTTAAAGTCGTTAACTATGTAGGTTCGGTCCCAGGGTATTGAAAATCAATTCACATGCGTTTCAGTTTATAGTCGGTACTTGAAGGACACAGAATTAAATATAAGAGAAGCTTATTCTGCCGTAAAGCTGGGAGTGTTATGAAGCAGTTGTACAGAATATTAAAATTAGGCTGTCTAATAATAATTACACGCAAATCGCCTTCACCACTTTTGCTATCAAAATATACGCAGGCACTACAATTCTTAATACAAGTCTACAAGTTATATAATTTCATAACATTAAGAACCACTTAATCAAATCCTTAGGTAAATTCAACACACATAACATAACAAAACATCACGCCTGTATTTCCCGAAGGGTTGGGCAGAGGTCTATAGTTTGTTTGTTTATTGATTCCCAAAAATTACCTACATAATAGGTACAAGTAATCAGTATTTGCCAAATTGTTATCTTTGTCCTGTCGATGGCACGACAGTGTTTTAAATTTTGTTGGCCTAAAACTTCGCCACATCCACATCATTGTCGGTGTCACGAACCAGTGTTTCCTTGCCGAGTTGTAAAACAGTTTATAGACAATGAGTACAAACCCACATTTCGTAAGTAAAGAATTAAGTCCCATGCAACTGGGAGCGAATTAAGTCCCATGCAACTGGGAGCGAATTCAAACTTAACCACGATTGATGAAGAACTAGGTACATAATCGAATCCTTCAGTAAATCTTTTAATCAGATTGAGAGACGTCGCCGAGCCCTTTCATCCTTTATACAGAAGGTTCCATTAAAACGCGGCACATTGAGAAGTAGTCTCTGTGAGTAATTCGATACACATCAGCAATCTCTGACTTTGACGGCTATGCAGCATCCAGACACACGAGGAAGTGGAACGGTTGTTGAAGATTGCGTTTGTATGGAAAGGTCTGTATGACTGTATAGGTTTTTGAGTTTTTATTTGGTCATGTATATATTATTATATATTCGAAAGGTATGCGATATTTTTTGCAAATCAGTGGTACTCACTAGGCTGCTACTTATTATAATGAATGAATCTGTGCTCTTTCTAACACACGGTTGGTTACTTGGTCAACACTGACGTTACATGTCTATGGGTGTGTATGTACCTAGATAGGTATCGAATGATACTTCTATTCTATTTTTCTCTATAGCAATGGTGCCGATGTCGACAATTCTGCCAAGATGTGATAAGAGAAAACGTGCGGAGGAGGGACAAATATTAATGATACATAAATCAGTAGGTTTTAGTACATGTCACTGAAGTGAGTGAATCATAGGCCATTCTAAAACAATATTATACAGAGTAAAAATATCTACATTGGCGGTTCTAGTTTAATTGACACGTTACAATTTGTGAGGACACAGGACGATAAAAATATAACATTGTTCACCCGCTGCTGTTGTCATTTGAACTTGAGGTTTTGTAATTGTATTGTGATGTTCAAAATAGGTCCTTATTGCTATATTTTTCCTTTGGATAGGTTTTTGCGAGTCGTGGGTTAGGCAGATTCGAGAGACTCGAGGATCTAATTTGACTGACCTCGATAGCAATGCCCCATCCTCCAATAATACTGGGCCCTCATCTTTGCTGGTAGTCGTTCTTTCAGCGCCAGTTTCAGGTCTTCTAGAGCAGCCTTAGGTCTCTCGCATCGCAGCAGGATCTCTGAACGAAGCCACAAGGCTAGGGCGAGGGAGATTCCACCTTCAGATATGGCGTCATCTCCACCTGGAAAAAACAGCCAGTAGCATAGCATAAGCATAATCGTTCTATAATGTTCGCACTGCTGGGACACAGGTCTCCTCTCTGTAAGAAGTAGGGGGCTATAATCCTCTACGCGGGGCCAGTGTGAGTTGCTGGATGTCACATGTCATCGAATTATTGGTTCTAGGATACACCGGTTTCCTCAAATGTTTTCCTTCACCGTTTTAAGAGCAGAAGTGAGTAAATAATTTGCACAAAGTAAAGTGCCTGTCTGGGCCGTCACTTACGTGTTGGGTCGTAAGTTCGAAACCTACGACCTACAACTCGTAAATCGTGACCGTTTGCCTGAGGCTAACACTACTCTCAAAAAAAGCAGTCAGTTAAATTGAAAAATTAAAATTGTTTGCAAATGAATAGCCTGCCACTGCTCCATGATCGTAATACTTTTGACGACAACGTGCTTTACTTAGAATAGATAACTATACGTGACGGCAGCAGAGTGTCCTCTGTGTAAAATAATATATACATCCCAAGACTAATTAATGTTTCAATAATAATAGAACTATAAAGATAAAATTAAATAAGTACAAAAAATATAATTAAAACACACTAAAATTACGTCTGTAATCAGAAAATCCATAATCCATATTTCAACGCAACACTAAAAAGTTACATAAAAGATAACCATACGCCTCACGAGCGCATCGGCCCTTTATAACAGCAAATTCATGGTACCTACTCATTAGGCCTTTATATCAGCAAAACTATGCTACCTACTCAATGACCCTTTATATCAGCAAAACTATGCTACCTACCCAATGACCCTTTATATTAGCAAAACTATGGTACCTACTCCTCGCATCGACATAGTCCTTCGAAATTGGTGACCGACAGCTGAAAAGATAGGTGATATTTTTGTTGAGGGTGTCTCAAAGGCGTAGGTTATCCTTCTAGGGCAGTGGTTCCTAAAGTTAACTGAACCGTGACCCACCTAACAAAACCTTCCAAATTCGGGACTCACTGGCTCTCTCTTGGCTGTTATGGAGAAAAAAAGGGGCATAACTATATGAATGAAGGACTGTTCAAATAATAAAAAAACGTTCAGTTACAATCGACAATTTTAATACATAATTAATTAAATACAAGGAGTGCTATTTCAATGAGAAGAATGTAATTTGTTTCCTATTTTTTGTCACTTTAGCTTTAGCAGATATAATTTTAGTTACTTTTAATCGTCATGAGTTTGATACGTCCAATTTATTTCGGTATTTATTTTTAATATCAATCGTATCTGAAAATCATTTTTTCAAGGCCCACCAGTGGGTCGCGACTCATAGTTTGGGAAATGCTGTTCTAGGGTTAAACTTCTTATTTATTATCTCATCTTCTTCAACACGGAACTAATCAAGAACCGCCAAGCAATACGCCTGGGTTCTAAGGTAACTAAGACCTATTTGCATGTTCATGGGTTATCCTAAATAACTCGGAGTTAACAGCTAACTCAGGGTTAATCAAATAATTCATCTTGCGCCACCAAGATTTACAGGTAAACCTAGGGTTAAACTTTTAAATATTTAACCCACCGATGTGGGAGAGTTTTTGGGTATGGATAGCAGCATTTAGCCAGTCCAGTCCTGTCCAGTCCAGTCCTTTGGTAGTACCTACCAAAAACCATTCTCTCGTCAAGCCAAGTAACTATTCTGCTGGAGTCGGCAAGATCCAAATACCGTAGAAGGCAATATACTTATGTAGTTTTAACAACACGAACTTTTTACATTAAAAATGCATATTCAGATGGAACTTGGCAACGTTGTCGAAAAGCCGCTAAACTCTGGGTTAGTGTTAGTAGGTAGGTAATGTCAAGATAAATTGACGTTATGAGGTACCGCTGATAACATATTAGGTCGGGGAAAAAGTTTATTTTTATTTTATATGTACAATTTCAAGAAATTTCTTTTTTCATAGTTTAGGTATATACATTTAATTATAATATATAATGTGCCATTTGCCAAATGGGTCAAAACTGGTTTGTGGTCAACCCCTAACTCTTCAGCTATTTCGTAGCTACTAATATGCCGATATTGCTCCACTTTCTCTCGCCCTGTTATGGAAAAATGGCATCGACTTTATCCATAACAAGGCGACCAGAATCGACCAGAGCGAGCTGCATCTTTGACGTCAAAATTCTCGGATTGACAACGCTTGAACCAACTTTGTGCTACTCTTACTGCGTTATGTCCATAAACGTCACAATTTTTTTTTTGCGGCTGTGTCGCCTCTACCCTTTTTTGTAATAAAACTTCAAAATGTATTGAATTTCTTCGTTACATTCACTCATTTTGGCAGACAGAAAAACTATTGAAAAATGGTGGGAAATTGTTTATTACTTTTTATTTTCTAAAATGTCATCTATTTAATGGTATCAAAACCAGCCAGATAAAAACAGTACAGCCAAAGAAATACTCCAACTTTATGTACCTACCTATAAAACACGAAAAAACCTTTTCCTCCGACTATTATTTTGTATTTTATATTGCTCGACGTTATAGTATCTAAGTGAAAATACGGTACTATATCAGTTGGCAATATAATATTCACGAACTCTTAAATAAAAATAAATACAGATTGTAGAAAACTTAAAACAATTTTTTATTTATCTAACGTTTACGTCCATCAATAAACTAAATCTCCATGGAAACCACATACAGTACGATTAAAATGAAATGCCATGTTATAAAATTCAAAGACAAATAAGTATTACGTATCGTAATATAGCGTAAAAGAGATGGGTATACAATTTCCGCTCATTCATTTTTGATTGGATACCGACTGGGCACCGACATTGCAATTATATTTTATGTTTCGTTGATTGAACTGCAATATTCCCAATTCAAAAAGCACTAAAGTCAATGCGTTTTATGAGTTAAAATGTTAATTACTCAACTCTGTGTTTAAAAACTCAACATTTATTCATGTAAGGCGAAAGCGCCAGAGTAGCCCGCGAAATTCTAATTTTCTTACGTTTTTTGCAATTTGCAGGTCAGTATTAGGTTGTATGTTGATTAAAATATGATTCGTGACCGTAATAAATATGTAGATATTTACAGAATTATATAAAATCATTAAAGTCATCAATACAACTCTCTAAGACCAAATAATCCTATTGAATGACTATTTCATGAAATCTTGACATTTGAGAATTATAAAGGTAGTAAACGTTTACAAAATTTTTGAGCTTTTTGTTTCAACAACTCTCAAAAATAAAAAGAAAGAATAACTTAAGGAGTTGTATTACTGATTCTAATGATTATAATTGTGTAAATACATATTTGCTACGGTCGCGAACCATACTTTGATCAACATACACCCAGACACTGAGCAGAAAATTGCAAAAATCGTAAGAAAGTTTGAAATGCGCGGGCTACCTTAGCGCTTGAGCTTAACACGTCTAAACGTGCAACTACTACTAGGTCCTATTAGGATAGAATAAGGTTACAAATAACATTGTCCCATTATTCAGCTCAAACTCCCGCACAGACAGAACGTAACACTATTCCGGTGAAAGTTTTTCTATTTTTGTTTTTCAAGTCTGTGATTGGCTCAAGCTACTGTTTCCTAGAAGAGCGGTGGCCTCCACATAGTGTCCGCAATTTAAGGGCGAATGACGTCACTGAAACGTTATTTATGAAAGTAAGTTGGTATGTTTTGTACGAGTAAGATAACGTTTTTTGACACCGTGAAGTCAATCCCCGCTGCCATCATTTTCATGACAGCTGTCACTGCGCCGTTGTTTGGCGGCCACCGCTCTTCTAGGAAACCGTAGCATAAGCTGCTGAGTAACGTTTTAGGGTCTAAATTCAGGAAGCTATGTTATTGGTTCTGTTTCTCGATAGTAAAGCTAGGAATGTGTTTAGTGAATATTTTATTTTTTGGGTAGCACCATACCAACCTACTTAGGTACATGAAAATGCTGACAAAACAGTAACTGCTGGAACACCTCTAACTAAAGTACGAGTATAATTTTATTGGGGAGCGCAAGCTCAGAAGATTAGGTAGGTTATGTTAGCAGAATGTTTGTGATGGTTCTATTATGATATTATGGAAGCATAGTGGCGAAATTACGTCGGTAACCTGTGTTCTAAAAAAATAATAAATTAAAGTAAACCGAATTAGAATAGTAGTTTATGAAACAGTTGCATAATGATGTAATAGTATCACACGAGTATTTTAATACCTAGTTATGTGCAGTTTCATACACTACTTTACCTACTCTTATACATTGGGATTGCACCTATTACACAAATGATCATAGCCTTTTTTGAATTTTCCATGACATAAAGTCATTTATCATATGTATAATTTTCTTGACTTTTCTGGTAATTATGAGTAATTTCCGTCACCGCATCTAAAATATCGGGCGGAGTCGAGTTTTCTTCACATTCACTGATATTATGATTCTATTTTTAAATTTCGGTAATGGGTTTACAAAGTCTGTCAATATACACTCGTTTTGAAGTTTATAATTCGAATTTTACATGAGAGCAGTTATATATATTTAACTAAATATAACACTCGTGTGATTCTATTAAAAACCTCGCCTACGTATTTTAATACCCCTCATTGTGCAACAGTTTCATAAACTACTATTTCAAAGTACTCTGTATCAAGGGCCACAACTTGTTACAGCGGGGGCTTTGCTTGCCACGCCGCCGTCACTTCACCAAGACACCTTATTAAAAAAAACTTGCTTCATTAATCTTTGCACATTTTTCAGCTTCACAATTAAAATGCAAAAGGCTAGACAGTTTTTTTGTACTATTAGTTGGAAAAAACCTTGGTTGTGTTGTTGTCTTAGTGTTTTGACTTTTGAAATATGAATTATCAACGTTTTCAGTCATTTGCTAATAATTTAGTTCTAGGCGTAAACTCTTTAGTTGAAACCACAACCTTTGATTTCTTAAGGAACTAGATCACATTTTTTATATTTAGAATATGATCAATATTCTAAATATAAAAAATAACAACAAACAATTATGTAAGTACTATACCAACGTTGTTTTTCCTAAAAACTTTGAACTTTCAAAGTTCCCCAGCCCTTCAATATTGAGGGAGATGTAAACATTTTGATTTACAACAGAAACTTGAATGTTTCTTACCGGATGGCCGAGCAAGGAAATCAATTAAATTAATGTTTTGCTTCTTTCTTGTAAATAAAAATCCCAAGGCTTGTGTCGCTCGGCCCCCGCGTTGCGAATATTGATAATGGCCTCCTTCCTCTCACCAAGGCTTGTGTCACTCGGCCGCGGCGTTGCAAGTATTGATAATGGCCTACTTCCTCTCACTAAGGCTTGTGTCGCTCGGTCGCCGCGTTGCGAATATTGATAATGGCCTGCTTCCTCTCACCAAGGCTTGTGTCGCTCGGTGGCCGCGTTGCGAGTATTGATAATGGCCTACTTCCTCTCACTAAGGCTTGTGTCGCTCGGTGGCCGCGTTGCGAGTATTGATAATGGCCTACTTCCTCTCACCAAGGCTTGTGTCGCTCGGCCCCCGCGTTGCGAGTATTGATAATGGCCTACTTCCTCTCACCAAGGCTTGTGTCGCTCGGCTGCCGCATTGCGAGTATTGATAATGGCCTACTTCCTCTCACCAAGGCTTGTGTCGCTCGGCTGTCGTATTGCGAGTATTGATAATGGCCTACTTCCTCTCACCAAGGCTTGTGTCGCTCGGCTGCCGCATTGCGAGTATTGATAATGGCCTACGTCCTCTCACTAAGGCTTGTGTCGCTCGGTGGCCGCGTTGCGAGTATTGATAATGGCCTCCTTCCTCTCACCAAGGCTTGTGTCACTCGGCCGCGGCGTTGCAAGTATTGATAATGGCCTACTTCCTCTCACTAAGGCTTGTGTCGCTCGGTCGCCGCGTTGCGAATATTGATAATGGCCTGCTTCCTCTCACCAAGGCTTGTGTCGCTCGGTGGCCGCGTTGCGAGTATTGATAATGGCCTACTTCCTCTCACTAAGGCTTGTGTCGCTCGGTGGCCGCGTTGCGAGTATTGATAATGGCCTACTTCCTCTCACCAAGGCTTGTGTCGCTCGGCCCCCGCGTTGCGAGTATTGATAATGGCCTACTTCCTCTCACCAAGGCTTGTGTCGCTCGGCTGCCGCATTGCGAGTATTGATAATGGCCTACTTCCTCTCACTAAGGCTTGTGTCGCTCGGTGGCCGCGTTGCGAGTATTGATAATGGCCTACTTCCTCTCACCAAGGCTTGTGTCGCTCGGCCCCCGCGTTGCGAGTATTGATAATGGCCTACTTTCTCTCACTGAGGCTTGTGTCGCTCGGTGGCCGCGTTGCGAGTATTGATAATGGCCTACTTCCTCTCACCAAGGCTTGTGTCGCTCGGCCCCCGCGTTGCGAGTATTGATAATGGCCTACTTCCTCTCACCAAGGCTTGTGTCGCTCGGCTGCCGCATTGCGAGTATTGATAATGGCCTACTTCCTCTCACCAAGGCTTGTGTCGCTCGGCTGCCGCATTGCGAGTATTGATAATGGCCTACTTCCTCTCACCAAGGCTTGTGTCGCTCGGCTGCCGCATTGCGAGTATTGATAATAGCCTACTTCCTCTCACCAAGGCTTGTGTCACTCGGCCGCGGCGTTGCGAGTATTGATAATGGCCTACTTCCTCTCACTAAGGCTTGTGTCGCTCGGTGGCCGCGTTGCGAGTATTGATAATGGCCTACTTCCTCTCACCAAGGCTTGTGTCGCTCGGCCCCCGCGTTGCGAGTATTGATAATGGCCTACTTCCTCTCACCAAGGCTTGTGTCACTCGGCCCCCGCGTTGCGAGTATTGATAATGACCTACTTCGTCTCACCAAGGCTTGTGTCACTCGGCCGCGGCGTTGCGAGTCAAACTTCTTGTCACAATTACTTGGAGGAGACGTAGACTCATCATTGTAACCTATCTTGTTGTTCTATTCATCTTTATCAGCCGAAATCTTCATGTTTAGTGTGGCATTTCGTTTCACAGAAACCATATATTTTAGTCTATTTATATATATTTTGCATTGAAAGAGCTGTTGTGTTCAATAATTCATGCAGCTAAACCCATGTTTTCAGAGGTAAAATCGCATGACAAACTCAACTCAAACTCAAAGCATTTATTTTAACTGAGCCAATTGAGTCGTATAGAAACAAAGGTGGCAATTTGCCTTATTATCAAAAAAAATAAAAATATTTTGATATGGTTGTAGGATACTACATTTCCTCTTTCGGTATCAAAGACGGCATTGTGATGTTAAAATCCAGCGTAAAAATAACAGCTTGGTATCAAATCCAGCAATATTTAAAAGGTATAAATGAAACCTGGCAATGTAACTTCATCAACCAATCACAGGCGCCCAGTAGATCACGTGGTTTAATAGCGTCGTTTGAAGTTTAAAACAACTATGTCTCTGAATTTTTATTGAATTATTAATGCTTAGTTGGTAGAAGACTTTTATAAAAATGGGATAATGGATTCTCACCCTATGCCTGTAACTAATAGGTATGCACGCAAACGAAAAAAAAGCCAAAAATGGAATCGGAACTTAGCGAAGAAGCATTAGAAGAATCTAAGCTAAGGAGTTACGCATTATAATTATGCAAGCGCAACAGTCAACTAACAATAGTTAACTGTTGGGCTTGGAAAAATTGGAGATCCAATTTTTGTTACATTAAAAATAAATAGGTAAGTACCTACTTTAAAACATTTTTTTTATTTTTATTTTCTACATACTGCAGCATAACTCTGCATGTCAAAACTTTTTGGTTCTTTAATATTAACCTTTTTTCCGTTTGTCATTGATTCTGGTCGATTTTTTACCTTTTTATTTCGTGATTCGAATTATTTTTTTCTGACATATGGCTCCTCATTTTTTTCAGTATGGTGCGTCAGTTGCAAAAAGTTGATCTATTGATACTGACCCAGTTAGTTGTAAATTTACGTGTAATGTGTGAAATCTTAATTTTTGCTATATAAAAATAGCAAGTTGCTATCCTTGTCGTCCTATCTTTTACCTTCGGTATGTATTCCTGTTATGTTGTTGCCGTAGTATGTTTGTGGTCTTTTTTTACCTTCTGTGCTAATATCCGCTATTTATTGTCATAGGAACGATTTTTCAAGTACGAATTCAATACTCCATGGTTTGAGTCAGGAGGTTTCATCTTTATTTTCCTGGTACGCATCTTTTAATCGTTTTCCTCAATCGTATGTTCAGTCTGATCGCTCTGGTCTAACCCTAATTCATTTTGTCTTAGGATTAATCAATTTAGAACAGGCCGTCTTTCGGGCTCCAGGTTCTGGCCCAAAATAACGCTTGACATCGTTGGTCAACGCCGAGTATTTGGCCGCCTACTGCTGCGAAGGTCACACAACCAACGCCAACTCCTGAGCCAGAGAGCCAGCTCTTGCAGTCTACGACACCTCACCGGACGTAATTACGTTGGACAACGATTTTTTACGATATTTTATTTTAAATTTTCAAACCTGTAAAATGCGAGATACCTTGGTTCTCTGATCATTTTTTCCTTTACGGTTTATTTTGGGAGCGTTACCTCAATTACTTCTAGTAAGAAATATAAAATAATAAAATTACCAAATCTCTAACTGCCAGCTTGGACAGCTTATTTTATTACAGTGGAAAATTCTTTTGAATGTACTATTATGGAATGCTCTGTTTTGATACCCATTCAGAGCAGGAGCTAGACCACCACCTCTTAAAGCAGTATTATTGTAATCTTACTTCAGTTTGGGAAAGAGATGGAGCTAGACGTCCTGTATTGCTCCATCTCTTTCTCATACTGAATTAACATTAAAATAATACTGCTTTAAGAGGTGGTGGTTGGCCCCCAGGACATTTGATTATAACGGTTTGTAACAGCTTTGGAATATCGCTACAGTTATTATGATGACGTACAACCTTGGCCAAAAGTATTAGGCACATTTAAAAAATCAAAATGCATGTTTACTACTTAACCAATAACTGAGTGCTTATCTTAAATGACTTACCGGGGTCATAAATAACTTCTTAGAATATCAAGCGGCTCTTTGCTAAGGTCATAAAACACCTGGTGACCGAATACAAAGGATTCGGTTTTCTTTCGGTCTTATCAGTCAATGTTTGGTCACTTGTGTTCTGGACTCTAATAAGTAAACAAGCTTTCATTTTTGTTGATGTGATTAAATTGACACCTAATTTTGTTAAAAATGCTAAAAAGGAGTGAAATTAGTTTAGAAGATAGAGTGAAAATACAAATTTACCATGAACAAGGGAAGTCGCAAAAAGAAATTGCTGACCTAGTGAAATGTTCGCGATGCGCTGTGCAATCTGCTATCAAACGGTTTGCTCAGACCGGCACTCACGCAAATAAGCCAAGAACAGGCAAAAAACGCGTTACTACGAAGCGTGAAGATTGAAAATTAATACGTGAATCCATGAAAAATCGGAAAAAAAAACTTCTTCTGAGCTTGCTGCTGCCTTGTCCGAAGAGGTTGGAAAGTCAATAAGTGCTCGAACAGCCAGAAGGAGACTAGGAGAAGTAGGCCTAAAAGGCTGCAAAGCCAGGAAGAAGCCCTGGCTTTCAGAAGCCAACAAAAGGAAACGGCTTGAGTGCGCTCTACGGCACCAACATTTCACAGAGGAAGATTGGTCAAATGTGGTGTGGTCCGATGAATCTAACTTTGAGGTAAGTCAATTTTACTGCTATTATTAATAATAAGAATGATGATTAATTTATTTCACTTAAATAAAAAAAGTTAAGGCCTCTTCAAAAAATGTCTTTTTTTTTTCTTTCGTACAGGTATTTGGAACACCAGGTGTGACCTTTGTGAGGAGACGTGTGAGCGAAGAATACCATCCGGATTGCGTCGTGCCAACTGTAATGCACGGAGGAGGCAGTATAATGATCTGGGGCTGCATGGCTGCTGATGGGGTTGGAGAAATGTTTGTTTGTGAAGGTCGTATGAACAGCGAAAAGTACATAGAAGTACTTGAAACTGCACTTATGCCTTCGCTAACGAGTATTTACGGCGACACCAACTTAGATGGAGTCATATTCCAACAAGACAATCCACCTTGTCATAAGTCAGCTGCTACGATGCGCTGGTTTAGCGAAAACAACATTGACTTGTTGGATTGGCCTGCGCAGTCACCAGATCTGAACCCCATCGAACATCTTTGGGGCATTTTAAAGCGGAGAATTAAAGAGCACAGCATTACATCGAAAACGGTATTAAAAAATGCGTTAGTGCAAGAATGGCATGCCATTACAAGGGAGGATTGTGCTAAGCTTGTACGCAGCATGCCAGCTAGAATTAGTGCAGTTATAAAATCTAAGGGTGGACCGACTAGATTTTAAGTTTTTTGTTTTCTTTTTAGTGTAATTAAGTAATAATAAATGAATACAGAAAGTAAATGGTGTTTTTTTCTATTATTTTAAGTAAAAATCAGGGTGCCTAAGACTTTTGGCCAAGGCTGTACATTGCTCTAAATGTTTTTAGCTTTTTTACTACAATAACATGGAGTCCGGTTCATTTTAACTTCGTTTAATGCCTGGGAGGTGATTCTCGTTACATGGGAGATTTATGCCAGGAGATTTTATGATATAGACATGTGAAAAATACAGGACTAATTGTTGCGGTATAGGCTTGAGTCTATATCCAGCAGCGGACGTCTTTTGGATAACTGCATTATACAAGGTGTAACATAATTAACGCAAAACCTCTTAAGGGGTCATTGTACTCATCGTTATGAACGACTTTTACTATAGGACCAAACCTGAAATCGCGAAAAAAAATCAGCTGTTCCCTACATTTTGACGAGTTATGCGAACATAAATGTAGGGAGCAGCCGATTTTTTTTCGCGATTTGACCCCTTAAGAGGTTGTGCGTTAATTATGTTACACCTTGTATATCTTTAAAATGTGTAATTAAATATACCCATTTGTATGCCCATGTGACGGTAGAACATGGAAGACTTAATTATAAAAAGAATGTGTACCTATAACCTATGTTTGCAAAGTAATAAATTATCATATTTGATTTGATTATTCCATGTCTTACCAGTCATAGGAGCTCTCAGCACAGCTTGGCTGGCGAGTGCCAGAGCCTTCTCCAGGTCTCCATCTTCCAGAGCCTTCTGAGCAGCCAGTCGCCGATCCCGGGACACCTGCACGTCCTTGCCTCGGTGGAGAGGCTGTATCCTTGACAGCACCTCGTTGAGAGCTTCCATCACCTACAAAGGAATTAGGAACAATGTCATACTATGGGCAAGGAATTTTTAGTATATAGTTTGTCTTAACTTTAAAATCTACGAGTGATTCAAAAGAACAAACTCTTCCTTTAATTATTGTTTCAGACTTTGCCATACTGATCCATCTTTATGCATAATAATCAGCCTGAAATGTTTCGACTGCTGGGACATTGGCCTCCTCTCTTCGAGAGGGAGCGGGCTATAATCTACCATGCGGGCCTAGTGCGGGTTGGCAAATGTCACATGTCTTCGAATTTTTGGTTCTGGGACATGCCGGTTTCCTCACAATGTTTTCTTTTACCGTTTTGAGAGCAGCGGTGATGAAATTATTTACACAAAGTAAGCGCCTGCTTAGGTTGTAACCCACAACTCGTAAGTCAGGGCCATAATGGCCCCGCGTTACCACTTGGCCACCACTGCTCACTGGGCCACCACTGCTCCATCTTTATGAATCACTTTAATTAAGCATATTTCACCCTAGTTCAGAATAGAAAAAATATTGCTAACAGCTGTCGTTGCACTTCTCTCTTGCGAGTTCATTATTGTGAATATATGTGTGTATTGTATAATATGCATATATTATACAATACACAATATATATAATAACCACTTTTCAACCTTATTGCCTTAGTAATAAGGTCGAAAAGTAGTTCACCGCAAATGCACGCGATGGTACCTATGTGGTGAACACAAGGAGTTACGGTAATGCCATCTGCTCTTGTAACATAACACGATACAAGATATTAACACAACATATGAAATATGTCCTTGGGAATATGTCCATAAGGCTTAAAACCAAATGTTTGGTTCAGTCGGTTAGGATGTTCAGTTTCAGCAGTCATTAAAGGGTGGTTAAAAGTCAGCATCGAAGCGCAGGTCAAGAGCAGTTCGTCAAAGCTCCAGACTTGCGTAATGCCTGTATGAATAGCGTAGACGAAGTATTGTGTCTCGTTAAACAATGAATTTTTGAATCCAACCATTAGTGTCATTGGGGCTGGTATTGAAATACGATCAATGACAGATGTCCTTTGTTTTGGTATTCTTAAGTCGACACGCACGTAATGCAACGGATTTTGGTTTGTTTTGTATGAATTTATATAGCGCTGCCCCCACTATCGCCCGCACTGAGCGCTCGGTTCATTTCTTCATACAAACAAACCAAAATCCGTTGCGTGCCGTGCGTGCGTTGCGTCCGGTGCGGACCAGTGGACGTTCACTTTAATGGCTCGACTTTGTTGTCCTTGGTGTCTGCAGATGGATTATTTCACTATATCTAAGGGATGCTACACATTATGTTCGGGTCGGCATGATACCGGCACTGGCTGGGGACAAAATCGATTGTATGTGTTTCCGCCCGGCTGTACCGAATCGTGCCTAATCACGCCGACCCGAACAAGTGTGTAGCACGCCTAATACTTACTTATACAGTATCTCCAGAACCTTAACCAACTTACTGTTGCCTCAGTAGAAATAGCGAAACTAATATCACATTTGAGTAGAAGTAATATCTAAGATAACTTCAACACATCAAACGCATCATTTACAGAAACTGCATGTTTTATTAATGAGGAAGGTCGGGCAAAGCTAATTGTAGATGGCGTGATCATAGCTAGGTCCCCACGGCCTACAATAAGTTTGACATTTCGTTCAGTCATGAGTTTACTTTACTTTTATTTCGCTATTTCGTTATATTCGGTGATTTCAATATTTTAAATCAAGTAAATGATATGGAAAGTGTCAGAATTTAAAACCATAAATATATCCTCAAAGTCACTTTCTTCAAAATGTTTCTACTCTGTTTAATTTATAAAACATCTCTACTAATAGCTATGAAAGCCACCATCTTTTAATTTTAGGGTCTCTCGGGAAATGGTGGACTCCAATTTCGGAGTATTTAGTAATACAACAACGCATTATTTTTGCAAAAATAAAATAAAACCACCTCACGCCTTGTATTATTGGCTTGTGTTGGGAACTAGCTACGACAGCGCCATTTTGACAGTTGCCTTCCTCATTGATACTTTATTTTTTTCTTAAAAAAGTAGATTGGTATACAATCTTTCTGTTCTCGGAAACATAATACTGGCTGATTTTAAAAGTAGAAACTTTTCGATTGTGTTTTGTTTTCATTATAATAAAAGCTAATTATTTTTTCCCGATTACATGTGTTTTCGTTGCTTGATAAATTTGGTATGTATTTCACTTTTATTATTTTGAGATATACACTTTTTGAAAAAAATTGAGTGAGTCATTTTTTTATGTCACGGAGCGACGCCATTCGACTGCTAATGAAATGCAGAGAGCTGTAGGAATGCTACAAGCGGGAAGAAATCAGTCCCAGGTATCTTGGCATTTCAGTGTCAGTAGGAGCGTGATTTGTCGTCTTTGGTGGCGTTAAGTTAATACAGGGGATCCTGCTAAGCAGCACCCAGGACGTGCAAGGAGTACAACTGATCGACAGGACCAATACATACAACTGACTGCAAGAAGTCAGTTAACCGCCAAGAAGAAGTGTTAACCGCCCGGGAGATAGGTGTTGTGGTTAGCCACCAAACCGTGAGAAATAGGCTGCATGAATACGGCCTACGAGCACGAAGCCCAATTAGGTGCCCACCTATATGCCATGGAAGTCGCGCCCGTCGAAACGATTCGTGCAGGGACACTTGACATGGACCCAGGAGCAATGGGATAAAATTTTATTTTGAGATGATTCCCGATTTGGATTTAGGCCTGATACGAGAAGGATAAGAGTGTATTGTCGTCCCGGAAATGCTCAACGGCTGAGATGCGTCCAGGAAATGCACCCTTACAGTGGCTCCACAGTGATGGTATGGGCGGGTATTGTGAAGAACAGACGAACTGAGCTCGTTTTTGTAGATGGCAACATGAACGCTGAAAGTTAGGTTAAAGATGTCCTCGGGCCTTATGTTCACCCATTTGCATAAAGTCTTGGCTCAGATTTCACGCTGATGCATGACAATGCGCGTTCGCATACTGCTCGGAGGACCAGAGAGTATTTGGCAATTGAAAACATCCGGGAATTGCCGTGGCTTGCACAATCGCCAGACCTCAGTCCCATCGAGCACGCATGGGACATGCTCCAGAGATGTGTTCTAGAGAACCTGGACGGAGTGTCGACAACCCAACAACTGAAAGACTTGTTAAAATTCCATTGGGAGCGATTGCCGCCGGATCAGATAAACAATCTTATAAATTCAATGAAAAATCGTTGCCGACAAGTTTTATACAACAGAGGCGGCCACACTTTGTATTGTATTACCAAATAATTAAAAAAATGTCGTTATTTAATTTTGTAAAACATGAAAAGTTTAATTTCGTTTTAACTTTATCTTATACTACGTATGTTACGGTACAAATATTGTTAGTTTATTGTGATTAAATGAAAAATTGAATGAAGGATTTTATTGCTTTAGTCACTAATGCATCAAAAAATGCTTAGTTCTTATATATAAAAGGAATATGAATATATTACAATAATAATAATCGTTCGAAACTTCAAACACGTACATGTTGCTTAGACTTTTTGATGTGTGTACATGTATAGAAAATAGAACGCTCAAAGTTCCCTAGTCGTCGTCAGAGAAAACAACACAATACCGAAGCAAACATTTGTAAACTTTTCCAACTGAAGTCGGAACTAAATAAAAATCTTTCACGAGTGTAGTTCAGGACATTTATATTATATTTCTATTCAGAGCATTGGAAACCATTATTTGGGACGTGAGTTGCATCGACTGTGGACGGTGAGTGGTTACATTTGTGGCACAACCTGGTGCCACTATTGCTTTGTACTAGCTTTATTTTGTTTTATTATTTTATCGGATTGATTGTTATTGTTTGTGCTTCGTATGTTCATTACTGGGTTGTGTATATGATGTGGTAGTATCTGTATGTAAGATATTGTTGTGGGACTCGAAGCTTATTCAAGAAGGACATTGTTTGGATTTGACAAGCTGGTATTATAATGGGCGCAGTAGCAATTAAAGTTTTTAATTGTAAGGTGACTGTAGCTGGCTGTCTCTATTATAAGTTGGTGTACTTTAAAAATAAATATAATGCTGGGTCAATGAATTCTCGGAACAGATATGTTTATTGTAGAAGAAAAAACTGTCATGATCGTACAAAGGCACTTTTTTATAAGCTATGTAACATTTTAAGACTAATCACAAACTGCGGACTAAAGTCCAACGCTCCTCAACCCTGCCCTTTCCCATTACTTCTTATATTGTGCTGAACTCCTATACTGATAGAAAGCTATTCTATTCTCCTTACCGTCTCGTTCTCCAGTACAGCAGCCACCTTCTTCCCATCCTCGATTGCCTCGAACTTGTCCAGCCAGCCGTCACTCTCGACCATGGCCACCAGCTCCTCGCCCATGCCCTTGAAGAAACCCTTGGAGTTGGAGCACAGCGTGATGTTGCTGCATGTGGCCGCGTACCCAGGGTCGGTCTCCTCGTAGATGTGAGGCATTTTGGACCCTGTAATCGTAGGACGTAATGTTATAATCATTGGTGTTATTAAGGCCAATTCCAGTATCTAATTAAAAACCATTCAAAGTCTAGTCACAATCTCACACAGAAATGTCATCTCAACGACAATCAATGTAGGTAAATTAGTAGGTGCTATGTATCAAAACAACCCGCACTGGGCCCGCGTGGTAGATTATAGCCCACTCCCTCTCGAAAAGAGAGATCTGTATCCCAGCAGTGGGAAAATTATAGTCTGATTATGCTATGTATCAAAAATGTAGGTTTTGAGGTACTTTTGCCAGATTGAGATTAAAATGCGAAAGTTCTTAAAGTACGGGAATTGCCGCTCTGTTCATCTGTTAGTCACTAACAGATGAACAGAGCGGCAATTCCAATTGATGATGATAATAATTTTGAAGATGATGATAATTATGATGATTTAACCAAGACTCTGCACTGACGCCTGATGAACAGACTAACAGTTAGTCTGTTCATCAGGCGTCAGTGCAGAGTCTTGGTTAAATCATCATAATTATCATCATCTGCCATCAGATGTTTATATTGGGTGAAGAAACGCTGGCACTTCAATTAGAAACGCTCCATTAGCACTAATTGATAGAAAACTGTTCCTGCGGGTACAGTATTCGAATGATTACAGTCGAATACTTTGCCCTCAAACAAAATGAATGATTTAATAATGCAAGTAATTATAGTAACAATAGTTCGTACTGGTGAAGATAGACAAAATAAAATACACATTCGATAGCGGCCATCTAATATTAGCCGCTGATTACGGACAAAATGTCAGCACGATGCGGAACTTGCATATTATTATACATACATACAAATACAATAGATAATGTAGAATTAATATGGGATTGCACTAATTCATGAAATAGTAAGTACGCATTATGTCGCTTCAGTTGGACGGTAAGCAAGCAACATACTTATAAAATTATTTATAAACTAGCTTTTGCCCGCGGCTTCGCTCGCGTTAAGAAGTATAGTTTTTGCGGCTTTACTCTTGTTTAGCGTGTGTAAAAAATTAGGGCCTACAAAACTTCTTTGTACACAATATTCTTAACTAATCTGTCATTAGGCGCTAAAACTATTAAGCTATTCGGTGAACTTACTCGTGAGCAAGCAACATAAAACTGTCCCTGAGAGAAGCAAAGTTCTCTCAAGTCAATACCCGCAAATTTGAGAGTTCAAACTAATACATTTACATCCTCCATCATCCCTTATTTTATCCTCATGGGGGTGGAATTTATCAAAATCCTTTCTTAGGGGATGCCTACGTCATAGTAGCTTTATGCATGCAAAGTCTCAGCCCGACCGGTTTAAAATTGACAAAGTTTCATCCCCTATTTTATCCCCTTGGGGGTAGAATTGATCAAAATATCCTTTCTTAGGGGATGCTTACGTCATAGTAGCTTTATGCATGCAAAGTCTCAGCCCGATCGGTTTAAAATTGACAAAGTTTCATACAAACTTTCATCCCCTATTTTATCCCCTTGGGGGTAGAATTGATCAAAATCCGTTCTTAGCGGATGCCTACGTTATAACATCTACCTGCATGCCAAATTTCAGCCCGATCCGTCCAGTGGTTTGGGCTGTGCGTTCATAGATCACTATGTCAGTCAGTCAGTCACCTTTGAGTTATATATTTTTATATATATAAGATAAGATAAGATTAGATGCCTAACTTGTGTTGTGTTGTGTCTGTCTGTTAACTTTTAACACCATAACGGCTGAACGAATTTGGATGAAATGTTGATGATGGTGATGAAAACTTTGGCACATTGACCTGGGTTAGGACATAGGAATAGCTACTTTTTATCCCAGTAGTACGTTCTTGTAGAATAATTTCGGAAATATAACAGAATCGCCGCACAATGTGCGAGAGTGGTGTTCCATGCTAATACTTTCCTCTGTATCTTCCGCCAGTTTTTATATAAAAACTGTCAAAAATTCAACATTTATGCGCCTAGTATAAGCTTATCATCATGAAAGGTTCGTCTGGCACAACTTCTTTTGTAGCAATGAGTTAAAATGAACGGTAGTAGTTTTCTGAACCTATAACGAGCTATAGGTTCAGAAAATCACTAGGTACCGTCCGTCTGCATCACAATGAAGTCCTAACTTTTCTCATAGGAAAAATCTGCCGAAATGAATTTCTCTAACGACTACATTCCGGAACAAATTATTATTATTTTGGATTCGTTCCAATCAGTTCTTTATTGACACTTTCCTTGAATAATTTTAATGACAGTAAACGCTATTAAACTATGTTATGTGGCATAATCTATTATTTTTATTTAAGACTAGCTGTGCCCCGCGACTTCGTTCGCGTGGATGTCGAAAGATACACAATATACTAAAATAACAGCCACATTTTAATAAAACTCCCTCGTCTCGTAACGCGCCGCATTGCTTCGCCCGCCCGCGCTATTACTTCGTTTTCTTTTCCTCGGCTCCTAAGGGTCGTAGCGTAATATTAAATAGCCTATAGCCATCCTCGAGCATTGGGCTACCAAATGCAAAAATAATTTTTCAAATCCGAATGGCAGTTCCAGAGATTAGCGTAAAAAAGCTTAAATTTCATGGGTTTTAATTTTTTTTTTGTGCGGACCTAATTCTTTTCTGAAATAAAAGTAGCCGTTGTTACTCCTTATAACATCAGCTATCTGCCAGTGAAAGTCCCGTCAAAATCTTTCACGCTATAACGGCTGAACAGATTTGGATGAAATTTGGAACACAGGTAGATCATGATCCGGAGTGGACATAGAATACTTCTTATTCCGGTAGTATGCTTCCGTGGCATAATTTCTGACATGCACGCGAGTAAAGCCGCTGGCAAAAGCTAGTACCTCATAAGTAGGTACAATATATTGGTATCCATTGGGCTTTTTTTATAGAAATGATGACAGCCTCGTTGGTCTACTGGTCGCAAACCAGCTGCTGGGCATGAGGTCCTGGATTCGATTCCCAGGTAGGGCTGTGTAATTGGGGTTTCCATTAAAAACTTCTTAGTAGCAGCCTGGACTCTGTATTTGTGCCCGGTTGATGGTAATAGACTCGGCCCTATTACATGGGACTTAAACATAACTGGCGAAATGTGGGTGTACCCACTATAGGTACACTTCTGCCTTACCCTTTGGGGATAACAAGCGTGACGTTATGTGTAAATAGTTAACATAAACTATCTCTCTTTGCTGGTACCCAAGCTGTTAAGACGCAGATATATGCCAACGACATTGAGTACATAGCTTGCGTGTTCTGTGTTGAGCTCACGCAACGCGTCGTACATTCACCCAGTAATAGGACTCGCCCATCTAGGAGCGCAGACCCAAATTAGATGCATTATTAATTTAGTAGACATAAAACAAAAGGTATTATATTAAAACACGTATACTAAAAGATAAATAATTAAATTATCTTTAAAATGGTGAAAATTTCATAACAATACGTTTGATAGTTTATGCGTGATTCTCAGTTTTGTTATCCGCGTTAGACATAAATTTACAAATTAATTACCCTATGTAACATAAACATAATCTAAAATATTCACATATAAAGTTGTTAGGAAAATGCTCTAATTTAACATATATTTTTTCCAAATCATTAACACAACTCGTTTAGATCTTTAGTTTAAAATCAATAAATGTCGATTATCGTCCCCTTAACCAAGTGTGTGAGTTAAAGCAGAAAGTGAAGTAGAATAGGTATATGTAAAGTCAGGATTTATTATTTATCTTTAGCTAGCTGTCAAATTCTTAGACGCTGTTTGATTCTTAGTGGCAGCTGTTATCCCCATTGATTACTTAACATAAATTGTTATACCATACACACCTGTAATCAAATCAGAACTGTAATTCTTTGATAATTTTACAATTCAAAATTAAAACTGAAAGCATTTATTTCAATTAAACCATTTACAGGCACTTTTGAATTGTCAAGGAGTCGGTCAGTTAGGCAGATAAGCAGAAAAAGAGATGACCAGTCGCAACTGACGGCGCCCGTTTACGAACATGACGCGTGGATCAGCGCCATTCAGCTCAACCATTTTGTAGGGAACCGAATGATCCAACACATCTGCCACCATCAGCGAGACATTTAAGTGAGCATGACTTACTCTCAACTGCTCTTTTAAGTCAAACACACATCATAATACATAGATGGCTCCATGGTACTCACATTTACAAAATAAAAAAAAATATTCTAAATCATACAATTAAAAATACAATGTATTTGAGAGATGAATAAAATTTAACTTCCACAAATAAATAAATCATTATTATCTACTGAACTCAACAGTTACGCTCGCGACCATTAGAGCACCGAGGATACTGTATTGATACATCATCATCATCTGCCTAGCCTTTTCCCAACTATATTGGGGTCAGCTTCCAGTCAAACCGGATGCAGCTGAATACCAGTATTTTACATGGAGCGACTGCCTATCTGACCTCCACAACCCAGTTACTGGGTAATACGATACCCCTTGGTAAGACTGGTTGTCAGACTTTCGGGCTTCTGACGACCCGTAACGACTGTCTAAGATACACAAATGACAGCCGGGACCAACGGTTTAACGTGCTTTCCGAGGCACGGAGGGGTCTTGATATGTAAAGATGGTCACCCATCCACGAACCAACCGCGGCAAGCGTAGCTTAACCTGATCGATTGACCCGTGCGGCTGTTATTTCTTAGCCACAAGCCCCCCTGTATTGATACATATCATATGATAATCAGATAAGTGAAGATAGATTTTACATGGAATCTTTTACTCAAAAACAATAATACTATGGGTTGTATTGTTGAGTAGTATGTACGTCGCACCTGTTTCTAAAAGTATGGTAATACCCACACCGCGATTAAAAGTTATTATTTAATGAGTGGTTCAGCATCATTACAGGATTGTTTGGTTGTCTGGAACAATCGGTAACTGAAATAGTTTGATGATGAACGCCCGTCAAGTACGTGTGATCAGTAGTAGGTACCTACTGCAGCTAAATAAATGGAGCAGATTGGTTTACGATGGGCACCAGCCGTGTCTCTGGTTGCCAATCCAAATAGATCAAAATAATACATACACGTTAGAGTCCGAGGCACAATTCACATAAACATTTCGATTAGAATTATCTGAAAAGTATTTTAAAAAGCCCATCTACCTTTCATTTTATCGCATTGCAAATAGGTCCAGCGCCATTGTTTTTAAAATTTAGAGACTATTAAACAAAATAAGCATAATGTCATGAATTCTATATCTAGTAGGAAACTACGATGCTGATGTTATAGTGTGTCGTTTCAAATTACGGCCGTGTAAGTATGTAGGTCCATACTTAGGTACCTAAATGTCTAATTAACAATAAAACGGTTTCTATTAATAAAATCCACTTCCGCGAGAAAAACAATTTAGTAACTAAAAAAAAAAAAAAAAATCGCAGTTATGCATTTCCTAACTAACAACAATAAGGTGTTATTGATTCACTAAAAACACAAAAAATAATGACAAATTCGCCACAACGAAAACTTAAAATCACTGCTTAAAAAATGCTTAAAAATAACAAAAAATAAATGAAATAATTTTTTACCTTAATTTGTTTACTAGAATATAGAGAGCGAGCGGCGC
The DNA here is from genome assembly GCA_947568875.1 of Fissipunctia ypsillon. Taxonomy (NCBI): domain Eukaryota; kingdom Metazoa; phylum Arthropoda; class Insecta; order Lepidoptera; family Noctuidae; genus Fissipunctia; species Fissipunctia ypsillon. The sequence goes on along the minus strand of OX387643.1, from coordinate 25,060,943 downwards.
GCACGCCGTACCGTTGCGCGCGAAACGTAGCTAAAATTACATGTGCGTGAAACACTATCGAGTCTATCGTTCTATTTTCGAATGAATACTCGCCAGCGCCACCTAGCGCGGGAACTCGGAACAACGACGCCATAAACTTCAGACGATTATTATCGATCGTTAAAATCTGTGATTGAAAGCGTTTCTTCTTTGCTTTTATGTGGGTTCTTGTTATTAGTAGTCGGTTTTGGGTAATTATTAAAAAAAGAACGAGGTTTTAACTCAGTCATATGTCATATTATTGCACCATACGTCTTATTAACCCTTAAGGCTCTCACACAAAACCGCGATGCAACGCGAATTCGCAGTTTTGTGTGGGAGCCCTTGACCTGTTGAATCAGCTGAAGCCAAAAGGTGTCCCTGGGTTAAACAGGTCAAAAACTACGGTATAAGAGCCGCTCCACACGGCGCGTTACGTCAGCGTTGCGTCGTCGCATTTCAATGACGGTTGCTCGGTTCTAAAACACATGAGGATTTAATGTCTTTTAGAACAGAGCAAGCGTCATTGAAATGCCACGACGCTGAAGTGTATACTCACCTTTAGATTAATAACTAAATATGTATGCTCCTTTATAATAGGTACCATATGTTATGCTTACCTAGCCTTTACATCGTTTTACTTGTTTTTGACACTAAATAAATCAGTACACTATTGGCAGCAAATCTGAATAATTTTCTCTATTTCCCGTACAAGCCCCAAACTTCTCATAGCGACCCTGTCTTGGGTTGTCCTTGGATTCTGCTTTGAAATTTTTTCTACTTCTAATTAAACATTGGACCCAGAAGAAGCTCCTACATGTTGAAGATCGGTGAAAAAGATGAGGTATTTATCACCCAAAATTCAGCGGGCAGCAACGAGGCCACCTTGAAGGATGTTGGTCAGCACATGGAGAGGATGAGCTACTGGCTATATTCTCCATTACAATGGCCTACTTTGTGGTGCGTTTGTATAAACGGTGCCATCGGCAGTGGATCCAGGAGGAGATTGGTCTCAATGCTATGTAACGTATCCGGGCTTCTATCCGAGGACACAATAACGCCGAATTACAGCCTAAAGAACCGTGAGTTACCTGCCAAAACTATTTGAAAGTGTTTCCATAACTTTGGTGTGATTTTTTTTATCCAACTTTTGTGTGCGTTAAAGTCTCTCGCGAGTGAATAAATTAATATAGTGATTAACTATGGACATTAAAACTAAGAAATAATACATAAGTAATACTTAAATCTACAAATAGAATGGACATCATATTTCATTACGCTCCGAGTTAATTATTCTACCATCGTGTACTTGCTCACGTAATTTGATACTTCACAGCAAAATTGAAAACTGCGACATTCCTTTGCCGCGCTGCAAGTAACAGTACACTTTTGTTTTGACATCTTTACTTAGAATTATAAAATACTGCAAGGACTAAATGACTCGATTCTATTTTTAGACGATGATTGATGAATTAATTGGCAATTATGTTTTATTAGAGCAAATAAGAAAATATTTGGTTAAAAAGGGAAAAGCAAGGTATTTAGGTAAAGTTGTCGAGACTAAATTGAATGAAGCGACAAATATTTTTGATAAAAGTAGTGGATTATTTTTGCTTTTAGAATCCATGAAAGATCCACAAATTATTTCTTTCTGCGACAGATATTTTTCCAAACATTAAAAAAGTATACGAGAATATTAAAACTTTATGTACTTCTCCTAATACTGAGTGTGTCAAAATGGAATTCGACTTGAGAACTGCTTGTAGGTAATTTATTGCCTGTTATGGACAATTCGGAAAACGTGACGAAACAATTGATTGATGGTATTGAAATGTATTCAGATATGATCGGCGAGACAGATAAAGATTTATTAATTAAAGAACGACGGGCAACCTACTATGGACCCCGACCCCACTTTTTTTTTGATCCAACATACCTCTTTTTTGTCTCATAATTTTCGTAAAGGACTACAAAATAACAAACCGTTTGCTTTAAGTCTTAAGTGTTTCCTGAAAAAATCATCCTTCAGTTTCAGTTATGTAACAAAAGTATAGATGTTTGTTTTCTATTTATCGTCACGGTAAAAGAGATAATAATTATTATAATTGCCGACTTATATAATATGTAACATAAAATAACATAACATCACGCCTATATTCCACGAAGGAGTAGGCAGAAGTGTGTGGAACATCTACATTTCGCAATTTATGTCAGTCATCAAATAGGTATGCACGTGGAAATAATTATGGTAATCGCGGTAACCCTTCAAGATATTACAAATGAACATAGCGTCCAAACCCAAACTAGCCAAGAAGTAGACCAAGCAGATAAGTTTTTTCGTAACCCACCCAGAATCCGCTTTTAATGGAAAAACAAAATTAGTTTAATTTAATCTAGATAATAATCAGTATTATTGACTATTGATACGGGAGCTTCTTTGTCGATGGTACGAAAAGAATGCTTACCTCCAGATATTTCAATTTTCGGACGTGATATTTTAGTAAAGGGCATAGCTGGTCAAATACGTTCACTTGGTCAAGTTTGTCTTGCATTGTTACCACCGCTGTTAGGTGACGTATTCTCTCATAACTTTCACGTTATTAATAACCTACCTATCAAGGCTGATGGAATTATCGGATTAGACTTTTTAAGTAAATACTCGTCAAATATTAATTTAGAGACTAATGTATTGACTTCAAATATAAATGGAAAGGTAATTAGAACTAAAATTCTTGATATTACGGAATGAAAATTAGAATTTTTGACCGTTCCGGCGCAAAGTGAGTCCTTTCACTATGTAGATTTAAATTCAAGTTTAAAAGAAGATTGTGTTGTTTGTGCAAGTGAATCAGGGAAAGACTTGATTTAGCTGGTGCAATTGTAAGAGCAAATACAAATAAAATACCATTATAATTTTAAATAAAGGGTGTCTCAGTAAGAGTGCACTGTTTCATTTTAAAATAAAAACAAGTATTTTATGACAGAGTTGTGATATTTTTATTGCATTGTAAAGAAGACGTGTTCCGATTAAGTATGGAATAAAATACCCGGCAAATGACCCCCACGGCTCCGATGACAGACCATTACTCTTTTCATGAAATTTTCTATGACTTTTGCACAGAGATGGGGCTGTATCTTGTTTTGAGCTCAGGAATTGTTTCGGGCTTATTCGCATAAACCCGAGATTTCACAAAACCCCAAAGAAAAAAATCGCACGGCGTTAAATCGCACGATCTTGGTGGCCAGTTGACATCAGAATTTTGTGAGATAATGTGTTCTGGAAATCGTTGCTGCAATAAGTCGATTGTTTCATGCGCGGTGTGGTAGGTTGCTCCGTCCTGCTGAAACCACATGTTGTCCAGATTCATGCCGTCCAGTTGAAGCCACAGGAAGTCCGTTATCATATTCCTGTAACGAATGCCGTTCACCGTTGTAATGAGTTTTCACAATTATAACGCGTTGTTCTTTCGAAAAGCGCTCCATTTTTAATAATCGGAATAAACAGAGATGACAGCTGTCAAATTTCAGAGTTGCCACTTGCATGAAAAAAAAAATATTCCAATTTTAATAAGTGTACTCTTACTGAGACACCCTTTATAAGTGAAAGGCATGTTCGTATTCCAGTTTTTACTCCAACTGTGCAGCCGTTATCTGAATATGAATGCTACGCATTTGATATTTATCAATAATAATTTGATATTTATCAAAAAGTACACTTTTGAAATTACAACATCTTAATCCTGAAGAGAAAACGTCTATTGAAGATATTTGTAAAAAAATATTCTGATATTTTTCACTTACCTGATGATAAACTTACGAAAACAAATATTTATGAACAAAAAATAACACTTAAACCAAATACTTATCCTATTTACACAAAACCTTATAGACTACCACAACATTTAAAACAAGAATTAAATAAACAAATTAAAACTTTGCTAAAAAACGATAACATAGAAGAAGCACAAAGCGAATGGTCTAGTCCAGTTCTACTAGTACCCAAGAAAAGTGACAACAATAATGAAAAGAAGTAGCGTTTGGCAGTCGATTATCGAAAACTTAATGAAAAAATTCAGGACGACAGGTTTCCACTACCAAACATTACTGAAATCTTAGATTCTCTGACAGGAGCTGTCTTATTCAGCCATCTAGATTTACTCGTACATTCTAGTTATTATCAAGTTTAATTAAATCCTGAAAGCAGGAAATGTACAGCATTTTGTACTAATTCTTGTCAGTTTCGGATGAAACGCCTGCAAATGGGGTTAAAAATTTCACCAAGTGCTTTTAGTAGGGTAATGACTGTAGCATTGTTCGGTTTAACTTTTAACAAATGTTTTGTTTACTTAGACAATTTAATTGTTTCTGGACATAATTTAGAGACTCATAATCGAAATCTAATGGACATATTTGAAAGACTGAGAAAAGGGAAAGGACTATTATATCTTGGTCATGTGGTTTCTGCTCAAGGTGTCTTGCCAGACCCTGAAAAATAAAAATCCTGAAAAGTTATCCGGTGCCTAAAAACTCAGAAGAGGTTAAACGGTTTGTTGCCTTTTGCAATTATTATAGGAAAAGTATACCTTGTTTTGCAGAAATTACAATGCCATTGCCACACTGTGCAGAAAAAATAACCTTTTAATTGGTCACAAAGTTGTCTAAATTCTTTTGAAAAGTTAAAGCATTCAATGATAAGTTCACCAATTTTACAATAGCCAGATTTCTCAGACGACAGTAAATTTATATTAAAAATGGATGCTTCAGGAATAGCAATCGGGTCAGTTTTGTGTAATAAAAATATGAGACCTGTTGCATACGCTAGTCGTCCATTAAACAAAGCTGAGAGAAACTACCCAACAATTCACAAGGAGTTGTTAGCCATTGTTTGGTCAGTCAAGTATTTTGGACCATATTTGTATGGCAAACATTTCGTCATAGAAACAGACCAAAAAGCGAATATATTTGTTTGGGATGAAAGACCCCTCAAGTAATTTATTAAAATTTAGATTGACACTAGAAGAATATGACTATGAGATAGCGTATGTAAAAGGAAAAAATAATGTCGCTGCAGATGCATTATCCAGAATTGTGATAACATCGGATGAATTGAAATGTATGAATAATATTGTTGCGACAGTATTAACAAGAGCTCAAAAGAAGAGAATGAATGACACGAAGAATGAAAACGATACAGATGAGTACAATAGAAAGAAGAGGTTGAATAATATAAAGGATGCAAGTAACGTAGGTTTGTTCAAGAGATTCGCAAACTCAAGGTCTGATCAGCCAAGAGTTGTGGAAATAGTAAAGAAACCCAACGATTCTGTAGAAATGATTTTAATACAAGGTGAATATATAAATAAATTAATTAAAAATAATAGTGAAGAATGTTTTAAATATTAGGTTGGGGAAAAAGTCTTTTCGCATTATAGTATGTATGAACTTGTAATAAAATCTCTTTGGCTATACTATTTGTATCTGGCTGGTTTTGGTATCATTGAAAGTTTAAATTTTAAAGAACATAATTCCAAATTCAAATTAGGAAAATGTGTGATTTTCATTTGTTTTTCGTACTGTCAAGATGAGTGAACCTAATGAAGAAATTCGATACATTTTAAAATTTTACTACACAAAAGGTAAAAATGCAACGCAAGCCGCGAAAAAAATTTGCGATGTTTATGGACCTGGTGCAGTGTCTGTGAGAGTAGCACAAATTTGGTTTAAGCGTTTTCAATCCGGAAATTTCGATGTCAAAGATGCACGTCGCTCTGGTCGCCCTATTACGGATAAAATGGATGCCATTTTTGAAAAAGTGGAGCAAGATCGGCATATCAGTAGTTACAACATAGCTGAAGAACTGGGAATTGAGCACAAAACAGTTTTGGCGCATTTGAAAAAAACTGCGTACACAAAAAAGCTCGATATTTGGGTACCTCACGAGCTCACTGAAAGAAACCTAATGAACCGTGTACTCATTTGTGATTCTTTATTACGACGTAATGAAACCGAAAAATTTTTAAAGAAGCTGATAACTGGTGATGAAAAGTGGATCACGTACGACAAGAACATGCGAAAAAGGTCGTGGTCAAAGGCCGGTCAGGCTTCATAGACTGTGGCGAAGCCCGGGTTAACTGGCAACAAGGTGATGCTGTGTGTGTGGTGGGATTGGAAGGGCATTATTCATTATTAGCTGTTACCAACAGGTAGGACCATCGATTCTGAACTCTGCTGCGAACAACTGATGAGATTAAAGCAAGAAGTTGAGAGAAAGCGGCCGGAATTAATCAACAGAAGGGGTGTGGTTTTTCATCATGATAACGCTAAACCTCACACATCTTTAGCCACTCAGCAAAAATTAAGAGAGTTTGGCTGGGAGGTGTTAATGCATCCGCCGTATAGTCCTGACCTTGCACCTTCAGATTTCCACCTGTTTCGGTCTCTTCAGAATTCTTTAGGCAGTGTCAGGTTAACATCACGAGAGGACTGCCAAAACCACTTGTCGCGGTATTTTGATCAGAAGTCCCAAAATTTCTATAGCAATGGGATCATGTCCCTACCTACAAGATGGCAAAAAGTTATCGAACAAAATGGTACCTACATACTTTAGTTAAATGTGAATAAACTATATTAAAAAATGTTTTGAATTTTCTTAAAAAATGCGAAGAAACTTTTTCCCCTACCTATTATGAAGAAAAGACAAAGAATTTATTTATAAATCTTGATTATCGTTCACATTTTACGCGAGTCGAATTTGTGTCGAAATTGAGTAAATTTTGCAAGAAACTAAATATAAAAGAGATATGTATAATAAAAGATAAAAATAATGCTAGCTTTGTTAAAGAATTGTGTCAAGAAATTGAATCAATGAATACTTGGTCCGAAACACGAATTCATGTTTTTAGAGGAGTCAAGAGAATTACTGATAACGACGATATTAAATTCATTTTTCATGACTTGCATTTACTGCCAACCAGTGGTCATGCTGGTCAGCACAGAATGATAAATAATATTAAAAGACAATTTTACTGGCCAGGTATTGAAAAGGACGTCCAAGATTTTGATCAAGGTGTGAGAAATGCCAAAAAATGAAACATGGTAAGCCTATTAAGGAACCCACGTATTATCTACTACGGCATCTTATGCCTTTGAAAAAAAAAAATTTAGATATAGGTCTATTGCCTCAAGTTTACCAAGCCATTGGATTAATGTATACATACTGAGTCTCCAGTGTGAGCTGAGTAAATTCGTGGAAGCATATCCACTTAGAACTAAGAACACTGTAAAACTGTAAGTAAAGCTTTAGTAGATAATTTTCTCCTTAGATTTGGACTACCAAAAATAATAGTAACTGATCGAGGTGCTGAATTTATGTCATCAACAATGGAACAGGTTTGTAAGCTTTAAACATTGATAAAATATCATCAACTGCGTACCACTATCAATCTATTGGTTCGTTAGAAAATTCTCACAAAAATTTAGGAGCTTTTCTAAGAATCCAGTGCAATAATAATCCACAAACTTGGTCACATTGGTTAGCTTATTGGTGTTTCAGTTATAATACTACTACTGTTCATTCAGCAACAAAATACCAACCTTTTGAACTTGTATTTGGTAGACCTTGTAATGTTCCATCTAGATTATGTAATGATGTTGAACCGTTATACAATCCTGAAAATTATTGTAGTACTCTTAAGTATAAGCTTTAAATAGCAAATAAAGATGCTAGAAATAATCTAATATTAAGCAAATGTAACCGCAAAGACAATTATTATGATAAATATTTGAACCCGATTTAATATAATAAAGATGACTTGATATTGATTAAAAACGAAAATGGTCAAAAATAAGACCCCTTATTTGACGGTCCATTTACTATTTTAGAAGATTTAGGATGTAATGTTAAAGTTAGAAGAAATATCAAAATTGACATTATTCACAAAAATCGAATCAAGCCATATATATCCTAAAAAACTAATTGTTGTGAAATGTAAAAAAAAACAATAGCTTTTGATATTTTTTTTTCTAAATTGCCGGAGATGAGGTGTATACTCACCTTTAGATTAATAACTAAATATGTATGCTCCTTTATAATAGGTATCATATGTTATGCTTACCTAGCCTTTACATCTCTATCCCAGTTGGTGAATGTGGCAACGCAGGTACCGGATGTTGACGGCCATACACCCAATTACTTGGACCTTCTGCTGGCATCTGATCCGGACAGCCATTCAGTATCGGTCTCAGCCCCGCTGGGAACGTCTGACCACTGTCTGGTTAAATCCATATCGACCTGCTCTCCTCCAGATGAGAGTCCTTGAGGCACGAGGCGAGTATGGCGATACAAGTCAGCAGACTGGGATGAGATGCGGAACTTTTTTGCGTCTTATCCTTGGCAAGTGTGCTTCTCCTCGGGTGACCCCTCGTGCTGTGCTGACGTGGTTGCGGACGTGATTCGGCAGGGGATTTATTCCATTCTCTGACATCCCGCACGGTCACAAATCTCGGCCTTGGTATAATGCAGAATACGCCCACGCTAAGGCCCAAAAAGAGTCTGCCTACCAAGCCTGGGTCAAGGCCCGCGACCGCAAAGTTAGAGCGCGTAGGGTTCGCGCGAGGAAAAGAGCTTTTAATTCTGCCGCCAAGTTCTGCAAGCGGGTTTTACGTGGGGCACGTTTTGACCATGTCGGACGTATTGGGGCCAGGCTGGCTTCGCACCCTCCGGGTAGTAAACAGTTCTAGTCCCTGTCTAAAGCGGCTGAAGCGAATTTATGTCGACCCACTTTACCTCCAATGATGAAACCTGATGGGTCGCTGGCTCACACTGCAGGTGAAAAAGCAAATCTATTTGCATCTCTCTTTGCAAGCAATTCACGTCTGGACGCTGGCTCCAAGCAACCACCTACTGTGCCTCATTGTGACTCCTCGATGCCGGAGATCGCAGTTCACATTAAAGAGGTCCGAAGAGTATTGTGCAGTCTAGACGTGAACAAGACCAGCAGGCCCGACGGCATTCCAGCGAGAGTGTTGAGGCAGTGTGCGCCTGAACTGTCTCCTGTGTTGACACGTTTGTTCCGCCTCTCCCTTAAAAAACGGACGGTACCAAAATCCTGGAAGCTTGCAAATGTGCAACCAGTGCCCAAAAAGGGCGACCGAGCAGACCCTGCCCATTACCGTCCGATCGATATTTCCTCCAATCTGTGCAAGGTTATGGAAAGGGTACTGAATAGTTACTTGCTGACCTATCTTGAAAACAATGATCTCCTCAGTGACCGTCAATATGGCTTTCGCCGGGGACGGTCAACTGGCGATCTTCTTGTGTATGTCACGCACTGCTGGGGTGAGGCCATCGAGAAACACGGTGAAGCACTTGCTGTATCGCTTGATATCTCGAAGGCCTTTGACAGGATCTGGCACGCTGGTCTATTCAGCAAGCTTCCTGCTTATGGCATCCCAGCTGATTTTTGTAGCTGGATATCAGACTTCCTTATTGAACGGTCGATCAGAGTAGTCGTTGACGGCTGCTCTTCCGACCTATGGCTATTGATGCCGGAGTTCCTCTGGGGTCTGTTCTCTCTGCAACTCTTTTCCTGCTACACATCAATGACCTACTTCAGTTTGGTATTGTTGGGTACGCAGATGACAGTACAGTTTCAGAGAGATACGTGTCCAGTGCAAAAACCAGCGGGGCCGAAGTTCGTTTCTTGAGAGAGGCGATGGTAGAGCGGACAGATTTGACCTTAAGCCCAGTGGGGTGATGATAATCTGGTCTCTTTTAATGCCACCAAAACACAGGCGTGTCTTTTTACCGCTAAAAAGAGTCGTTTCGATCAAACTCCTACTTTTCGGGGTACATTTGTTCCTGTAACTGATCGGCTCGAGCTCCTAGGCATGGAGTTGACATCATGTCTCAACTTCAGTGCCACCATCGAGTACAAAGCCCAAACTGCGGCCAAGAAACTGGGTATCCTAAATAGGGTGAAGCGATACTTTACGCCTGGACAGCTTTTAATTCTCTACAAAGCGCAAGTCCGATCCTGCATGGAGTATTGCAGCCACCTTTGGGATGGCTCAGCCAAATACCAACTTGCCGCGCTTGATTCGGTGGAACGCAGAGCTAAGAGGCTCATTGGCGACGTAAGACTGGTGGATGCCAAGCTTCACAGCTTGGCTCATCGCCGCAAGGTTGCCTGCTTGTCGGCCTTCTACAGATTATACTTCGGGGAGTGTGCTCAAGAACTCCACGACCTCATTCCGCTGGCCCCCTTCTATCAGCGGACATCTAGACGCACTGCAGGTTACCATCCTTACCTAGTTGCTATCCCATCAATTCGCACTAAGCGTTTCCAAATGTCTTTTGTGATGCGCACAGCAAAGGAGTGGAACTCTCTGCCTGCGTCTGTGTTTCCGAACGCATACAACCCCGATCTCTTCAAAGTGAGAGTGAACAGGCTTCTTCTGGGTAAGCTCGCTCCATCGTCTACTTTGTTTCTGTCATCTCTGACCTAGACTAGAGTCAAGAGCAAACCTATCTCAAATAATAAAAAAAAGAAAACATTGTTTTACTTGTTTTTACACTAAATAAATCAGTACACTATTGGCAGCAAATCTGACTAATTTTCTCTATTTCCCGTACGAGCCCCAAATATCTCAACGCAACACAACGCAACAGAGCAGTGTGGCATCGCTCTAAGTTAGGTAGGTTTCCACTTGGCCTTATGGTGTGACGCCAAGTATTGTGTATTTTGTGAACGAACCTTAGAATACGTGGCGTCGCCTGTTTTATGTCTATTTATGTATTATTATAAGTTAGTCAGGAGTACACCCTTGTTAAGTGGCAACACTAAGCTACGATCTGGGGCGCTAGCCATAGCGGCCCTTAAGGTGGGCATTCACAGTCAGTCCAACGCGCCAAATGGCGTGATGTACGTATGGTGTTCTGAAAGTCTTGAGATACTTAATAATACTAAGGCGAATGGTCGACGCGAGCACGTAGTTTGATTGTTTATGTTATGATATACGCAGTTGTCATTTGATTGCATTCAGTATTGCCGCAGATCATGTTCGAACAAGGTCTCTATAATGGCTTCGTGGACGACTATCGAATATCGCGCAATTTTGCGTTATAACTTTTTACGTGGATTAAGTCCAAAAAACTGTTTAGAAGAAATGAAGCCTTTACTTGGTGATGACTGTCCCTCTCGTGCAGCTGTCTACAGATGGTACAAACAGTTTGAGTGTGTATGTTATAACCTAGAAGACGACCCGCGTTCAGGACGACCGGCGGAAGCAGTTATTCCAGAAAATATTTCTGCAGTTAAAATTTAATTGAAACTGACCGGCGAATAACCTACCGGCAAATAGAGCCCTTACTGCAGATTGGCTCAGCAGCATTACATTCAATTATGCTCCATCATCTTATAGAAAAGTTTGTACTCTTTGGATTCCACATAAACTTACCGATGAACAAAAGGAACAGCGAGTTAAATGTTTAAAAAAATGATTGCAAAGTTTGAAAACGGAAAATCTAAAGACACGGGCGATGAAACGTGGCTTTATTATTACGTCGTGCCCACAAAGCAGCAAAATAAAATATGGGTGATAGAAGGCGTAGACTCTCCGACTGAAGTAAAAAAATCTAAGTCGATAAAAAAGATTGTGGTTTTTTCGGTATTCGGGGAATTATTGAACAAGTAGTTCTCCGTGAGCAGAAGACTGTAAACGCTGCTTGGTACACCACTGTCTGCCTTCTTCAACTTATTCTGGAATTCAAGAAGCTTCGTCTAAAGTCACAACACTGCACCTGGTATCTTCACCATGATAATGCTCTGGCACATCGTGCTGACGTTACATGCCAATTTTTGCGAGATGCTAGCTTGAAATTTCTTGACCATCCGCCTTACAGCTCAGACTTGGCGTCATGAGACTTTGGATTGTTTCCTTTCGTGAAAAGTAAATTGAAAGGGCAAAGATTTTGGGACGAAGAAGCTTTACTATTGGCCTGGGACAATATATATGCGGAAATTCCTGAACAGAAATGGAAAGACATTATTAGTGATTGGTTTATAATGTATGCAGAAGTGTGATTGTGGTGGCAATTATTTTGAACAACTGTGAAAAATAAAGTTAAATCTCAAGACTTTCAGAACACCCTACGTACATCCAAAATTTGATCATGAATGTTAAAAAAACTTTTTTACAAAAAAAAAAAACAACCGACCTCCAGAGAAAAACACGACAAAGTGAAAAATAACTTTAATTTCAGAAGTCTGTGTCTGGATCCGTATTTTAGGTTTTTGCCACCGACTAACTATACGGTACTAAGTATACGATTTTGGTATTTTTTTTTTGGTATGGTTTTTGATGGTATGATGTTCTCACATATAAATAGAAGCAACAAGAACAATGCACCCAGGATTTTTTAATAATTTTGATTGAAAAGAGTGTCCATGGAGTTTCTTGCCCATTCTTCTCCATAGAGATCTACGTTTCGGAATGGGCGACTAGCTTCAATTTTCTAACTGACTGACTCTTTAACAATTCAAAAGTGCCTGTAATTGGTTTAATGGAAATAAATGCTTTGAGTTTGAGTTTAGAGTTTGAGTTTGGTACCATTTTCATCAGCACTATTTATTTAAATTGGCTTCGTCATTGTCGCTTAACTTTCTTAATCGAGATATCTTATCGCCACCGTGAAATGCTTATCATTGAGGAGTTCCCGTGGCTATCTGTGGTCTTCTCCATCAGTTCCACTTCACCAAATGATACTTTCTGAATGCAAATGCTTGACTTGTTGTTGAAAATATCTAAATCACTATGTGTTTGCCTATAATATTTGAGGAGTTCCCTCAATTCCTCATGGATCCTGTCATCAGAACTGGACTTTGATAAAATGGGATTAATGTGGAAGTATGTGCTGTCAAATAAAAAAGAATTTTCCAAATCGGTTTATAAATGACGCAGTACTGAGGTAACAAACATTAAAAAAAAAAACATACAACCGAATTGATAACCTCCTCCTTTTTTTGAAGTCGGTTAAAAATCCGTTGGCGTGATGTAAAACTCTGGATGTCCAATCGCTCCATTTGACTTTAGTCGTTAGGAGTTTGGAGCCACGCCAAAAGGCGTTATCGTGAATGGTAGCGTCCGTCTCTTTCTTGCTTCTCAACCGACGCGGGACACGGACTAGGTTTTAAGTCATTAGTTTATGTTGTCCTTATTAGCTTAATTAGTCATTTGTGTACAAAATTTTATAGTTTAAATAGATTACGAGTGTGACAATTTATTAATATTTACTGTAAGTTGGAGTTTTATTATTTAATTTATTAATATTAGGTTGGAGTTGGAGTTTCACTTCCAGTCTTCGATCACAACTTCACCCTCAATACGCGTAAGAGGAGACAGATAGAATACCCTCCGCCTATGTATGTCCCCAAAAAGGAAAAGTGCGTGTTGACTTACACTGCATTTGATTCTAACTGCTTATATAGCCAAATAAGATAATATTCTCTTAGAAAAATTTTTGTACCTACGTTCTACCAAAATAGAACCATGCTTAAAATATTATGCATATTAATTAAGTAGGTATTTTTCCCTGATCTTGCTGTTATAAGATGTACAGAGAGATTTCCGAGCTTTAGAGGGATTATGAGAGTAAAGTCCATTCTTTGCACCCAAGAGTCTCGTCCTGATGAGTTAATGTTTCAAAAGAGCAACTCGTAATGTATCATTTTGTTGCTCTTAAATTTTTATAGGCGATTTTTAAATAACATAACGCCTGTTTTCCCGAAGGGTTGGGCATAGGTGTACGTAATAAATTCACACACACTTCAGTAGGTCCACCAGGTAAGTCCTGTGTAATATGGGGTGAGCCTATTTTCATCAATCGCACAAATCAAGACTCCGGGCTGCTACTGAGTTATTCCGGATGGAAACACGCAATAAGGTGTAGGTATTTTATAAAATTATTTATCGTCAATTTGTGAATAGTGTTCTCTTGAATTAAAACCTGCAATATTAATTATCTCAAGCAATTATTGCCACATAAAGAACCACAAGGCAAACATTAAACACCAAGTTTGAGTGTGCCATTTTCTGATTTTCCTGGCAGGAATGACCTAGTTCCGCTCGCTTTTACAACAAAGCAAAGGTTGTCTTTGTGGCTAATGTATGCGCTTTTCTTTAATGTTTTAACATCTCTTATGTGTTTTAAAATGTGCTTTATGATATGAAGCCAAAGCCAATATGTGGACGCGACGAGGTTGACAGTTAATTTTATTTATACCAACTTATATGAGGCTGGCGCAATGTGTCTTTTTCTATAATTCTCTATTAATCGTCATCTCGGTAGACACCCCCTTCCAGCCATATCATCTTTCACACAGTCCATCCATCGTTTCTTTGGTCTTCCCCCACGCTTAAAGACATTTATATTCATACTCAAAACTTTCCTCATTCCTCCGCATCACATGCCATCGATTTCCACACAACTCTTCAGTTACCGGTGCCACTTTCAGACTTCCTCTTATGCACTCATTTCGTATTCTATGCATTCGAGTAGCACCACACACCCTTCCTAGCATTCTTATCTCAGCTGCATGCAATTTCCTGTCATTCATCCCTTTTGTGGCCCAACATTCTGATCCATACAAGATTGCTATCTGATAGACCTGCTGGTCTACCCATTGTTTTACAAATCTTCCCCTTAAGTTTAGGGGGAATGCGGGAGTCTCAGATTGTTTTTGTGACCTGCCGCAATTTCATCCATCCAGTGTTCATTTTGAGCTTAACAATCTGATCTACTTCGCCATCGCTTTGCACGAGTGAACCGAGATACCAAAAGTCGGAGCAGGCCGGGAGAAGCGCACCATCAAGAGCTATGGCACCTTAATTTTATTTATATGAAGGTATTTAATGGGCAGTAGATATCAGCTCAACATTACGTGGTATTAAGTTAATCAAAGCATAAGCTCACTAAGTGATGCCTTATAGTGAGGTGGCCGAAGCAGTAGCCTGTCATGATTTCCAAATATTAATAAGATTTGTAGTGATTTTAGATACTAAATATAAAATTGAAAGTATGTGATTTGACTCAAATGATTTTTATATCAGTGTAGTCAGGAAGTTTAAAAGTATCTCATTTAGACAGACAGTTATCGTAAAAGTACTGGTTTTTTAACGAAAGGGAAATGGAAACATGATGTTTGGAGCGTGGCGCCTGTTTTGCTAAGTTAGTGATCTTCGAGCCTCGGAGCCAAAAGGTTATCTTTAAGAAGTCTAAAGTATATACTGTTAAATTGAGTAGTAAATAGTACCAAGTTTATATATATGTGTGAGAATATAAATACATCAATATTCGTACTGAAAAGGTTTATCATTTCACTTCAGAAGTGGGATAAAACCAAAAGGTAAGGTAAGGTAAAGGTTTAAACATGAATTGGTTGTAATTCATTTTATTTTTAAACACAGTTTATTGCTAAACGCTTACTTTTGAAAGACTTACCCGGAGGCTTATGGGAACTACTAAGTACCTACAAGGATTATTGTGTTTTCTTTTATATTACTATCATTTTATCGGCTACATGACTCTGCACATCAGGTCAGGGCAACTCTCTGATGATGTGTTGTGTTGTGTAGACTGTGTGTAATACTGTGTGTGGGTACGTGGCTAGGGCTACAATCTGGCGGTA
The DNA here is from genome assembly GCA_947568875.1 of Fissipunctia ypsillon. Taxonomy (NCBI): domain Eukaryota; kingdom Metazoa; phylum Arthropoda; class Insecta; order Lepidoptera; family Noctuidae; genus Fissipunctia; species Fissipunctia ypsillon. The sequence continues at coordinate 25,045,239 of OX387643.1, read as the reverse complement.
CCTTAGCGCGCGTTATATTGCACATACTGACCGGACGAATCGTGTGCTTGATCGGGGCGACTCCCCGATAGCACAGGATGTGTTTTGGTTGCCTAAATGAAACCAATAAACTTGATTTCGAGGCACTAGTGTGGGTGCCGCACATTAGGTCAGGGTAACTCTCGGTGTGCAATGAAGTACACATGTGTATGATATTTTGTTTGGGTCCGTGGCCAGAGCCACTCTCTGATAGCGCGGGATATGTGTTCAGCCAAAATAGTTCCTTGGAGTTATGATGACTATGTTCCCATATGCCTCTATAAGGATGAGAATGAGCAACATTTGAACATAATTATTTTATTTTATGATAATTTACAAGCAACACAAGGTAAGCGTAAATAAATTGTTGGTTATGATTATTTCTATCTTAGTATTGCCATGATATAAGAGAACTATGGTTGTTCACACTTGATAAATGATAAGTGAACTATGGTTTTTCACTCGGATGGTTATTATAGGGGGCGTACTTGGATTTTGAATGGATATGGTTTCTAATGGTTATTGAGTGAATCACTAGTCGACGGCTTGGGCGTACTTTGTGATTTCACTGGATTTTGAGTGAATATCCCTTCGGGGAAACAAGGCGTGATGTTATGTTATGTTATAAATAGATAAATTGATATTGTGATTGCCTATGTTAATTGATTGAGTTAACGAACTTAGCCAACACTTTATTTTTGCCTGGATTTATTTACATGAATTTTAGTCTCAAATGGATTTGAATTGTGGGTAAATGATAAATGGTTTTGTTTCTGTGGGTGGGCTTTTACAACCATTTTTACACGTTAATTATGTATTATGATACTTATCTACCGTCTTATTTTATGATAATTATGGTATTTAATGCCTGTTGTGCTGGATCATTGGGGCATTAATTGAGTTTAGCTAGCTTTGAATTCTGATATAGTTCTCTAAGCCCGACTCATGTGTAAATAATGTGAATGGATTACGCCTCAAGTTATTTTATGATAAGTGAGATACTTAATGCTTATTGTGCTGGATCACTGGGACATTAACTGAGTATAGTCTTTGGATTCTGAATAGACTTCTCTAAGCTCGACTCATGTGTAGAGATTGTGAATGGATTACGCCCCAAATAATGTGCATAAATAAAAAAAATAAATGCTGTTCGTGGGTAAGCGCACCTGAGAATTGTTGGATCGATTTGGCTATATTTTGTTATTTTTAAATTTTCAGGAAAATTTCGAAATGACTGATCGTGATTTTTCTAAGCATTTTGGATTTTAGTATCAACTCCAGACCTTATTGAAATTTTGACAGGACAACGTCTGTCGAACCAGCCAGTATGTAATGTTTTAGTGAAGTGTGATAATGACATCTGATGTCGAGCCCGATAAATGTAGTCGCAATAGTATTTTTGTGCTTTTGCTAACAATTTTCAAGTTTATTTTATTTTTATGAGTTCTGATATTTCAAGGATTACAGTGGGAACTAAAAATGTTACTGGTCGCCTGCCATAATAATTTTCTAGCCGGAGTTACTGTAAGTTTACTTTTGGTGATACTTCTAGTGATAGTTTTGTATGATATGGGTATTTAAATACTTTTGTTATTCAACTGTTCAATTGAGAGGGCTATACTAAGTCTAGTCTGTACTGGACATTTTTTTTATATATTAAAATAGTTCAATGACGTTACCTTTAGTGTTTTATCTTTCTGGGTAGGTCAGGTGCAATGAGTTTTAAGACTAACTGGCAGTTTCGAAAATTTTTCAGTATATGATTTAAACATTCACCCATAACTCGTAAATTCATATGATATAATTCATTCCGCTAAAGAAAGTTACATGTTGAACAGGACTTAAACAGGAATTTAGGTTTCAAAATGTAGAATTTTGCCAATATAACTCGCAACTTGTCATGGACTGAGAAAGTTTCAGCTAAAACGATTGTATACGAGGAGGGATCAAAATGTAGTGAGAATGACATACTCCTTGGTAAGAAAAAAAATAAATACTGGCAGGCATAGCTCAGATACATATTTGTAATATTAATAAAGAAAAAAATCTTCGATTCTCATATGTTTTTTTCTGAATGTAGTCATTTGTTTGCTTCGTGTCGGAACGTGTTCTCGAAAATGGAGAAAAACGAAGTGCGAGCTGTTATCAAATACCTCTGTTTAAAAAAGTTAACGACGCAAGAGATTCATTGCGATTTGGAGGCAACATTAGGAGAGTCTGCTCCGCCGTATTCCACTGTCGCAAGGTAGGCTTCTCAATTTCGAGTAGGGAGAATGAGCACGGAAGACGAACATCGTTGTGGCCGTCCATCGACGTCAGTCACCCAAGAAAATATTGCGAAAGTCGAGAAAATTGTATTGAGCGATCGAAGAGTTACCATCCGATACTTAATTCAAGAAACGGGCATTTCATATGGAAGTATTCAATCCAATTATCCAGAAACTAAATTCAAAATTTAACGTGTGGTATTTAGACGATGGAACTCTAGGAGGTGATGCAGACACCGTTTTGAAAGACCTACAACTTCTCAAACAGGAATTTAAATCTATTGGCTTGGATCACCCCTCAAAATGTGAAATCTATCTTCCTGACATTACTGACAGACAATTGACTCTAGATAAATTTAATGCAATAGCCCCACAAATTAAAATTTTAGAAAAAAATTCACTGCACCTCCTAGGTTCCCCAATTTTAGAAGACAGCTTTTCTCCTTTTATCGACGAAAAAATCAAAAACTTTAACGACGTTTCGGACAGACTCTCCAAAATTAATTTACATTCGGCATTCACCCTGATTAGATACTGTTGTTTTGGCCCAAATTTTATATATTTTCTACGTTCTTCCCCTTTATGGAAGCAGCCACATCTGTTGGACAAAATTGACCAAATTATCCGCAGCAAGCTAACATCTATTTTAAACGAAGCCTTCGACGACCGAGCGTGGCTTCAAGCCACACTACCCATCCGTTTTGGCGGCCTCGGCGTCCGCAAAATTACCAGTATTAGCTTACTGGCGTTCCTGTCCTCTGTCCACAGCACTGAAAAGTTGACCGGAAAAATTTTAGCTCCATCCCTGGTTGACTCTGAAGTGCCATGCTTGAGTGATGCGGTGAACGCCTGGATAGCGGCTTGCCCGGATACAGATCGGCCCGTGAACCCATCTTCCCAGAGACAGTGGGATGAGCCGCTCTGCAGGTTGGTGCGGAATAATCTTATCAATACGTCCACCAATACTGCTGAGCGTGCCCGCCTGCTGGCTGTGGGTGAATGGGAGTCGGGCCTCTGGCTTCAAGCACTACCGTCACCCAACATAGGCACTTTGCTGGGTGACTCCACCTTCCGGCTCGCTACCTGACTGCGTCTGGGCGCTCCTTGCGGGGCTCCACATCGCTGCCAGTGCGGTGAAGCCGTCGACTGCCTCGGACATCATGGCCTGTCTTGTAGTAAGAGCGCAGGCCGGATAGCACGGCATGCCAGCATTAATGACATTATCCGTCGTGCTCTTGTCACCGCGGGTGCCAGCTGTTTTAGAACCCAACGGCTTGGCACGCGACGATGGCAAGAGACCAGACGGAATGACCATAATGCCTTGGAAGTTAGGCAGGCCTTTGGTGTGGGATGCAACATGTGTCGACACCCTTGTGCCATCCCATCTTCCTAGTACGGCGGGCTGTGCTGGGGCGGCTGCTGCAGGTGCGGAAAACCTCAAACGGCGAAAATATTCCAATCTTTTTGGGAGTTATATGTTCGAGCCGTTTGGGGTTGAAACACTAGGGCCATGGGGTCCGAGTGCCCACTTGGTTTTCCGAGACATCGCCAAGCGGTTGGTCGACTCTTCACATGACCAAAGGGCTGGTCTATTCTTTGGCCAAAGAATCAGCATCGCCATACAACGAGGCAATGCTGCCAGCCTTTTGGGCACTTTTCCTGTTGACAGCGATGCGGACGAATTTTTTGATGCTCTATGATTATATATATATATATATATATTTTTTTTTTACATTTGTACATATTATAATTATTATTTTAAGTCTGTTAGCTTGTATATTATGTAAATATTTTGTTCGTATTAAATTAGTTATGTCCTTTTAAATAATTATTATGTTACTTCCTTATTTTGTTGTCTTTTTATTATATTTTTATATAATTTACGTGTACGGTTGTCAGGATCGGATGAGTTGTTAAAGCGCTTGTGTAAAATAATACCAATCAATTATAAATCTGGCTTATTTCCATAAATTATGTTCATTTCTGGCATTGGGTATTTTGTACTGTTACAATATGGGTTTGTTCGCTAGTAACATTTGTGTGGATTTGTATGTATACTATAATATTTTACACTAATATCAAAATTTGTTGTATAAAGAAAAAGAAAGCATTATTCCGTGATTTATTCGGCTGGACATTTATGTAGATCTGTATTTGTTTTGCATTAGTTAATTGTAAATAGAAAAAGAAAGGATTGTTCCGTAATTAATTCAGTTGTTAACATTTTCGTTTAAAAAGGACAATTTTATATATCGATGAAGAATAGATTATTTCGTGTGGATTTTTTTTATGTTACCCTCATTGCTTGACTGTGAGAGATTCTTGGATATTCGAACTCGCTGACAGCTGCTGACCATGGTCTTGTTATTGTTATAAGTAATTTATTTTACTTCATTGGTCTTAGTTTATCATTTGTGATTTCAAGTTATATGTAAGCGGGTTTGCCCTTCATGCCTGGCGGCTTTTATTTAGATATAAATTTCTGTTTTCGATGTTTTGTTTAGTTTTTATATTGGCGTGTGCTAGCTTACATATTATGATAAATCGTTTTATTTAATGTTTTGGTGTTGCTTAATGTAAATTATTTAGCATACATTGTATAGAATCAAGTTCATCTAACTAAACAGACAGATATGCCGCTGGGAAGTTTGTTGCGCCACTTCTTCTTCCCAGCTAAAGCACTAGGAAGTGGTGAAGGGCGGGGGTTTTGGGGGACTGTCTTATGTAATTTTGACGTTCGATAATTGCTGATTCTCAGTATAGTTTGTATAAATGACTTTCGATTTTGATTTTGAACAATCTTGTTCGTGTCTTCTAGTTAAAAGTGACCTAACACAAGAATGTCATGATTTATTTAAAATTTGTGATTGTAGTGTTTGTGCCAGGTGTATCAATAAGATTTGTAGTGATTTTAAATACTAAATATAAAATTGAAAGTATGTGATTTGATTCAAATGATTTTTATTTCAGTGTAGTCAGGAAGTTTAAAAGTATCTCATTTAGACAGACAGTTATCGTAAAAGTACTGGTTTTTTAACGAAAGGGAAATGGAAACATGATGTTTGGAGCGTGGCGCCTGTTTTGCTAAGTTAGTGATCATCGAGCCTCGGAGGCAAAAGGTTATCTTTAAGAAGTCTAAAGTATATACTGTTAAATTGAGTAATAAATAGTACCAAGTTTATATATATATGTGTGAGAATATAAATACAGCAATATTCGTACTGAAAAGGTTTATCATTTCAAGCCTATCTACTAGAAAATAATTTCGACAAATGGTTAACTATCTTAGAAACTATCCATCACATGTAGGTAGTTCGAACTACTTGGCAGCCTGTAGCAGCCGACATTCTTCTTGATTCTCGTCGCCTCTCATCCAGCTGACTCGTGGAGATCATGGCTGTATACTACTATTATAAATATGAAAGTAACTCTGTCTGTCTCCTCTTCACACTTTAAAGGACTTCGATGAAGGCACACAGATAGACCATGACGTGGGTTAGTACATATGATTTTTATCTTGGTACTGCGTTACCGTGGGATAATTTCCGCCGTCCATGCGGGCGAAGCCACGGGTAAAAGTTTAGTTGGTATAAAGCAAGCGTGCACTGCCTAAATGCAATCTAAGGTCTCCGGCACTTTATTCGTTATTGTGCAAGCGACATGCGCCATGCGACGTGCACCAGTCTAGAGACATTTCTTCATTTCATTTTCAGTTTCGTCGTATGTATGTTAATTAAGAGGCAGCCGAGTTGGCCACCGTTGTACCACAACTTAACCGGTTCCGGTTCCAGATTTTTGATACCCGGTTTTAGGAGCTGTTGGAACCGGTTCCAGCCGGTTTCGACTGGTAAAACTGTACGTTATATATGATCACATAAATCACAGAGAAACTGAAAGGATTTTATTTTTTTATATTTGAGATAGGTTTGCTCTTGACTCTAGTCTAGGTCAGAGATGACAGAGACAAAGTCGACGATGGAGCGAGCTTACCCAGAAGAAGCCTGTTCACTCTCACTTTACGACGACACGACGTTATTACGAGATATGAAATAAAAAACTTGGTAAATTATATCAAATCACCATTTATTTGGTCTCCCAGTCACTCTAGCTTGCTAACCAGTCATTGTTATAATATTAAAAAACAGGAATAATAAAGCAACTCTAAAATATATATTTATCTTAAACAAATCAGACTAGACAGTAGTATTCTTAACACGCTTTTATTAGCTTTACTTGTAACTAACTAACAATGTAAAAAAATCTTGGAAGTAAATTTTAACCTTCTTATCATTGTCGTATCGAAATGAAACTTTGGATGTTTATGTAGTTCGGATGACAATATTATAATTTGGTATCTTGGAGCTGATCTGATGATGGAGCCAGGAGGTGGATAGTGGAACTCTTCAGTAGCTACTAGTAAACCCATCGAGTTTGGGCTCATAATTATTATTCGTTTTTATGAAACTTTGTATGTATTATGTAGTTCGGATGACAATATTATAATATGGTCTCTTGGAGCTCATCTGATGATGGAGCCAGGAGGTGGATAGTAGAACTCTTCTATGGCTTCTAATAAACCCCTCGAGATTGGGCTTGGTAACGAGGTTTTTTAAACTACACATTTTTATTTACAATAATTTTAGTACCTACTTTATTGCAAGTTTTACATTTGCCAGTAGTTTTGTCTTTTGCACGAAGAAAATGTCGCCAAATAGGTGCATTACAAAACTATCGCATCGTTACTTGTCGCACTTGAGACCTTCTTCTATTTAGGCATTTCACACACACATACACACCGTATATTGCACTCTTTCATCACGAACCAAACAGAGAAAACTGGCCAAGTGCGTGTCAAACCACGCACAATGTAGGGTTCTGTAGTTGGGATGAGTTTATCCCAAGAACAAACTTAACACTGTAGTTGAAAAACATGTTCTCTCATAGATTCCAACTGCTAATGTAAGTTGGTCGAGTATTACTCGTTAACTTGTAAAGCCTACTTAGCTGTGATAGTTTTCCTTTTAACTTCGTTGTACTACTACCGTAAATTTTTTCACATATCAAAAACTAACCGTTTAACTGGCAGGGGGGGAGGGGACACTTGACTCTAACAAAAATTAGCACTATAAAGCTCAATATTTCAGAAACAGATCCTTTAATCGGAAAATTGTTTTCACAAACCTGCAATATTTTTGAAAGACCTTTTTAACAATACTCCACACCATGGGGTAGACGAGAAAAAAAAACATCCCCGTTACGTTTACAGCAGTTACCCTAAAAAAAATATTTTTCATGATTTTATTTTACCACTTTGACGGCGTAGGTAATTAATATGTATATCTATGCCAAATTATAGCTTTCTAGTACTAAGTCACTGAGCTAAGCTGCGGACGGACGGACGGACGGACGGACATGGCGAAACTATAAAGGTTCCTTGTTGACTACGAAACCCTAAAAAGCGCAGTTTAAGGTCATCACCATAGGCCTATCACGGCACGCAGTCTTTTCCTGATTATACTAATGAGAAAAAGACAGCGAATATTTTAAACATAAAAGTTGAGGGTAGATTTGAAACAAAATCAATTTTCTGTCTGTAGTTAGAATGGTATGACGTTGTTGATTGGTGAACTTAGTTACGAGCGTTCGTGTTATTGATATTAGAGGTGTTAAGTTTGAAGATTTTTATTGAAAATACCAGAAAATATAAATATTGAAGCCCGGGCGAACATTGTAGTCTTGCATAACAATGGATGTAATACAGGGTGTTTGGTAGATGAGTGCAAAGCCTGAAGGGGGTGATATCTTAGACCATTTAGAAATTTAGAACTTATTAAGCTAAACTTGTCTTTGACGAAGTCTGTTCCTTGTTTTTTTTTTTGAAACTCTAAGGTTTTTAACAATAACATCAATTTTTTTTTCAATTAATTGTTAATAGTGTCCAGTAAAACCTGTTATGTTATTATTTTTTATTTATGTAATGTGTAATTACTCAAACCGTGCCTCGGAAAGCACGTTAAGCCGTTGGTCCCGGCTGTCATTCGTGTATCTTTGACAGTCGTTACGGGTCGTCAGAAGTCCGAAAGTCTGACAACCAGTCTTACCAAGGGGTATCGTATTACCCAGTAACTGGGTTGTGGAGGTCAGATAGGCAGTCGCTCCATGTAAAATACTGGTATTCAGCTGCATCCGGTTAGACTGGAAGCCGACCCCAACATAGTTGGGAAAAGGCTAGGCAGATGATGATGATGTAATTACTCAAACAAAATAATTCCCAAGCATCTGTGTCATCAGAGAAACATTCTACGCCATATTCAAGTTTAAGAAACTTTTAAAAATCAAGAAAATTTTTTGTTTACGGCATAATAAAAAAATTTTAAATAGCCTCAGTTATTCAAACCTTTTTAAAACATGCTTGGTTATTGCCCTTTCTTTTGAGGTACTATTTACGCAGATATGTCATTAGCTAATGGAATTAGGATGTGGACAAAGCAAATTGAGTAGGAAAATTGTTATTTTTGAACAGATCAATAAAACAACATTTTTGTTAAAATAATTTATTGTGTAGTAACCAAGCAGGACTATTCACCTAAGTGTGTCTGGCCCAGTTCTCGAAATTGACCACTTCGCGTTGTAATGGGATCGATCTACTATTACTGACTGGACTATTCTTGCCAATAAGCTATATAGTGGTGATAGATCGATTAGCGCGCCGCGCAATGATTGTCGATGTTACCGTTCCGCCTGAATGGTAACATCGACAATCGTGAAAGCCGCGAAAGGGAAACAAATCAGATATCTCGACTTAACACACGGAGTTGCCGACATGTGGAATGTGGACTCGGCCATCATAGTGCCGATTATTGTAGCAGCCATCGGACCAGTCTGATGGCCAAGAATCTCATCCAAAATCTCTCTGGCTCTCGTTAGGCGGCTAATCAAGCGTCTCATTCGGAAGGCTGTTTTCTTCGTGATGGCACCCGTTGTGAGGATGTCCCTGTGTCTGGAGCCCTTACCACTAGTAACTTGTACGTGGCATTGGTGGTAGATCTATAGTTTTATATTTTTAAATCGAGATGAGCGGACGACATTTTTGCCATCCGACCATCACGAGTAGAACCCGGATGAAGTTGGCACAGGAGCTTGAGGTTTGGCACAAACGAAGAGAGGCCAGTGCCCAGGAGTGGGTGAAGTCAGGTCAGGCTGTGGATGATGACAATGATGAAATGTAAAAATAGCGTTTTTTTCATGATAGTACTCTATTGGAAAGCTAATCAAAATCTAGAAAAATGATTATAAGAGATAAAAATAGTAACAAAACGCGCGAAGGCGCCTGATAAATAATATTCCTCATCGACGATGTATTCTCACCTGTCATTACCGAACATAATGATTCCGCCGGTGCGCCGCGGAGCGTCACTTTAACGGCACGCTGCGTAAGCGATGACGCGACGCTTATCAGCGGTTATCACCCCGCGAGCCTCGCACCTCGTGCTCGTCCAGTCGCGCGTCCACGCTTGTCTCAAGCGCACGTCGATCCGCGCACCGCGCAGCCCCGCTTCGCTCGCTCCCGTAACCACACAACATCCGTAAGTGTCAAGCCCCACATAACTCCGCTCATAACCCCGCGGCACTTGGACAACTCAACATCTAATTAAACTAGACTAAACAAATGGTGTTCAGCTCTCTGATTACTTTTAACTGTTTATAGGTAGAATTTAATATTACTCGTCGTGACCGCACTGTTACTTCAAAATTTTCGGGGAAAATTGGATTTTTTTCTTAAGTTTACACGTGAGTCACTGGAAACGCACCAACTCACCAAGGCCACATCATCCTAAAGCAAATTTGTCGGTCTTAGTGTATCAGCTTGGATATTGTTATCGCGTTAGATGCCTCTGCCTCCGATGGCCGAGACTGCTATCGTTTGCCGTGAAATCCGTAGTTTTTCGTCACAATTTCGTAAATGTCAAACATTGGTTGTGACAGAACCATGGAGCGGTGTGCAGTTATACGGGCGCCACTCAACTGAAAGTGTTTACTGCAACTATGGTTGCTTTATGAAGATGACGTCACGGGGCACTGCAGGCAATATTCTAATAGTGAAGTTAAGAAGATTTTCGTGAGGTTGGTTTCCAGTGGCAAGAATTTTCGTGAGTGAGATAAATGCGAGTCTGCGATACGGCGAGCCTTTATAAACACAGTGTTGTGTTTGCTAGTTAGCTATGTGGGTAGTTGCTATCCGACACTGAGACGATTCTCACGCTTACAGGAATCCATTTGTTGTACGAGTACATAACTGTTGTCTTTACACTTTTAACACCATAATGTGAGGTTAATGTGTCGTTTAAAATCGTATTACAGCCGATTTTCATGAGGAGTGGCAGTTGTTATTGTGCTATTAGTAATAGTAATAGTCTATTGTGTTGGCTGTTCATTAGTTTGTAGTGTCGTGATTGTCACTACACCGTTCAAAAGGTTTCTATGAATACGGCCGGCGGCGTATGAGTTTCTCGGTAGATCTCGTGTAAGCTGAAATGACACGCCCCACTATAGCATTTACTGTAGTGTACGTAGGTATATGCGTCATTTCAGCTTGATGAGCACTACAAAGAAGTTTTACTTTAGATGAAGACTTCCTAGTTTTTAGGAATCTATTGATGATGATGAATAAACTCATTAGTGTTATGCAGCGATGAATAATATTAAACAGTAATATTAAATAAAATTTCCTAGTCCTTCAACTAAAGAGCCTTGTTTACATACAAATGTAAACAAACAAACATATTATATTTTACTAGTCTTACATATAACTGACTGTAAGGCGACGACGGAGACGAAACCGCATGGGTCGGGGGGGGGGAGGGGGGCAAGGTCCATTACTTTACGATTGGTTCACTAGAACAGCTGTTTTTATTCAACAATTAAAAGGTTATGATCAATAATATTAACCGATTCATTCTACGATTTTAGATTTTACAACCTGATAAAGACATCAACTTAAAATATTTCATGATCATTTCTTAAAATATATCAGCGACAGAAAATATAATATTGCCCAAAGTGTAACATTATGTATTCTGTGCCCAAAGCTAAAAGCAACTTTCTTTCTATCAATCATCATTTTCCGTAAGCGTTTTCAAAGTCAAAGTATTTATTTGTTAAAGTTATGTGAACAAAATGGGTGTTATAAATAAAATAGGTACAGAGATCTCTATGTTTTGCCGTTAACGGTGTACAAAAATATCAATTATGAAATTACAAGTCAACAGAAATTTGTTAAAATTAAACCGAAAAGAAAAATCAAAGCTAAATTATATTCTAAAACAAAGTTAACAATATTGCAAAAAAAATCTTTCGAACTTTTTTCTTCGAACGTTCTTTATCAAAAAGTTTACAGAAAATGTCTTAATCATTAAGGTTATAAACACGACCTCAAACTACAAACGAAGGTACACTGAGGAACACTGAGCAACTTTTAAAAGTAATTTTCTCCTACTATATTGATTATAATTTTATGTTATTACGAACATAGTATTTTGAAACCCATACTATTTCGAAAGAGGTCTTATCTCAAAGTTGCAATTGTAATTCCACGAGAAAATCACTTTTGAATTGTGCTAAGTATATACATATTAGTGCTCGTGACTGTACATGGCGATCGTCTTGCCAAACATTCTGTAGTCCTCTAAGAAGTGGTGCGTGTACAGGAGACACACGTGCATTAGATCGATTTCACTTTAAGTGTCTCCGCGATATCTTAAACATCAAATGGTCCGGCCGTGTTAGAAACACGAATGTCCTACGAAGGGCTAATGTTTGCGGAATTCTGTCTAATGCGTCGTCAGCTACGCTGGTCTGGACACGTTGTGAGGATGCCTGACGAGAGGGTAGCTAAGCGCATCTTCTTTTCTGAACTTAAGGACGGCAAGCGAAAACCAGGCGGCCAGTTCCTCAGATACAAAGACGTTCAGAAAAGACATATGAAAAGATGCAAAATAGACCCCCTCTCATTGGGAGGAGTTGGCAAAGGGTAGACCTGTTTGGAGGCGTTTGGTAAAACAAATGTTTATGACTTTGAAGACCAGCGGAAGGGATATCTCGACAGTAGGCGAGATCACCTCAAGAGTAAACCACCCACCCTCCAACATACGTACAATACCATTACCACCGCATTCTAACGTGTCCGCACTGTGCACGTACCTTTACTGTCAAAGATAGTTTACATAAGCCAAATCAGCGCATACGCCCGTAACCTTTAGTCGTCGGAAACAAAAATAGTCACCGTAGCCGAAATCGGCATGGGATATATACACATAACTTTTCTTCAGTTAAGTTAGTGAAGATCTTATGAAACGTCATAAATCCGATAACATAGTTTTTGGTAAAACATTTTTCGTGATATGTGGGTGCACTATAATAGGTAAACTCTTTGGGGATTACAAGGCGTGATGTTATGTTATGTTAAGTTATTATTCGTGAGAAATGTCTCAAAAGTTTGATCAGTAACCTAAGGAAATCTGTCATGATCACTTGCAGGTCTTCTGATATGTTTGGATCAGTAACCTAAAGAAATCTGTCATGATCACCTGCCAGTCTTCTGATATGTTTTGATGAGTAACCTAAGGAAATCGGTCATGATCACATGCAGGTCTTCTAATATGTTTTGATCTGTGACCTAAAGAAATTGGTCATGATCACCTGCAGGTCTTCTGATATGTTTTGCAGCATTATTTTAACCTCAACTAGATAAAACTTCCCACCAAACACGAAACTAGACTAGGTAGACTTTACCTTTGAGGAAGCCTTTGGAGACTTAATCCACATTCTGAAATGCTTTTAAGGTATATGTCCACTCACAGTATATTCAGACAGTTCTTTTTCGTGGCTATAACCACACAATGACACAGACACACAATGACAATCAATCAATGACATAATGACACATCGCCATGCTAGACGTTAAAAATCTTTCTACAATCTGTCATTTAGTTTAATCTTCCGTTAACAAAACCCGTTTCTATGGTGGTCATGCCACGCGTGCAGGGACCATATTACAGAGTCAGTTTGAAAGTAGCGTCTGTGACAGAAGGAATGAGAAACATGTGACACTAAAAAAAATATAAACGTAAGAAAACAGGCAGACTGAAGAAAAGATGGATGAACTGTGTGAATGATGATATGGCTAGGAAGGACAAAGAGGACACGCTGTGACGACTACCATTGAGCTGGCATAACGGCCGAAGGATGAGGTTGTCGTCGTCCTCTACGACTAGATATTACTAAATGTTGTATAGTACGCTACAAGTCTGCTGCACGTCTAATCGGTTTCAGTCTTTATCAGGATTAGTCGACGAGCCGATAACGGGCGGTAGTTGTCGTGATAATGGATTACTGATGGACACGCATCTTCTTACTATCTCATAACTGATAAGCATTTGATATTCAGTGATGGTTCCCGGCGAAATTCTGTGAAAATTTATACAGCATCATCATCCTCGCGCCCTCATACCAATTTCTTTCTTGTTGGCATGGCACTACATTTTCTTCCATATTATTACTTTTTCGCTATTCATAAAACATTAGATATAACCTTAAAACCCATCGATTAAGTACCGTACGTTGGTAGCCAAGTAAATGAAACCGAGTAATTCATTCATATCTAATAAAGTCAGTAAAATGACTTGTCATCATTTATCTCGGTTTCTAAGATAGTTTATCAGCAGGTACTCGTAGTAATGTCATTCAAATCGGTTTCACTTACAAGTATTTGTTGATTATCTCAAACTATAGTTTGATGATATCAGTATCCGTCTTTTGTATGTAAACATGTTCGAAACAAGTAATTTCTTTTCTAGCTTTTGTTTATTCCTTAATTTGTTCAAGCAGGTAATAATACTTGGCTTTTCCATCAGCAAATTCTCGCCGGGGAGTTTGGATTTCGTAACATAACATCACGATTGTATTCCCCAAATGATAAGCGGTGTACCTGCGTACACCCATATTACGCCAGTTATATTTTTAAGTCACATGTAATAGGGGCGAGCCCATTTCTATCTATAAAAGTGTTTGTATAAACCTACTTACAGGAATAAAATCATTTATCAATTGGGCACAAATCCAGACTCCGGGCTACTGAGAACTTTCTGATAGATTTGTTTCCGGTAAATCACAGTGTAGGCTCACCCCTATTACATGGGATAAACATATCTGTCGGAATGCGCTCATATTCTTAACATCTTTTCCTACTCTTCGGGGAACACAGGCGTGATGAAATTAATTTGCTACAAGCAATGAAGCCGTATTGAATAATTAACAAAAATTTGGTAAAAGCCTGTAGCTTCAAGCGTCATATTAGCATGTTGTGCTCGATGTATTCCTCGGTACGTGTGCTCTGTTCCCTGGAGAGGTACCTCACGCGATGCTCTGTATGTCGTCTTTACATTTCAAGACTTAGACATTTTTGCCTTGATTAAGTTTTCTTCTGTCCCCGGAGATTCTTCGCCATGCGATATTAACGTTACTAAACCTTGAAAAGACCAGCCTTTTGCAACATTTTTACCTACACTTGAGAGATGAAAATATATGACAATGTATTAATTTGAGACCGACTGAAGTTTCAGTGTCAATTTCGGCCAGTTTCGGGCAAAAATCTGGCTTCGACCGCAGTTTTAGTCTTGGCCGAAAAGTGGCCAAAATTTCGGCTCAACAGAAATTAGTGTTTAGTTGTGTTGTGATAGAGACAACTAAAGGAGAATCGTCACGGATCCATGAAATAGTCATATTTAAATGTATTTTTAGTGCTTTGACCCGAAGTTATTTCTTGAGTGTTGTTATTATGTCAAAGTTAAGTTACACATTATTATGATGCCCAAGTAATACTTTCTTTATTTTAGAGAATGTTCCTAAAATTGTAATAAACAGCTGGCGATGCCCAAATCCGAATTATTATCGATTGAGTTTCAATGTCACGCGACCGGTAATAGGCTGAGCAGTCAGCTGGCTCTTTCGTAACGCGGTCGTGACGGTCACTGATTAATTTCTTACTTATCTACTAAAAATAGTGTTCCTACTTGAATGTTAGTTTAACGGCGATAGCTCAACGGTGAGATCGAGGGATCTAGAATCGATGCCAACTTGTCGCACTATTGACGTGAACCTACTTCTAGCACAATACACATAATATACTTTTAATGACTTGTAACTCCGGAGCCAAACCTAATACTGCATTTTTTGTAAACATTCAAGTGCCGTGATTCTTTCCACAAGATCAAAACACAGGTAAAAATTCTAATATTAATATTTGACTTCATACCGAAGGAAAATTGACACTTTTTCGATACTCAGGTACATGTGTGCGGGTACATAAATAATTAGCTATCAAAATTTTGCTGTTTACCATTATAAATACCCACATTTCTTACGAGGTTACCCAAATATAGATTTCCGTCATCTTTGTAAGTATTAACTATTTTAGAAGCTAGAACATTCGAAATTGAGTTTTATTATTACTGTTTAAAGAATCATTGTCACTGCTTTATAATTAATTAGTGGATAAAACATATCTATAGGTACATCTAATATAACATCTATAAACAAGGTGTAACATAATTAACGCACAACCTCTTAAGGGGTCATTGTACTCATAATTATAAACAACTTTTACTATGGGACCAAACCTGAAATCGCGAAAAAGAATCAGCTGCTCCCTACATTTATGTTCGCATAACTCGTCAAAATGTAGGAAACAGCAGATTTTTTTCGCGATTTCAGGTTTGGTCCCATAATAAAAGTTGTTCATAATGATGATTACAATGACCCCTTAAGAGGTTGTGCGTTATTTATGTTACATCTTGTATATAGATCCTGAGAAAAGTCCTGACTGACTCATCAATGCCCAGCCCAAACCCTTAGACGTAGAAAGCTGAAATTTTGCACAGAGCAACGAATAAAGAAGGATTTTTTGAAATTCAACCCCTAAGGGAGTAAAATAGGGGTTGAAAATTTGTATGGAAAATCGTCGTTTTTGTAGTTTAAACTATTAAAGTTGGTATTTAGCATTCTGGTTAAAAATTAAAAACCACTTGTTTCAGCGTTTTTGGAAAATCATCCCCTAAGGAGGGAAAATAGGGGATCAAAGTTTGTAAGGAAGAAATTGGTATTAAGCTTTTTGTTTAGAAATTACGAATGACGTGTTTTGGCATTTTCGCAAAGTCCCCTACCTATCCCCTAGAGGGTTAAAAATCCTTACTAACTCATCATCGGTCAGCCCGACTTTCGCCATCGCCAAAGACACTTTTGTAGGTAATTTAGAGAACAATAAGAACTTTACTGCGATACCATATAAGCAGTGCAAGAATACATTGTTTACATGGATTAACACAAAGGGTACTTTTAATCCCGGTAGTACGTTCCCGTGGGATATTTTCCGTCATCCACGCGGGCGAAGCCGCGGTCAGAAGCTAGTTACAAATAAGTAATCAGCTTGTATTTTGGACGCAGGCCTTTTCATATTAACGAGTAGGTATTGACGAACCTAACTACATTTAAATTACAATATGTTCAAAATCATTAACCTATTTCATAAAGAAACCTACTTCTAAAGCCACCAGCAAAACTGTTTATTTACAGATAATATATAATCTTACATAACACTAATAACACTAGTGCTCTAATAGTAATAACTCGGTACAGGAAACACCTAACAACATTACCCATCATATTTATTATAGAGATGCATGTCGCTATCCTCAACACAACTGCCTATTATCAATAAAATCAACAACATAATGCCTCATCGATGTCACATTTATTGAACCAGGAGCTAGACCACCACCTGTCAAAGCAGTATTATTGTTATCTTACTTCAGTGTGGGAAAGAGATGGAGCTAGACGTCCTGTATAGCTCCATCTCTTTCTCACACTGAAGTAACATTAAAATAATACTGCTTTAAGAGGTGGTGGTTGGCCCCCAGTACGTATACAGGGTGTGGCGTAAATAGTGGTCCAACGTTAAGGAGTCGATACACCGTATATTCAGCTATCACATACCACAATTTGAAACGTTTTTTCCATAGATCTCAGAATAAAATAATTTTCTATTCTTTTTAAAAAAATGTACACCTTGCTTTACTAATGTGGCTGTAGTTTCTAATAAAGATTTTATTTTATCATATTTTTTCCTGATTATAACTGTGGAATACATGTGCAAGTAATTTTGTAAATGTAATTTTATAGGTAATAAAGAAAAATGTGTTTATTTCAAAATATAACTCAAATGTCTAGAAAATTGTGTGACTTGAGGTGCGAATGGTGTAACAAAAATGTACGACACTGTCGGTGCCCATTATTTTAAAAACTTGTTCAATTAATAATCTTATTTAAAATAAGTACTTACTTAGGTATTAATGTAAAATTAGGATTTGCATGCCCTAAACAGGCAAAATATGGACTGTACGTTAAACCACCATTTTTTTACAACTGGTAACACCTGTATTTTCTGCAAATAAATGTTTCTTATTCTTATTCTAAAATAGTATAATAATAGCTGACTAATTTAAACAAAAGTTGTAGCCATTTTCTATTCAAAAAGAGCTAAATTGTACAGCCCAATTAGTATAACAAGGTGTAAAACTTTCAAAAAAGAATAATAATATTTTATTCTGAGATCTATGGAAAAAACGTTTCAAATTGTGGTATGTGACAGCTGAATATACGGTGTATCGACCGCTTAACGTTGGACCACTATTTACGCCACACCCTGTATATTAGGCCGCCATGTTTAACTGCAGTCTCAACAAGTGTATATATTAACGTAATTAGCTGACTTGAAAAGAAAAAATGACAAGCAGATTTGTTTTTGTAACCGTGACTTACAATTATTGGTGGACGGTGACGTATTCGGTTATTGGCCAATCAGTGGCTTGTTAAGTAGGTAATGGTTTAAGTTTTGGCGGGATTGTTTAAATGCATCTGTGTTAAAAGTAAAGAATTTGAAGCAAGTTTCTAACGACCGGTGATTCTATTGTCTGGTATACAACGACTGGGCTATTCAGTTTACTTGACAGCACAGTTTGTAAGACAGCTGTTCCGTGCTTATGCATAAAGTAGGGATGTATGTCTGTAGAAATATCCGAAGAACAATAGTGCGTGGTCCTGATGATTCATTGAATCACATTGACACCTTCAAGTGTTCATGAAGAGATTTTTAAGTCTGTTGTTAAATAATTACCGGTTTGTTTTGATTTTTGTTGTAATAGTTATGTGGAAGAAATTCTATGGTTTTTCATAAAGTTTATGATATTACGAGAGAAGAAGAAACTTGTAATGATAGATACAGTCAGGGTAATTAATTAATTGCTAGATATAATAGAATAGAATAGATTACTCTTTATTGTACACCATAAACATTATAGATATAAATGTAGAAATTTTATACATAGGGTGACACAAACGGCGGTCATCACTAAAAGCGAACTTTTACAGACAACCTTTGGATGGATTAAGGGAGAAGGAGAGATAGTACAGCGGTGCACCAGTTATACATACAAAATATAGATTTAGATTTTTTTTTTTCAAATTGACTACAATTAATTTCCCCGACAACCGCTACCTAGGTACTTCAATTCTAAGTTCTTACCAACAACAGGAACTTATCATAAGGTATGCAAACGGAACTGCGTCTACAAATAAACCATTTCAATTCACCGTGTGTGCAGTACCTACACTTAGTTACATTCAGTTATAAAATTAGCAAATGACGAATTCATACATTTCGCTCCTCAATTGTGGCACACAAAAGAAATGCTCAGAAGGTCAGTTTCACACGTTTAGGAACATGTTTTTTTTTTCGTTTATTTGCCAGACAAGTATGAATCAATCAAATCAAAATATTTTATTTCACATAAACCTACACGGGCACTTATGAAATGTCTAAAGCACGGTTCCCATTGGTCCTTTCCTATAAAGAAGAGCCGGTAAGAAACTCCAAGGTTACTCTTTTACAATGTTTTCAAATTACAATGTTAAAAGGTGGACCGGAGGACAGTGTAGGCCTGTCAACAAGTAACAGGTACCAATATAGAAAATGGGTTACAAATCTACAGTCTATTCAGGTTACTTAACCGAAAGTTATGACACGAAACTATGAACATGACAAGTTATTACACTCATCAGTATCTAATTCACGAATAGTGCAACTTCATAGTTATGTAACATAATAATTCAAGATGTCATCAAGTAGTTGTCATAGCATCAACATATATATGACATCAAGTAGTCGATATCATATATATGTTAATACAAACCTTTACCCACAAGCTTTTGCTCGCGGTTTCGCCCGCGTGGATATCGGAAAATATTCCACGGGAACGTACGTTCGGGATTAAAAGTACCCTAAGTCTTAATCTAGGTTATAAATTATCTGTGTGCCTTTCAACCAAATCCGTTCAGCCGTTTTTTTGCCCATCCGTAACATACATGCAAACAAACAAAACAAAAATTATAAAAACTATATTATCTGCATCAGAATCGTTCCCACACCTCGGAGCAATTACTTTTTACAAAAATATTCAATGTACAGTATTGACTTCGCTACTATTTTATTATATATATGTATAGATGTTTAGTAATAGCAGTAAATAGTAGTTCCTATACTGCTCCTCGTATATTGTCTCGAATTAATGATGTCCGTAATTTCTAGAATTATGAGAGGAATAATCTTATTAATTACTCACTAATAACATTTATAATTACTAATCTTATAACTTTTAAACTTGATTCTATTTTATGCTAAGGCTGATCGAAGCAGGAGGTTAAAATATCTACTCGTATCGATAATTCATTAATCAGAATTAAAATGATCAAAACCACATTTTCATTCGGGTATTTGCGAAAAAGAACAGATTAAGTAGTTGTCTATGTATATGTAGGTATTTATCTAAGAAATTATAATGTTCACCAGAACTTATCTGAAAATGTTAAAACAGGCAATTTTGACTACTATACTGTAAGTGTGAGGCTCTTGTAAATAGAAAAGAATTAGTTGGGTTCGTGATTTCTTTGGTTATCCTTGAGAATTTAAGTGAACTTTCTGTACCTATTATATTAGATTGTACTGTGCTCAAATCTGTAGTCACGCGACGTGGGGGCATTGACCGTTTTCAGAGTAAGTAACGTTTCTTACGCAATCTTAGTGATACATTGCGCGTTCTCCAGTTCTTACTGATATAGCTGCTTGTGTGCTGCTAAAGTATATAGTGCTTAGATGAGTAGACTAATCTTCATACGGCTTTTGTGTTGGTTTCTATATCTCGTTTCTTCATCACCTCACTTTGCTCTGTCAGTTGGCTTCTGGCACTGTTATTGTGATCTTATTTGCTTTAGTGACACTTATGATGGAAAAGTGACACTGGCGAGGTATAATAAAAGTTATGTAAGAAACAGCAAATTGAGTTAGTAGGTCTTACCGACATAAATATTCGTTTCTCGGCAAACTGATGACTATAGCACTTAGTAGGTCTGCTGATATCGAGGACACTACGTTTATACCTTAGCATTAAACTTTTTAGAAGGTTAACTCTCTGAGCCCTTTTATATAACACTCTGAATTTCAGGTCAATTTAATTAGGATCATGAAGTGCGCCAAACTGGTAGAATACACAGGTGATCCACGTTTTCGTTAACCTACGGGGGCGTAAAAAAGAGTAACAACTGTAGTATCTATACATATTGTTGGGTCAATATAATTGAACAGCGCACAATGGGGCAGGAAATCGAACAGTAGAACGAGCCTACCCCAACCACGGTCACCTTGACTGATCGCTATCGCAATTTATTTCTGGAGTCAACGCTGTTTCTGTTTTAGTGGAAACTTATTTTCGGAAGGTACTTTAGTTGTGACAACATAAGTTCCAATTTCCATCTACGTCAAGAAGCAGATTCTCACTTCGGTTTTTAGCTGTAAACACGTATTGTATCTAAGTGTTGAATAGAAACAACGTTTCGCGCAAAGATTGTAATAATAATAGTCACAGAATCAAAAATATTTATGTAGCGCTTAAACTGTTGTGTGTACTTTTAATTCATTTCAGCCAAGCGCTCCACGCTTTTTGAATTAATCACTGGATATAAAAGAAGTGACAAGCTACATACTTCTACTAAGCTACGTACCTAAGCTACGTATCTTAACTAATACAAGTCAATTTATCTTATAATTTTTAGTGCGTGATAAAAGCGTGTGTTTTAGTTTTTGTTTTAAACTACATCATTTTTTTTCCTCGGTTAAACAATGTTAATTGGTAAGTAAAACGATTCGTTTTTGTTTGGAGGAACCGAGCATGTGTCAGTGCAGGTAATCACTTTGTCATTGATGTGACTTGGGAGCTGAGGTTGCCGCTAGTGGAGGTCATATTTAGGTTGGTGTTCAGTTTCCAGCTGAAGCCTCATATTAAATTACAGTTAAGAATTTAGCTAATAGTTGTTGATTGGCTTTCCTTACTAGGTGTAGGTATATCTACTTATTAATATGATTAGTCAGTGAGTAGCATTCCCGGACTTTCGTGGGTTTAATACAGAAAATATCACGCAAATTCCACTAAAATCAATGATTTCGTCTTTATGCTTTATTGGAACAAAAATATTAATATCTTGTTCTTGGGTTTTTCTAAAATCAACTCATTAAACTAACAGACTTAAAATAATAATTATAATATGTACAAATGTAAAAAAAAAATATATATAATCATAAGGCATCAAAAAATTCGTCCACAACGCTGTCAACAGGAAAAGTGCTCAAAAGGCTGGCTGCATTGTCACGTTGTATGGCGATGCTGATTCTTTGGCCAAAGAATAGGCCAGCCCTTTGGTCACGTGAAGAGTCGACCAACCGCTTGGCGATGTCTCGGAAAACCAAGTGGGCACTCGGACCCCATGGCCCTAGTGTTTCAACCCCAAACGGCTCGAACATATAACTCCCAAAAAGATCGGAATATTTTCGCCGTTTGAGGTTTTCCGCACCTGCAGCAGCCGCCCCAGCACAGCCAGCCGTACTAGGAAGATGGGATGGTGCAAGGGTGTCGACACATGTTGCATCCCACACCAAAGGCCTGCCTAACTTCCAAGGCATTATGGTCATTCCGTCTGGTCTCTTGCCATCGTCGCGTGCCAAGCCGTTGGGTTCTAAAACAGCTGGCACCCCGGCGGTGACAAGAGCACGACGGATAATTTCATTAATGTTGGCGTGCCGTGCTATCCGGCCTGCGCTCTTACTACAAGACAGGCCATGATGTCCGAGGCAGTCGACGGCTTCACCGCACTGGCAGCGATGTGGAGCCCCGCATGGAGCGCCCAGACGCAGACAAGTAGCGAGCCGGAAGGTGGAGTCACCCAGCAAAGTGCCTATGTTGGGTGACGGTAGAGCTTGAAGCCAGAGGCCCGACTCCCATTCACCCACAGCCAGCAGGCGGGCACGCTCAGCAGTATTGGTGGACGTATTGATAAGATTATTCCGCACCAACCTGCAGAGCGGCTCATCCCACTGTCTCTGGGAAGATGGGTTCACGGGCCGATCTGTATCCGGGCAAGCCGCTATATCCAGGCGTTCACCGCATCACTCAAGCACGGCACTTCAGAGTCAACCAGTGAGGGAGCTAAAATTTTCCCGGTCAACTTTTCAGTGCTGTGGACAGAGGACAGGAACGTAAGCTAATACTGGTAATTTTGCGGACGCCGAGGCCGCCAAAACGGATGGGTAGTGTGGCTTGAAGCCACGCTCGGTCGTCCAAGGCCATTTTTAAAATAGATGTTAGTGTGCTGCGAATACTTTGGTCAATTATGTCCAACAGATGTGGCTGCTTCCATAAAGGGGAAGAACGTAGAAAATATATAAAATTTGGGCCAAAACAACAGTATCTAATCAGGGTGAATGCCGAATGTAAATTAATTTTGGAGAGTCTGTCCGAAATGTCGTTGAAGTTTTTGATTTTTTCGTCGATGAAAGGAGAAAACTTGTCTTCTAAAATTGGGGAACCTAGGAGATGCAGTGAACTTTTTTCTAAAATTTTAATTTGTGGGGCTATTGCATTAAATTTATCTAGAGTCAATTGTCTGTCAGTAATGTCAGGAAGATAGATTTCACATTTTGAGGGGTTAAGATCCAAGCCAATAGATTTAAATTCCTGTTTGAGAAGTTGTAGGTCTTTCAAAACGGTGTCTGCATCACCTCCTAGAGTTCCATCATCTAAATACCACACGTTAAATTTTGAATTTAGTTTATGGATAATTGGATGAATAGCCAAGCTGAAAATGACTGGCCCGAGAGGGTCACCTTGTTGGCATCCTACTGCAGATTCCAAAACATTGTCCTTGTATAATAATTTGGAAGGGTACCTGTAACATTGCCACATAAAACCATAAATTTCGGGTAGTTCCTTTTTGACTTCAGCCAACAGAGTGTCCCTGTTTACAGAGTTAAAGGCGTTCTTCACGTCAACCTTGAGGATGACCTCACCTTTGTCGAAGTTTAAAAAGGTGGAAAGGGCATGTACGACAGCCTCACAGCCCCCTTTCGAGCCAAAACCAAGCTGCAGGGGCTGAAACTTAGCTGTAAGCGTTTCGCTGTAAAGCTTAGAGCATATTTTGGCTGCCGTACGCCTGTAAGTGCACCCAACGGCGATGGGACGAATGCCGCCGTCCTTCTTGCGCAGGGCGCATAAGTTGGCCCCGTACAAGACATCCACGATGGCCTCGTTCACACCGCCAGTGAGCATGAGGTTAATCAGGGCCGCAAGCTCCTTCAAAAGTGACTCACCAGCTTCCCCGGCCTGAACTCAGTAGATCCTTTAGATGTTGTGGAGTCAGGCCATCGAGGCCGCCGGCGGAACCACTTCGAAAGGAGCTCACGGCTGCAATCAACTGGGGGGCCGAAACGTTCAGGAAGGTTGAATTTAGGTCGGGAGAGTCAGGTGGGTCGGGAAAGATGAGACCATCCGCAGGCGCTGGGTGTTTACTCTCTAGAGCTGTTAGCGTTTCTGGAGAGTAAGGCGCCACCACATCGCTGCTAAACAGTATCCTGGCCGCTCCCCTGATGTCACCTTCACCTAATTTGGATTCCACATGTGAACATAAGCTTTTTTGTGATAGGTTATTGAATGCGGGTAATTTTGGATCTAAAATTGGGGTCATCTGTTAGCTTATATATTATGTAAATATTTTGTTCAGTTATAGTGTCTTAAATATGTATAATTAGATTACTCATTAAACTGGATGAAACCGAATACCCTGAAAATTATTATGGTATGTAAATATGTATAATTATTTTATATTTCCCTGAATAAATATCTCGCAACTATGTTTGAATAACATTGGGTTTAAGACAATCATATTATTTTTCTTCATCTCAACTTAGCGTTCATCGTAAAAAAAGATCACTGAACTATTCCAGTTCAAATACACGAGTTTTTGTTGTTCTTATGGTAAACTTATGAAAATTCCTGGCTTTGCGTAAGAGCTATTTTAACCCCACGCAACGACCAGGGGGCCAACCAACACCTCTTATTTATTTATTTATTTAGGGACAACAAACAGTAGTGTAGTAATAAGTAAACATAGCTTAGAACTTAATAATAGAGGTAACAAATACACTACTCACAACGTTATCCACATACTACTAAAAAGATCTACTAGTTGATCTCTTAAAGCAGTATTATTTTAATGTTACTTGAGTGTGAGACTGTGACTCCATTGGTTTAGGTGTTTAGGTAATTAATAATAATTCGATTAAAACGTTGCTTAATTGAACAGTACCACTGTGAAATAGCAACACAACTGAAGTGACTGGTAATACGTTTAGTCGGTTAACCACGTCACATGGTTTTTTTTGTTTATCTTTATTTCATTACCTAAGCCAATGGAGTTACATTCATCTATTTTGACATGTTTAATTTTACCGTCTGTTATGCAAAAATGGTTTTAATTCACTAGCAATCTTTTACTTTATACATATACATAACTGTGATAACATATTGAACTTTGTCTAATCCACTCTATCATCCCTATCCTTCGACTATTAATATAATTATACTTTTTTGTTTTTCCATAAAATTAATCACATCATGTTTTTATTTCTGCGTCTATTTTTTTAAGGCGCTTTACATAAGTAATCGTTTTCTGTACCTATCCTAGTTGAATATCTATACAAATAAATAAAATTGAAGTGTCTGTTTGTTAAGTCAAAATAACGGCTTTTTACTAAATGCACATGCAAGTATAAACAATACCTATAATGAAAAAGCTATTTTAATTTTTTTTGTCTGTATGTCTGTCTGGTTGTTCCGGCTAACCTCCGAAGCGGCTTGACCGATTTTGACGGGACTTTCACTGGCAGATAGCTGATGTTATAAAGAGTAACTTAGGGTACTTTTATTTTAGAAAAAGAATTATGTTTCCGCGCAAAAAAAATAAAACCCATGAAATTGTGAACAAGACAGGGTACTTTTATTTTAGAAAAAGAATTATGTTTCCGCGCAAAAAAAATAAAACCCATGAAATTGTGAACATCACCAATAAGACATAATGATCTTATTGGTGATGTTCTTCAGAAAGGTCAGGTGCGTAGTACTCGCAACCGGCGTGCGTGTATGACCAGATGTATGAATGTAAACGAGGCAAAAGGAGTATGTAAGGATCGTAGCAGGTGGCGTTCTGTAGTTTCTGCCTATCCCCATGGGAAGAAGGCGTGAGTTTATGTTATGTTATGTTATGAAATTGTGAACAAAATCCGATTCAAATAGGAAAGTATTGACAACCACGCGGGCGAAGCCGCGGGCAACAGCTAGTAAAAAATATAAGTAAAGATAATGCTGTAGTAGGTACATAAGTCTGCTTCTCTCATTTTGCGACTCAATATTCGTTATTTTCTTGAACCAAACCAGTGAATGAGACCATCGGAAAGGTTTTTCTTTACATCCCTTCAAGACTGAGCCACATTCCGTGGTGGTGAACGAAATTAATAGGAAAACCATTCTTCCTACAACTAAGACAAGTCCGGCCATCTTTTATCTTTGATCAAGGAACTAACGTAGCTACGCTGATTATCTGTAATTACATCGGAAAATTGATTCTTTCAAGAAAACTGAACAATTTTCCTTATCTAACATATTTTCTCTCCCTTTCTCCTGGCCAGCAACTCAAATGACGAGCCATAGCATTTCAAAAAACCATTTTAATATTTAACAACACGAGGAAACAAACGTATCTGATCGTTTCGTATCTCATTTATCACAAACACTTAAACAAATCTGCGTGTTAGAGTGGGACGGACGTACTACGTCCATCGACCTTTACGTCGTAACTCCTAACTGTCAAACAAGAGAGATTCAACTTTATGCCTTAGAAATAGAGTTGGGTTTTAGCGTTAGTGTGTTGTGGTTGTGGTGTTATGGTTCGAGGCTGTAGGTCAGGGTTGAGTCGTGGAGGTCGCGGCGGCTTCCGAGTTGATGGCAGCGGTGGCATTAGTTGCGATCAGACATGCGCACAATGGCGGAATGACACGCAAGCTGGTGACGACCTGATGGTGTCTGGGCTGCTGAGATGGTGGAACGAATTGATTGAACCGGCAAATGTTACTGCAAAAGAATATTGTATTAATAGATTCATTTATTACGTCTACACATAACATTTTAACACACAGGGAACCTTTTACAATTAGTCTGAAATCGCCAACAGTTACGCGTGCTAGATTGTTGGCGTATCAATACTTAACCCTTCTCGGTTTGAGAAGAGACCTTCCAGTAACGTATCTAACACACACTCTTCTCATTTTTATCACAAAGTGTAACAACAAGGTGAAATAATTTCGTTTAGGAGGTGAACACCTAAGAACCCAATGGTTCTTAGAGGTTCTATTCTCATTGGACCCTCTTGCGTGGTCGGTTCTTGTTATAGGCACCTTTAGAAAGATTGAAAACAAAATAGCAGTTCTTAAGTATTCAATAACAGTTCAGTATATTAATATCGGAACATAATAACAATCATAACAAAGTTTTAATGATTATTATAGAACACGCAAATTGAAAGCTATTGGCAGCTAACTTAATCGCAAGTAAATCAGCAGATAATATTTGCATCAATCGAATGCATCAAACAACACCGATATCTATTACACAACAAAGTTTCTACCTTTGGAGAATTGTTAGCAAAGCAAACACCGCATTAATATGAGCCAGTGGACTGAAGTTAAACAACTTATTCGGCAGAAATGCTATAAAATCCGCGCTTTGATTCATATGGCACACACAGCGATGCACCGCAAACATATCCGATATATGAGATTTGTTCCGATATGGGATTACTTTGACGAATACACCGCGGCTGTTCGGGGCACGGGCTGTGAATAGTGAAGTGTGCACACTGTTGGTTTGTTCACTTGATCCGTTGAATTCATTGAAGGCAAGGCAAGTTCTAACGGTACGCGGTGGTGTAATTTCTAAACTTTTATATAATTTATGGCAATTTGAATAACACAACGCTGAAGTCATTAAATTAATGAAAACAATATTTTTCTTGAGGTGTTTATCACATGTCTTTTCTTATCATTGTCAATCAATTCAACGAAGATCGTTAAAATATCACAAACCAGCCTTTCCGTTGATTCCGGTATTTTAGTCCGGAACCAACATACGGTAGGAACACACCAGATTTGCACAGATTTATATTGCATCGCCATCCGAGGCAGGTGCGTAGGACCTCTTATTTCTCCCTTACGTGACTTTTATCTGTTTTCAGGCTTCTCACCGAAAAAAAAACCAGTCGGCTGTCCCGTCGGTCCTCTGGCTTTGAGTCCAAACATGAACATGCAAGCTGAATATTTGACCAAAACCATTTTTCACATGACTGTGAAAATTCCAATAATATTTTTTGTTGTTCGTAATATGTTTTTGAGAATCTCGATTCTATGAGGCTTTTATCTACGTTATTATTCAGTGCACTATGTTAGGTAAAAATAGTTTCTCAGGAACGAGGAACTGTGCAGTTCCTGTTAGCTCATTGTGATCCGTTCTAGAAAATCCTGTTCTATCTTCATCCCTATATTTTTGGTTCAAACGAAATGAAATTATTAGTTGATGCACTTCACTGAAATAATTATGATGAATGTGAACTTCGTTCTTCCATTAAACATGAAACGTTCTTACATTAAACATGTCGCAAGTAATTTCTTCCTTAAAATGACGAAATTGGTTTTCGTTGAACGAAAATCTACTGTGAGATTAATAAAAGATCATAAATCTTTTTATTTTCTGTATTCTGTAAAGATTTACAGAACGCGGAACATTTTCTTTTTACTCACCGTTATAAGGAGCACAGATAATGAATACAACAAAATCTATTACGAACAAGTGAAGACTTATACGGCAACGATAAGCAAACTAATTACAATTTTATTGTATTATTAATTGTTCAGAACCGCGGTCAATAACAATGAGACGTAGCTTCCCACGGGTCTCTCATAGCTATGACGAAGTTAGTTAGTATGCTGATTGAAGATTTAAGTACTACATGTGTTGATGACAATGATTAGAAAGTTAAAAGTATGCCTGTCATAGTTTACTCAACATAAACAGTAAACATCCTCCTGTCTGCTCATAATAACCGACTGTGATCGCCATCCGCTTTGGCAAGCTTAGTGATCGTGACAATTAATTATTCCGTTTGACTGTTCATTGTGGCGGCCAATGGAAGGCTTCAGTGCAGCCATTATTTCCATAATATACGATTTCAGCTGGCCAAAAAGGGATTTAAAGCTTAACGTGTCAAAATACCAATTAAGTTAACAATGAAGGAGAAATCGTGTTAGCAGACACAATACCTGTCTAATTTGTTCAAACACGGAGCTCTCGTAGTAATTAGTTTGTATTAGTTTAACCTCAGAAAACAGTGGAATTCTCCGAAGACCTGGGTGAATAAAATTTAGAAGCTCAATTCCCGCAACTAAAAACGTTCAAAATCTAGTCGCAATCTCATTTCAACGACAATCAAATGTCAAAAACTTGTAAAAGGTAAGGAAATTATAGGTATTTTTGACGTATTGAGACTGAGATCAGACTGTGAACGTTCTTAAAATTACGGGAATTGCCCCTCAGATATTTTTCTATGTTTAGTTCTCTTGAACTGACTCTTAGTGGCTAAGCTGACTAAGCCGGTAATAGGATTTTGATTTTCCTTATTTATTTTAAAACGGTCTTACCAAATAACTTGTAAGGCTTGTGACAATTTGTTTATTTAAAACCATAATGTATGTAGATAGTCTTGTAATATTAATATATTCTAGGCAAGCTTGTGTCGAAATTCCGCCTAGTTTATGTCCACGAAAATATTGCTTGAATACATTTTTTATCGCAAGAAAGTAGGGGCTTTGATATGCGTCGAGTATTTTCGCCTTTCAAAGCAAATTAAGCATTATGAGAACTATATTTGAATATTTCAGCGGGGCTTTGTTTGTGAAAGGGTGACCCACAACATGCTATTATTTTGTTACGTAAATATTTCACTACAGTTCAGGAGCTGTGTGTGTTTGCTGAACCAAATAGAATTGTTGTGTTTTGTAAATAGCCAAAACATCGATTTTGATTCTTATCTTGTCTTGAAATCAAAATGTGTTACACGTATTAACAATTTATACGTATTTGCGCGATAAAGTATCAACGTTTCATTGACAACAATTTCCACTTTATCTTTTAAGTACATTACACTAATTAGAACACAACAAAGTTTGTTACTGTTGAACGCTAAATATTGTTGTCTATAACGTTATTCCTGCAATTACCTAAATCAGTATTTGTAAGAATTTCATGTTGAATTTCTAAAGAAAACGCTTCAACCTACGATTCCATTTATATACCTACAGAATACTCTCAGTTACTACCAAGGTACTATCAAGTAGGTACAACAAAAGAATATTACTTTCATTGAAAGGCATTTGATATGGTCCGTTATCGGAACCTACTGGCTACTGGAGAAAATGCATTCATCTTGTAGTTGGATATTACCTGATGCAGTCCTTAGTTGAACTATCTCAGCGTCAGTAGTGCAGTCATCAAAACATTCTGGTGAGTTCCTAAAGACATATGAACAACTCTACAACAGTGACCATTGCGTTGAAGCTGAATAAAAACTGCTGTCACTTATACATTAACGACGCCAGGAAAAATTGATGCAAACGGTTACTAATATTTACATGACTCACAATAGTAAAAAAACTTGGTCCATCATCCGACAAACACCAGCGAACCACCACTACCTCATACGCCAAATACAGTTATGACTAATCATGTTGCCCACCAACTCCTTATAAACGGCAAACCACCAAAACGCCTAGGCAGAATTCCCAAAACAAACAACCCCTCAAGCTCCAGTGAATCTGTGTGCGCTCCATTCACACTAACGGACATTGTCCTGGCCATTCAAAGGCTGAACTCTCGTAAATAATACGCTTGTTATGGAAGGTTAACAACCTGAGAGGGGATTTAATGTTCATCCAAATCTTTCGAGAACTGCTTAGTAACCGCCGATTTAAGGAGAGTCTCCTTGAAGATAAAAGTAGATAGCAAACTCAAAAAAAAAAGACTATCTAACTCCAGCGTACTGGCTCCAATGCTATTCAACATCTACAGCAACGACCAACCGGTGAGTCCAAATACACCCTGCACCCTAATTGTGTAACACACTATTAATCACAATCTGAATGATTTTGAAGAATATTGCTAATACATTGCTGCATATGTTCGAAAAAAAAAACGCAATGAACTGTCAAAATGAAACCGATTCCTACTGTTAGTGGGTTACGCAATTGTCCCGTTGCTTCCTGTACGCAGACAACCTGGCATTAACTTGTCAAGCCACTGATTTTAAAGAGATTCAGGCAACATTTTCCACAGCTCTTACTGATCTCAGGCACTATTATTCCGATAACGCTTTGAAACCGAATCCCTCAAAAACGCAATCGTGCGTCTTCTACGTTCGTAACAGGCAAGCGGGTCGCAAACTGAACATCTCATGGCGGAGGGTTCCAATCACCCGCAGTGTTCACGCGAAATACCTCGGCATTACTTTAGACCGGTCGCTTACTTACAAAAAACAATTGACAAAATGTAAAACTGAAAGTACATGCTAGAAATCACTTACTACGCCGCTTAGCATCCACCAGATGGGAAGCGTCTCCCCAAGTCCTGCGAACAACTGGAATGGCGCTTCGCTTTTCCGCTGGTGAATATGCCTGTCCAGTATGGGACCGTTCCACCCACGACGCCAACCTAGTGGATACAGCTCTAAATGAGACGTGATCATTAGTGCCGACCCCAGTACGATTGCTGTATCCACTGACTGGCATTGCGCCTCCTGAAATACGTAGAACCATAGTCAGCCGCAAGTGAGAGGGCAAAACTACAAACTGACCTACGCCACCCAATGCACAACTACGTCTCAGTGCCTCAGAGGGTTAAAAACCGTAAACAATTTCTCGGGTTCGTGGGTCCAGCTAATGGAAACGCTTCTACAGTGAGACGTGATCTCTGGTGGGAGCTGCTTAAACCCCCGGACAGTATTGTCGCGCCATCTGAGAGCCTTTCACCTGGGCACGCGTTACCGTGGCCGACTAGGAAATCTCTAAATAGACTACGAACCCAAGTCGGCGGCCGCAAAAAGAATCTCCACAAATGAGGGTTTATGAACGGCTTGGAACTCAAGTGTATGCCCCTGTCATCTGTGCACTCGAGGATCTTATGACTGCGTCAGTGAACGGAGTTCGAGTGGCAGAATTTTTGGGCTAAACATAAAATTAGATTTTTCACAACCTTATTTGCCACGGAAGTACTAAGAAGAAGATCAAAACATTTATTCTGCGAAGGTATTTGTAATCTATAAAATCCTTGCTATCATCTGCAGTAAAAAACGTGGGAACAATGAACTGTACAACCCTTGAGAATAATATTATTACAACATAACATAACATCACGCCTTGTTTCCCCGAAGGGTAAGGCAGAGGTGTACCTATAGTACACCCAAAAAAAAATACTACTACTATTATTATTATGTATAAATAAATAATAATAATGATATAAGTAGTCCAGTAAGATATATAAGTAGTCCAGTAAGATGCTGGTAGGGATCTTGACCGTACTTCCGGGATTGTCCTGATAGCCGTGGAATACCTCTCCACTTCTCTTAAGCACCTCAAGACATGTTGCCTCCTTGTCGCTATGACACTATGTGCAGCGACCGTTTCCGGGGGCCCATTATTGAGTGTGCAAGTCACCCCCTGCCATTTATCCGTTTATTGTATTTATAAAATATTGGTCAGGCAGGAGCCATAGTCCTTTCATAGTTTTAGATAACCAGTCTACTGTAACCACCCAAACCCATAGCCCAATAATTATTTTTGTTTCCATATCCTGCAATAGTCCTACACCAACCAGGGGTTGTCCTTTGGTGCACTTGCATAGTGCGTACAGGGATAATCGTCGTTTGGTGCCTCATTTTCATTGAAAGCGTCTAACGGGCCTCTGCGAGTTGGCTTCAGCCCCTCTTCCAAAGAACCGGGACCCCAGGGTCCCGAGAAATGTCAAGGACCTAAAATAGTAATAAAATTATTATTTCAAAAATTCTAAGTAATATTATTTATTCATTGTCCACCTTAAAAGACAAAATTAAATTAGTTTTTTAGTAATCGACTTTAATGCATCTGACCTTTTTCGTATAAAGCAGAAAGTTTAAATTAATATGAAATTATAATTAGGTACCTTCACCCTGCACTATGTATTTACCTTAAAAAAACAAAAAATATCGTATCTCTAGCTGTGAAATATTAAACAGTCCTGCAAAGCTTAATTAGAGAATCTCGGAATAAATTACGCTCCGAGCAATATTTTTGTGAGTAAAAATATATTTTTGAAAAGCGCTGGCAATTCTTGATGTTTGTAAATAAATAATTATCTTCAGTTGGTCTTGCTTTGATTGAGGTGTCAAAGAGGCTAACATGTTTTAAAAAACACTGTTGTGTTTTTTAAATAATAGAACTCTGCTCTATTTCTAGTCTGTTCAATCAGCAGTGTTGTATTGTTTTTTTACAATCTACGCTTTTAACATGCATGCACCTCTTTCTACATCGTTCTCATTTATTAAATAATACATTGATTCTGAAAGAGTATCCTTAGAGTTTCTTGCCCGTTTTTCTCCATAGGAACCTATTTCAAAAGTGCCTTAAGTTAGTTTAATTGAAATAAATGCTTTGAGTTGAGTAATTGTGACCTAGTCAATACTGACTTAATCAGACCATGTTCAAACAATCTTGCGCAAAACATTGATTATGTTGTGGGGTTGCAATTCCTTAATACAATATTGTGCGTCCTTCGAAACTGTGATTTCCCAAAGCGGTGAGAAGGTCAGAAGGACTCATTCCACGTAACGATTAAATACGATATCAATAAAAACATATTATTTATACAAATAAATAAAATTGAAGTGTCTGTTTGGAATGTTAAAATAACAGCTTTTTACTAAATGCATATCAAAGTATATACGGTACTTATAACAAAAAAAAAAAAAACATTTTAGTCTGTCTGTCGGTCGCCTATCTGACTATCTGTTTGTTCCGGCTCATCTCCGAAAAAAACTAAAACCCATGAAATTGTGAACCAAATCCGATTCAAATAGGTAGGTCACCCACATCCACGCGAGCGAAGCCGCGGGCAACAGCTAATTATTAGATATTGGTATTATTTATTATTTGTTATTATTTTTCGTATCAAATATCAATGTCATGTAAATGCATTGATGGACTCACATATATGTGCCTCAGCTTCCCCTGCCCACATTTTCACTTTCGTCCATCAATGCCCCCTTTGCAGGCGGTGGCAGTAGTATACTATAACATAACAGGGACACGATGATGTATTCCCAAGAAATAGGCATGACAATAGCAAATTAAGTCAATTAACCTGTTTACTACTACATTGATGCGCAAGTTCACTTTGTGAGCACTTTGTGAAGTATCTATTATATAGTCCCAATTATTTACAATAAATTACCAAGTGGTTGGAAAACCTTGAAACCAGTGCTGCTATAGAGTAAGCCTAATACATAAGGAGAGAAAATGGGTTAAAAATGCATTACTTCAGTAACTTAGATCCTTATAGTAATTAGACCAAGCACATGCTCGATTTTGCGAGACTCCTGACACCGAAACTAGGACGTGTCCTGTATCTCAGGTGTCAGCGACCCTCCCTGCCAGGCACATTGTGAAGCCTAACTATTTGTTTAATGACGAGCTTAAAATTAAAAATAATTTAAGTTTTTTTTATACATACTACAGTATGACTGAGGTTTAAATTGCTCTGCCTTTTGTACAAACTTATGTGAATGATAATATTATTATAATACAAATGTTTGCATGCCGAATGGTGAAATATAACACTATTATGTAGTACCCAATTTTGAAAAATAAATGTCTATATATTATATAATGTCTATTTTGCGCTGTATAAGTTTGATATTCGATGTTACGAATAAATTCAGAGTTTCATTGCATGTAAGCTTTTAATAGCAATACTAACTTTTGAAAAACGAGTAATTTTCCTCCGACAAAATCTAAGCTTGATAAAAGTATTTTCCGTAACATCTAAACAGAGTGCAGTAGGTTCGACCACCGGCACCGTCTGTAGCCGCGTCGCCGCGTCGCTTGCGTTCGGTTCCGATTTATATGCAAGACGCAGCTTGTATCGTCCCAGGGTGGAATAGGAATTGCATTCCCTCTGTTCAATGGCTCTGAGTTCGTTCCTTTACGATTGATTGAATACAGTTTCAAGTTACGGCTCTTATTGTATTGCCTACTGTAGTTGATAGCTGCAGTGAGGTTATTTTGTTCGGAGAAAAATATGAAAGACTTTCATATTTTTCTCCGAGGGGTCGCTTCGGACGCAGTATTGCATACATCAGATTGATTCACGGAGATTCTCATATTGGTTTAACAGCTTTATTCTCATCTCATGTCAACGATGTGCTTTATTGCACCGTACGAACAGATTTGTAAAATTTTTTATACTACTTCGACTAATAGTATTATTAAAATAATAGTATTATCCTGAAATGTTAAGATTTCATGAATTACTTGGTCTTAGAGAGTTGTATTGAAAATTTTAATGATTATAATTCTGTAAATACATATTTGTTACGGTCGTGAATCATATTTTAATCTACATAGGTACAACGCGTAATACTGACCTGCAAACTGCAAAAAACGTAGGAAAATTAGAATTTCGCGGGCTAACCTGACGCTTTCGCCTTAATAATCGTGACTTTGTCGAATTATTTTGTAGTATGAAAAATTAAAACAAAAAAAAAAGATAATTGAAAAATAACTCATATGCCAGTGTTGATTCTTTAATGTCGTCACATTCATACCCTAGAGTTATGACATTCGTATTTTGTTCAGCAACTTATACTGAATTGATTTCTGTCAATTTTAACATAGGTAATGTTTTATCCCAACAATAATGAAAACTACGTAAGTTACAGTCACACTTCATCTGTACAGTCAAAACAAACCAAAATGACCGAAGGTGCTATAACTACGCTAGACCCTTATAAGTGTGTGACTGTGTGCATGCGTAGATTCGTATTGTGACCACCATTTTCTCCCACAATCAGTATAACTAATTTAATAAATAAATAACAATGTTTTATACACAATAGTATAAATTCAGAGCACGTATTATGATTATAACATAATATTCTAATTGTGTGTTTGGTGGTGTGCGTTAATTCCGGGAGATGTTGTATAATAATGTAACGTCTTTTTGTGATCCTCAAAACATTCAGAAGCCCATTTCTATTGTCATGTTTCTATCATTTCGTTCAACGTAACACATTAAAGCGTGCCTGTATCCTTAAATTAGATTAGTTGGCAGGATAAACAGAAGCAACACAACATATTCATTCCAGCCAGCGACCTCACGATTACAAAAAACAATCGTTACGAGCAGGTGGCAGTGTTACATACTACATTAGGTTCAGTTCATATGTAGGACGCGTCATTTTTTCCCAGGTACCTACATAAATATTATGTCAGCTGACGCTTCCCATGGCCATAGAGAAAGAATGTCCGGCTGTCAGTCCTTATTGCTCATGAAATTATGAACAGTATGGACGTAATTGTAGACCTTGGGTTTTGATGGACAAATTGCTAAAATGCATGGAAAATAAAATTGTAGCGATGTCACATGTACCTATGTTACATATCAAAAGGTGCTAGGGGTTTTGACGTCCATTGTTCCCTTTGTATAGATACATGCCATAAGATGCAGTAGTCATTGATCAATGTATGCTCAAATGCATTAGTGCGAAACGATAAGATAGGACGATTTGTACGGTCAACACTAACGTTCGTTGTATTAGTAAGACTTGAATTACAAAAACAGCCTTTACTGCTGTCTTGATTAATTGATTAATTGGTTTAGGTTGACTGTACCTAGCGCTGATTGAATTAAAGCGTTTCAGTAAAAATAAAATCAATATATCAAGTGCTTTCGACTAGTTGAGTTATGAAATTGAAGTAGACAGCCAGACAGGCTTTCGCACTCATAGTAGATATTTATAGCCGCGCGATACATTATATTTATGGCACATTTCATCACTTCCGCATCAAACACAAGCGTTTTAACATTCAGTTCACGAATATTGTGTTCAATAATGTCGAATAGATAGTTAGTGCTGGTGACACTGGATCAAATAAACGGATTATCTAGGAGGATTTGTAAGTCTGTGGCTTCATATTAATAAGATTATGATAGTATATAGAGAGATTGAAAAGTGCCTTTCGTGGATATTATGAGGGGATTGAGTTTGTAAAAAGTAATGATTACTTGACTGATTCAACAGATGTTTAAATTTGACGAGTGCTCTACCTACTCGTATTTTCGAATATTTCATAAAAGATTTATGGGTAAGGATGATTTTTCGAGCACCATTATTCGATATTGTTTTTGGCATTTACTGCATTTTCAGTCGATTCTAAAGATACGTTAGTCGTAATATTTGGCTTGCGAAATTCATGAAAGTGATAATTGGTGTCAGAGTCGGCCCTGCTGAAAGCAAGGAGTGCCTGACATCATAATAAAAACAATTACATTCGAAATATGCATTAATATTGAAAGGTTTTATGCACGTGCTAGTTTTGGAATTACTCAAATAGTTAGTGGGTAACAGGGCCCTTACAAATTGTCAAAAACAAGGCATTCTACTATTTCTTAAATAACGGTAGGTAGAATCTAAGCCACAATAAATGATTAATGCAATAGTTCTACTATTACCCTTTATAAATAAGATACAAAGCCTTAGTCTCCAAGGACCAACAACTTACTTCAAAATTTTGAAACTCTGCAACCATCTGATCCATTTTAATATAAATTCCCAGTTCACTATTACATCAAATGCCTGGATATAATAGTTTAATTTAGTTTCTTTGCAAGTATAACTTAAACTTAGCTCCTAAAAGTAACATTCCTACATGGACTTCGGTGAGACGTACGTGCCGTTCTGAAAGTATCAGGACTTTTGAAAGCAAGCCTTAGGTACTATATTTGATTTTAATAAATCTACTACTGCATTAGGCTGAATAGCAAAGATTATAAATAAAACAGGAAAATTGAGAAGTCTTTGATTCAATTCCATTTCCGTCTTATTGCACCTTTCAAGATTTTTTTTAAAAACTACAAGCCTATTTATCCGGGTGTCAAGAAATTCAGGGATGATATACCGGATTTAAACTTAAATAAATATCTGCTTCGCGTCCGACTTGGCAGTATTAAGCCCAGTCGTCGCAGCCTGGCTTTATATTAGAAATTAATTCTCTGCCTGAGGGCGGCCAATTTTCTTTTTCCTCAATGCTGGATGCCCCCCGTAGCGTGTAATATTTTGCAGAAAGGAGCCGACACCTTCGATGGGAAATACGACAGAAGATTAAAACTTTCACGTCTTATTTTCATTTCATTAGAGGGTGGTTTTTGTTGCTTGTCAATGTAAGCTCTAATAAAAGTATTACTACCAGGAAAATAAACATGTTTCTTGTTTGAGCATTTTCCTTATCAATGATTCAATCTCTAAAACACTCCCATTTCACTCAAATATAAATGAAACTAGAGTTCTCTAAAACATTTTTACATAACTAGTCACAAGTTTCCACGTGGACGCTGTTAACTGTCATAGGATTTTAGCCCTTGCTACTGACCAAATAACTCCTGTGTTGGGGTGAATGTTGTTTGTTTAATAACTAGGAAGCACTCAGGCCGCGGAAGTGGCTGTTAAACAATTGATTGAAACAATTAGCTTCGGTCTCTCTTGAAGAACAAAGTGTTTCTGTTCATTTAAGTGGAGTTCATGTAGCCGTCACTATGAACTTACCCCCTAAAACTTCGCCTTGCTTCTGCAACAAAACTACATTCAGTTAAACGCATTAAGGCTCTCACATACTGAGGCGACTTGTCACGCGACACGATTTTAGTTTTTAGTCTTTTGCTTTTAAGTGTCTAGGTTACTCAGATTTAGTGGACACATTTGGAGCTCGCGCTGATAACGTCTAAGTTGAAGGGCGCTTTTCGATTTTATTCTGTATCTGCTGCACTTCGATGTCGTCTATTATATGTATTTTAAGTATCTTCTAGGTTCTAGATTGCAATAGGTAGGTTAATTAATTTTCTTGTTCTATCGTTTATTTTATAGGGTTGTCACATTTCTGTTGTATATATTTTTTCTTTTTTTGTTGGAAAGGGGGTAATGCACCATAACTCTGCATGTCAAAACTTTTTGGTTCTTTATTGTCAGCCTTTTTTCCGTTTGTCATTGAGTCTGGTCAATTTTTTACCTTTTTATTTCGTGATTCGAATTCATTTTTTTTCAGTTGCAAAAAGTTGATCAATTGATACTGACCCAGTTTGTTGGAAATTTACGTGTAATTTGTGAAATCTGAGTTGTTTTAATAATAGCAAGTTGCTATCCCTGCCGTCTTATCTATTTCCCTCGGAACGATTTTTCAAGTACGATTTCAATACTCCATGGTGTCTAAGTCAGGAGATTTCACCTTTGTTTTCCTGGTACGTATCTTTTAACAGTTTTCCTCAATCGGAAGTTCAGTCTGATCACTCTGGTCTAACCCTAATTCATTTTGTCTTAGGATTGAACAGCTTAGAACAGGCCGCCTTTCGGCCTCCAGGTTCTGGCCTAAAATAACGCTGGACATCGTTGGTCAACGCCGAGTGTTGGACCGCATCTTGACTGCGAAACGTCACGCAACCAACTCCAGCTCCTGAGCAGAGAACCAGTTCCTACAGTCTACGACACCTCGCCGGACGTAATTACGTTATGTCAACGATTTTATACGATATTTTTACGTACTAGTTTAGTGATGTAGTTAGTAACTCTCTGCTAAATTTTCATTCGTCCACTATTTAATTTTAAATTTTCAAATCTGTTAAATGCGAGATACCTT
The DNA here is from genome assembly GCA_947568875.1 of Fissipunctia ypsillon. Classification (NCBI taxonomy): domain Eukaryota; kingdom Metazoa; phylum Arthropoda; class Insecta; order Lepidoptera; family Noctuidae; genus Fissipunctia; species Fissipunctia ypsillon. The sequence goes on along the minus strand of OX387643.1, from coordinate 25,005,426 downwards.
GGTTCTTTGATCTTTTGTTCATGACGGTTTATTTTGGGAGCGTTACCTAAAAGCGATTGCAATCGACTAGTTAGTACGTTTTATTTTTCTTTCGTAATTCGCGTACTTCACCCTATCGGAAAGTTCTCTGCTATTTATCTTTTTTTTACATAAATCGACTAGCAACTTTTTGATACTTTAAATATTCATTTTTTTTTTTACTTTTTATACTAAATTCCTATGTTTTTTTTCTATTTTCTTTAATATAACAAAATTAAACGTGCTTCGGCGAAAAAGTGCATTTCCTTTTTTATTTTTTTCGCTACAATACGTATAAAACCTATGAAGTGAGAATTCTTTGGTCAGCTTTTAATTTAAAAGCAATTTTTTTTTATGCTATTACTTTTCATACGAAATTTTTAGTTGAGGTTCCAAATTTTTCACGTTATTGACTGGGGTTTAATGAAGTTCAGGTACCAGGGCTTTAACGCTTGCTTGGTTAGGTTTTCATACCTATAATTTGCTATTGTCGAGCAGGTGGAGTGAAAAACCAATTAAGTAACTTGCTACTTAGTAAGAGACATGATCAAAACATGCCTACTGGCTCACTCCACACTCTCAAGCCCCGAGAGATTATAAGTTGTCAGTTCTAATACATAGAATATTAATAGGCGGGAGGGGAGGGGTTCGCGAAGGATTGGATCAATTCCATTTAATACTCCCACACGTCTCGTTTCAGCTTATAATGATTTAGGCATCAGGCAAGCGAGATCAGTTTATTAGTGGCGATTGTAATTAATTGCGACTGTTTTCAGATTTTATGACGTCGCTAACCTTTACCTTGCTTGATGTACTGCTAGTGACTCGATTTAGTCACGCGTTTCACGAACGTGCGTTTGTGTTGCTGCAAAAAGTCGTCGTAGTCGTCGTCGAGTGTACCCATTCTTAAGCGTGATTCCCTCTAAGCGTTACTTAAAAATTTTGAGTACTATCGGGAAATGTGTTTTGTAATAGGGATTTATTTAATATTCTATAAATTTTGTTAAACTTTGCTACAGCGGAAAATGTGAAACTGGTAATTTCCGGTTACGTCAAGCAATCACTCGTACTCACAGAAGAAAAACTGAAAAATGTTGCAAGCAACATTTAGTCTGATAATATATAGTTTCTTTACTCTTTAGTTGTGCTTTGTATTCATCTGATCGCAGCCACTTTTTGCATCCTCTTTCAAAGAAAATTCTTCAGCGAACCATTTTCTTGTCAGTGAAATCGACGCCTAAGGTCTGTCCAGTTTGCACCGCACAAACATTCTAAGTTTCGTATTAAAACATGATACATTTTTCTAGAGCATCGGCAGAAATTGTCCAATACAAAGAAGATCCACCTAGATAGTATACTTTACCTACTTAGATAAATAAAGAACAGCAACATCTTTTGGATATGGTTGAATTGTCAACTTACAGTTTTCTTCACTGAGGCTATAGATGCTCGGAGACTTGCCCAAATTCAGATCCACCCGACAATCCATCTTCCCACAGACGGTGGGATGATGTTCTGCAAAGTAGTACAGAACAATTTACTTGACACGTCTGCTATTACTGTGAAGTGTGCGCGCCTGTTGGCTGTGGGTATAAAGTGGGAGTCGGGTCTGTGGCTTCATGTATTGCCGTCGTCGAACCTGAGCAGTTTGTTCGACGATACTACTTTCCGCCTCGCTGCTTCCCTTCGACTAGGAGCTCCTTGTTGTTCTCCTCATCAATGTCACTGTGGCGAAATTGTCAACAGCCTCGGAGACCAGGCCTGCAGCCGAAGTGTGGCACGCGAACATTAATGACATCATCCGACAAGTTCTTGTCACCGTCGGCGTTCCAGCTGTATTAGAACCCATTGGCTTGGCACGCGACGATGGCAAAAGACCGGATGGCACGTCTTTATTTCCATGGAAGGTGAGTAGGCCTTTAGTGTGGGACGCACACGCAACGTGTGTCTATATAAGTCTAAATTCTTGTGCCATCACATCTTCCTGTCTCGGCATGCTGTGCTGGCGTTGCTGCTGCGGCAGCGGAAAACCTCAAGCAGCGAAAGTATAATAACCTTATTGGTTATTGAATTTTCAAGCCGTTTGGGGTTGAAACCCTCGGTCCGAGTACTCATGGTTTGTTCAACGAAATCTCGAAACGGCTGATTGACACTTTCCGTGACCCAAGGGCTACCTTTTACCTTGGCCAGATGCTAAGCATTGCCATACGACGTGGCAATGTCGCCAGTCTCTTGGGTACATTACCAGGCGACAGCGATGCGGAGGAATTTTTCGACGCCATATTTTAGTTTGTTAATAGTTTTAGATAGGTTATGTGTTTATCTATACAAACAAATAAAATTGAAGTGTCTGTTTGTAACGTTAAAATAACAACTTTTTACTATATGCATGGGAAAGTATAAACGGTTCTTATAACAAAACAGACATTTTTAACATTTTTGTCTGTCTACCTGTCTGTCTGTTTGTTTCGGGTAATCTCCGAAACGGCTGAACCGATTTTGACAGGACTTTCACTGGCAGATAGCTGATGTTACGGCGCGTAACTAAGGCTACTTTTATTATAGACCAATAATTAGAGTTCCGCGCAAAATAATAAAACCCTTGAAATTATGAACAAAAAGTCGGATCAGAATTTTTTTTTGCATTTGGTAGCCCAATTTTCGAAGATAGTTATAGGTTCTTTAACATCACGCTACGACCCTTAAGAGCCGAGCAGAAAGAAAATGTCAGAAGGAACACCAAGTGAAAACGAAGTATGTAATATGTTGGCGACGGGACGGGGGACGGGGGACGGGGGAGTTTTATTAAAATGTGGATGTTGTTTTAGTATATTGTGTATCTTACGACATCCACGCAACACGAACGAAGTCGCGGGGCACAGCTAGTTTTAATAATATGAATTTAAGTTAAAAAAGTACAAACACGTTTAGAGAAAATTAAATTACTTACATACTTAGATCAAATTACGCCTCTCATTCTACTTACTGATATTTATTTATTAAACATTTTGTAGACTTAAAAGGTCAACCCAAAGCGTCTACAAACAAGTACGGAATATACGCGTACAGTTATACTTTGTTGTTAACTTATTTTTACTATTATTGATATGTTCTAATGCACTCCTACTTATGTAAATAAATGAAACGTAAACGTAGCATTTAATGTAATTAAGAGCAAACCTAACAGAAAAGTTAATTAAAAAGTGAGCACAAATCACTGGTAGCAAAGTTTTTTAGAACTTGGCCTGAGAACATTTGTATTTCCCACTCAAAGTGACGTAGTTCTGTAACTTGAGGTCGTCGTGTTTGCAGACAAGTACAATAGGATCGTGTTTCATGTCCAGCTAAAAATAAGAAGCTACTCTTTTCTTGTTTAAAACATCGCTGTTTCTGGTCCGGGATTTTAATGGTGATGACATCCCGGGTCATACAGGGGTTCAAGTCATGCGATCAAAATTAGTACCTACTTATCGTCTATACTTCAGTAGCGTCATAAGCTAGATATTAGATTGTTCTCCTCTCTGAAGTAAGTTGTTTTCTACTTTGCGTAAATTTGAGTCACTGTGGCGAAGTTGTCAACAGCCTCGGACACCACAGCCTGTCTTGCAGCCGAAGTGCGGGTCGCATAGCGTGGCACGCGAACATTAATGACATCATCCGACGAGCCCTTGTCACCGTCGGCGTTCCAGTTGTATTAGAACCAAATGGCTTGGCATGCGATGATGGCAAGAGACCGGACGGCATATCTTTATTTCCATGGAAGGTGGGTAGGCCTTTAGTGTGGGACGCAACTTGTGTCGATACTCTTACGCCATCCCATCTTCCTGGTTCGGCGTGCTGTGCTGGCGCTGCTGCTGTGGCTGCGGAAAACCTTAAGCGGCGAAAGTATAATAACCTTATCGGTAATTATATTTTCGAGCCGTTTGTGGTTGAAACCCTCGGGCCGTGGGGCTGAGTGCTCATGGTTTGTTCAACGAAATCTCGAAACGGCTGATTGACACTTCCCGTGACCCAAGGGCTGGCATTTACCTTGGCCAGAGGCTAAGCATTTCCATACAACGTGGCAATGCCGCCAGTCGCTCTCTCTTTTATGTTTTAGTTAAGTCAGGATAAAAAATGTTCTAAATGTTGTTATGTTGTATTACTAATTCTAATGATTATTATTCTATTTAAGGTGTAAAATAATTATGATTGATTGAATAGTTCTGACATTTATGGGAGAGCAACCATTTGAGTAAAACAAAGTCATAAGTAAGAAAGCAGGGGCGAAGTCTTCATACGACCCTATTCCTATCGGCTTCCCTTCGGAACAACCACTCATCTTAATGTCTACTATTGCCAAGTAATATGGTACACCTGTGTGTGTAACTGTGTATCACAACACACTACACAAATTATATTTAATACCAGTTTAATACATCATAAGATTAAAAACCTACAGTTTTTTGTCTGAGTTTATGAGAACTGAACAATTTTTTCCTCGCCTTCCCTCTAACGTTCAAAAAGGTTTCAATATTGTGGCTTCAAGAAAATCTATTAACTTAAATTATAACAAGACCAATTATATTCACTTTTCTATGCGTAAGACTAAAACTTCTGTTACTAACCTTCACCTCATTGCACATAAATGTGGAAACAGGTCAGTGAACTTGTGAATTGTTCGGCTATTCTCAAAACTTGCTACATTAAATATCTCGGGATTATAATCGACGATACCCTCTCTTTTAAACAACATATTGAATGTCTGGTTAAAAGAGTGCGAAAGTTGATATACGTCATTAAAGTACTCAGATCAACCACTGATTCAAAACTAATCACACAAGTTTATTTGGCCCTTGAACAATCTGTTATTCAATATTGTATCACTTCCTGGGGTGGCGCACTGGAAACTAATTTACTTCCTCTTGAACGAGCCCAGAGAGCAATTTTAAGAGTAGCAAACTTTCGTCCCTTTTTCTTTCCAACATACCTGCTATATAAGACATGTAACGTGCTGACGGTGCGCCAGCTTTTTGTCCTGCATTTAATTTTAAAGCAACATACCCTGCTCCCTTACAAAATTACTAACAACAGGCGTAATGATATAGTTTGTGCTGATAATTCAATCACAAAACATGTCTTTGTGGAAAGATTTTTTACCTTTCTAGGCCCGTACATAAATATTTTCATATGACGAAACTGAGGACTTCCTCGTGGTGTGCAAATGAATTAATCAGCAACATTATCTATATTTGCGTTTGTTAAATAAATTATAATTTGTAAACATTTCTCTTTTCTACTGTCGAATAATTATAAACTACTATATATAATTTAGATATCTACTGTTTATTTTGTGATTGTTATTTTATCATGTTTTGTTATGTTATTATTTTCATCATGCTCATATGCTTATGTATGCCTCAGCATACACACATCAACAGAATCTAGGGACACCTTAATCCTAAATTATTTAGGAATTTATAGTTTAAAATCTTTTTAGTTTCCATAAAAAGTTTATATACAGATTGAAACCTCTTTTATTCTATTTTCAAAATTTAGAAATGTAAATAAAAAAAAACAAAATAAAAAACAAAATACGGCGGCAAAATTGTTAGTAATTCGTTATGTTTAGGAAAATTAAAATTGTTTTATTGATATTAATTAATGAAAAGGGATTAGATTGTTTTTATTTTTTAATTTAACGTGCCGTGTGAGCTTTAAGAGTCATGTCACGTCGTCATTTGAGTCCAGATGAAATGTTACGAGCCGTGGTCATGTTAGAAAATGGCGCTATTCAACGCGTCGTTGCTGAGGCCCTACACACCAAACAAAACAAAAAGAGTGCGAAAGTTGATATACGTCATTTTAGTACGCAGATCAATCACTGAATCAAAACTATTCACACAAGTTTATTTGGCCCTTGGTCAATCTGTTATTCAATATTATTATTATTAATGATGATCTGCGCCACTGGTAAGAAGCATTGCACCTAAGTCACACACACTCTCACAGGTTTATTAAAGTGTAGCGAAAAGTTTAAATTACTCGGAGATTAACTCCTACCACGACAACTTGTATTAAGAGCGTTTACAACGTACGGCATTTCATGCATTTCATACAAACTTACATGTCCTTGTTTTTCGAAATGAATGAACCGATTTTAATGAAGCTTCATACGCATAAGCAAGATACATAAGTCTAAAAAGTTAGTAAAGAACATGTTTTTCTGGCTTTTGCTTACTTGCTTCCTTTTCTGCTATAGGTAGGATAGAAAGCTTAATAATCGGCCGCTTTATAAAACCATTTTCTGTTTTTAAAGTGACCACTCGGACAGCTCCATCTTTTCCTGGATGGACCTCTACCACCCAACCAACGGGCTATTTCCCAGGGGTTAGGTTGTCGTCATGAATGGTTACCATATCGCCTATCTCTATTTTCTTTTGTGCTTTTAACCACTTGCTGCGTATCGATAACTGACTAAGACACTCCGCTTTCCACCGCTTCCATATATATTGGAACGTTTTATTTACTAAATACCATCTTGTCCTCGCATCTTGTGCCGTTTCTATTATAGTAAGCCCGGCACGAGTGGTTAGAAAATGCGCTGGCGTGAATAAATGGATGTCGTCGATATCCTCAGACATTGGGCACAGCGGTCTTGAGTAAAGGCTTGCTTCGATTTGAGACAAGATCAAACTCAAACTCAAAGCATTTATTTCAATTAAACCAATTACAGGCACTTTTGAATTGTTAAAGAGTCAGTTAGTCAGAAAATTGAAGCTAGCCGCCCATTTCAAAACGTAGATCTCTATGGAGAAAAATGGGCAAGAATCTCCATGGACACTCTTTTAAATCAAAATGATTACAAAATCCTGGGTGCATTGTTCTTGTTGCTTCTATATGTGAGAACAATGTAAAAAATAAATAATTAAAAAAATTCAAAATATAAGATTAAAAATAAGCTCTGGCAGTTAAGAGATGACCAGTCTCAACTGACGGTGCCCGTTCACGAACATGACACGTGGATCAGCACCATCCAGCTCAACCATTTTGTAGGGAGCCGAATGATCTTTAAGAACTCAGCAAAATGTTTTATTGTTATTCTTCTGTCTTCCAAAATCAGATTCTCATCCTTTTTGACATTTTCTTCCATAACAGAGGTTGAAGGCCGTCCAGAACGCGGGTCATCTTTACACCTTGATCTACCTCTTTTAAATTCAGCCACCTAGTACGAAAACGTATAATAAGGTTCAGTATCATCCCGTAATGTCTGCTGAATGTCTGAAAAAAATTATTTCGTACACATTTTTTTCAGGCTGAGATACTTTATCACCGCACGTAACTCACTTTTATCCATAATTTTGCGTTTTTAGCAACTCGTTGCACAAAAAACATTTATTACGTGCGAACGAACTGACGAAAACAAGTGACACTTTGCATAAATATTGTGTGATTGACACTCTTTAATTCGAATATCCAACTTTCCCCAAAAAGGTTTTATAAATAAGCACTTCTTAGAACTTTTTGATTCACCCTGATAAAATGTGTACAAGTGTTTGGTCTAAAACGAATGATTATTATTTATTTATTATTTAAATAACATTATGTGTCCCAATTTAAAAGTAAAACGAGAAAAAAGTAATTTGTAATAATGAATTGAAGTGATTCCTCTATATTACAATATTCACGAGAATAACGGCTACAAGAGAATACATGATTCATGCCAGCTAAAGTAATGAATTCATATAATATTACAACAATTTATTTCAGTTGAAACTCTAGGATTAATGGCAAAGTTGAACCTTTCTGACCACACTTTTCATTTATTAGACAACGTTTCATCTTTACATTAGCTAGATAATATACTCTATGTTAGTAACATGCGACTGAACTGCCTTCCTAAATCACTAAACATATCAAAGGGCTAAAAATTTGTGGCTTAAAGAGGAACCATTTTCATATAAAACATTATTCGCCTTTACTAGTCTCAAAATGAATCTGTTTATAACAAGCAGATCAATCTTATCAATCCTCCCCCTCGCCAGTGGGGTCAGAGCAGAGAAGGTAGCATTGAACTAAGTAGTTCGTTGGCAACATGCCACCGCGTACCGCAATTTCAATAAACTTTTTTGCCAAACAAAGTTTGAAGCAGTGTTTTGCGAGTATTTGAAACTTTAATTATACCACTAATAGATACACTAATAAATGGCAGGAAGTTACTTAATCTTTTACACATGTTCGGAGGCTGAATGACATAGAAAACAGCCTAATCCTAGTATGAAATAAAGGTTCATAACGTAGCAACAAACTGCAACATAATATGTTCTGGCGGTTCATTAGTGTTCCCTCCACGCTGTAGTTAATTCATCATCAATCATCAAATCGCAATTATTGATGTCCTGTCATTCTATTTTTAGCGTTAAGGTCATTGGCGGCAGCGCTCTTCAAATAATTTGTTGCCATATTTACGATTTATGAAGGTAAACCATTGTTACAACAATCCATCAAAATGCTATAAAACCGAAACTCGTTGTTTCCCATATTATTAATAGGAAGGAAGTACGTAATTTATTATATCTATACATTTAGACTGATACCTAAATAAAATTGAAGTGTCTGTTTGTAATGTCAAATAACAGTTTTTTACTAAATGCATTATGAAAGTATATACTTATATATATATACGGTACTTAACACAAAAAAATATTTAGTGCGGGTAATGCAACGCGACAGATCGGGGGACAAGGGAGTTTTATTAAAATGTGGCTGTTATTTTAGTATATTGTATCTTACGACTTCCACGCGAACGAATTCGCGAGGCACAGCTAGTTCGTAAATAAAAGTGAAGTAACTAAATGATGCAACGGATTAGGGATTAAGATGCGATTAGACTGATATTTCCGTTTTCGTTTTTCATGTGATTTCTTATAAATTGTTTATGTGACATTTAAAAACGCTTGACCATTTTGGTCATTATTGAGTTTACGATGTAGATTTTTCTTGTTTTGGTTAGGTTACTTAGATACTGAATGAAAAAAGTGAGAACGATGACGTATGTAACTATGGTTTTAGTAATGTGTACCTGTGTGATAATAACGTTTATTCGCGGAAGAGCGGCGCAGTGACGCCCACCTACATTATGTAGTTCCCAACTTCCGCTGGATACACGACATGTATGCTACAAGAAACTGTGGGAATATTCTATACGAATTACTTTTATCTTTATTAAGTAAGCTAATTAAGTTTCTTGTATCAGATTTTCTTACACTAAAAAAATAAAACCGGCCAAGTGCGTTTCGGACTACGCACATCACACAAAACTGTAGTTGAAAAGCATGTTCTCTCATACATTCCAAATGCAAATGGAAGTTGGTCCACTATTATCCGTTAACTTGTAAAGCCTACTTAACTGTGACAGTTTTTCTTTTAACTTCGTTATATAATATATACCTACAACTACGGTGAATTTTTCCACATATTCAAAAACAACCATTTAGCTGGCAGGGGGGGGGGACACTTGACTCTAACAAAAATTAGCACTTTAAAGCTTAAAATTTTGAAAAATGGTTTTCGCACACCCGCAATATTTTTGAACGGCCTATCCAACGACTCCCCACGTCATGGAATAGACGAGAAAAAAAGTCATCCCCACTTTGCGTGTAGGGGAGGCACCCTAAAGATTTTATTTTACTACTTTGTCGGCGTGATTAATATTTATATCCAGCAGTGGCGAGGAGGTTACATTTCGTAGGAGGGAAGCCGAAGAAGAAATTGATCAGTTACAAATAGTCACACAAATACGAATACCACGTTGTGGCGCCGGCTTTTTTAGAACAATTTGTGTTGTTGTTGGAATATATATTATTTGGCAATCATAGACATTATTGAATGTGCTATTTTTCTATGGTGGTAGGTGAAGTTACTCTTCCGATCCTCCAAAGGGAAGCCGGTACGAATGGAGTTGTTAGCGCGCTTCGCCTCTGATATCCAGTCCAAATTACAGGTTTCTAGTGCTAAGAGTGTCTGAGCTAAGCCGCGGACAGACAGACGGATATGGTGAAACTACAAGGGTTCCTTGTTTACTACGGAGCCCTAAAAACCGCCAAAGTGCGAGTCAGATTCACGCATCAAGGGTGGACCTTGGAAGGAAAAATAGTTTCAACGTGTAATTTTAATTTTTGGACCGCATAATTGTATAGGGTTTTTGCAGAGTTCTTAAAACTGTGCTGGATAGTAAAAAATCAAAATACAATAATATTACAGATAAAACTTTTTACAAAATAACAACCGACTTCCAAAAAAAAAAACTACGAAGTGAAAAATAACTTTAATTTTGGTAATCGGTGTCTTTGGATCTGTATTTTAGTTTTTTGCCACTGACTTGCGAAATTAAAGTTATTTTTCACTGTGTAGTGATTTTTGGAAGTCAGTTGTATTTTTCGTAAAAGAGTTTTTTATTTTTCACCTTTTAGTGGGTCAGTTTGTAATTTCTCTAAATTACAATAGCCTAAGGTCAACTGCTCATCACCTTTTACAAAATATTGCTATTCCCGATGCAGAAACGTTAATTGCTGAGGAGTACTCCTGGTAAGAATCAGGAGACCACTTCACCATAATAATATGCATTATGACGAGCATAAATTGCTTAGCAACCATATTAAAGTAATAGAATCGCCACCCGTGAGAGATACTTATTATGAAGTAGTTCCGGTGGCCACCTGTGGTCTTCGACATCATTTCCACTTCAACAAATGGTGCTTTCATACAATAATAAATACCCAAATTGCTATATGTGTCTATAAAATTTGGATATTTCCCTTGATTTCCATGGAATCCCCTCATCAGATGCTGACTTGGTGATAATGGGACCACCTCGACAGCATTCCTTTTCAAACAAAAAGAATATTCAAAATATTAGGTTGGGGAAAAAGTCTTTTCGCATTATAGTATGTATGAACTTGTAATAAAATCTCTTTGGCTATACTATTTGTATCTGGCTGGTTTTGGTATCATTGAAAGTTTAAATTTTAAAGAACATAATTCCAAATTCAAATTAGGAAAATGTGTGATTTTCATTTGTTTTTCGTACTGTCAAGATGAGTGAATCTAATGAAGAAATTAGATACATTTTAAAATTTTACTACAAAAAAGGTAAAAATGCAACGCAAGCCGCGAAAAAATTTTGCGATGTTTATGGACCTGGTGCAGTATCTGTGAGAGTAGCACAAATTTGGTTTAAGCGTTTTCAATCCGGAAATTTTGATGTCAAAGATGCACGTCGCTCTGGTCGCCCTATTACGGATAAAATGGATGCCATTTTTGAAAAAGTGGAGCAAGATCGGCATATCAGTAGTTACCACGTAGCTGAAGAACTGGGAATCGACCACAAAACAGTTTTGGCTCATTTGAAAAAAACTGGGTACACAAAAAAGCTCGATATTTGGGTACCTCACGAGCTCACTGAAAGAAACCTAATGAACCGTGTACTCATTTGTGATTCTTTATTACGACGTAATGAAACCGAACCATTTTTAAAGAAGCTGATAACTGGTGATGAAAAGTGGATCACGTGCGACAAGAACGTGCGAAAAAGGTCGTGGTCAAAGGCCGGTCAGGCTTCACAGACTGTGGCGAAACCCGGGTTAACTCGCAACAAGGTGATGCTGTGTGTGTGGTGGGATTGGAAGGGCATTATTCATTATGAGCTGTTACCACCAGGCAGGACCATCGAGTCTGAACTCTACTGCGAACAACTGATGAGATTAAAGCAAGAAGTTGAGAGAAAGCGGCCGGAATTAATCAACAGAAGGGGTGTGGTTTTTCATCGTGATAACGCTAGACCTCACACATCTTTAGCCACTCAGCAAAAATTAAGAGAGTTTGGCTGGGAGGTGTTAATGCATCCGCCGTATAGTCCTGACCTTGCATCTTCAGATTTCCGCCTGTTTCGGTCTCTTCAGAATTCTTTAGGCAGTGTCAGGTTAACATCACGAGAGGACTGCCAAAACCACTTGTCGCGGTATTTTGATCAGAAGTCCCAAAATTTCTATAGCAATGGGATCATGTCCCTACCTACAAGATGGCAAAAAGTTATCGAACAAAATAGTACCTACATACTTTAGTTAAATGTGAATAAACTATATTAAAAAATGTTTTGAATTTTCTTAAAAAATGCGAAGAAACTTTTTCCCCTACCTATTAGATCCACAATTGACGGAGAAATCGGTGAATATGCAAAAAAAAAACATTCATACTTACAGACGAACATACAAATATAACCTCTCCTTTTTGGAAGAAAAAGAAACGATGTCTGTTTTATTTTTCCAGTAATATTTATTTTATTTTTTTCTGATTGAATCATAATTTATTTTATCTACTCCCACAAACACTATACATAAACTCACGCCACCTTCCCATTGGGGTAAGCAAAAACTACAGGACACCTGCTACGATCCTTACATATTCCTTTTGCCTCGTTTAAGTTCATACATCTGCAGTGCTATTCTCTAAAAGACAAGTTCATGGCTGTAAGCTACAACGAGCTCGTCGTCGAGACAGCCTTGAGTTCGACCGAGCGTGTAGCGCTGATACAAACCGTATTCACTAGCGTGGTTGTGGTCGTCGACGAACCCTAGGCTGTAGTCTCCCGTCGCTGTTTCGTAGACGAATTAAGGGCTTGAAACAAATTCTTTAAGTCATAATTGATCAATCTTGACTGAGAGTTTTATGGCTTTAAAATATATAATAGAGGTCTATCTTTATGTATTATAAGGAATAGAGTAAAACTATAAACATATTATTTTATTAATTGTAACAGTTTATTGCCATTTTACTATTACATTTTAAAGCTGAATGACGATTCCTTTGCCTATTTTGAGCAACGCGACACGGAGTTGAATGTAAACAAAACAAAACACTTCACTCGTAATCTGTGACTCTGTGCTTCACTCGTAACAACCCGACCTAAAAAGGTCCGAAAACTACTTGAATTCTAGTTTTAAAACTTTTAAAATGTGCATTACATCTAAATTATTTGTATCAGCGATTGCTGCATGTAAGTTCTGTGATTAACAGGATAAAATACCGACCGTAGTGAAATGTGAGTATTATATTATTATGTTATTTTCCTCTTGGTTAAACCACTGGAACGAACTCGCGGACGCATATATGGAGTTACGACATCTTCTAAAAAGCCTGTAAATATGGATAAACTCTTTATCACGGTATATTGTTTTAAATTTACTTATTTGTTTCGCATATCGAGCTTTCTTCAAATCATCACTTTTTCAAGCTTCATCTAATAAATGTAGCTTTATAATTAACCAAGCTGCCATTTTTTCAAATAAGTATTAAAAAGAATCGAAAAATTTCAATACAGTTTATTATTTTTGTCCAGAGTACGCCCGAATATTGTAGCTTTTGGATTTGACAGTTAGAAGCAAGGCTGTGGGCGAGGTCGTAAGCGCCTTCGTCGCTGTTTTTTCTTAAGGAATACCAAAATGTAAGAAGAACTGTCATTACTGTCAATTTGTCCGCTGTTGGGTAGTTTTAACTCACGGCTGTCACAGCCTTGAGCGCTAGTGTAGCTTTACGCAGCTTAGTGAATACTAAACTGAGTTTCACCGCTGCGGCAGCGCTGCGGCAGCGCTGCAACACAAGGCTGTATCCTTAGAGAATAGCATTGCTGGTCATACACGCACGCCGGTTGCGACTTTTGCTCTAACAAAATAATGATATATTTTTTTTATCATTACAATACCGGGCCAATTCAAGAAGTTAATATCACCAAGGAGTTTCCATCATTTTTTTTTCCAAGTTTTGATTCCAATTTTTATATGTCTGTCGCAGCGCCGCTTCAGCGCATGCGCGGTGATGTGCTATAGTTTTATGCCATTCACACGTTTTGTTGTACTGAATTAAGAGGGATTTTTTTAGTTTTGCTTAAAATTTATTTTATTACTTATTTCATTTGACAAAATTGTGTATTCTTTTTGTATTTAACTAGCTTTTGCCCGCGGCTTCGCTTGCGTGAATTTCGGAAAATATCCCACGGGAACGTACCTACTACCTGGATTAAAAGGAAGCGAAGCGATCGGAAATAACAATGAAGTTTTTATCAAATTCTGAAAGATAAAAATGGTTACTCTGGGTCATCCTTAGAAGATAGACGTATATATGCTATTGCGGGTTTTTTGTTGATTTTTTAAGATGTACAATCCTTTAGAATATTAATACTGTATCTCTTACGGTTTACGCGACGCAAGCCAGTAAAGCTCCCCAGTTGGCATAATTTTTTCCGACATCTGCAATAATTATCATATTTCAGCCAATTTATACAAAACTTTAATGAATTAAACCTTGAAGACCTTCACATAAACCTTCCTCATGAATCACTCTGTCCATTGGTGAAAAACGTTTGGAAATCCGTTTGGTAATTTTTGAGTTTATCGCATTCACACGGACAGACAGACGCGGCGGGGGACTTTGTTTTATAATATGTAAGGGTTTATTGATTAATTTATAGACTTATTATTAAATTTGTAGATCAAAGGAAAAATTAAATTGTCATATCAACTTTTCCTTTCTTTTCACCCCGAAAGAGGTTGGTTTAAAAACATCTTCAATCATGTTTTTCGTCGTTTAATGTTTATATTACTTTTGACCAAAACCCAAACCCAGATTTTTTGACAAAAATCTAGATACGCAGTGAAATCCTCCTCGAAAAATAAATTACCCCCTTTTGGTTGTCGATTTTCGAAAAACCCAAAAACTATGTCTATGTTTTTTTTTGTCAAAAGTATTCATTTATTCGAGGTAAAATTCTTTCATACAAACTTTAGCACCCCCTAAATAAAATCCCTTTGATGGGTAGTTTTGAAATACCAAATAATGACAAACTTTATTACTCATTTAAGAATGTCTTCGTGCTACGTTTTAAGTTTCATATGATTTTTCATACAATAGAAAACCCCCTTTTTCACCCCTTTTAAGGTCGAATTTCCAAAAACCCCTTCATAAAGCTCGCCTACATTATAAAAGAGACCCTTGTGCAAAAAATCTGATATGTCAGTCATTCAGCACTTCGCCCGTTATTTCGTTCGCGTGATTTTCTTACTTTCCCCTACATATTTCACAACCCTCTCCACCCGCTTTAAATGGTAGTATTAAGATCATTATTATTTATTTATACATTGGTATAATTAGACATGTTGCGCCGCCCCGAAATAAATTGGGATTAGTTCAGGAGAATGATGATGAAGTATTTGGGCCAAGTTTCAAGTTAAAATACCAACGAAATAAGTTTTTTTTACCCCCAATTTCCATTATTTGACTTATTTATACCAACTTTTGAGTTAAGCAACCAAGTAAAATCCTACCCTGTAAAATGGACTACCCCTTTTCACCCCGTTTGGGGCAGATTTTCGAAAAACCCTGATACACTTTATTTTTTATTTATGGTATTACGTATAAATACCGAATTTCGAGTTAATCAGACGGCGCGTTAAAATTCTTCCATACAAAATTTATCACCCTTAAACGCCGCTTTGAGGGGTAGTTTAGAAAAACTAATAGTGAGAAACTTTATCGCTTATTTAGGCAAATATTCCTGCCAAGTTTCAAGTTTATTAACAAAATGATTAAGATTTTTCATATAAAGCGTATCCCTCTTTTCACCCCCACAGGGGTGGAATTCAAAAAAAAAAATGTTTAGAATACTTCCAAAACTTGACTCAAAGATTATTTATACCAATTTTCAGGTTAATCAAGCCACGCAGTAAAATCCTCCCCTGTAAAATTGACTACCCCTTTTCATCCCATCAGGGGTAGATTTCGAAAAACCCTAATACAAATTATTCTTAAGTTTTAATCTTAAGTGTAAATACTGAGTTTCGAATTAATCGGACAGCGCGTTAAAATTCCATGCAAACTTTGACACCCCCCAACCCTACTCTTGAGGGTAGTTTAGAAAAACAAAAATTAACAAAGTTCATAATTTACTTACATAAGTATTCGTACCAACTTTCAAGTTTATTAACTCAAGGAATAAGATTTTTCATACAAACGATATCCCCCCTTTTCACCCCCTTAAAGATCGAATTTCCAAAAACCCCTTCTTAGTGCTCCCCTACGTTATAAAAGAAAGCCGTGTGCAAAATTTCACGTTCCTAGTCCCAGTAGTTTCGGCTGTGCGTTGATATGTCAGTCAGTCAGTCAGTTTCTCCATATAGATAGATAGAGAAAATTATACATTATAATATAATATATACTATCCCGACTATGGCATGGCAAATGTAAAAAAGGCTATAATCTTTTATTTAATAGGTCCAATCCCAATTTAAGAGAGTAGATGAAATAGTGTATGACACATCATACAGCACAGAACACGGTATTAAAACACTCGTATTTGAATACCCCTCATTATGCAAAAGTTTCACTACTACTCACAAAATACTTTTGTTTATTTTTCTTTTTTTGTTTGTCTAGCTAGTACTAATTTGTTGGTAGTAGTCGCAAGCCCGACTGCTGAGCATGTGGTCCTAGGTTCGATTCTCAGGTCTGGCAAAGCGTTATTGGGTTTTTCAATCTGGAATTTCTCAGCAGCAGGCTGGAGTCTGGATTCGTGCCCGGTTGATGGCAATAAACATAACTGGCGAAATGTGGGTGTACTATAGGTACACCTCTGCCTTTTAACCCTACGGAGATTACATCCGTGATGTTATGTTGATATTGATATTTTTATTTTATTTTAATATAATAATGGTTGCATCTTACAAATAAGACATATCTGACGTCTTTGAACCAAGCGCTGACGGATGTCAAAAGCCACCAACATCCGGCTCTCGAATTTTCTGACCTAATGTTGAATTTATAGACTGTATTCCAACTGTCCAACAATATATATTATATATATTTTAGATATTATTTGCGTAATTATCATAAAAGTAACATCATACACACAAACAAAGTGCAGCTGCATCTGTGTCGGGCATTGAGTAATGCTGTAGGCGCATCAGTGAGCGCTTGGTTCTCTCGCCTCTCGCGGCGGCCGGCCATGTTGCTGTTTCACGTGTACCAAATGGGCGGGGTCCAGTCCACACTAACACGTTGACTCTGTGTGCTGTACAGGTGTGAGCTGCAGCGCATGCGCGAAGCAACAGATAGGACGTCGCCGCGCCCCGTCGCCGCCGGCATCGCGCGCTCGCCGTTGCGCCGGACAGACGTGCTCGCTCCGTGCCGACGCGACTCGCAACTCTGTATCTCCGCGCGATCATATTCTAGTTCGTAGTTTTCTCTTCGTAATTTTAAGGTACGTATCCTACATTATTTTTTTCAGTAATTTTTATTTTTTTTATTTTTTTTTATTTTCTCTGACGGGTTGGAATAATGTTGGGGTACCGACGGGTACGGTCGTGATTTTCATGTTGTAGGCGTAGGGAACGTCAATTTGAATTTAAGATTCTGCGGTTTAGTTTGAGGCGAAGTTCAAAGCTACCTACTTTGTGTTCCGATCCTTTGAATTGAAAACTGGTGTTTAATCGATTCAGAGTCAGAGTGTGGATTTTAAATGAGATTTCGGTGCTTTTGTACAATGCAAGTTATTTGTTGAGATTACATGTTTATTTGGAATTAAGTAAGTAAAACGTTGTATTTTATGACTTTTTGTTTGAAGTATGGTTTTATTTATAAACGGGAAATAACTTTCTAAAAATGTATTTCATTAAGAGTTACAATTTATGTGAGGCCCGATAATGTAATAATAATAATAAGTTTGGCTAAAAAACTTGTTTAAATGGGTACATCCTATCATGATTGACCTTATGATGTTTGCAAATAACAGTAAAAGTATGAGAAAATACTTGTACCAGTACGAAAATCGTCATTATGAATTTTAAAACTAGTAGTAAGAAAACTCATTTTGGGAGTTAATGACAAGAAAAAATTGTTCAAACTAGTATTACTATGCAATAGAAAATCCTTAACATCACCAAATTTTTACGTAGTCCAAATTGAGCAAACAAATTGAAAATCTCAATCGTTTAGCCGTTAATGGTTGCCAATCTGCAATCAGTGCCCTCATCACTCAAATAGACCAAACTTAGCTAATGAATAGCAGGCAATTACCAGCCAGAGACCTCTTAACGAGCTGCCAGTTTGCTCCCCAACTTACCGCCTGAACCTAGCGATTCAACTAACAATTACATTCAAGAAAACTGATTAATTTTCCTTAATTTTAGTTTCTGACTCTATTTTGATTGGTTAATTTTCGTTCAATGGGTTAAAATTATTGACATTATGTATTTGACGGTTAGAATAGTGTTTTGCGGCTTTCTTAATAACGGCGAAATTTAATGTTAAGATTTCAAATTCGTGTTTTCGAATTTGTAAGCCTTAAAAATTGGCCAAGTGCGAGTCAGACTCGCACACGAAGTGTTTTGTACCACCATACAATATTTAACACTACATTTTTACTTTAGTGAAAAAAAAACACGTTTAATGTATTTTTAACCCCATTTAATTTCTAACCCCATTTAATTTTTAACCCCATTTAATTTTTAACCCCATTTAATTTTTAACCCCATTTAATTTTTAACCCCATTTAATTTTTAACCCCATTTAATTTTTAACCCCATTTAATTTTTAACCCCATTTAATTTTTAACCCCATTTAATTTTTAACCCCATTTAATTTTTAACGTTATTTAATTTTTATTATTTGTTGTTATAGCGGCAATAGAATTACACAAGCTGTGAAAATTTCAACTCTCTACCTATACGGTTCATGAGATACAGCCCGCTGACAGACAGACGAACAGCGGAGGTTTAGTAATAGGGTTCTGTTTGGCATCCTCCGGGTACGGAACCCTAGAAATGGAAGGCAAAACTATGTTTCCTTCTATGCGTTATTGTAAGTCTTCTATTAATGGATAAATACGGTTTTTCTTAGATTTAAATATTTTGAAAAGTCTATTAAGATTATAGGGTCGTGACAATGGTCTCTGAAAAAGTTAAAATTAATATATTTACTGTAGAAATGGCGTAGTGAATTGTAGGGAACTAAAAGCACATTTCATACATTCTGCTCCGCTGGCGCCGGTCATTCTGCAGTTAGCGTTATTAATACATACGTTAATGCTTTTATTGCATAGTTAGTTAAGTTAGGAGCATTTTCTATCGAGATCCAGTGTCAGATACAATCCACAATTTATGTGATTACCTACACTCGTGAAGTTGTGAATAACGTTGAGTATTTTAATAAAATATAAATATTTCATAGATGGGTCCTGGTGTCCGCGTTTTTGTTGGCAGAGATACTGGTATTGAAAAGTTTTAGAATAAAAGCATTATACAAGTGCCGTGCACACCTATAAGTGACAAAATCACCACAAAGCTGTTGATATAGAATATATTTAATGTAATGATTTATTGAATAAGTCGTTGGTGTGTCAATAAATAAATAAAATACCGCAAAGGAAATAAAGGTTATACCGAAACCGCAATAAAGGTAAAGCGCAAAAAGGCTAGGCAGATGATGACTAAAATTTGTTTTAAATTTCAACATCGGGCGAACGGACATTTAAATGAAAAATTCTCTTCGATGTAAGATTGTTGGATACATTTTTGGAAAAACGTTAAGTTTCAACTATTTGCTACGTTATTTTCTTGCTAAGATAGTTAAGCTAACATAACTTCACTTAATAATAATTATTTTTATGAGTTTTAAATTTAAATTAATCTACTGTTTAACTATTTTATCCATCGTTTGGCCTTTCTCAGACTGAGTTAGGTAGGTACTTAAGCGAAAAGAAGTGATGACAGCGTCTGGTATGATATGTAACAACGTGTTGTGGTGTTAAGAGAAGAGAATCGAAGAGCGCTGATTCAGTAATGAGATAGGTATATTCTAAACCTCATAACAATAACAATTATTCTTACAACCAATTATTGCAATAAATATTGTAGGTATGTGTCTTTATGAAGACTTACTGGACAGTTACGTGCTGACAACTCTTATTATTTGAGTCAATCATTCATACTTAACTGTGAGACGAACATACCTCCGTCTCCATTCGATGTTACGAGCCATAAATAAGACGCGATACTCGATAGACAGTGGCTAATAGCGCCGCTCGTATAAAACGCGCCACGACGATGTTACTTGAAGATGGTGGCAACACTTGTGCTACTACTCTCTATTACGACTTTATTGCTAATATTAGGATACTGAACTCGCGGCTCCATTGGTTAGTGTATTCATTTTGTTATGTTTTAGATTGGAATCGATTTGAATGTTCAGCGGTAACAACACATAACATCATACCTGTTCTCTCCGAAAGGTTAGGCAGAGGTGTACCTGTATATTATGAATCAAATTGTTTAACCACTTTCAAATTTTTGTCGTATATTGCAAAATAAATATACTTACACCTATTTAAACTAGGCTTTCATGTAAGTTATAGAGAATAAGACCGAGTTATGTAATTATGTTGTTATTGTTTAAATTCAAGA
This sequence comes from Fissipunctia ypsillon, assembly GCA_947568875.1. Lineage (NCBI taxonomy): Eukaryota > Metazoa > Arthropoda > Insecta > Lepidoptera > Noctuidae > Fissipunctia > Fissipunctia ypsillon. Next base: position 24,984,922 of record OX387643.1, on the reverse strand, counting down.
TTGTGTTTCCCGGGCACAATATAAGTAAGTACAGTGTGGGACCGTAACTGAAAATATTCTAAAAGAAAATCCATGTGATGGCAATTGGCATCGAATTCGGTCTCTAAAGATTAACAGCCTTGTCTGCCATCCCAAGACGAACACATAATATTATATTGAGCGGACGGTTTAGAATGTAAAAATGTAATCAGTAAAATCACGTGTGTTTAGGATAACAGTGGGGCGTGTACCGCGTGTATTGAATATTATTAGGGTATGGACTACCTTCATGAGAGCATTGTTAATTTATAATGGGGATTTTAAAGTACAATTTAAATTAAGTACCTGTTTTTTTATCAACATGTGTATGTATTGTTAGTATTAAGCATGCGAAGGTTTTCAACTCCAGAACTAAATTCTAGTTTTGGATCTGACAACATTCAAGCCAAAGACGACAATAATCTTAGTAAGTACTTACAAGGAAACATTTCTTCAAAATATTGAAAGATTCTTCTTCCGATACGACTTATCGATAGAAATACTGGTATTCAGCTGCATCCGGTTGGACTCGCAGCCGACCCCCACGTAGTTGGGAAAAGCCAAGGCAGACGATGATTGAAAGAATTTTCTTAAAGATCACTGGTAAAGTCACGATGTTTTCCACACATTACACGCTTTGGGGTCCCGTGTGCACGGGTTTACACGTCGGTGCGCCGTGTCAGGGTCGACGGCGTGACGGGAATAACACGTTGTTGTCAGCGAGGCCACGCTTGCACGCGTGCGAATTGCAGCGACGTTTTATTGGCACGCGTCGTTCTCTGTAACTGGTTCGTAAATCCGATAGAACGTTGTTTTGGAATACATACGTCGCGGGTGAGGGGATGAATTTGAGAGTTTTTGTAAAGGATTTGTGGAAAGGCAGCATTTATATCGTAATGTATATTGTGTGGATTTTGTACGCGCGTTCTTTTATAATTTGGTTCTTTGGTCCGGGCTTAAACCTATAGATACCTTTAGTTTTAATTAATTTGTCCTAGCATTACTCCAACCTGTTCGGTAGGATAGCATTGATTTAAGTCTAAGATTTCGTGAATTGGAAATGTGTTTCTTTTCGGGATCTACGTAATCAATAAAACATTAAAATTAATAGAAATTATATTTTACCTACAATATTTTTTTAACAATGAACACGTTCGTACATTTGGTTTTCGGTGACAATGAAGAATTGAAACCAGTTTTTGTCTTTAGTTTTTCTTCAAAAATGTTTTAGGTGTGGAAGAATTTTACTATTACGCATTCCTAAACTATGGCTCTCGATACTATACCTGTTATAAGTAAAAGTCCACCGTCACCCTGCTTACGTTGATTCACCTTCTGTGGCCATCCCACATATTTGTAATCAACGTTCATTGATCATTTAATCTAAAAACTAAGGCCAAAAACATTCCGGCTCATTATCACCACGTTATCTTAAGACAATAGATTCCCCCGGGGCTGACAGCCGCTAAGTAGTGTCAATTGGGCGAAGGGGACATCCGAAATAACCTTAAAAGCCTCTCGTATCGGTGAGCGACGTAAGTGAGAACTACCGGGTCAACTGTACTTTAAAAGGATTGTGTACCCAGTCGGCGTTTAAGGGTTAAGTTTGAGGACTTTGTTATTGGACAACTCTATCTTTGTTGTTTAATTTTGTGAATTAACAGTGTAATAAATGATGAAAAGGCTGACTATGTAGGAAATGAACGGTCTGAGGAAAGAAAAAAAATTGTACGTCCTATAGCAGCGAATTTGGGTATGTCAGACGTCACTCGATAAGTTGTGGCTAATAGTGCGGGTTTGGGTGTGTCAGTCGATAAGTTGCGGCTAATAGTGTGGGTTTGGGTGTGTCAGTCGATAAGTTGCGGCTAATAGTGTGGGTTTGGGTGTGTCAGTCGATAAGTTGCGGCTAATAGTGTGGGTTTGGGTGTGTCAGTCGATAAGTTGCGGCTAATAGTGTGGGTTTGGGTGTGTCAGTCTATAAGTTGCGGCTAATAGTGTGGGTTTGGGTGTGTCAGTCGATAAGTTGCGGCTAATAGTGTGGGTTTGGGTGTGTCAGTCGAAAAGTTGCGGCTAATAGTGTGGGTTTGGGTGTGTCAGTCGAAAAGTTGCGGCTAATAGTGTGGGTTTGGGTGTGTCAGTCGATAAGTTGCAGCTAATAGTGTGGGTTTGGGTGTGTCAGTCGAAAAGTTGCGGCTAATAGTGTGGGTTTGGGTGTGTCAGTCGATAAGTTGCGGCTAATAGTGTGGGTTTGGGTGTGTCAGTCGATAAGTTGCGGCTAATAGTGTGGGTTTGGGTGTGTCAGTCGAAAAGTTGCGGCTAATAGTGTGGGTTTGGGTGTGCCAGTCGATAAGTTGCGGCTAATAGTGTGGGTTTGGGTGTGTCAGTCGATAAGTTGCGGCTAATAGTGTGGGTTTGGGTGTGTCACTCGATAAGTTGCGGCTAATAGTGTGGGTTTGGGTGTGTCAGTCGAAAAGTTGCGGCTAATAGTGTGGGTTTGGGTGTGTCAGTCGATAAGTTGCGGCTAATAGTGTGGGTTTGGGTGTGTCAGTCGATAAGTTGCGGCTAATAGTGTGGGTTTGGGTGTGTCAGTCGATAAGTTGCGGCTAATAGTGTGGGTTTGGGTGTGTCAGTCGAAAAGTTGCGGCTAATAGTGTGGGTTTGGGTGTGTCAGTCGATAAGTTGCGGCTAATAGTGTGGGTTTGGGTGTGTCAGTCGATAAGTTGCGGCTAATAGTGTGGGTTTGGGTGTGCCAGTCGATAAGTTGCGGCTAAAAGTGTGGGTTTGGGTGTGTCACTCGATAAGTTGCGGCTAATAGTGTGGGTTTGGGTGTGTCAGTCGATAAGTTGCGGCTAATAGTGTGGGTTTGGGTGTGTCAGTCGAAAAATTGCGGCTAATAGTGTGGGTTTGGGTGTGTCAGTCGATAAGTTGCGGCTAATAGTGTGGGTTTGGGTGTGTCAGTCGATAAGTTGCGGCTAATAGTGTGGGTTTGGGTGTGTCAGTCGATAAGTTGCGGCTAATAGTGTGGGTTTGGGTGTGTCAGTCGATAAGTTGCGGCTAATAGTGTGGGTTTGGGTGTGTCAGTCGAAAAGTTGCGGCTAATAGTGTGGGTTTGGGTGTGTCAGTCGAAAAGTTGCGGCTAATAGTGTGGGTTTGGGTGTGTCAGTCGATAAGTTGCGGCTAATAGTGCGGGTTTGGGTGTGTCAGTCGATAAGTTGCAGCTAATAGTGTGGGTTTGGGTGTGTCAGTCGATAAGTTGCGGCTAATAGTGTGGGTTTGGGTGTGTCAGTCGAAAAGTTGCGGCTAATAGTGTGGGTTTGGGTGTGTCAGTCGAAAAGTTGCGGCTAATAGTGTGGGTTTGGGTGTGTCAGTCGAAAAGTTGCGGCTAACAGTGTGGGTTTGGGTGTGTCAGTCGATAAGTTGCGGCTAATAGTGTGGGTTTGGGTGTGTCAGTCGAAAAGTTGCGGCTAATAGTGTGGGTTTGGGTGTGTCAGTCGATAAGTTGCGGCTAATAGTGTGGGTTTGGGTGTGTCAGTCGATAAGTTGCGGCTAATAGTGTGGGTTTGGGTGTGTCAGTCGATAAGTTGCGGCTAATAGTGTGGGTTTGGGTGTGTCAGTCGAAAAGTTGCGGCTAATAGTGTGGGTTTGGGTGTGTCAGTCGATAAGTTGCGGCTAATAGTGTGGGTTTGGGTGTGTCAGTCGATAAGTTGCGGCTAATAGTGTGGGTTTGGGTGTGTCAGTCGATAAGTTGCGGCTAATAGTGTGGGTTTGGGTGTGCCAGTCGATAAGTTGCGGCTAATAGTGTGGGTTTGGGTGTGTCACTCGATAAGTTGCGGCTAATAGTGTGGGTTTGGGTGTGTCAGTCGATAAGTTGCGGCTAATAGTATGGGTTTGGGTGTGTCAGTCGATAAGTTGCAGCTAATAGTGTGGGTTTGGGTGTGTCAGTCGAAAAATTGCGGCTAATAGTGTGGGTTTGGGTGAGTCAGTCGATAAGTTGCGGCTAATAGTGTGGGTTTGGGTGTGTCAGTCGATAAGTTGCAGCTAATAGTGTGGGTTTGGGTGTGTCAGTCGATAAGTTGCGGCTAATAGTGTGGGTTTGGGTATGTCAGTCGATAAGTTGCAGATAATAGTGCGGGTTTGGACGCGACTGCGACAGGGGTTTTACTTTATTATCTATGAAGTTTTTTTTTTATTCGGGTGCCTACCTAGTCCAATAGTTGTACAGTATCTACCTTTTTGACGTAAAAGTGTTTGTGCAAACCTACTAAGGGCGAATTCAACCAAACTTTAATACCTAGAATAAGTCTAATCCAGCGAATAAATTTTTAATTTTTGACAGATTTTACATACAAAAAGTGTCACACGTCAATTTCCGCGGATAAATATACACAGACCACACACACACAGACTTTGGTTAATTTTTTTGTAAACTGTACATTGTACTTGTTACACAAAGGAGTCTACTTTCGCGAAATAGATGGAAGAAACATTAAAAGGCCTACAAAATATAACACTTAACATTTTTTCATTACGATACAGACATCGTTGATCATTTAATAATCGGTCAAATTTTCACTTGAAAAATTTCGTTTAAGACTTTTGAAGGAGCACTCGACAACCGGAAACGGATGCTAATAATTTGATTAATTCTATTACACGAGTCCAAGCGGTTTTCTACAAAATGTTCGGCAAGTTTAGCAAAATAATTCATTTGCTTTTTAGTACCTACTTTTGTAATTAAAGCAGAAATCACGACTGTTCTTTCCGCGTTTAATTCAACGTTCCTGACCGGGATTTTATTCCTAATTAGACTGTAGAGGAAACAAGAAAAACTACTTAAAATATCATCATAAAATATCATCGACTGCCAATTAGAGTCCGACCGAATCTCATTTTCGGCTTTTGGCAATTTTCAGCAGAAATATTTTTTCACTAAGTTTCGTTTTTGGGCTAAAGTACTTTTCGGCCGTGGTCGAAAAAACAGTAAGTGCCGGAAAATCAATGCGACAGTTACAAAAACTAAAAAAAAACCAGCCAAGTGCGTGTTGGACCCCGCACAATGAAGGGTTCCGTAGTCGGCATACATTTGATCCCAAGAACAAACTTTAAACATAATATTCCATACATTGAAAAACAGACGTTGAAAAACATGATCTTCCATACATTCCAAATGCAAATGTTAGTTTGTACGCACAAAATTGGGAGATTTACCATGTTATTTTAAGACCATAGACTTCTTATAGTCTATAAGTACCTATAGAACTATTTTATGTATTTTTTTTTCAAGATTTTGGACTCAGTAGTTTCGGTGATAAGGGGGAATGGTCAATTTTCATGTATTTTCTTAAATAACTTAAAAACTATTTATTTTAAAGTTATAAAAATATACACTTGAGACCCTCACAGTAAGCCCTTAGCCATACACTTCCTGTTGAATACAAAGTATTTGATTATTTCGCCCCTCAAAATTTCACATCAAATGTTAAAATTCATGGTCTTCCTTTTATTTGTGATACTATGTTACTTAGCAAAAAATAATCCTTATGATGAAGCCTTTCGATCGGTATGATAAAGGTACGGGACGATTATTTCTCCCATGCAGCGGGTTCGATTCCCGGTTCAACCATGTAATTATTTAAATATCTATGAATGCAGTTTAAATTGTTTTTTAAGTAAAATGTTCCATCTACAATATTCAAGGTACTTTCCCTCCAGGTGGCATATCCGTGGGATGCGCTCTATAGTATACCTATACTTTTATGCATTCGCTGTTATTTTCATATTCATACTTGATTTTCAATTTCAGTGCGAGTAGGTATCACACCCTTCGTTCAATACCGTCGTATGTGCATTTATATTGATATTCTAACTTTGGAAAGAAGGGTACATAATATTACAACAGTAGAAACCTAATCGTTTTCTCTGCCACTCACACTTTGCTCTGGCCATGTAGCATTTTAGTTGAAATAATAATATTTTATACAGACGTGTTTTTGAATTTTTAGACAACTGGTAGCGTTCGATTTGGGTGCAATTCTGTTGGACAAAGGCGCAAGCAAAAACACAGAATAACAGTATTTTTAATAAACCTGGTAGTAAGTAAATAGGAATGTTTGAACCTTCTTAGGTATAAACATTAAACATTCCTATCCCAGCTTCAGAAGCTGTGCCTTTGTAGGTAGGTACATTTTGAGAATCTTTTCCTTAACAATTTATATTTAATCTTCAAGCTTTTATACACATTTTCAAGACGCACGGATTTGTCGCAGTAGGTCAATTGAAACGAAACTCTTACAGCATAGGCAACTGCAGCCGTCGACACCCTTCGTCACATCGGCGGCTGCAGTTGCCTCTGCCGTGCCGTTGACGCGTACCGCTCGTGTAATGAGCACTAAGCTGTAAAAACCCAACTGAGCGTAGCGGGCTAAAAACTGCGTAAACATGTAGCGTTAACTCCAGGGCTATACTACTCTTGATCAGCCAGAGCCGTTCGAAAGAGTTACCGTGGCCCCGGCACAGGCAACTGAAGGAGCACGAGTGGGTTTTAGTCAGTAAAAGTCTGACACGCCCTCCCGCTACGCCCACAGCGCGAGAAGTCATTTGATGATTTTCCATCCAAAAAAATAGGGCTAAACTGCTCCTGTATACACGAAATAGATTAAAATTCCAAACGTAAAAAAAAACATGGCACTCTTTTCATTCTTCCCGAACACAAAAAGCGATTGCAAGTATGTTATCCTCTAGTCTATCCTCTAGCTATCCCGGCTCGAGTAAACTGTAGGCGAATTCATGTCCGATGTCAAGTTCATTTGGATTTTACAAGCCTTTTCTGCAACTCACAAAATGATTTGTTAAAAGAACAATAATATACAATGTTCGCGTTAAATTGGATAAACTTTTCTGGCGTTCCGATTTCCACTCTACATTATCGTCGGCATATTTTTTTCTCTCTCCTGAAATTCTGATAAATAATTGAATCTCATTCGCGCGACGACCATTTTATCTCAAGCATTCTCTCTGTTTAATCAAAAAGGAAAAAAATACAAAAATTTCGTAACACCTCAATGAAATGTTCACCCTTTCACGACGAATATCTTTTCGTCGATTTAAGATCCTTTTTTTTTGACAAAAGCCTCTCCTGGAACTCATAGACCGTAAGGTCTTCAATATTTTGGTCTGTAAATAATTCAAATTCGCCGAGGGCCGTCGGCTCGATATTTGCAAGTGAATGGGGGTGGTATCGTTAGGCTTGAACTCGTGTCATTCCTTTTATTGCTACCTTTATGCGGTTTTTTTATGATATCACTATATATACAATTAAGATATACAATTAAGTAGGTACAAAAGTTAATTGTATTACCATGCCAAGATAATGTGATGGTAATTCCTTTATTTTTCCATTTCCCCAATTACCTACACCATAATATATCGCCAGGCTCTCCAGCAAATCTTTTTCCAGGTTAATTAATCATCCACTTTTAGAGTTCTATATTTTTCTGCCGGTAATTATAGGGAGAAAACAACCTTTTCCTATTTTCCTACTAACTACTATTTATAGTTTTTGATAAGGATTTAAATAATTACTTATTTCTCAATTCTCGCTATTTCACCCACCACTGTTTGTCTCTGCGTCACCCAATGGCGACTGGTAGAAAATGCGTATGGCATTAAGTCCGTCTCTGTACAGTTGTGTACACGCAAGTATTAACTAATTACATAAATAAATAAACTGCCAAGTCGGAGAGATTTAATGTTAATTATTTTATTTATATTCATTTTTTTTTGTAGAAATATTAAAAGGTTTTCACAAAAAAGAAACACGGCAGTTATTGGTATTTTTTTACTAAAACTCGAATGAAGTCCATAAAACTTCAGTTCATGTTCACAGCATCATGTTAATGTCAACATTTAATTTGACCAGTAATAATTAACGTTAGTTACACAAACCCACTGATGCATATAATAATTTGACTAATTATCTGTTATTGCCAGCCGTAATTTTGGGCCGGTCTAATTATCATCAGAATAATGATTAACTTAAATGCAAATTGCGTATTTTAATAAATAATAATCACATGCAATCTTTGATGCCGTCCCAATATTTACTTATTATTTATTGACAAACTTATTAACCGACCAGTTAAAATTACTGTAAGTAGGTCCTTAAAGCTCTTTTTGTATAAACTTTAGGCTCCTGCAAACTATTGTACCTCTGTGACGCAACGCGTGTCTTACAGAACAAACGGCGATTGTCACTAATACCTAACGTGACAGCGCTCTTTGTGTTCTGAAACTTTAGATACTCTTTTTTAATAATTACTACCTGCTTAGCTAATGATACCTACATTCAGTTTTAGTTGAGTCAAATGTCATTCACGTCCATATTTATTAGCAGCTTCTGCTTCGATTCTGAAACATCAGCCGATATTTTCAATCTCAATAAGTTCTACATCATCAAGAATGTTTTTGATGAGTGTTCGGAGTCCAGTTATTTTTGTTGGTGTAATTTGAACTTAATTAAGCCAATGCAACTCGACTGTTTCCAATTTATTATTTCTAGATTGTGTATTAACTTCTGAGACATAAGAAGTAGCTTGAAAGTTGACAGCTTAATTTATTTCGATACTTTCCATTACTTATTTTGTTTCGTTTTCCTAGAATATTCGCTAATATTACTGGACGTGAAAATGTGTCTGTGGAAATGAAAACCTAGACTGTTGATTTTTCTATTTTAATAGTGAACTACTGCTTTGTACATTTGAGAGCAATGCACGGTTATAATAAAATATTAATAACTACACTCCCGAGCAACCAAACCGACTCAACCCCATATAACCCGTGCATACAACGTAGTTTTTTTTTCAAGAAGTTCATATTTCATTTATGAAAAAGTTTTTTTAAAACCTGACATTTCAGCTTTAAGATGGTACCATAATATATTATGTATTAAAATCGCCTAAGTTGTTTTCGAGTAATGGCAATTTGAGTCGAAATGCATGATTAGGAGTTGAGTTGATTGGGTTCTTCGCAAATGTAGTTGTGAAACTATGATTACTAGCTTAAAAAAATATCAGCCTATTACTACCCCACTGCAAGGCAAAGGCTTCTTCTCATACTGAGAAGGCATGAGAATGAATCTCCTCGCTTGCTCAAGACGGGTTGGATCACGGCGATTTCAGACTTATATACTGCTGGTTGCTTCGGGGAACAAGGCGTGATGTCATATTATATTGCTGTGTTAGTTTAATAGTAAACAGTACATACACAGCCTTTTTACCCATCTAATAACAAAGCTGAAGAGTTTGTTTTTTTTTGTTTGTTTGGTTGAACTACCAGTCGGATTTGAAAAAATCTTATTGCATTTTAATAGCCCAATTCTCGAGAAATGCTATTTAACATCACGCTAGGATCCTAAGGAGCTGAGAAAATAAAAAAAATAAAAACAAAAAGAAAACGAAAACGAAACGAAAACGAAGTAATAGCGCAGACAGGCGATACGATGCGACGGGGTGGGTCGGGGCAACAAGAAATTTCACGCCGACAAAGTCGCACGAAGAAGCTAGTTGATACCTTCCCACGTACAGTATGTGGTCATAAGAGCAGTAGCACGCTAAAGATTGTATTGCTGTGAACACGCGATAGGTACATGCCGCCGAACCTATATCTGTGTGTTTAAGTCATGTATCAGCACAGAACGCACACCTCAGAATTCACACACTGGCGGGCGTCGAACGAAACAAAAACGTAGCTTTTTCTAACATGCAGAGTACGTATTTACGTATGATCTTGGTTGGTTCATAAGATTGCTAAAAGTCACATCCCTGTCGTAAGTTCCGAGGGCTGGTAGCGTAACGTAATGGATTCTGAAACACGTAGGTTCCAATCTTGAGACGAGTCTTTTATTTTTCTTTTCTAAAATAATCTTCATTCTGTTCTTTTATTATTCGATAAACGAGAATAAGAATTCAGTACATATTTTTATTATTACCTTCCTTTATTGCAACAAATACATATAAATTATATTTTTAAATATTAGAATAGTAGCCCACCGGTATCGGGAACAGGGTCCAAGCTACCGGCGGTCAGGGCTCTAGAGAGAGGAACCTCCTAACAATGCGAGCCGTGTCCAGAAGTATCGCTTTCTGAATCAAGCCCTTAATCCAGCTGCCCAACGAGAGCCTCCTTAGATGTTGGTCGAGGCTCTTGGCAATTAAGCCATTGGCTGATACGACTATCGGCACAATGATCGCTGAGTCCATATCCCACATGTCCACAACCTCGCGGGACAAGTCAAGATAGGTGATTTGTTTATCTTTCTCGGCTTTCACGAGGTTCCCGTCATGCGGGACAGTTATGTCAATAATCATTGCGCGCCCCTCTATTCGATCCAACACCACTATATCAGGCTTATTGGCAACAATAGTCCTGTCAGTGATGATAGATCGATCCCAGTACAATGTGATATGTCCATTTTCGAGAACTGGGTCAGGCACATACCTATAATACGGCACTTCCGATTCCACAAGACTGTATTTCAGAGCAAGTTGCTGATGGATAATCCTGGCTACACGGTTGTGTCTATGCAAGTACTCTTCGTTAGCTAGACGAGAACACCCGGAGATGATGTGTCGGATTCATTTTCCAGGACGGTTCCATGCATGATGCCCGACAGATGTCAACCGTGCCATCCTTCACAATAAATCTCCGGTAATTGTTTGTTACCTTTATTATTATATTGTTATTGAAATAAAATAAGGGGTTAAAAATGTTTATTATGTTATTACAAAACTTTAGTTAAAACAGTTTATTTCTCATAAAAATCAATTTATTGAAGTAAAGTAATCAGTGAACTACAACCATCAGGCTTAAAATATTGTATCTTAAGAATATAATAATATTGTGCTTTAACTATTACTGGGTGTGGGTACTCTAATGAACCACAACTAGCAAATCTATGCAAGTCTATCGCACGTAAATATAAAAACTTTAAAAGTTACTCAGTAACACTTTATTTATCTCAAACCTTAAAGTTAACAAATCGTATTTAGTAGGACTTATTGAGGTTATAGCTTAAGTATGCAGACGATACATGTCTATTTTATTTTGGAGACAACATAAATGATATCACAAAAAATGCCTAACATGATTTAAATATACTACAAAATTGGTACCAGTGTAATCTTTTAACGATTAACGCTTCCAAAACCTCATAATATATAATATTTAGTGCAAAAAATAAAAAAACTCCCTAACTACCCTAATCTAAGCATAAACGGAGAAGTACTGAAAATAACTGATCAAGAAAAATACCTCGGACTAACTCTTGATAGCAATTTGATATGGAAAACACACCTTCAACATATTAAAAAAAAAAACTTTCATCATTGGTGAGCTCACTGCACAAAATTGTTAGATGTAGGTATTCCAAAAAAAGTTCGGCTAGTAATAAACAACACCCTTGTTAAGCCTCATTTTATAATTTATTACACAATTATGATTTCTTAACCACGTCAAAAACTATTAACAAAGAGACGAAGTTATTAAACATCAAACATCTGTATATATATAACACATGCATACTTATCTATAAAATCATTCACAAACTCATTCACTCAAGCATTACATTCACAACAGAAGGTGAAATAAGCAAATACTCATCTGGTCGAGCTTGTCACCTGGTATTGTCTAGAGTAAGAACTAACTACGGTAAAAATAACCTGACTTATGGGGGACAGCTCTATAATAAACTCCCAAAGGATGTAAAAGAAGCGATTTCACTCAACATATTTAAAAACAAATTATTCACTTATATTTACAACGACGAAACACTATATTAATTGTGTTTTTGTTTAAAACAGCAACATCTTTTAAATTGTGCTACCACCTTATCTTAGGAATGCAGTGAACTCGCTTCCAATTTTGTTGACAATGCTTTATTTTTTACTTTTTGTTTTTCTTCTACCCGCATTGATAAAATATAATTAGTAATAAGATTTAATGTTCTCATGTAAGTGACGATTGTCTTAATGAGAATAAAGTTCTTTAAACCGAAGTATTCATTTTCTTTACGAAATGAAGATTGAAACTAAACCTCAAATTTTAAACCATAAGCAACCACGAATACGACACAATATACAGAATGGGTATTACTAAAATAATGTTAACATTTTCGGTTTTTATCTGGGCTTCGGTGATGCAAGCCTTCAGCGTGGAATACACGGCGAACGGTTAAAAATGATGTGTTGAATGATTCAACAAAATAATACCTTATTATTACTGTTGTTTTATAGCTTAGGAGATATTTTAAGATTTTAGCGAGCGACCCAGATGCATTAGTCGGGAGTGTATTTTAGCGTCCGCAATTTTAGTTCGGTGACAACTTTAATTGTTTTGCTCGACTCTACCCTGCCGTAGACAAAATGAGTGTCTGTCAACAAGCTGCCATAGTGAGCCATACAACACAGACGACCGTGCCGTGGCAAGGCTCGTCCATTGAATCGGCTATACCTTCCGTAGGTTTTCATCAACAAAATTTAAAAAAAATAATCAGATAGTAGGTATGGTTCAAGTTCAGTTAATTAAAATCAAAATATTTAATTACACATAAACCTCCGTGGGTACTTATGAAACGTCAGAAGCTAGGTGCACGGTTCTAACTGGTCATTTTCTATGGCGAAGAGCCGGCAAGAAACTCCACGGTTACTCTTTTAAAAATAATTGGCTTTTACTGTATTTTCTAGTAACAGTGTTACAAATAGGTATGTGACGACAGTGTAGGCCTTTCAACAAGTACCAGGTACTTAACAAAATAGAAAATGTCAACAGTTAATGTACATTCTACTAGGCCTGCAACGTTCTCACATTCACAAAATATAAAAGAATCTACAAAAAAGACAAATTCATACTCATACTAATATTATAAATTTGAAAGTAACTCTGTCTGTCTGTATGTATGTTACCTTTTCACGCCTAAATCACGTAAGGAAAACCCAGCATTTGTTAAGTTAGGCATATGAAAATTCAAATTTATTTATTTATTCACTTCGGACAACAATATAGTCCATTTCGTTAGTAAAATATCTTATAACCAGTGTTAGTTAAAATATAGGTATATATTTTTTTAAATTTATGCTTTTGGTAGGAAATAAAGAATTATATGGTTCGTTTTTGAAAAATCATCCCCTTAGGGGGTAAAATAGGGGTTGATTTTAAAAATCACAAATAACATTAAAATTTTGTGTACGTACCTACATCTTTTTAAGAGATTTAAGGGATTGGAAATGTAGTCATAGTTCGTATCATGACTTATTGAGGTAACATTTTAGTCTTTATTTTTAACCGACTTTAAAAAAGGAGGAGGTTCTCAAATCGGTTGTATGTTTTTTATTTTAGTTTTTTTGTTAAATGTTTGTTACCTCAGTACTCCGTCATTTAAAACCGATTTTGAAAATATTTTTTTATTTAAAAGGACAGACTTCCAGATTGGTCCCATTTTTATATAAATACAGTTCTGATGATAGGATCAATGAGGAATTGAGGGAACTCCTCAAATATTATAGGCATACACATAACGATTTTGGTATTTTCATCAACAAGTCAAGCATTTGCATTCAGAAAGTATCATTTGGTGAAGTGGACCTGACGAAAAAGACCACAGATGGTCACGGGAACTCCTCATTGATAAGTATTTCAAGGGGGGCGATAAGATATCTCGATTAAGATAGTTAAGCGACAATGACGAAACAAATATTTAAATAAATGGTTCTGATGAAAATGGTACCATCGAACTGATCTGATGATGAAGCCGGAAGTTAGGCACTGGAACTCCGTAATAAAACAACGTATCCTAGCCGTGTTTGGGCTGATTGGAATTGTCATGAGATGCACTCTGGCTATAAATGATTTTAAGGGTAATATGCTTCAAATTGCGCTACTTGAGGCGTTTGTTATGTGTTGTCTTGATTGTCAGAAGACAGATTTCATCAACGATCTGTCGTCGTGTGGTTGATTTAACAATTTGTTGGCGACGGCGTCCAAACCTGATAAAACTACACCTTCCAAACTTCTGACATGACTTAGCGCGATATATATTGGCCATTTTGCAAAATTTTTATTAGAAAGGGTATACTCCTGAGGTGCTTGTAGGTAAATTTGGTCAAATTCTGATGAGTGGTTTTTGAGTTAGCTTTTTACGTATACGTATTTTCTTCCATATAGTTTATGTTGATGTTGTTATAATAACTTCCTATCACTGTTATTTATTTAGCAAATAGTGGTATACGAATTTATGTGGGATACGTACCACAAATAAAAAGTGGATAAAAAGCTTATTTAGGTATAAAAAAATCAACCGACTTCCAAGAAAAAACACTACAAAGTGAAAGATAACTTTAATTTCGGAAGTCGGTGGCAAAAACGACAATACTAAACCAAAGATACCAACTTCCGAAATTAAAGTTATTTTTCACTTTGTAGTGTTTTTTTTTGGAATTCAGTTGTTTTTTTTTATAAATAAGTTTTTAGTTAAAATCGATCCACTCGGCCAAAAGTTATTTCTTATTTGTTAATAGAGCATGACCGGCATAATTTTAACTAAACAAAGTCCTCCCGCCGCGTCTGTCTTTCTGAACGCGATAAACTCAAAAAGTACCGAACGGATTTCATCCGGTTTTCACCAATGGACTGATTCATACGGAAGGTTTATTAGGTATATAATTCATTAAGGTTTGGTAGAAATTGGCTGAAATATGACGATAAGCTGATTGTTGAAGATGTCGGAAAAAATCATGCCAACTGGGAGCTTTCTGGCGTGCGCCGCGTAAACCAATAGAGTATTACGGAACATCGCGTACTTTTAATCCCAGTAGTACGTTCCCGTGGGATATTTTCCGACATCCACGCGGGCGAAGCCACGGGCAAAAGCTAGTAAATTAATAAAAATTAAAACCTATTTAAATGACATGATTGCCATTATAACTACAGTAACAAATCTGAATAAATATCATGTCCACAAAAGCCACGAGCCAAACTCTAAAGTTCGAGAGAACTGCTAGAGGCGATGCCTCCAAAAGAGCATGATGCAATACCGCTGAAAAGCCCTTTGCGTCACTTATGGAAGTGTTGCTCTGAGTACTCCGAGTGTAGATGTAAGGTATCGTGTGAGTAATGACTGACCGATTAGCTGTTACGCCAGCGTAAGTGTTACTCACAGTTTTTATAACATAAATAGAGTTGAAATTAGAATTGTAGGTATGTGATGTCAAAGAAAAATGTAAAAAAATAATTTATAAAAAACATCGTATTTTGGGAGTTGTTAATAGACACTAATTATATAATTCTGCCGTTAATGAGGTACCAGGTAATATAAAAGTTAATCCTATAAACCCTGACTGCGAAGGTCAATAGAACTAATTGTTGTAATACTTCTAGGTCTTGTTCGAACAAGCAACATATTAAAGAAATGAAGTGTTCAAAATATTGTACGGTGGTACGGAACACTTCGTGTGCGAATCCGACTCGCACTTGGCTAATTTTTTTAAGCTTCTAAACATTTCTACAATAATTTTGAATTTCTTTAAGCCTAGGTAGAACATTAAATTGGCACCGATCTAATGCCAAGTTATTCAGATAGGTCGAACAGATTGCCACTTACACGACGATAACAGGAACAACTATCTAACTTCGATTTCCCCATTGAATTACTATTCCATGAAATCATGACATTTGAGGCCATTTCTAACTTAGTGAGCTGTATTGCTGATTGTAATGATTATAATTCTGCAAACACATATTTGTTACGGTCGGGAATCATATTTTGATCAACATACAACCTGACATTGACCTGCAAATTGCAAAAAACTTGAGAAAAATAATTACGCGGGCTACCTTAGCGCATCCCCCTTGAATAAATATATTCCGTCTAATTCCCCTATCCCGTTAAAACCACAAGCCATACGTGAAGGGAGGGGGGGGGAGACCTTGACTCCCCTGGACCACTTCCAACTCGCGCCATGGCAATGTGCCTCCAACAACTATACATACTTCCTGTTTCACGAAGTTGATGTATGTAAGGTTGTCCTTGGCACTAACCCATGTATTTTGTAGGAATTATTCCAAAAATAAGTTGGGAGTCGTTAATTATGTTTAATTCATTATTCTCTAATGATGTCGTAACAGGACTATTGATATTGTTCTTATTTCATTTTCATTGTGGTTCGTAAATTGTATTCAGTTGTATATAACAGAAACACATATTAACTGCAGTATGTACGAAGGTACTCGATCACCGAGTAATATTGAGCCTTGATTAAATATTGACGAACTGAACGTACGCACTTAAACATTAATAAATGAACACCATGTAATTATATACTACATGTTGCAATTTGGGCTACGATTACTAATAAGTAATCAAATAGGTTTCCACCTTTCCACGGATGAAAATATAACGTTAATTTATTAAAAACCTTGTCTCATATTAAAATTATTATCATGTGTTTCCAGGAACTTCGTGCTACAAACTTAAATAATAATGATCGTAGTACGGATGGAAAATGAAATAATCGACGTAGCAATTATTTTAACGCGTGAAACCCGATGATTGTCTGTCATTAATAAAATTTCATTTAACGTTGAATGTTGCTTGGTTTCAATACAAATATATTTATTTAATTCTCATTTTTTTGGATATCTTAACTGGTATGAAGTTCTGTAAAAGCTTATTAGCCTATATTTTAAACTAGCAAAATTAAAGGAAGCGTTACTAGAAAACCTTTTTTTAATCCAACCACAGTGATTTCGCCACAAAACTACTGTACACTTTTTAGAACATAAATGAAAATGCTTATCTAATTAGCGATGTTACTTCCTCTTGAATCTTCTGTGTAGGCCTCATTAGGCGGTTATTAAGTCGTTACAAAAATGTTTTCCACGGCAACAGCCTACGGTTTTTTCAGAAGGTTTCGGTACCAATGCAGCACTGAAAAGGGATGATTAGGAATGTGCGAAATGACTGTACTGCTGTATTCATTACGTTAGACTACAGAAAAAATTGTAAAATGAAAGTTTTAAAAGGTTTGTTTATTAGATGTTTTTGTTTTATTAATACTTGTGTGGTTCATCCATTAGACTTTTTTAATCAATCACACCGAAATACTCACATCCGCACACATATATATCTCTCGAACGAGATTGAAAGCAAAAATAATTCTTACTGAAGTAACACTCTTTACATGTGTATTAATTTAACGTTATGGAAAAGTCCATAACGTTAATGATTTAATACAATAAACAATTTTTATAATTCTTGGTCCATATAACAGTGACACGTGTCGAGTGTATAATGTAAATGGCGTCGGCACATGTAAAGTCCAACACAACTGCATTAGACCTACAACTGTGGTCTTTATTATATGAATATAATGAACTATTCCCATATTCCTTTGTCAATATTAAAGTGACACGTGTCGAATGTATAATGTAAATGGCGTCGGCACATGTAAGGTTAACACACCTGAAATAGACCTACAACTGTGTTATATACTGTATTATCTAACAGAATTAGATCTAACACTCGCGTGGACTTGAATTAGTTACGATTAAAATATTCTGTTACGACACTTATTTGATTTTGTCATAATAAAAAGTAATTTATTCAAACTAGACTGAGTGTCAGCACTTTTTGAACGTCAAAATTACATAAGACTGTCCCCCAGAACCGGGCGTTTTCACCACTTCCTAGTGTTTTAGCTGAGAAGAAGAAGTGGTACAACAAACTCCTTTTTAGGATTCCGTACCTCGAAAGGAAAAACGGAACCCCTAAAGGATCACTTCGTTGCCCGTCGGTCTATCTGCCAAGACCCTTTTTCTCAGGCACGCGTGGAAGTATCAAGTTGAAATTATTATCAAACAACTACGTGTTTGATAATAATTTCAACTTGATACCTGCCTACCTATCTACGGTCCCTTGGAGCTCTAAAAAAAATAAGCTTCAAAGTCAACCCAATAAAAAAACCGGCCAAGAGCGTGTCGAATCACGCACAGTGGAGGGTTCCGTAGTTCAGAAGAATTTATCCCAAGAACAAACTTAGCACTGTAGTTAAAAAACATGTTCTCTCATACATCCCAACTGCAAATGTAAATTGGTCGACTATTACCATAGTTTATCTTATAATTGTAAGAAGAGTGAGTACATGGTCTTCAAGGCCTCTGGTAAGTGTTCGTCAATTGTACCTTTTTTTTTTTCTTTCTTTTTTTTTGGATGTGAAATCCACCCGTGTTCCTTCAGTTGCCTGTGCCGGGGCCACGGTAACTCTTTCGAACATCCCGCAACCCTAGCGGACCCCGTCAATAGTGCTGACATCTCTTTGAGGCGCGCGTGGAACACAACACGCCGTCGACTCGGTCCTGGTCCTTACCGGACGGCGAGCTGCGATTAAGTTGAATGGTACTGAACTGAAGCGGGTACTACAGTTCAAATACCTCGGACATTACGTTACGGAGGGCCTTGACGACCATGTTGACAAAGAAAGGGAACGTAGGGCATTGGCGGTCCAAAGTAAAATGCAGGCCCGCAGGTTTGCGCGGTATAGAGATGAAGTTAAAAGCACACTATTTACAGCCTACTGTCAGACTTTCTACACGTGCAGCTTGTGGTTCAGGTATACAGAGGCAGATCAGTACCCTACGTGTCCAATATAACAATGGGTTTAGAATGCTGTTAGGGCTGCCACGCTTTTGTAGTGCCTCCGGTATGTTCGCGGAAGCCAGGGTGGACGGCTTTCATGCGACGGCGCAAGCGGCTTGCGTCGTTATTAAGCAGAGTCAGGGGTAGCACTAACAGCATCCTACAGGTCATTGTGGATAAACAGGACTCACATATCCTGTAGGCATTTATTCGTCTTCACATTTTATAACTCTACTTATAATTATTATGGACATGGTTTGAAATAAAGGTTTATTATTATTATTACTCGTAAACTTGTTAACCTACTTAGCTGTGATAGTTTTCCTTTTAACTTCGTTGTATATACTACTACCGTGAATTTTTTCACATATCTAAAACTAACCGTTTAGCTGGCGAGGGGAGGGGGGCGACACATGACTAATAAAAATTAGCACTTTAAAGCTTAACATTTCAGAAACAGATCCCTTAATCGAAAAATAGTTTTCACAAACCCGCAATATTTTTGAAACATACAGATTCTATCCAATAACACCCCACACTATGGGGTAGACGTGACAAAAAGCCATCCGTGTGCATTACGTGTACAAGAGATGCCCTAAAAACATTTTTTTTTATGATTTTATTTTACCACTTTATCGGCGTAATTAATATGTATATTGTTAAGTACGCGAATGCGGGGAGCGGGGTACACAAGTGAAAGACGCTGTAGCTAGCAACGCACTGCTTTATTCGGGCATTGGATCCGCCATGACAGTTACCGGCGCGCATGCGCCTACGCGGTGTGCGCATCGTAGGTATGCATACATAACATATATCCATGCCAAATTATAGCTTTCTAGTACTAAGAGTCTCTTAGGTAAGCTGCGGACAGACGGCCGGACGGACGGACATGGCAAAACCATAAGGGTTCCTTGTTGAAACCGGAATCCTAATACGGCCATTTTGCGACATATTTTGATACTCACAAAAAAATCAAAACCTAGGTAGGGTACCTACTTTCCATTGACCTAAAATCATGAAAATTTGGCGAGAAGCAAGGTCTCAGCACAAATAAAGGAAAACGAACGAAAATCGTTAATTTGCAGTTTTATCACATATATTTTTTTTTGCGATTACAAGCTTACGTTTGCAGTTAGAGAATTGACTGTGATGTATATCGATGTATGGAAGAACATTTTTTCAACAATTTACAAAGTTGAGTTTGTTCATGGGATGAATTCATCCCAACTACGGAACCTCTCATTGTGCGTGGTCCGACACGCATTTGGCCGGTTATTTGTGGTTTGCATTGTAAGTGCATTACACACATTGTGTTATTTGAAGGCATAACTTATTAAACTTTCACAAATCTCTTGAGTCTAAATGTTACCACAACCTGGAAATTTCAATTCTATTGGAATTTAACTTGACCTGCTCATGTTAACCCGCTGCGGTACCGAGTCATACCATGTAACCCATTTTCATTACGTTCCTCATGAGCGCGGCACTTCAAGGCTTATTTTATTATGTACATAAATAACACAAGTACATACATAAGACTCATGCTATACTAATTCGAAAATGAAAACCATATTCGCGTACATGTTTCTATTTTAACGAATATGTAGGGAGTCATACTCGTAGTCGCTGATTAATGTTAATAATTATTAGCAATTTGTGTCACTACGTGATAATTATGGTCCTCCTATAATTCTGGAATAGCATATACATAGCATAATCATCCTTTAATGTTCCCACTGCTGGGACATAGGCTTGGGAGTGGGCAATAATCCACCACACTGGCCCAGTGCAGTTTGGTGGATGTCATATAGGTTTCCTCAAGATGTATTCCTTCACCGTTTTGAGAGCAGTGGCGATGAAATAAATTACACAAAGTAAAGCACCTACGTGATGTCGAACCCAAGACACATTAGTTACTACTGGGACATCACTCACTGCTCTCGATTCTGGAATCGTGTTGTAAGTCGCTAGTCATTCACTTGGTCACCAAAGTAAATCAGATTTTTGCTTAGTGATATAATTACTTACCGGATTCCCAGTATCAATTATGACACCTACAAGATAAGGTGGAAGTATTCTAAAAGCATATTTACAACTCTGTGATTTGAACTCGAATAGTGTGAACATGAACATTACTAGACTAACAACTAATTATGAAACAGTTAGTACCTACCTAAACTAATTTGAGTGGCTATTTAGTGTCAAGTAATTATAAAAATAAATCCAGCCACTAATGACAATATAAAACGAAACAGACGTGGGAAAAAAAAGCAAAGAAGGAAAGCCATTTCAAATATTATCTTATACATATAATAAAATCGTAAACTTTCCATGTCTGTACAAGATTTTGCAAAAAAAGTACAAGACGCGAGAAATAAGACGAAACATTTTTTTTTTTAATATTTTTGTCTGTTTTGTTGGTTTCTTTGTTCGTTTGTGCGTGCATCACGTAAACGCCACTTCATTGGATTCAAAATCGAGTTGCTTGAAGATAAGAAGATTTATTGTGATTTTTTCATCAAAATCCACCTACAGCATCAAAAGATATTAATTTAAAAAATGTTGTTAGAAACATAAAAGGATACTTTTTATCCCGGATTCCTGGCATGCATACAAGACGGTATTCCGTTAATGACGATGTTGTGCACAATTTCTGAACAGTAACCTAATAAAAGTACTAGGCTTGCATGAATTCACGATAGTTTTTCAGTAATTAGTATTATGCTTGTAATAGGATTTGGATGAAATTTGGCACACATATAGTGTATATCCTGGATTAACACATATAATACTTTTTATCCCGGTAGTACGTTTGCATAGGCCGGAAATTATGGACATACAAGCGGGCGAAGCCGCTGGCAAGAGCTAGTCTATAATATTGCAAATTGACTTCATCTTTCCAGTTTCTTAAGGGGAAAAGTTTTTCACTTTAAATTCTAGATTCAACTTCTATCGGCGAATTAAATACCAGTTGACAATATTTCTTCCAAAAATTAGTCTCGTCGCGTTCTATGATTAGCCTGGATTTTCCCACTGCGGGGCGAAGGCCTACACTCCAACAAAGGGCGCGTTCGCGTTATTTTAAAAGTTATTGTATCATCTGGTATGATGGGTAGCCGTAGTGCGCGTAACTATGTAATGTAAGACTCACCTTTATAAGAGATTGAATAAATAAACGGAATTCTTACAAAGCATACAAGCTTAAATAGCATTCCTTCTGTCCCGTTCATTACAGCCTCTTACTTAATCTCACAAACAACGTAGACGACTATCTGTAAACTATTAAAATATTAGTTCCGTGCAGTTCCAGGTGAATGTTAGAAGTTCAACACGCCATCATAGATGAGCTGTTCGCTCAACTTAGATGGCGAGTTCCTCCATCCTCCTGTACCGATAAAATCAGCAGCAGGTTCTGCTCGTGCCCCGGTAGAGGTCAACTTAATGTTTAGCTTTCGAGCGCCGCCTGTTACTAGGAATCTGGGTTCAGCTGCAATTGAAACTAATAAAATTTGGGGATGCTCTTCATTAAAACAATTGAGTTTTAAACTAACTAGAACACTGTACACTAATTACACTGCATTGCTCATCGTTTAAATTCAAAGCAAGCTACCTAATGATTGGGCACGCCACAATTGCGGCGATAAGTCCCCTCTTTGAGGAGTGGCTGGAGAGGCGCCACGGCGTCCTCACCTTCCGCCTGACGCAGGTCCTCACCGGACACGGGTGCTTCGGGAGGTACCTGTTCCGGATAAGGCGGGAGGAATCGCCCGGGTGTCACCACTGTGTGGATCGCCCGGAGGACACGGTGGAGCATACGGTGGAGGTCTGCCCGGCTTGGGCGGAGCACCGCCGTGTCCTCGCGGAAGCGATCGGCGGCGGCGATCTCTCGCGTCCGGCCCTGGTCCAGGCCATGGTACGGAGCGAGAGTGCATGGGAAGCCATTACCTCCTTCTGCGAAGCAGTAATGCTCGTGAAGGAGGAGGCGGGACGCGTGAGGGAGAGGCAAGCTTTGCACCCTCACGCCCCTAGTCGCCGCAGGAGACGCCCTGGGCGTCGGGAATTGGCAGCTGATTCCCGGCCACCGTAGGCGCGGGCTTGCGGACGGCGAGCAATGGGTAGCTCGCCGTCCGGTAAGGACCAAGCCCGAGTCGACGACGGCGCGTCGTGTTCCACGCGCGCCTCAAAGAGATGTCAGCACTATTGACGGGGTCCGCTAGGGCCGATGCCAGCTAGGGTTGCGGGATGTTCGAAAGAGTTACCGTGGCCCCGGCACAGGCAACAGAAGGAACACGGGTGGGTTTTAGTCAGTAAAAGTCTGACACGCCCTCCCGCTCCGCCCAGAGCGGGAGAAGTCATTTGATGATTTCCCATCCACAAAAAAAAAAAAAAAAAAAGCTACCTAATGATTTAAACCTTGTTTTACGTAGTTAGGTGTTGAAAAGTTTTTTGATCAGAGTTTGAACAAAGGTATGTAAAAAGTGTACCTAGAAAAATATGTCCTAGGTGTGTACGTAAACACGTGTCATTATTTTGAAGTGGTCTTCCATGAGCTTCCAGCTGAATGGGCAGTCGGGACAAATTGTTTTACACAATTGTTCGCAGTAATTGTTTTAGAAACTTGATAAATAAGTCTGGATTGTGACCTGAATGCCAACACAGACAGAATAATTCAGATTTCAATGTTATTATGTTTGTAATTAAAAGAGTTTCGTATACGAAAACCAAGTTAACTTCAGATCTAATGTTTTTAAAATGTATCTTAACACACGTTTCTATCATCAATTAACTGACAGGTTTTATTCGATAAAAAATACTCACAATAGAAGCTTGAGAACTCTTATCATCTCCATCGAATGATATATTTATTAATGTCTTAGCTCGTCAACATCGTCACCGAATTTTCCGATAAATACACAACGGGATTTTTTCCGAGAAAGCAATAATAATGCGAGCAGACACAATGGCGACTAGGTAACAAGATCTTACTTGTGAATTCATCGCAATTATTTATTATATCCTACTCTCAACAGGGATGGCACCCGGATAGGTTATTGTAGGTATGTATAGTTATCATTCCTTTCGTGAAACATTGTTTTTGTATGGAATAGGTGGTTTTTATTGTATCCTATTTATAAAAACTGACTGCATTAATGGGTCTTTGTATTTTCTCGCTTTATTGCAGTTTCTTTTAAAAACACCATAGTTTAGTAACTATTCTCTTCCTCATTTGACACAAATCTACATACCCAAAAGGTATTTATGAACACGGTGTAAGAAAAAAGATTGTGAGCCAGCCCTATAAAGTAGACAAAGAAATCGTGAGGTCGTCAACTATACTTTTTATACGTTTTTATATGTTCTTTCGGTAGGAGCTATGCGGACATGCGCCCGGCACACGACGCAATTAAAGTAGACATGTAAAGGAAAAATTTAAACCCAATCAAGAAACATCGTAAAAAAATTCTATCGTACAGATTAGTTAAGGTAAAAAAGCCATGTGGGTGTCATACATGCTGCGTCTTTGTTAAACGAACCTTTTAATAGCCAGCATGGTCTGAAGCGTCTAATAATAGGGCACTGAAAATAAAACCTTGTTCACGCTCAAAATAGTCCGGGATGATCGCCGGCCTCGTAGAATGCTCCCGTAGCGTTCGCTACGAGCGTAGCGGCTGCGTAGCGGTACTACGACAGGGCTACGAATGTGGCGCTTATAATATTAATTAGTCTTCTTACGTGATATCCTTGTTTTTATAATTTTAATTACAGATTTAAAAAAAGGAAACTCTCAATTTAAATCAACATTCTCACGCAAATGTGTTAAATGTTTGTGATGATAAGGTGGAGGCCAAAACGACTTACACAATTTGATAATTACCATCATTAACAAAAAGTTGTATCTTAAAGAGACTTTTCCTGTCAAAGTACAAAAAGAAGAATAAATTAAATAAGTTAACGGAAATATTCCGTTGAACCAATTTCACCTTAATTAAGCTATATTAATTATGAACAGTATCATGTCAGGTACACGGACACTTGACCGTTCTAATTAAGGAATGGACGTAAAACGTGATTGTAAATATTTTTCAAAATCTATATTTTGACACCGTTACTAAGAATTGTGATAATCTGCCAAGTCTAAGGAACAAAAAGCTAAGTGAACATTAATGTAAAACCATCTGGAAGCATATTAATTACCTATCTAATATTTTTCTTCGATTGTTGTTCATTGGAACTGATCACAGAAGATATGCTTATAGTTTATGTTATTAAGTTAGCTTTGGTTTTCTAGGAAAGCGGTTCCGTCACACAAAGGTGATTTCGGTTTGCTTTGTGTGAAGAAATGAACCGAGCGCTCGGTGCGGGCGGTACCGAGACTGGACGCTGTGCTATTTGAATTCATGCAAAGCAAACCAAAAGCCCTTGCGTGCCGTGCGTGCTTTGCGTCTGGTATGGACCAGTGGATGTTCGTTATAACGACCGTCATGAAAGTCTGTCATTTTCTCCAGTAGGTCTCAAAAACCTGTATTTAGACAACCATTATTGTGTGATCGTCCACCGCTTTCTTAGGAACCCGAACTTAACCGAAAGCTTAAACTTTTTTAGGAAACCGAACTTAACCGAAAGTTTAAGCTTTTTAGGGGGAAAAATTATGCCCTCATTACAAGCTAAACACTCTTATAAGTTTACACCCAAGAATAGTGTCAATTATTAAAGGATATAAAGTTATCTTAGCCCAAGTACAGTCAACCAACAATATAGTAGAAACTTTGATAAGTCACCCGTGTGTACTCTTCCGTCGGGTCTTGCTCATCATAACAGAATCATTCGCGTGACGTCACTGCCCACTATCTACCGACGTCACGGTACCTACACAAGTAAACAGATTACCTACAAACCGCTTACTGACGATAACAAGTTTGTTATGAACTATCTACCGAACTGGATTTCCTAATATGTGAAAAGAGAGTTTTTAACAAGCTTTTTATTAACTTTCTATGTTTCCGGTTACTCTGTTCATCAGTACTAGTAGAAAGTAGAGGTCCTTATAATTATGATAATTTGAACATAATAATAAATTATTGCTAAACGTTATAGCTATCGTGCTTAATGCACTCGATAGAAAATAAAAAGCAGTCTTGTCTTTATACTCGTACATGCATGATCTTGCCTATAACCGTAAGTCTAAGAGATGTTTCGCTTTACTGTGTAAATATATAACACCATGTATAACATGTACATAACTATTTCCATATTCATACAAGCTAACTAATAAGCCCCAAGGCTCGGCGCTCTCGTTTAAAACCCGTAACCATGGCAACGGGGACTGACATCAAAAAGGGCCCTCAGGGAAGGTTTAAAACAAACCTACAATATTCCTATTATTTCCGAACGCCATATTTTTTTTATCATTGTTATTTTTAAATTCGGTGAAATGAACAGGAATTATATACATATTTGATATAATATACGGTGTGAAGTTAAACCCCTCACGTTTTCTCAATTTGAATAAACATATAAAGTATTTACAAAGTAATAAAACTAACACCGACTAACCAATAGCGTTTGAGTTGGGAATACAGATACCATTACTGCCGAACCCAATAACCTATTTTCAGTAAAAGACAGATCGCTATTGATGGTAGACGGTATAATTCTATCTGTCCTTATGTCATGCCGGTAAGATTCCATAGTCTATTATGATTATTGGGACGTTAAAACCATAGATAGATAGATTTTTCTATCTCCAGTATGCGAAAACTGATGATAGATTGGTTGTTCTGTTCGGCCGTAAGTCACCACAGATGTAGTAACACAAATATAGAAAGAATAAATATAGAAAGTACAGAGAGCATTCATAGGAAAGGTTTTAAAACAGATACATGGTATCTTAGACACCACTTCGTATCGTCACTGTTACCTCTAATTGTGACATGCTTCAATAAAACCTAGAACCAGTCACAAAACTATTAACGGACATAAAATCACGCCAGTTTGCCCGGAAGGATTGGGCAGAGGTGTTCCTATAGTACACCCACATTTAGCCAGTTATGTTTAAGTCCCATGTAATAGACGGTGAGCCTATTACCATCAACTGGGCACAAATTCAAACTCCAGGCTGCTACAGAGAAATGTAAGATGAAAAACTATATAGTATGCATTGAAAACCTAAACAAACCTACTACAAAGTTAAAACCGATCAAAATCTCTACCATTTTATTACAAAGTATTAAGAAAATGCCAACTAATTACAGCATTAGTTTATCAGCTGTTATCGGCAAGAAGCACTCGCGCACAACGCCCACTTGAGATACAGCGACAACGCGATACCGCCGCCCGCGCCGGCGCTGAACGCGCTATCACCGCCATCGGAACCGGCTACCTCTTGACTAGTGACGTCAGCGAAGTAGGCGCCAACTGATTGCTAGAATGTTGCTTATTTAATATTTTCGTCGATCGATAAAATATTTTGGCTCATATGAATGAAAGATTCGCTGGATTTCTTGCTTATTGTGGAATCTTACAAGTATGGTCAGGAAAATATTTATTTTTTTTACCAAATTTACTACTTACTTAAATTGCCTGTATGTTCAAGTCACAACTGGCATTCTTTGACAGTTGTATGAAATGGCTACAACACAGCCAATCGGCGTGGTGAATCAATTTGATAAACTATTCATTTCCTTGACTGTATAAACAGACACTGAAAAACTATCGAAAAGTACTCAAATACAGGTTTGGATTATCGATTTTGACTAGTTTAAGAGAAGACGCGGTTCGTGTTGTGCTAATTAAATTAAATTTCTTGTATAGAACACTACCCCTAACGTAGCTTATAATAACTACTAAAATTGAGTGCAAGTGATCAAGCAAAAAATCACGGAAACAACGATTAACAGCAACCGTGCGCCGAGGTTGCCCTCGCTCCGCCTCGGGTAAAAGAGACATGTTGCGAGTTTAAAATAATTCATCTCTGTCTAGCTCAGCGGACAGGATCAGCAGCGCGTGAGTCACTACAACATAAATCATAACAATTTCGAAATGTTTTGCGTTTATACCTGGCTATCTGCTTTACTACGCGGATGACACAGTGATCCTATTTCATGATATGTCGTGAAATCTTGTGTATAGTCGCGCAGAGGAGTGTGTGACTTTTATTACAGATACACTCAATAATAACTAACTGTCACTTAACACTGAAAAAATTAAATACATCGCATTCTCGAAAACTTCAACCTCTACCTACTCCTACAAACGACCTACAACTGATAATACACTCCCCCTCCCCCTAACCTAACCCTCCTTCGTCAGTTCCACAACCTGCAAACTGCACATGCCGCCCGATTGAACGCACCTCGTTGAGCAGATATCTGGGCGTCAATATTGACTCGAGGCTTTCCTTCAGGCCACATATCGCCGCTTTAGCTGGCAAAACTAGGAAATTAATTTTCATAATGAAGAATTTTCGTGACTACCTTCCTCCAGATCTCTTAAGAAAGATCTACCTTGCTAACTGTCAGCCCATAATACAGTACTGAGTCTCTGTCTAGGGAAGTGCCGGAAAATGCCACATGACATTCGTTGAGAGAGCTCAGAGGCCACTTCTGAAGTCACGTTTAAGAAACCATTCCGATTCTCAACTGACAAGCTCTATAGAGAAATCCAAGTCCTCCGCATGAGGCAAGTTTTCATTGTATTTGCAATGGTCCGCACTCACAATACCCTCCCCAAAAGAGCTAACTATAGTGAACTTCTGTCAAAGCAGGTGTTCAGAATTCTTACTCCGCCTGTAAGTCCCTTTTGACCAGACCCAGCCTTCTCTCATTACACTTAACAAGGTTAGTAAATCACTGGACATCAAAGACTTGTTAACCGCTCGCCTAAAAAATGGCTTCTGGAACTAAGATATCCGGAAACAAAATAATTTCTCTAGCGTTTGTCGACTAGCCAAACTGCCAACAAACAACATCCCTTTCTCACACTTTCACCCTCACAGAAACACACAAACGACATAATACACACTTTACTAAACTAGTCTTGTAAACCGACACATTTATTTCTGCTTAATCGCTCTCCGACCCTATGATACTAGTCCTGCTTAGTTTGGAGGTCAACGGTCAAACCAAAACATTGTGATGTACAAACTTAATTATGTGGTATGTAAGATCACTATCTGATAACACTTTTTCTTTTGCCAATTAAACTTTTTGTATTTGTATTTTTGTAAGTACATATCATATGTTATTCGTTTCGTTCGGCAATGGAATCTGTAATTCATAGCGCAGGACTCGCAGTGCCTTTCTAGCCATCCGCCTCACCCACTATTTTCTACATAGCTGGAAAATTAACTGCCTAATTTAAACAAGGATATACTTGACGATAGTCTAAACATACCCGTGCGGAAGTAAAAACACGACTCTGTACTTTCAGCTCACCTCGAGCCCCTGTTGCTATGCGGTCACCGGGCGGCCTTGCCACGCAGTTGGCAGCCCAACCGAATCGATAGCAGACGCATTGCAGACTATTGCTGCAAACCTTGTTTAAACACACACCACTTTCAGTTATCTCCTGGAAAATAGCAACTTTTGGAAAAGAACTTACCTTTTTGGAGATATTATGACGGGAGGAATGATTCTGAATTAGATGAGGACAAAAACATAAAGTGACAAAGAAGGAATGAATTGCTATAATTATAAAGGTTCTGCAGGAAATTCCAAATCCTTTGCTGTATAGTAATGTTACGCAACTAATGTTGATGAACTGTCAAATTGAAAGACATTGTTAGTGAGTTACCTCGCAGCCGTTCCAATAAGAAACTTTAAGCCTGGATTCCACCAAAGCAGAGGCGAGACGAGAGGAGAGGAGATATGTTTTAAACAACCAATAGAATTTCGTTATTCACACATCTCATCTCCACTCAGCTTCAGTGGATACCACTGAGCGGAGATGTATCATATTTGTATGGCGCGATCAAAGCGGAGATGTGAGCTGTGCCTCGCAAGCTGGTGATGACGCGGAGTGGAGAGGAGGGAGATATGAGCGGCGTGCAGTGAGCGGTGCCGTTAGTTCTCCTCGCATCCGCTCCAGTCAGTAGCCAGTAAGTACGCATCTCCGCATAGCTACGGTGGATACACCCTAGCTGAAAAAACGTCTCATCTTGTCTCCGCTTCGAACCTCTCCGCACATCTCCGCTTTGGTGGAGTCTGGGCCATAAACGGAATATTCGAATGTTCTAATCCACCATTTTCAACTCATTTTCTACTACTAAAGCACTCGTTTAAGGAACAAAGAAGCATGATCAAGTTACATACATGAATAACTTTTTTGCTAGCTTGCCGACTTCGCTTGACTTAGTTCTCTCATCACACGTATTTTACACGACTGTGTGAATTAACGTCTTTTAAAATATCTTTGCAAAAATGGCCGAACACTAAACTGTATTTGCACTTCAGCACAAATAAATAGTAAAGTAAAAGCACTGATAATCACCCAGCCAGCATCCACCTCGTGTGTTGTTTTTTCTGCTCGAAATGTACACGAGCGGAAATTGGATGAAAAGCAAGTACGAAAACACTGTAGTGCTCTTTTTATTGAGAAAATAACGTTTATTTGTCTACATACAGTTGATGTTTTTTGCGCTAAAGAGTCAGAATTAATATTGCTTTAAAATTAACTTGTCATTAAAATAAACCAGCCGGCCGCGCATAAATATTATGAATTACATCGAGAAATATACCTATACTTAAGGAGGGTCTCAGAGGTAGCCCATGAAATTCAATTTTTCTTGCAATTTGCCGGTCAGTGTCAGGTTGTATCTTGATCAAATTTTGATTCACGACTACAACAAATATGTATTTACATAATTATAACCATAAGAATCATCATTACATCTCTCAAGTTAGATTTTTTCTAAAATGTTATGATTTGAAATTATGCATTTGCGGATTAGCCTTAATAGTGAAATCATTCATCGCGGGCATGTCCACCAATTATGTAAAGAAGAATGCCCATTTTTCACCTGACTATAGATAGAAATGAAATAAATAAATCTTAAAATTCAGCTAATTGGATTGTATATTAATAACGCTTATCACAATGACAAAAAAGAAACGCAGGAAAAAAATATTTTGTAATATTTCTTTATGCTTATTCTACGTCAAGGGTAAACGTATTACCATGTTTTGAACGCATCTTAACTTCCCTTTTTTATGATATTCCATTTTACACACTGCTACTTGAGTTTATTCCTTTATTTTTTCTCTGTTTCTGAGTTTTATACTTTATTTTACGTTTTATTTAATCAGTAAGTATTTAATTAAAAATAACATAACAATTAAATAAATTAATCATGCAGTATGAAATTGAGTTCGCACGACTGAAACGGATTTTTTTGACAGTTGACAGTTCTGCGATTGGCATCGGCGCAGATCTTCGTTGTTGCGTTTGCGGCTCGTTGTGTACTGTGCCATTTTGTGTGTTTAATAAGTGATTTAGATGAAAATGATGAATGATAGTTAAGAAACCATTCCACTTTAACATAGTATTTTATTTGTTTTTCCCCTTCAAGCGTTAATAATTAGTTCTAGTACATTTATCTATTTAATACCTATTTGGTAACGGCTAATCCTAACCTAAAAAGTAATATTAATTTGTTTTTGACTTCGTATCGTTTAAATCGTAAAAATGACTATGACAATATTTTTTAAACTTACAGGTAGTCTTTCTACTATACCTTATAACTACCTATTAGTTTGGGGAAAAAGTCTTTTCGCATTATAGTATGTATGAACTTGTAATAAAATCTCTTTGGCTATACTATTTGTATCTGGCTGGTTTTGGTATCATTGAAAGTTTAAATTTTAAGGAACATAATTCCAAATTTAAATTAGGAAAATGTGTGATTTTCATTTGTTTTTCGTACTGTCAAGATGAGTGAATCTAATGAAGAAATTCGATACATTTTAAAATTTTACTACAAAAAAGGTAAAAATGCAACGCAAGCCGCGAAAAAAATTTGCGATGTTTATGGACCTGGTGCAGTGTCTGTGAGAGAAGCACAAATTTGGTTTAAGCGTTTTCAATCCGGAAATTTTGATGTCAAAGATGCACGTCGCTCTGGTCGCCCTATTACGGATTAAATGGATGCCATTTTTGAAAAAGTGGAGCAAAATCGGCATATCAGTAGTTACGACGTAGCCGAAGAACTGGGAATTGACCACAAAACAGTTTTGGCGCATTTGAAAAAAACTGGGTACACAAAAAAGCTCGATATTTGGGTACCTCACGAGCTCACTGAAAGAAACCTAATGAACCGTGTACTCATTTGTGATTCTTTATTACGACGTAACGAAACCGAACCATTTTTAAAGAAGCTGATAACTGGTGATGAAAAGTGGATCACGTACGACAAGAACGTGCGAAAAAGGTCGTGGTCAAAGGCCGGTCAGGCTTCACAATCTGTGGCGAAACCCGGGTTAACTCGCAACAAGGTGATGCTGTGTGTGTGGTGGGATTGGAAGGGCATTATTCATTATAAGCTGTTATCACCAGGCAGGACCATCGATTCTGAACTCCACTGCGAACAACTGATGAGATTAAAGCAAGAAGTTGAGAGAAAGCGGCCGGAATTAATCAATAGAAGGGGTGTGGTTTTTCATCATGATGACGCTAGACCTCACACATCTTTAGCCACTCAGCAAAAATTAAGAGAGTTTGGCTGGGAGGTGTTAATGCATCCGACGTATAGTCCTGACCTTGCACCTTCAGATTTCCACCTGTTTCGGTCTCTTCAGAATTCTTTAGGCAGTGTCAGGTTAACATCACGAGAGGACTGCCAAAACCACTTGTCGCGGTATTTTGATCAGAAGTCCCAAAATTTCTATAGCAATGGGATCATGTCCCTACCTACAAGATGGCAAAAAGTTATCAAACAAAATGGTACCTACATACTTTAGTTAAATGTGAATAAACTATATTAAAAAATGTTTTGAATTTTCTTAAAAAATGCGAAGAAACTTTTTCCCTAAACGTTCATTACCAGGTTTTTAAATGTATAGGAAGTGGGCAATGTTCTTTTTGAAAATGTCACCTTTGTTCGTTTACACAGTGTGTGATCATTATCATTCCGATTATGGCAGAGAGGAAGGATGATGATGGTTTTACCATAGTGAGACATGAAACTTTCCTCTTTCATTTGACTCATTATACTGAACGACACAATAACTTGTACTACAATGATCATTGATTGATTGATTGATCATCAATGATTATTAAATTACCTCAAAATTGTTTTCTCATTTTGCTTTGAGCTTGTTATGTGTTATAAGAGTGTGTTCCATTGCTTGCTTTGTTATTTTGTTATGTATAGTATAGAACACATAACGAGCGCTATTTGATTTAATATAAATTTTTCCTTTGCAGTCGTAAAATAAGTTAAAATATACTTGATGATTTTTTTTACCATCTCGAAATTTTTACAGGGTGTTCTAACCATGAATATGAACAATTTTCACTGTGGGACCAACTATGAAATCACGAAAAAAAAAATCATCTGATTTTGGTCGAGTAGGTATTGAACTTTTGTATGAACCAGCTGATTTTTTACTTAGTCTGGCCATAAATACTGTTACAATTAAAAATAAACAAAATATTACACTTGAATTAGGAATCTGTCATTTTTATATGATTGTTCATTGAGTTTTCTCATTTTGGCGCCAATACATTGTACAATATTTTGCGATATTAAAATGGAGTGGGGTGATAAAGAGAACCGAATCGCTGTGATTGCATAACACAAAGTAGATAAGGAGCCAAATGCAATTTTTAAAACTCTCCATACGCTTGGTATTAGTAAAATGTTTGTGTACCGGGCTATTAATAGGTACAATGAGACCTCTGTTTGTGACAGAAAAAGATCTGGTCGTCCACGTAATGTTCGTACGAAAAAGGTGGTCAAAGTAGTAAGGGAAAGAATTCGAAGAAATCCTGTCCGAAAGCAAAAGATTTTATCTCGGGAGATGAAGATAGCACCTAGAACCATGTCGCGTATTTTAAAAGATGACTTAGGACTTGCAGCCCATAAGAGACGTACTGGTCATTTCTTAACTGATAATTTTAAAAAGAATAGGGTGGTAAAATCGAAACAACTACTGAAGCGGTACGCAAAGGGAGGTCACAGAATAATTTTGTTTACGGATGAGAAAAATTTTAGAATTGAGCAACTTTTAAACAAACAAAATGATCGTATTTATGCTCAAAGCTCTAAGGAAGCTTCCCAATTAGTCGACAGAGTGTAACGTGGGCACTATCCGACTTCAGTGATGGTTTGGTAGGGTATTAGCTATGAAGGAGTGACTGAGCCATACTTTTGTGAAAAAGGTATCAAAACATCGGCACAAGTGTATCAAGATACCATTCTTGAGAAGGTAGTGAAGCCCCTTAACAACATCATGTTCAATAACCAAGAATGGTCCTTCCAGCAAGACTCGGCGCCGGGTCATAAAGCTCGGTCTACGCAGTCTTAGTTGGAAACGAACGTTTCGGACTTCATCAGAGCTGAAGACTGGCCGTCGTCTAGTCCCGAGCTTAATCCGCTGGATTATAATTTATGGTCAGTTTTAGAGAGTACGGCTTGCTCTAAATGCCATGATAATTTGGAGTCCCTAAAACAATCCGTACTATTGGCAGTGAAGAATTTTCCCATGGAAAGAGTGCGTGATTCTATTGATAACTGGCCTCAACGTTTAAAGGACTGTATTGCAGCCAATTGAGACCACTTCGAATAAGCTTTTTATATTTTAAATTGCTTTATATTTATGTATTAAACTAACACACTGTAAAAGTAATAAATGTTATTTGATATAGAAATTTTTTTTTCTTTGTTTCAGTATTTATGGCAATACTAGGTATATGCTACCGTATAATTATGAACTTCGTTAGTTTATAATCTATCTCGCGATATAATAAACTATCGAAAAATTGTGATCTGCAATAAACCAATAATTTAACGCAATAATTTTCGATAGTTTATAATCTATCCATGGCAAACCGAAACATTGTGAATTGGTATGAAACTTGCATGCGACGAACACATCTTGTGTAAATACTAAATAGACAAGTAACTGCGAAGGACGCGGATCGTTAGGGTCACAGCTCTAACCTAACCCATTTGGTCCGCGTGCCCTGGCTTAGTTACTGCGACTAATTCGGCTACCGACAAGACCTACCAATCAGGGACGGTTCACTATTTGACGGGTGATAACATCGGACAGATTATAAATTATGTTATGATTATGTTCGTTGTTCACAATTTGACGATTTGACTTAGACAAATTTTAAACTACCGAAAATGAATGCGTCATATTGTCATTTCACAATTTTTCGACAGTTTATAATCCCCTGACTCGTTGTTCTAGTGGTCGCAAGCGCCACTGCTGAGCATGAGGTCCTGGGTTCGATTCCCAGGTTTCAGTGTTACTGGGTTTTTCTATCTGGAATTTCTCAGTAGCAGCCCGGAGTCTGGATTTGTGCCCGGTAGATGGCAATAGGCTCACCCCCTATTACATGGGACTTAAACATAACTGGCGAAATGTAGGTGTACTATAGGTACACCTCTGCCTATAATCCAACAGTAATAAAGATAGATTGTAAACTAACGGTGCTCACAATCTTACTGTGACATACATACATAGTTTTCCATTGATTGCTTTGGATGTAAGTTATGTAACTGAAGGATTGTGGATGAACTAAATTAAATGTAGTTTTCTGTCTCGCTGAATGTATCTCATGTAAACGTAGTTATGATTTATCTCCTTCGGCAGTTTGCTCTGCAAAGAAATGGATATTTTAATGCAATCGTAATGTTTCTTCGAGTTATTTTAAACTCATTACTTAGAGAAATATGCAAAACAGGCAAAGTCAGGTATCCTTAAAGGAATTCTTTGTCTTCGCTAAACCTTTGAGAAAACTAATATCGATAAAAAGGTAAAATAATATTAGCTTATTACTTTCCTACTGTGAGGGCTCTCCTTATGCTGAGAAGAAACGCAGGTGTTAGCTCGGTACAGTTTGCGAGGCCTAAGCTGAACTTTGCATTTGTGTGAGTGCTCATAGATAGTATAGGTGTGACGTTGGCCTAGAGCATGACGCGTCTGTGCGCAGTGTGCGCGACGCATCTGTGCGCGTGTGTGCGCGTCTGTGCGCAGTGTGCGTGATGTAGACGCCGCGCACGGACGTACGCGTCGTCTGACTCTACTTTTGGTAATCACTCACACAAATGCAAAGCTCAGCTTAGGCCTCACGGACTGTAGGTACCTTTGCTACGTTCTGAGCTCACAACTCAGGTTATGAGTGGCGTGGTTTGTGAAAGTGCCTCTCAAGCATCAGTGCTTGAGAGGCATTTTCTCAAACCACGCCTCAATAACATAAAACGTAAAATAAACAAAATGGAAACAAGATGAATCTTTAAACAATTCCACAATTACACTGACCTCGTATACAGGGGCTCAGCATACTGAGTACACACGGCGCCATGACGTCACGGGATGAAAGTGAAGCCTCTGGCTGTTTACTAATCTGTGTGTTTTCGTCTGGGCGAGCACGCCGCGTATGATGAGGGCCGACAGCGCTCCAGGCGGCCAGGAGTTATTGTGAGTGCCTGAGCAGGACCCATGGCAGGGTACTGGTAACGGTGTCGACCTTTGAAGGATAGCTATGATTAAAGACAAGTTCTTAGAATCCGGCTTTGTTGTCAGTGTACTTTTGGTTCCGAATTTGTTTGTAAATTAATTTTGTTTGTATTAATTTTGTCTGGTTTTTTGAAACAGTTAATTTTGAGTTATTGGAAGTGTAAAAGTTATAAGAAAATCTTTTTTTAATTTCCATTTTAGTACCCCATCCAGTGTTTGATATAACCCAACCTTAGCGCAAGCTTTAAATCTTCTTTATAAAAGTCCTCAGACATTTCTAACAAACTATTTGCCTAACAAGAACTCACATACCTTACGAATCTTCAACCCAAATTAGTGGCTTGTTGAAAATCCCAAATAATTCAATACTCGCATTGTCTGCCTCTAGTCGGGTGGTTCTGCCTGGCCGAGCATTTTTGTTACGTGAGTGAGCACTGATACTAGAGCTATGCTCACATACGTTTGTAGACCGGAGTAGACCGAACGTCTTCAATAGACTGCTATTTACTTTTACCTCACTTTTATTTGAGCCCGAAAAATACAGTTGCCGACTTCAACTCAAAGGATATATCTTGTGCCATTCTGATATTATCAGCGATAAAATTCCCAAACGACTATTTTTCGATAAAAGTATCTGCGGTCCCGTCGTTGTTTCTGTCCGTATATTCTAACGACACGAACAGACGCGAGATCAAGAGAAACAATTAACTCCTTTGTCTCAACGGGCCTGTTGAAAGTACAAATGTGTTGGATTGGTTGATCGATATTCAGATGTCATATTATTTTTATATATTTTTGTTTAATAGCCTAAAGTGCGTCGGACGACATTGTTACCATCGCGGGTTGAACTTGGATGAGGCTGGCTCAGGAGCGGGGGGATTGGTACAAGAAATGAGAGGCCTATGAGGATGAAGTCGGGCTGTGGATGATGACGATGATGATATTGTGTCCCACTGCTGGGAAAATGTTTCCTATTTTTCCTTCCAAATGTCTTTGCTTTGTGCAGTCTCTGCTGGCCATGTTTGGCCATTTTTATCATCATTTTTGTTCTATTTATGCAAAATATAGATAAATGATTCTAGGTTGAAAAAGCTACCTTCCTATGGTATTTTCTTTACTCAACTGGGAATCTTGTCGCCTGTTACCCGTAAAGCAAAGATCTAATCAAAATGGGTCTTCATTTCGAGCAACACATATTCAAAATCTATTTGTCAACTCCGTTTATATTTTTCTCTTCAACAATCTATCACGTTTTAATTTATTGGTATTTTGTTTTACTAGAACATTCTGCAGACATTATTGTGTTGTCACTGTCACACTTTTTATATTAATTCGTCTAGTCTGGGAGTATCGACAGAACGTGACAGCCTTTGTATATAAAGGGTTTCTTGATATAAAAGAAAGTAAAACTAATTTACTTTTAAGATATTTTAATCAGAACATGTTTTTTAACCCCATTTAGGGTAGAGGTGTGTTCTGGGTGCTATAAGCCAGGTTAGTCTGTTTGTTTGTAGAATAGTAACTACCGAAAGGATGGAGTGATTCCAATGTCGCTTTTTGTACCAGTATACTTACATTATGATATACCGTATATACCGTAAACGCAGCATTTTTCTTGGTACTTGGTACTAGCAGAAAGCCTTTTTTGACTAGCTTTGCAGCCAGTTTTGAGAACCTAAAAGCCTCTTCTGTATCACGGTACTTTTTCCCAGAAGCTCTCTGGAAGAGCTTTCAGTTACCACCAGTAAAGGCTCCACTTACTAAGCTGACACTCCTCTTAATAAGAGTGGTAGCAGTCATACCAACTTGTAGTACGCTATAATTTAGTATACAGCCTCAAAAAGATGTAAATTCTTTCCTTGCCCACAATCTTTGTTGCATAACATGGTGTCAATGTGAAGCCACAAAATATATTATTACACATTGGGTACTGCACCCTAATTGCGTAATATACGACCAATCAGAATCTGAATCAATTTGAAGCCTATTTCTAATCCGTTGCTTCAGTTCGAATTCCTGTGACTGCTCTAGAGAGAATTAAAGTAGAAAGACTGCAAGATTTGAAAGTAAAAGAGGAATATAAGAGGGAAGTAAAAGTGAAGACGGATAAAATATTTGATGATGCGAACGATTACAGTCTGGAAGAAGTATGGGATATAGCGAGAAATAGTATGGTGCAAGTGGCCACAAAAGTATGTGGTTTGGCGCAGAGGAAGTGTGGTAGTAGAACGAATGATTCTTGGGTAGATGGTGAAGTAAAAGAGGTAGTGAGGAAGAAGAAAGAGGCCTGGCTCAATTTGTTAGCCTATAAGGCCCAAAATAGGATGAATCAGGTAACGAATGTGACAGGTGACTTAGAAAGAGTGAAGAAAAAATACTCCGAAATGAAAACGAAAGTGAAAGAGATGGTAAAAATGAAGAAGGATGAACAGGAAGAAAAGTACAACAGGAAGTTCTCTGAAAACTTCAGGACCAATGCTAAGCTGTTCTGGAAACAGGTAAGATTGGCTCGCGGAGTG
This sequence comes from Fissipunctia ypsillon, assembly GCA_947568875.1. Taxonomy (NCBI): domain Eukaryota; kingdom Metazoa; phylum Arthropoda; class Insecta; order Lepidoptera; family Noctuidae; genus Fissipunctia; species Fissipunctia ypsillon. Next base: position 24,946,019 of record OX387643.1, on the reverse strand, counting down.
ACAAGAACATCGAGTATGATTGTTATAAGAGCAGAAGATGGATGTTTGTAGAATGTAAGGTCTTGAAACGATGGAAGGGATACTTTGAAAGTTTATTTAGCTGTCAGGATAGTGTGCAAGGAGTGGGTAATTGGGCAGATGCCAGTTTTGAAGACCCAAGCTCAGATGTAGATGAAGATAATGATATAGAAATAGATGAGATTGTAAGAGCGCTGAAAGGGATGAAAGTTGGGAAAGCTGCGGGGTACGACAGAGTGTCTGCTGAAATGCTGAAGGGCGGTGACGGGGTGGTAGCAAGTCTGTTGTGCCGGATCTTTAATATGTGTTGGAGATATGGCCGTGTGCCGGATGATTGGTGCAAGGCTGTAATCGTACCACTATATAAGGGAAAAGGCTCTCAGCAGGAGTGTAAAAACTACCGCGGCATTAGTCTTTTGAGTGTTGTTGGCAAACTGTATGCAAAGGTTTTAATAAATAGAGTGATAAAAGTGACAGAGGAGAAAATATGGGACGTGCAGGCAGGATTTAGAGAGGGAATGGGCTGTACGGATCAGATCTTCTCCCTAAGGTGCATAGCCGAAAAACATCTGGCAAAGCACAAGAAAGTCTACTGTGCTTTCGTTGACTTGGAGAAGACCTATGACAGTGTGTGGAGGGAGGAACTGTGGTCGACACTGTCGGTGTACGGTGTGGACTGGCGCTTGCTACGGGCACTGAAATCTTTATACAAGGATTCCAGTGCTTGTGTTAGGATAAATGGGGCATACACGGACTGGTTCTGCATCTCGAGGGGTGTTAGACAGGGTTGTATAGCGTCACCATGGCTGTTCAACTTGTACATGGATAGTTGTCTGACAAATTTGAAAGAGGGTGAGTGTGGATTGAGGATGAATGATTTGCTTGCCAAATGCCTTCTCTACGCAGATGATCAAGTTCTACTTGCATCGTCAGCAGAACAGTTGCAAGACATGGTGACTGTTATGGATGAAGCATACAAGATGAAAGGGATAAATATAAATGTGAATAAGACTTCTCCTACGTAGACGTATCGATGTGTGATGTGAAAATAAATGATAAAAGTGTGGAGCAAGTAAGTGAGTTTGTATATTTGGGGAGTCTGTTTACAAGGGATGGAAAGATAGATGAAGATGTGAAAAGGAGAGTAAATGCGGGAAATAAAGTGAATGGTACTATACATGCAGTTGTGACCAACCAGTTAATGTCCAAAAAGGCCCGACTGGCTGTTCACAATGGTGCGCTGGTGCCTACGCTTATAAGGGAAGTGAATGTTGGGTATGGCAAAAGAAGCATGAAAGTAGAATAAATGCTGTGGAAATGCGCTCCTTGCGAAGCATGTGTGGTGTGACTATAAATGATAGACTGAGAAATGATGTGATAAGGCAACGGTGCGGTTTAAAAGAAGATGTAGTGACAAAAATTGAAAAGAGTATGCTTAGATGGTTTGGTCATGTTGAGAGGATGAATGAAAGTCGACTAACAAAAGGTATTTACACAGCAGATGTGAGTGGAAACGCCAGAAGGGGACGCCCTAGGAAGACATATAATGATCTTATTGGTGATGTTCTTCAGAAAGGTCAGGTGCGTAGTACTCGCAACCGGCGTGCGTGTATGACCAGATGTATGAATGTAAACGAGGCAAAAGGAGTATGTAAGGATCGTAGCAGGTGGCGTTCTGTAGTTTCTGCCTACCCCCATGGGAAGAAGGCGAGAGTTTATGTATGTATGTATGTATGCTTCATAAGTTCGAAAAAATTGTCTGTTCAACAACGTAAATAACGCAATGAATGTAGTTGAACTGTCAAAATGAAACCGACTCCTACTATAAGTGTGTTACGCAATTACCCCGTTTACTGTAGCTACACGATGATAAAATATTATGGAACACAGATTGTAAACAATCAAATGAATTCTTGTCGATGTTGCCAACTTTTTGAGGCCGACTCTTGTTTTGCTGCTGCTGCAGTGAGGATGTCGGTTGCACTTGTTGCCTCACTAGGAAGGTTAAGTGGAGGATAAGCTGCGGATATAAAGAAAAATATTAGCTATGTTTTAGTTATTTCTGATATACAAAACCTGCTTTCAGAGTCCTTTTTATTTATGATCTTTTGAGGCGGATTTGAATGGATGTACGCTATGAAATATGGGATATTAACTATTTACGTTATGGCAACATAGGCCCATAATTGAAAGTTATTTATTATATATTAGTATATTCAGAACGAATAATTAGTAACTGTTAAAGATAATGATTTATACATAAGCAGTGTTTTTAAGCAAAGATAAACAAAACAATCTAAACACTGTTTTTGTTAAATAAAATTGACAAGTCAGTTTTCAACACTATACGATACGGTTTAACATAGATAAACAATTATTATTATGTATAAATTACGATGATTGCAGTTTATTGAGATACATATCGCTGAGGTATCGATTATCGGCTCTCACGGATAATCGATCGTTATCCGATAGTTGTAAAACACCTTGTTATCTAAGCTTATCGTTAATTTTTATACAAGCAAGTTTACACAAATTCATTCTTTATTCTATCACAATTAAAGTTCAATTCCCTTTGTGGTTGGACAGATTCTTTAAAACGTACCTATTCAAACATCATGTCACAGTAATAGCTACTTTATGTTTATAAAGGAAGAATTCAGATTTGTTAATACGCGGTTTTCATTTTTCGTGGCTTTGCTGTACCTACATCATTTTTATAGGTTTATGATCCAGGGATCGCTAGATACAATCTTATATTAAATTACGGTAGGACGGAATTAGGCAACATGTGTGAGGATTGTATAACACGCATTTTATGTAATGTGGGATTGGCAATCGTTAGGTTTTAGAAGTTTCATTTTAAGTAGGGGTAGGGATTTATAAAATAATTATGTAAATGTAATTTAATTTTTAAACCGCTCCTGCTATATTGGCTTGTCGGGGTATCAATTTACCTCAAGTTAAGGGGCGGAAAACATTTTTCAAGTAGCGTTAAAATTGAAATTTATGCCTATTAAGTGATAAGTTTCTTCCTGGAAGTACAAAACGGATGTGATTCAAAATAGATTCTCGTGACGATTCTTGTCCATAAAGTCGAAGATAATAAATGACTATATTGCAGTAAGGAGTTCCACTAAGAATTGTCACTTTTCATAATTGGTACAATTTGATCGCACAAACATGGCACACGTTAACACGCCTATCTTATCCAGCTGCTATAACATCAATAAAGATTATTTAATAATTTGGCCTTTTTACTAACACAGAATTCTTAGGTTAAAATGAGAACTATAGAGAAACAAAATATTGTGAAGTTAAGAGAAAAAGAGAACAAGTATATATCCTAGACGCCTTTCTGCACTTGGTAAATTCTACAATCTTTATCAAATTCCAATTCACTATTATTATCAGTAAAAGTCGAAATCACTATCTTCGAGTATATCGCAGAGAAATTTAAACTATTTGGAAAGAAATACCACTATCTAATTCTACTCGTATTCAAGATAAATATATCATTCATCATGGTTGTAGTTCGTAATGAATACACATAAATAAACATGAATGCTATGTTACTCGTATATTATGAACTACAACCATTTTGACGTACTTAAAATCTTGTTAATATTTTACAGTGGTATAAAAGGTAAGTTACATAAATTTAATTCTTCAGTACGTTCCGACTCGAATGAAAAATATTTCATCAGGTCGCGCAATGTCCTGCCTACCCATTCTACACGATAGCACGTCAATATCGGGATAAAAACCAAAATGGTCGAAGTAAGTTGATTGTCGGTTGCTTGTCAAGCACTTTTATATTCGCCATCAATCTGATTGAACTTTATTCATTTGTCTGATTCAGAGTTTTCAAAGTCATGAACAAAAAGGTTAAGTACTTTCCAAATACCTTCCTCCCTTTACCTCATTGCAAATTATTTATAATGTAATCTTGGCTTTAGAAGCAAAACAGACAGTATCACAGTCAGACCACTTCGCTAACTTCCTCATCCGACACTATCATCTTCTTTCAATTACTTCCTCAGAGTTTATGAAAAGTATTATTAATTAAGTTGGCCTCGTTGGAAAGTCAAACTGTCTTGCGACCGTCAAAGAATAGAAATCTAATAGAAAAACTAAGCTCTGCGGCTCCGCTGATAAACTTTGCATATAAATGCTGCTTTTGAAAATTGCTTTTTCATTTAATGAGAAGAGAAAGGAAAACAACTGTACGTTCATCTATAGGTACATCTATACAAATAATATAAATTGAAGTGTATGTTTGTAATGTCAAAATAACTTTTTACTAAATGTATAAGAAAGTATATACGTCTGTCCGTCTGTCTGTTTGTTCCGACTAATCTCCGAAACGGCTGGACTGATTTTGACGGGACTTTACTGGCAGATAGCTGATGTTACAGGGAGTAAGTTAGGCTACTTTTGTTTTTGAAAAATAATTAGGGCTCTGCGTGCAAAAATTAAAACACATGAAGTTGTGAACAAAAAGTCAGATTTGAAAAATTCTTTTTGCATTCAGTAGCTCAATTCTCGAGGCTAAATATTATCACGATACGACCCTTAAGAGCCGACCAAAAAGAAAAAAGTCAGAAAGAACACTAAGCGAAAATGAAGTAATAGTACGGGCGGGCATTGCAATGCGGCGGGTCGGGGGACGAGAGAGTTTTATTAAAATGTAGCTATTATTTTGGTATATGGTGTATCTTAGGACTTCCACGCGGACGAAGTCGCGGGGCACAGCTAGTTTTTTAATAAAACTGTGTATGATACACAGTTTTCATCACGCTCAGTTTTTATCAACATACTTTTAGATGATTGCACAATTTATTCACAGGAAATGAATATTGCCAATATAGCAAACGCGTATTGATTAACATTTTATTTTTGTTACTGGATCTGTCAACACGGAGGTATTCCAATGAAACACTAAACTAATTGAAAACGCTTGCATTCAATCGGTAAAAAGTAGTACAAACTCATGTTTTCACAATCTGTTTTAGTACACTGAATGTAGGTAACATTCAGTGTGGTAACAACAGTGTTATTTTTCATCTTGTAGTGTCTACAAGGTGAAAAATAACACTGTTGTGTGTAGCGATTTGCAAACTATGTCCCGTGAATATAGTAGGGAAATGTTATCGCTTTCACGTTTAATTCTCGCTTGTTTGTTTTCACAATTCATGCTTGTTTGTGGTCACCGTGTTGCATAGTGGTTCTATCGTGAAAACGATAGAACCACTATGCAACAAAAAAAGCTAAAGCTGCTGTAAACTGTGTGTGATGTAAGCTGTGTATGCTAAAGGAGTTTTATGAAGTACAAAGAGGCTAGAAATTACGGTAGAATAGAAAAATCCTTCACTTACTCCATTTTATCAGAAATTATCTGAAACCAGTACATTATCGAGAAACACATTAAGCTATTACACACTTCATCTTTTTAACAAGGCCCATCATAAGGGGCTTTTAGGCGTAAGTGTATTATCACCGCAAATCAGCTGTTGATATCCTATACTGAGGATACATTATGGTAGCCTATATTTGAACTGTCTACTGTTGGTTTCAACTCGTTAAGATTCCCCCTTGATTCTCGTATGGAAGTACTAGGTAGGTGTTTGATGAATCTATGATGCTGTGATCATTCGGGCGTTTCATTTAAAGCCTTAAGCCAGTTTGCCTCCGTACAAACGTCATAATTAGTTATTGCGATTCGATGCTTACGTCATTTTCATTCCGAGTACCGATTGTTGTTGGATATAAATTGAGCTTCGTAAGTTTAAATGTAAACAGGGCTTTTTAAGTAACTTTTAAATATTTGTACCCGACGTTGAAAACTATCTTGAACCCTGACGGAGCCTTGCATATCTGTTTGTTCGTATTAAGCTCAACATTCAGGCCGTAAAAAGTATTAGCGTAGTCCATAAAAAAGTATTAGCGTAGTTCATAAATCAGTGAACAGCTAGTTCCGACGGAGCAAACGACTCGAAAGTAACTCGACTCAACATCAACTCGACGACTCGACATTTTTTTATAGTTTTTTGAATTAAGAATGATCGGGTTGAGAATTATTAAAAGAAAGAAATTAGGGCCCTTTAAAGCTAATGGAGCCAGTTGTATTTTATTTTCGTCTTTATTTTCACAAAAAAACACAAGTTAAGTTAGTTAGTTTAAGTGACACACTTAGTGTATAGGGATTTATTTATTTATTTGGTACACCAACAGCAGTACATACAAGGAATTAATATAAATCAAGACAAAATAAAAGTAATAGTATGTCTAAGAAAACATAATATAAAAATAAAAAGTAAAGTTAGAATACAAAACTTTTATGCAAGAAAAAAAAAACAACCGACTTCCAAAAACACTGCAAAGTGAAAAATCCGTTTGCAACTTTGTATAGAGAAATTAGATCACGCGAGCAACGACGGTCTTGCAGCGTCTTTATTTTGAAGAAGTGAAGGCACTCATCATACGAATAGCGGTGTCTAATATTCTTAGATATAAAGGCTAGATGTTTAGTGAATGCTCTTTGTATTCCCTCAACTCTTTGCGAATGAACTGCATAGAACGGATTCCCGACAACACTAGCGTATTCCAATCGACTTCGCACCAGGGTGTTGAACAAAACTGGTCTTTGGTAGTTGGAAGCCCAGAGTGTTCCGTTTTACAAAACCTAGCATCTGTGCCGACTTCTTAACAACGTCGTTGATGTGTGGTTTAAGCTAAGTTCATCATCGACCAGCACACCTAAGTCTCGTATTTTACGTACCTTTGACAACGTGGTGTTGCGCAATGTGTAGGTAGTAGGAAATAATGACTTTTTTTTTCGAGAAAAGAATAAAGAAGCATTTTTGTGTTTAAGGTCATATTGTTGGCCAGTTTTCAATGTTTATTAAGTCACTTTGAACAAGCCTACTATCTGCAGGCTCTGTGATATTTCTTTAAATATTTAAATCATCAGCGAACAACAAAGCTTGGCATTGCTTAATTTGACTTGTGATGTCCTTTACAAATATCAAAAACAATACTGGGCCAAGACGGGAGCCTAGTGAGACTCCAGACCGTACATGAAGTTCGGAAGAGACATAGCGATTGACAGAAACGAACTGAGATCGATTTATAAGATAGGATGCAAACTACCTTAAACGCGATCCGTGGACACCACTAAGCTCGAGTTTTGCTACCAAGAGCTCACCTTGTCGAATGCGCTGCTGAAGTCCGTCAATTTCGTATCTGTCATCGAGGGCTTCAGATATATCAGATAAATATCTGACTAGATTGGTCTCTGCAGATCGCAGAATCCGTGTTGGCAGTCGGAAAGTTTAGTATCAAAGGAATTTCGTAACGATAGGACAAACGAGACATTCGAAGAGCTTGGAGAAACAAGTTAGGATAGAAATTGGCCTGTGGTTTTTTGTCGCTGGAGTCGCCTTTTTGTGCACAGGTACGATATGGGCCTTTTTCTATTCGTCGGAAAATACTCCCAACTCTATACATCGATTAAATAAGAGATACAGTGGCTCTTAAAGCGCTCTCTCACATGATTTCACAAAAACTGGTGGAATAGAATCGGGACGTTTGATAAAATATCTAGTTTTTTTAATTTTCGCTCGAACTTCTTGTGATGTTTTTATAGTAAAATGATTGTTGGACTTCTGTTGTTGCATTGCCAATTGGGCCGGTGAAAATTGAAGAAAAATGAGAAGCAAAAGGATTTGCAATGTCAGTGACATTATTTGCTGCTATATCATCCATGTGCCTTCTGGCTGGAATCGCTGATTTACAATTTTGTTTATTTTTAACATAGCGCCAAAATGCTTTATTTTCTTTTGATATTTCGGTCTCAGTAAGGTGTTTGTGAATTGTTTAGTATGGTTTCAGAACGTGCTACATTCGTGGATGAAGCCTTCAGAAAAACACGAATTAGCTTTCAAAAAGTCTTCTAACAATATAATATATTAGCCGTGAAAGCAAATAGAATGGAATAACTTCGCTCTAATCCGTCAACTCGATCGCTCTGTCACATTGAAACACATTATTCCTTTTTCATTTAAGTCACCCTCGTAATACGCATCCATTACGTGATTTAAGTCTTTTTTGAGATACTAAAGGCTTTTTTGCGCAATTTCAATCACAAATGTCAAAGGATTTTTGACAAAGTAACTCGCATTCAGATATTTTATTTGTTTTTTCTATCTTATTCACACGTATGGTTTACGAGCGGGACAGATCATAAATAGATTCACAATGTCAATGTGTCTCTCTAACACCTTAATTATTGAATAACGAATTCAATCAGGTGACCCTGTTCAAAATAATGGGTACCCAGATTTAAAGTTCTATTATTTGAATATGAACTCTATGGGATGAGGGTTCAAGTACCTAGTGCTGGATGTGTATTTGTCTTGGATGGACGGTAGCAATTAGTTTCAAGTGTCGAATATTGGGCTAGATAACGAATTTTTACATAATGATGGGAAAAAACAGTTATCGCAATAAAAACATGGTGGATGGTGAGTTTATTTATCTAAGTATGTACATGGTGGATGACTTGTTTTTGTTCGCAAGTTTAAACTGGGATCAAATGACAATCGGACTTAGGGCTTATTAAACCAAAGTCAGATATCTTTTATCAGCGCAATAAAATTGACGTCTGACAGTTTTTTTGTGGAGAATCTGTCAAAAACTAAAAATTTATTCGCTGGATTAGACTTATATTAGGTGTAAAAGTGTGTTCGAATTCACCCTTAATGTAAGTATCTAAATAAATATGTGCCTGTACCATTCAAATCTTAGAGGAGCTGTGGAAAATTTACAATAAGATAAAAGCAATCAATCTTCTGCGAATTAACGAGCCGAAATAAAACTGCTGTGATGCTGTGTTTAATTAGTATAAAAGAGCTCTATTTCTGAAGCTGGCAGACTAAATAATGATTCAATCGTAAACAGTGGGAGTTTGTGCGCCCTTTGTATATCTTTCCCGGGATTCACGTCAACAATGTCACAATGCGTAAACACACGATGCTGCATGTATTTTATAAATAATTTTTGTTCGTTTCAGTCCGTAGTTCTGTATCACTGTCGACAATATTGCACTGGTCGCAGAGGTTCTATTTATTATTGCTTTGCTTTTATTTTAAACAGAAATTCATTGTTTCAAAGCATTTATCATTGTATTCAGGTCCCACAATCCCATTGCTGGGCATAACTCGCCCCTTATTTGTCACTTCCTGGATTTTAAACAAGTAGCATCCAACAAAAATCACCTGTGACATTTTTATTAAGTCTTTGTTATGTATGTAGCTCAGAAATGCGATACCCAATATAAAACGTACAGATTTTCTGGCTTCCCTGTCAATATTGCATGCTACGTTTAAAATTCTCTTAAAACGTGACCGCCTTATAGGCACTTGTCACTCCAGGGTCCAAAGTTGCAGATAAGCATCAACTAACACTGTTGTACTCCTCGTTTAAGATCGACGTGACAGATTATACTCGTACTTCTCAGCACTTCACAACACGCTAGTGTCAAATGTGATACTATCTTCAATACTTTTTAATTCCCTGCAGTAATTTATTTATTGTAAAATACACTAGTCTTAAATACTAATATATATAAGGTGTAACATAATTAACGCACAACCTCTTAAGGGGTCATTGTACTCATCATTATGAACATCTTTTACTAGGGGACCAAACCTGAAATCACGAAAAAAAATCAGCTGCTCCCTACATTTATGTTCGCATAACTCGTCAAAATGTAGGGAACAGCTGCTTTTTTTTTTCGCGATTTGAGGTTTGGTCCCATATTAAAAGTTATTCATAATGATGAGTACAATGATCCCTTAAGAGGTTGTGCATTATTTATGTTACATCTTGTATATATATATATATATATATATATATATATATATTATCTACAAGTACTAAAAAAGTCAGTCCTGGGGACTGCCGACAGAAGTGAAAACTTAAAACATTAACATGTACACAGGCCACTGCGCGTCGCCTGTCTGGAGCAACACGTTACATTAGCATGTCGGTGACGCGAGTATGTCACATGTCGCGAGCTCATGAGATTTTCCTTCGTCCGCATAGCTATCAGTGCGAAAAGTGCCCAAAAGGTTGGCAGCGTTGAAATGTTGGATGGCAATGCTGATTCTTTGACCAAAGAATTGGCCAGCCCCCTGGTCACATGAAGAGTTGACCAACTGCTTGGCGACGTCCCGAAATACCCGATGAGCACTCGGACCTAGTGTTTCAAGGCCCTGGTGTTTCGACCCCAAACGGCTCAAACATATAGCAAATAAGGTATTTTATATTATATTAATTATGCCGTTTGAGGTTTTCTGCACCTGCAGCAGCCGCCTTAGCACAGCCTGCCGTGTTAGAAAGATGGGGTTAGCCCACCAAAACGAACGGGTAGTGTAGGTTGCAGACACGCGCGGTCGCTTCGCGCGGTCGCGGGCGCTTTAGAATTGGAGATAAAAATCTCCAATTCTAAAGCAGACTCCCATCATCTAAACACCACCACACATTAAATTTTGAATTTCAATACTAGCGTGAAACGTGAAGCTAGCTGCATATAGTAATAGACAAAACTAGTCCTTCGTGGCGTAACATCATAAGAACCATTTTTCTGTTTTTGTCAATTAACATTGTGTGACTGATTGCATTGTGCCCATTTATGATTTCGGTGTTACTTAAATAAATAAACCTATTTGCTGAACACATTCAAAAATAAAGAATTTTCGCGAAGTTTTCACAACTTTTCCGAAGGAATCTGTTTCGCGTCTCCACCGATCCGTCTTTATTACAAACTGAGATTTGAAGTAAGAGAAACTGGAACTCCATGGATAACCCCCTAATGGAATAGCCTTGTTTCACCCCCTTAGGGAGGAGGGGCGATACGAGGGCAACTCAACATAAATATTAGTTTCAAACATTCTTATATGATTTCTCAGGTGCTGGTGTGTTTATTTTTACAGAAAGTGAGTTTTTACTTACAATCAATAGAAAAGAATTGGCCGTATTTCTACCTTATTATTCGTATAAATAAATATTGATTAAGATAGCCAGAAGTAACAGATGACCGACTTTCCATAACAGAAACCAGCAGCAAGATTGAAAATCTCAATTTTCCAAAATTGCCCTCATATTTATTTGCCCGCAGACTGCACCAAAGGTACCTATAACGGACGACGCTGTTATACAGAACAATTGTCCATAAACGAACCGACAGCGACACGTCAGCCTGCCTGACTGATCAGTTTAATTAATAACCGCTATAACAGAGACAATGTGACAGTGCAGTCTGGTTGGACGTGTTTGCCTTATAATATTTGTTAATAGTTTTGCTGCAGGGTTTGCATGTTGGCTATGGCAACAACTTCTATTGCCCATTCATTGACTAGGCAATTAGGTAAGTAGGTACTTATACCCCTATTTGTCAGGTCCCCAAGATACAGGCGCCGCCTAGTTTGGGGACCACCGCATATAACAAAATGAATGTCACCAACAGTTACAGACATAATTATTCTGATAACTAATTTTAAAGTAATAATTGTAACAATGTTCAAGTAAACAGCCTCGTTAGTCTAGTGGTCGCAAGCGCTTTTGCAGACCATGAGGTCCTGGGTTTGATTCTCGGGTCGGGCAAAGTGTTATTGGATTTTTCTATCTGGAATTCCTCAGTAGCAGCCCGGAGTCTGGATTTGGGCCCGGTTGATGGCTATAAGCTCGCCCCCTATTATGTATATGGGTCTTAAATATAACTAGCGAAATGTGGGTGTGCTATAGGTACACCTCTGGCCAATCCTTCCGGGTAAACAGGCGTGATGATGTTATATTCAAATAAATTTTATTATTTATTACTTTATTTGTTTCTTTATTTCATTTTCTGTACATATTATTAAAAATTTTAAATATTTTTACAAAAACCAAAAGAAAAACATTTAAAAATATAAAAAAATAGTGGCCGATCGGCATCAGGAACAGAGTCCAAGGTGCCGGCGGTCAGGGCTCTAGAGAGAAGAACCTCCAAACTATGCGTGCTGTGTCCAGGAGTACTGCTTTCTGGATCAAGCCCTTGACCCAGCCGCGCAATGAGAGCGTCCTGAGGTGTTGGTCGAGGCTCTCCGCTATTAGGCCAATAACCGTAACGATTATCGGTACAATGGTTGCAGAGTCCACGTCCCACATGTCGACAACCTCGTGTGCTAATTTCAAGGTACTTGATTTTTTTATCTTTCTCAGCTTTCACGAGATTCTCGTCATGAGGAACAGCGATATCAACAATCATTGCACGGCGCTCTCATCGATCTATTACCACAATATCAGGCTTATTGGCTACAATAGTGCTGTCAGTGATGATAGATCGATCCCAGTACAATGTGGCATGACCATTCTCGAGAACTGGGTCGGGCACATACCTGTAGTATGGTACTTCGCACTCCACAAGGTTGTACTGCAGGGCAAGTTGCTGATGAATAATCCTAGCGACTAGATTGTGTCTATGCAAGTACTCGCCGTTAGCAAGACGAGAACAACCGGAAATAATATGTCGGATTGATTCACCGGGGCGGTGGCATGCCCGACAGATGTCAACCGTACCGTCCTTGACAATATATTTCCGGTAATTATTTGTCATGATAACTTCATCCATAATCGCACAAACAAAACCTTCCATTTCCCCGAAGAGGTCACCGAAACGCAGCCAGGATATAGACGCCAAAAAGTCTACATCAGGCCCATGGAGGGCCCGGAAAAAGCGTCCGTGAAGCTCTTTGCCTTGCCATACTTCCTTACGATCTTTAATATCAAGTACTGCAGGTTTGCACCAGTTCTCTTTCGCCAAGGAGAGCGGGGTGAGGCCCTTGTCCACCTCGACCACATCTTGATGCATCCCCACGTCGGCTTCGTCCTTATTTATTACTTTATTATTATAACCTATCACAATTGCGTCTAACCTATGTAAAATAAGCCTGAAAAGCCTTCAGGGTTTCAATTCAAGTGTCAGTTGGATTTTGTTTGTAATCTACAGCTTTGTGGATTTAAAAACATACAATATCTTGTTATACCTACCTGCTCTTTCAATATTGTTTCCCATTGAACTGAAGAATTCATTTCAATAGATATTTATCAAGATTTAGAATCACAACGTCTCACAAAATATTTCCTTTGGTAAACCAGTGAAAAAAAATTACACAATTTTCATCATAGGGTAAGAACATAATTTTCCTCTCAAGACTTTCCCTTTGCTTTTAATTCAGATTATGGTTTCCTTCATCTGTCATTGTCTATTTTCTTCTAAAAACAAAATGAAGACGGTGTTTCTTTTGGTAAATCGTTAAAGTCCGACCTTTTCACAGTTATGTCAAAAATAAATGTAATGGAAATGTTTAAACATTTCTATTACAGTAGGTATACAAAGGATAATTATGCCTCGTCTAAACCGGCAATTATAAAACAAATATGTGAAATAATATACTTATAGTATCTGTAGACTAGTCATTAAAGTATTTCTGATATGCAACGCGTTGGTGAAAAGGAAATTAACTCTCCGTTAGATATAATTTCAACCTGTTTTGTTAAATTAGTGGAACTGTCTGATCGTGTGTTGAACTTTCTAAACTTTCTAATTGCAAGATTTGCTATTTTATTAAATTATAGCTTCACTTGCAGTTACACGGCTATTTTATAATAAACTCTCGTAATATTCAGTATTCTATTTTGTAAGGTGAAAATAATGTTCCGAGGAGAGCTCCTTGGAACATTATTATTACTATAACAATGCACACAAATATTTAAAAGAATAAAAACATTACAATGTAACAACAGCACAAAAGTAAAACATCAAATTATCACAATTCAGTCGCACGCACCTATAATATTTGTATAGGTCTGAAGGAGACGATTCTTACAGAACGCGACACACTCCACATCCACAGCGTTGATAAATGTTAAAATGTGCTTTATTCAATTGGTTCCCATTCAAATTGTTTATTTTTATTACGCGGGCTGATGATGGTCGTGTGTCAAAACGTCGCCATTAGCGCCCGGCGTTGGCGATACAAAGGGTTAATGGCTTATTTGCTTCATCTATACTGCTCGTTTTATTGGAATTTTAGGGACTCATCTTTTGAATTGTAAAGGATTCGTTAATTGTATTTACTTGGGGTCATATATCTTCGTTATGTACTTACTTTAGAGATGAAATGATACAGTCACATATTTTGGGTGAGTAGGTATAGTCCTCTTTACCGTATCCGGTGACAGAGACCTGAGAGACCCAGACTGATTTCTTTCCTTTCGTGAACGTGAGTTTGTGTGAGTATAGGTACGCAAATTGCGACGCCTCTTATGAGCTCAGATTCTATAGAGTAAAAGAACACCGCTCAGGCAGTCACATCTCAATCAATATGCAAGTAGTGGAAATATTCAACTACTAGCAATTTCAACTTTACGCAGTCGTTCTAAGACTCATAATACGGCTTCCAACTGACAATGTGGCATTCTCCAATATGCTTTTTTGAATTCCCTGTTCTTTTTACCGACTGCCGTTCGAAATTGCTAGAATATCAGTCCATGTCCTTTGTCAAAGTAAGTGAGCTACTGAATTATATTACCTGCTACATCGACACACCGTGTAAGAATAGACTTTATTGCTAATTGCGCTTTCCAACTGACGCGTGTGAGCGCACAGTGTCGAAATAAGTAACGTGCCGTTCAACAGAGTTTCGCACTGTGTTTGGAGGCCATACGTGTTGCAATCACATGGGCGAGCTGAAAAACGAGGTTTTGCTATTAGCGTTTGAGTGACGTTTGTTTATCGAAACTACGAAAGAGTCGATTCTGGGGGATTGAACGGGGACTCTGTGCAAAAGGAATATCATTTTTGCTTGATTTTAGTCATTTTTATCTGTCGTTCAATACTTTCGGGAGTGACGTGACACAATGTCACTAAAATTTAATTCTAGCGAGCGAAAAAATATTAAGAGCGTTTACATATTGTTATTATCAAAAATGCTACCAACTAGGTAGTTGGTAGCATTTTCGTTGGTAGAGTACTTGCAAACAAAAACTGTACCTCTTGTAATGGATACTGATGTGGTGGAAATAAAAAACTTTGATACAACCTTGTTTTTATATTTCTATAGGTACAACATACACTAATTGTGTGCTTACTTTACAAACAAAACTGTACTTGCGACGCTCGACGATTGCTGCCAAAATGAAATGAAGACCGTCCGTTTGTTTGCCTTTAAGGCACCCACAAACAGGCATGACACGCGACGCGACGCAAAGGCACCACGTGTCGTGCGACGTGCAGTGCAGTGCACGAGTCGCGCCCGTTTGGAGGAGCCTTTAGTCTTAGCCACGGAGCACGGAAGTAGCGGACTTTTTGTGTATTACGAGAAATATGCTACTATTTGTGTAGCGTCAGCTATGTTGAATAATTATGTTAGAAAGATTATGCAAAAATTAAAAGTAGGTACCGAAACGTTGACGTTAAAAAATATGAAAAATACAATAGCTAAAACCTACTGCAGAAGTGCAGTATAGTTTTTAGCAATATTACGAACATCGTTTATTTTAAAATATAGAGATGAAATAATAGTAAATGATTCACTAAGGGGATAAAGCAGTGTCACGGCGCTATTTTGAATCCCGAACGCAACGAAGAAGTCTAGGCCTCCCGTGCGCAGCGAGGGAGCTCTGAGTTAACTCCTGAGCGAAACGAGGGAGTTAGACTAGAATCCTGAGTACAGCGAGGGAATCAATCTCGCTATCGCTTGACGAAGACACCTTTATCCCCGAGGAAAATACTCTACTTTTCGCACCTACTGCGAGTAACTAAGAACCAATTCACATATCATTAGTAGTTTTTCAAACTGTTAAATAACCGGGTAATGCGTAGTTATGTACAGTTTAACTTGTTAGTAAGTTTAGTTTGTAACTTAACTCATGCAAATTCATG
This sequence comes from Fissipunctia ypsillon, assembly GCA_947568875.1. Classification (NCBI taxonomy): domain Eukaryota; kingdom Metazoa; phylum Arthropoda; class Insecta; order Lepidoptera; family Noctuidae; genus Fissipunctia; species Fissipunctia ypsillon. The sequence continues at coordinate 24,930,013 of OX387643.1, read as the reverse complement.
AAAAACCCAATAATATAAATAATATCGTAAATATGACGCGGGGGTACGCGCTACAGCAACCGATCAGCTGTTGCGACGACATACCGCCATTACCGTCACAGATAATGTAGAAACAGCGGTTGGGCAAAAGTCTATGTACATTATTCAATCATTAAATTTTGAATACAAAAACGATTGTTTGTAGTGAGAGAGTTTTTTTTTTTAAATCCGGGGTAGAGTGAAGGATTCTAGAGTAAAATCCCGAGCGCAGCGAGTATGTACACTACGTCACTCGAGCTTAAAATAGTGTTGCTCTCGACATGGACACTACTTTTTATCACCCTTTATGAGAAAATAAGTAAGTGCAACTTATGAATAAGAATAGTACGTTTATTTATTTGCATACAATTAGGAACAATAAGATATATCATAGAAATAATATTTTTTTAAATAAAACTAAGTAAAATCTGATTTTGAGTCAACAATTACGAACGAAGGTGGAAAGTATTTCGCGCGTTTTTTATTTTTTTATTTGGCTCGCGCGCTGTTTACTTTATCAAACAGCCTGTTACTTGTTCATACAATGTTCGTGATTGATCTCTTTGATGATTAGAACTTTTACTAACAATATCCACATTCCAAATTCAAATCACTTTTAGTCCCTAGGGATTAAAGAGCTATTTTTGTCCCCGTTTACGAAAAATAAACTAGTTATTTTTAAATAGATGTGATAAAAAGGTATTTACCAAAAAAAAAATTCTTTCACTATCTACCTACCATTCAGTATCGATTTACCAATCAGAGCCATTGAACATTTGTGACATTCATGAGATATTATTAGCTAAGTAGGTACTCCCGCTATAACTACCCCAGTACGGATGTGAGTGAAAAGAAGCATACCTATATTATTATGTACTTACTTCGTTATTTCCTGATTTGATTGAGTTTCGTTTGCGTAAGTATTCCGGATTCCGGAACTTTGGTAATTTAATTATTTTTGGAGTTGGAAAAGTGGTAGGCACCTACCAACTTATTGAAAGAGTTATTTTGAGTTCACAGGAAGCTTTGCAACTTTATTTTGATTCAAAACTTTGCTAAAATTATGTCATCTGTACATTTTAAATACTATTAATAATTGAAGAAGTTGTTTATAGCAGTGTAATGTGCGCCTCGGGATTGATTGATTGAAAGACCAAAGAGGACATCAATAAATTATTTTGCATCGTCCACAAGTTCAAATGTGATATAAGTCCATTTATAACATAAACACACGTTTGTTCTCTTTTTAATATAGCTACGTATAAATAGAATCCTGGTTTTAGAAGGTTTCCCTCATGTCTCTCACCCAATGGGATGAAAGCTTAACAGATTAACTCTGTGTACTTTACCTGGTCGTGACAATCCGGCTGTTAAGCAAGATGAAGCCCTCGCTTTATAGGGATCCTCTCGGAGGCTCAACTTGACTAACATGTGCTCTGTTTGTTCCAGATTGCTGTGTAGTGTCCCGTAGTGTTAGATCGTAGTTTTTTTCTCTATCAGTGTCTATTTAATCAGTGTTAGTGTTATAATGTTAGGTGTATGTAGGGATAGTTTAGTGACTACGTAGTAGTGTCGCGTCTGCGATGTTTTTGACGTTAAGTGGAATAATGTAAGCAGTTGCGGACGTGGTAGGACTGCTAGTCAGTGCGCAGACTATGCGACAGAGACGCTTGGTGTTCAGTGGCGGGTAGTGCAGTGTGCGCGATGTCACTGCCCATGAAGAGGTCCTTCAGCTCGGAGGGCGGCGCGTCCTCCAAGCGCGACTGGAAGATGCGGCTCAGTCTGCGCAGCCGCAGTGGGCATAGCGTCGTGAGTATACTGTTTTATTATTATTTTTATATTTTAGTTGTGTAGATCTAATACCCATTCCCATAGGGCCATTGCCCCATCTGCTAATGTCCCAAATGTCTGTTAAACTGCACCCTTTTTTTTTTTTTTTTTGTTGTGGATGGGAAATCATCAAATGACTTCTCCCGCTCTGGGCGGAGCGGGAGGGCGTGTCAGACTTTTACTGACTAAAACCCACCCGTGTTCCTTCTGTTGCCTGTGCCGGGGCCACGGTAACTCTTTCGAACATCCCGCAACCCTAGCTGGCATCGGCCCTAGCGGACCCCGTCAATAGTGCTGACATCTCTTTGAGGCGCGCGTGGAACACGACGCGCCGTCGACTCGGGCCTGGTCCTTACCAGACGGCGAGCTACCCATTGCTCGCCGTCCGCAAGCCCGCGCCTACGGTGGCCGGGAATCGGCTGCCAATTCCCGACGCCCAGGGCGTCTCCTGCGGCGACTAGGGGCGTGAGGGTGCAAAGCTTGCCTCTCCCTCACGCGTCCCGCCTCCTCCTTCACGAGCATTACTGCTTCGCAGAAGGAGGTAATGGCTTCCCATGCACTCTCGCTCCGTACCATGGCCTGGACCAGGGCCGGACGCGAGAGATCGCCGCCGCCGATCGCTTCCGCGAGGACACGGCGGTGCTCCGCCCAGGCCGGGCAGACCTCCACCGTATGCTCCACCGTGTCCTCCGGGCGATCCACACAGTGGCGACACCCGGGCGTTTCCTCCCGCCTTATCCGGAACAGGTACCTCCCGAAGCACCCGTGTCCGGTGAGGACCTGCGTCAGGCGGAAGGTGAGGACGCCGTGGCGCCTCTCCAGCCACTCCTCAAAGAGGGGACTTATCGCCGCAATTGTGGCGTGCCCAAACTGCACCCTTGACGATCTGTGCCACGTATCTGACGCCGCAGTAAATATGGCCCAAACAGGAAAAGTATCATAGAATAGATATTCCGTCGAAACGAAAAGAATAAGAAGATACAAATTCCGTTTTATTTGATAGTTACATCTGGTTTACGGCCGAACCCAATAACCTATTTTCAGTAAAAGACAGATCGCTATTGATGTTTGACAGTATAATTCTATATGTCCTTATGTCAGGCCGGTAAGATTCCATAATTTCTTATAGATTATTGGGACGTTAAAACCATAGATAGATAGGTTTTTCTATCTCCAGTATACCAAACCTGGTAGTAGATATGTTATTGGGTTCGGCCGTTACACTGATTGCTCGATGTGTCACAAATAACACACATACGAATGCCATTCCTATAATTCCATATCTGGCATTGCAGAGCTAAGTATTTCAGCAACCTTTCTCTAAAATTCTCTCTCTAGTATTAAAAACCTAATCCTGTCATTTCAAAACTCATTCAGTTAAAAAAAAAACTTAAAACTCTTATGAGTACTCCAAAATAATGATTTACAGTGCAATTTGATACAACAATACATACGTTTTGACGACACTATCACACAGTTCGCGCTCCCCACTCGTTACAGAACGTTTCGACTTATTTAACAACTCTCGCTGAAACTCAACTTACTGAAGCTTTCAGTAAACGGAAGCACCGCGGGCTTGTTTGGCCGTAACATCCTAATTACAAATTTGTCTAACGTTTCTATTAGAATTAATATTCTGTTAGTGGCACAATGTTTTCTTTTTATTAATTTAAGGATCGCTAAGTACAGAACATAAAGTTTAATAAGGTTTGGTTTCTTACAAGCATGACTTCTAAGCCGTATTAAATGGATTTGAGTGGAAAGTTAGTAAGTATTTATTTAGGCGTTGCTTTAAGGCTCCTGCAAAAAGGCGCAACATGCGACGCGACACAAAGGAGCCGCAGGTCACGCGCAATTCGTGTCGCATGTCGCGCCTTTATTCTAGTCCAGTGCGTACCTAGATTTTGAAGTGGCAGTTCAATAGGCAGTATTAGAATATGATGCCAGTTCCATTTCAATCGTAATTGCGTCCATGTTTTAGAGAAAAGAAAAAATAAACAAGAATTGTTTATTCTGCACGAACAAAACGCACATTACAAAAGAAAAGTCGGGCGGTGTCGTGGGACCCGGGTTGGAACAAAATTCCTTTCGATTAAGTAAGTAAGTAATAAGTTTATTAGTACATAAAACAACAACACAGTACATAGCATATGGCGACAGTGGGTTGTACTACCAAGTTTAAAATTTTTGTCACCTTTCCGGGCTCCTAAACTAGGTACGCAAACATGTATCTTAGGAGTCGGAGATTTTACGGCTTCAGTTTATATAATACAACCGTGACTTTTATGTTTGCTTACAGTGGTTGTTAACACAGCAAATGGAGTGAATGGTTGTGGTTGTGTATAATATGAGTGTAGTTTGTGTGTAGGGAGGTGTGTATATGAAGTGTGAGTGTTTGATAAGCTTCACTTCAGTGTAGGTTTGATTAAGTTATGATTCTATAGTCAATATATTTTCTGTTTCATTATAAGTTAAGATGTACTAGCTGTTGCTCGCAGCTTCGCCCGCGAGGATTTCAATCCTTCCCTATTTGAATCGGATTTTGTTTACAATATCATGGGTTTTATTTATTTTGCGCAGAACCCTAATTCATTTTTTTTCTAATATGAAAGTAGCATTATTTACTCCTTATCAGATATCTGCTAATGAACATCCCGTTAAAATCTGTCTAGCCGTTTTGGAGATTAACCGGAACAAACAGACAGACCGACAATTTTTTTTTTATAATTACTTAGGTACCGTGTCTTTCACCATTTAGTAAAAAGCTGTTATTTCAACATTACAAACAGATACTTCAATTTATTAATTTATACAGCTTATATTATTATTATGTATTAATAATACAGAGCTATCTGCTATATGTTTTAGAAGATAAAAACTTATTACTTAACTTACTCTGAATTTTTCGGGCATAACGCTTTTTCGTTACGTGACGATTTCTACCAGTTTACTCCTACCGCAAGCCGTGATAGAGAATTTCGTTAAAGAAAAACCCAAAATACACTTACAAAGTAAAAATGTTTGACAGTAAATTGTTGTTTGTTTGTTAAACAAATGTGAGCAAGGATTTACTTGGTAAAAAAAAAACAATGGAAACAAACGCCTGTCATGAGACAAAGCTTCTACAATTAAATTTTTAGCCCTTGTATTTTATTACACTGTTCAAGTGTCAAAGCAGCAGCCTTTTATTCCAAGAAAAAAAAAACGCATTAAAAATAGTTGGTAAAATTAATATTTAAAATATAATCATAGTCAAAAGATTTGAGACAGGTAAAGTTTTAATTAAGAGTAGCCCCAGGCAGATGCTGCCCGTATTTCTTTACTCAAAAACAAATTATTTGGTAGTATTACATTTGGCCGCGTTTTCATAAAAATATAAACGCCTAATTTTCTGCCAGTTATATTTTAATTATAATTCTTGGTAAGCTTCTAGCTTGTAAATACTGATTAGAATCTTGATGCTGTTCAGGTTTCTAGAAATCGGGTTAGTATTTAACTATTTAAATGTGTTTAATTAAGGCTAAGCAGCATGTCTGTGGAACCTATAGATTGGGCTAGATGCCAGCCTAATGTCATTTTTATGTTCATCAATATCCTCCTGCTTGTCCCAATGTATTAGCAGTCGGCACAGCTTGTCTTTTATCCCATATCACCCCCTTTCTAGCCATAATTTGGATCAAAAATGGTGTCACATGGTTTCCTGAAAATCTTAGTACAGGCCTAGCAGGCCTACGTATTACCTTCTTCGGGAAAGTACCATCTTCAAACACCCTGAAGTACTATTAAATACCCACAACGAAATCAAATGAACCTTTAATGAATTCTTATGAGCAATAGAGTAAGGCAGTCGTATGTCAGGCTATGCCTATGCCGTCCCTGCCAGGGTAGCGGGTATGTTTGAAAAAGTTACCGTGGCCCCCGGCACAGGCAACTGAAGGAAAACGGGCGGAATTTAGTCAGTAAAAGTCTGACACGCCCTCCCGCTCCGCCCAGAGCGGGAGAAGTCATTTGCTGATTTCCCACTCAAAAAAGAAAAGCCTATGACGACAAATCTATGTAGGTAGGTATGTACCGGACCGACGTGAAAACGTTAGCGTTAATAAATATAGAAGTGTTTATTGCCTAATTGCAGGATCCTAGTTCCGGTGAGTTTGTATTGCAAACACCATGTATACCATCGCGGACATTTGCGGTGAACCACTTTTCGACCTTATTGCTAAGGTAATAAGGTTGAAAAGTGGTTCACCGCACACTGTACCCACACTGTGCTGTGTACACTGTAGATATAGAGTGCAGGACACTCAAGTACACTTGTGTACTGGGTGTGTTAGGTTACGTCAAGAATATGTATCATTGTGATAGATACATCTTATTGACGTGACTGAATTTAAAACTGAAGCTTTTATCTGTGTTGACACAAATTGTGATATTGTGTTATGTATACTGTGTGATACTCTGTGTCAACACAGATAAAAGCTTCAGTTTTAAATTCAGTACTCATAATAGTATTCTCTTAGGTACTAAACAAACTCAAACTCAAAATCAAAGCATTTATTTCATTTAAACCAATTACAGGCACTTTCAAATTGTCAAAGAGTCGGTCAGTTAGTCAGAAAGTTGAAGCTAGTTGCCCATTCCAAAGCGTAAATCTCTATGGAGAAGAACGGGCAAGAAACTCCAAGGAAACTCTTTTAAATCAAGATGTTACAAAATCTTGGGTACATTATTCTTGTTGCTTCTGTGAGAACAATGACACAAAAAACAATTCAAAATATAATATTAAAAATAAGTCCTGGTAGTTCAGAGATTACCAGTCTCAACCGCCGGCGCCCATTCACGAACATGACGCGTGGATCAGCACCATCCGGCTCAACCATCAAACGGAAAATCTAAGGCAAATAACAGTTGTAGGGTCTGAAAACCTGTCCATAAAGAAAGCAAATATTTTCTTGCCACATCAACATTCATAAAAACCCAAAAAAAATAAATGCTATTACATTATCAATGAATATTTAAATGACAATTTATAGTAGGTATAACAACTAAGCAGACAAATAAAAGCCCTCTTCCTCTCCTATTTTTGATGTGTTCGAAAGGGTCAGGGTTAGAAAAAAAACGTTTTTTTTTACATTTTATAAAACAAACAGTTAAAAATGTTTTAAACAGGTGTTTTTTTTTTGTTTTTTTTTCCTAAGTTAGTTATCATCCATTTTTAATTGATTAAGCCTGATATAATTCACTTTTATACTATTTTAAAAACTGCATGACAAAAATTGATCGTAATTCAATACATCCTGTATGTTCCGACGTTCATTTTTAGTAGGGAAATCACCTAACCTTCTCTTAAAATAAGGGGAATACCCAAAACATAATATTAAATAATCACGTTCACGAATTACGGAAGTTCTGGGAATTCCCCGGGGGACTTTACCGATCAGGGTTGGCATGTTTAAAACATGTTTTAAACAATAATTTTAAACACCTAATAAAAAACAATGTTTTATTTTAAACTGTTTAAAACACATGTTTTAAACAACTTGTTTTAAACATGCCAACCCTGGAAAGGGTCCACCATGATCATATTTTTGAAAAACTTACCATAAAAATATATTGAGTATTGGGTAGGTATTGAAATCAATCTATACAACAAACGGAACTACTATAATTAACCTAATTCAATTCCGAACACAACGTCTGTATTCAGGTTGTATATACAGATAAAATGTAATAACACCGACTTTCTTCCAAGCTATTCCTTACCACGCTGTATTTTCTAGATTACAACGCAAATACAGAAAGGAGCGAGAATTGGTCACCGCGCTTCCTCAACTAGTAACTTTTATAAACAACGGGGCACTTTAATCAAGTAATTAATTTGATTTAGTACTTATTCTAAGTATAAACATCACGACACAGCGTCATTTCATCTGAAAGTGCAGCATAAAAGGATTAATACTCTATTCAGTTAACTATGTATATCACACACTCGAAATTCACGTACAACTGAACGTTTTGCTGTAGTTACTTTAAGTATACAACCATCGTCAAATGACGTGAATTATAAGAAATAAAAGTTCAGTGGAAAAGGAATATTTTTTATACTTTATTATTAATTACTTAATTTCCTTTTTCTTCAAGAAGATATTTTATACCAATTACTTATTTCAAAATTAAAACAACCTTTTAGCGACAGCATGAAATAATGATAAAACGTGCAAAAATAAATATGAAACGTTTATAAGTCTCGAAATGTAAATGTAGAAGAAGATCAGTCTCAATTTTAACAAAAGCACCTATAGTAAAGATGCCTATCATAATCAACTATCTACTTTCACAAAATAACGGCGAGCCATCTTTTGCTGTCAGCATGAATGATGAACAGTGCGCAACACCTTCGACACATATTAAAAGTTTATATCGACGGTTAAAAGGCTAACTGATCTAAGCGACGTTTTGTAAAAGTTGCAGGAGGACGGATCAAAGTATTTTTTTGGAAAAAAAAACATAAAAAAGCAACTATTTGATAGACTTTTATTTATTTAATACAGTATATACCTAATTAAGTAAGGAAGCTTTTTAAGTTATTACTGTTGAAAATTGTGTATTAATTTAGAAAATTTATGTTGGTTAGCCCAAAATGCATCAAATTTAGTTATTTTTTGAGAAAGGCAAAATGGTTCAAACGCCAACCGTAAATAAAATAGCTGAAAGTAAACTGGCTCAAGCATCGACCTAGAATTAAATAATACGAGAGAAAATGAATTTAGCGCCAAGTCAACTGACAGTTGAATATACCCAATGAGCATAAGCAACATGATGGTGTTGCACCAGAGTGAAGTAGTTTGATGCAGATGCCCATTAGAAGGACTGATAGATCAATGAGCTTAGAAATGAGGTCTGTTTTGCTGTGGGTGCTAAGCGCCAAAAAAGTAGTCAAAAAATTTGGAAACCTGACTAAAACGACGGAGAAAAATTTGCTGATTCCGAATATGTATTAACTCATTATCGCAAAAATGTCGCTTAGATCAATTAGCCTTTCAACCTTCGGTATATATAAGTCTTGAAATACGAAAGAGTCATTTCCTGAAGATTGACATGTAATTTCAAGAACAGTCTATCCATCACAATAAACACACGTAACGGACTTGCTGCCCATAATCCATTACAAGTACTATTTTGACATCAAAAATTAATTAAAAGTGCACGAACAACTCGACAAACAAGTTTTAAGTCTCGAAATAGGAGTATCTCCCGATGATCAATACCGAAGGTCTATACTGTTGATCAAATAGATATTGATCTTCGGGAGATTGTGATAGATGGCTATCACAAATACTATCACAACTGACGACACTCACTTTTCTCATCCAGTGCAACTTTCTTCAGTCATACAGATGACTGAAAAAAGTTGCACTACACTACAGCCTACTATACAGAGTCCTAGTATCTACATAAGTTTAGGAAGTGGTTCGGATCAACGCCGTTCACATCACGTGGTGACCTATTCGCGGATTTTATATCTGTTTGGACGTTTGAGATAAGGACTGACGTGTAATGCTACAGCCAAGGAATACACCAACAGTTGCAATGATATTTCATAGGAGAGCTTGACGTCTTTTCTGACAGATTTGCATTTCTCAGATATTTTATTAGACTACTAGCTCCGTTAATCTCATTTTATTGTACATAACATCATGCTCTAAGAGACATTTCCGGAGACAATAATGAAACTATCTTACGGTTGTTCTTAAAACAGTTTTCTCATAAAACAACGTTTCTTCAATCTTCTTACGCTCAAAGTTATTCAAGATCAGGAAATTCAAAATAAAATGCGATTTCCCTTGAAAGTGTGTTTCAAAAATATAATAACGTCGTTTTATTTTCGCTGCACCATTGCTGCGGAACTAAGAGCCTTTTGTGGCACTCCTGTACTACAGCGAGCCCTTGCAACGATATGAAACTACGACTTACTTTACCAGCCGCCGGTCGCCCGCACAATATGAGAATACAATAAACTTCAGATCTTGGAAGTCGTACTCACTTGTAAATGTTCAAGTTTACTTGAAGATATAGATAGAGATTCTTGTTACAGAGAGTGCAAGCACTGATATAATATTTACTAAACATTATTTGACACTCATCAGCTCCTTAATATTGTTGTAAGTTACCAAAATCTCCTTTCCGGGAGGTATAATCGATTTAATTTGAGTCTTAAGTCTGAGTCTGGTTGAGTTGAGTCTGAGTTTGAGTCTTATTTGAGTTTGAGTATCGATTTAATTTGATCTTGTAGAAAAGATGGAGCTGGGCACGTGTTTCAACGATCCAACCGTCCAACCAATTATTTGACAATAGGAAGCCGAAAAAATAAATTATTTAAACAATAAACGTTTCCGGAAAAGTTAATTGACTAACCGATTGTTTCAGTTTGATCGGTTCGTCGGCACGCAAACAATGTGCATGTAATTATTTCTGTTAAAACGACACTTTACCTATTACTTCGTTTACACAATGTGCTCAGAGCTTTTTCAATAATTGTTATTTCGAAGTTACAGTCTCAATTTTTAAATAAAAGTAATTGAATTGTAAGTACTTTTAAATAGCCTATTTGAGGGGCTGAAAAAATAGAATCCTTTAAAATACATTTTATTTTTTCAATGTTTTATCAATTCAATTTATTCAGCCTTTTGCAACAGTTTTTTTTTATATTCAGATAAATTATTCTTTATTTTTGCAAAAAAAAAGAGACTGGTAGTTGTATACAGTATGAAATCGATGCTTCAGTAAGACTCGGTACCAGGAAATCTTGTTATGGGTTTTGGATAATTTTATAATAGAAAACTTAAAGTAGTAGCCAAGAAGAAAAACGTCTGGCTAGCTCGAAGAGTTTCACCAGTAAGTGAAAAAATCAGATTGAGGATAAACCTTGCAGATGATGGTTTAAAAAAATGGCATATTACTAAAAACGTGCAAAAATCACTTATTAAACGATGTTTTTCTTGAAAACGTTCCATAATATATGAGATAAATCATTTGGGCGACAATTATTTATGCAGCCTGGCTGTATCGACTTGAGATGAGTGTTCTTACTTCTGTGATTGGTCAAAGACAGGAGAAACAAGTTCCGAATATGGATTAGGGGCGTGTTCTGACCTAACATGGTTGTTTTGGAAGATTTTCTTTTAACCATGCTTTCGGTGCTTAGAAATAAATGGAATATTTAATAATAGTTAACACCATTTGTCCATATTTTTGAACGTATTTCCCCCGTTTTAAATCGACTGTCCATTACAACCACGTAGTCTAGTATTGATCATTGTCATCTGGATTTGTCTCGCATACATTACCAGCACGCGTTAGAATTATTTTGAAGCAAAACCTTAGACTGACATGATGATTAGAGAAGAGAATTCTAGAGAAGTCTGAACTACACTCGCGAGCTACCAAATCGACTCAACTCATCAGCGCGCATAAATATGCATATGTATTTTTCTAAAAATACATTACTTATTTATAAAAATCGTATATTTAATTCTTCATTGGTCTGATCAATTTTTGACGGTAGCTTGAGGAATTCCGTCCCACTCCTCTACCTAATAACTCTGCCTTCAATTGGTTATGTTCGATGGAACTGGATTTCTGGCCCGGACCCTTCTCTTCAGCTCGTCCCATAAGTGCTCGATGGGATTCATATCTAAACTGAGTGCAGGACAGTCCATCGTCCGTATATTCACTTTGTCCAGGAACTGCCGAGTGTTATGCGACGTGTGACACTGGTCATTGTCGTGCATTAGGACGAAGTTCTCCATTTCAGCCAAACAGCGCTGCGCAAATCTCTCACCCGGACGTCTGTAGACCCGGCCTCTCCTGTCTATGCCATGCATATACATTCTGCACTCGTCAGTCCGCGCATTGGCAGACTGACTGCCAATGCGCGACGCGTGACGCTCCAATTGAGATGCTCTCGAGCAAATTGAAGGCGCACTTTTCGGTGGCCTGCAGTCAATTTCAGGACCGTGTCAGGCCGTTTTGGCTGTCCTCAAGCGTCTCCTCACTGTCCACTCACTGATAGCCACCCCTCAAATACGCCTCAGTTCCTGCGTCACATCAAAACCCATCAGGTGCCGATTCCGCAGCGATGTTGTAAAGATGAAACGGTCGTCTCTCTCTGAAGTGCACCGGTGGCGGCTGGCTCTTGGTCTCTGATTAAAGGTACCAGTCTATTGAAATCTTCTGTATACTTTTGATATAGCAGACCGGCTCAAGTGAAGCTGGAGAGTGACTGTTCGCGGACTGAGTCATTGTTGCAACGGGGCAACAACTTGAGTAACTTCTCCAGGCGTAGTGTCCATAGTTTCTTCAAAACAATGAGTACAATTTGCGGAGATGTGTATACAGGTCAACTGCTGATAAGCGACTGATAAGGTAACCTGTGGGTTAGTCGCTACATCCCCATCAGGAGGCATGGCAGGTGGGTTACGGGCATAGCCCTTAAAGCCCCGCGGTTAAGGTAAATCGGTTGCGGGGTTTTTATGGGGTGGTTCGTAGCGCAAGTCGTGGGCACCGTAAAGAGTGCATTTTCCTATACGCCCGTTTAAATTTTTTAAGTAAAAAGTCCTGAATAATATTGTGAAAATCATATATTATGTCCATTAAAAGCTTGCGACTTTAGTTTTACATTAACACCACAATGCAAAGACATAATATATGATTTTTATAAATAAAATTTTTATTTTCCGAAAAATACATAAACATAACATCATAACATCACGCCTTGTTTCCCCTAAAAGTACATACCTATATGTTGCGTGCTTATGGGCTTAGTCGATTTGGTTGCTCGCGAGTGTAGTTTCAATCAATATTAAATGGCCTGTTACATACAATTGGGTAGGAACACTAGACACATTGACAAGCGAAACGACACAGGCCTCAGACAACCGTAACCTTTTAAAAAGAAATTCAATTTTTTATTGTAAAACGGACTTTAAATATTTATTAATATCCTAATTAACTTTTAATTTAATAGTATAATTATACTAGTATTAAAATATCAGGTTAAAACGTAAACTGAGCATGGTAATAATATTATTAATATCCTAATTAACTTTTAATTTAATAGTATAATTATACTAGTATTAAAATATCAGGTTAAAACGTAACCTGAGCATGGTAATAATATAGGATAATTCGAAATAAATTATTTTCCAATTGGTTTCACTCATTTTAGACATTGATGAATCATCGCGATATCTGGTAACAATGGCTTTCTGTTATCATTTAAATTAATGTTAACTCGAGGATTGATAAAATATCATCTAATAGAGGTTGCGTAAACTACATACGTACACTACGTATTTGTATCATTTTGATGTCAAAGAAACAAGAGGGCTTGTTTATTTGACATCATATTATTTTCGAAAATAAAGAATTTTACTGTGCTAGTTAAGACCATCGTTTTAACTACCACAGTAAAATTCTTTACTTTCGAAAATAATAACGAACGTAGACTTAACATCATACCTGCAATCCCCGAAGGGTTAGGCAGAGGTGTTTCTATAGTACAACCGACATTTTTGAAATAATCCTCGCTTGCATTGTCCAATAGTCGTTGTTAACTGTCTCTTTGTTAACTGTCTCGCTGCAAAATTGTCAATCATTCATATTATTGTAACCGAGTCTTCGATGTGACAAGTTGTGATATATGTCCCGCTTCCCGCGCAGTAGGCAGGAGCATATATCAACAGTTAAAAATGATTAGGTCAGTTCAGTTCTGTGTGAGTGCAGCTTTAAGAGCCTACTGTGGGCTATTTACGTCCGTGCACTGTTGTACCGCTCTGCGATATAAAATATTTGCCAAGGGAAGTTGGATACGTCACATAATCACATTTAACACTTTGTTCGTATCGTCAAATTGGTTTTACATGTTTTCGTTTTGTAGAGTTAACGTGAGAAAGAAAAAGACACTATTTTATATTTTATTATACTGTCGAAATAAAGCGATGAACAAATGTTAATAACCCTGCAATGAACATATTTCAGAAGTATTTCAATTACACATTTCAAAGCAGCTTTTGAAATTAATTGTATTTCAGCCACATTTTACCACGTCAACATAATGAAATCCTAAAATTTAACATTTTTATTTCATTCACATTTTCGACATTCACAATTCAGTTAAAATTACGAAGGCTTCAGCGTCAATGGGTAGCTGATGACGTAGTTACGGGAAATACGATAAATATTGTAAAAGGATTGAATTTAATTGAAAGGGTTTTAACTTTTAATTATATGCCATACTTACTTACAGAAAAAGTAGAATAAACATCAACGAAGAGTGTTTTGTTACGACGTATTTACTAGAATTCTCATTCTCAGTTATTAATACAGCAATTAGAACATTAAATGGCTACTACAGAAAATATTTGTTTTTTTACTTATTTTGCAAAAATCCCTTATTCCTTAATGGTGCAAAGTGTAAATAAGTACCTACAAACGCCTAAACAGCTTGTTTACCTTTTCCTTAGAATTATTGTTGTTCTCTTAAGGCTCCTGCAAACAGGCGCGACCAACGACGCGACACAAAGGCACCGCGTGTCGCGCGACAAGCGGTGCCTTTGTGTCCCACGCGATTCGCATCGCGTGTCGCGCCTGTTTGCAGGAGCTTTTATTCCGAATCCAATACGACTTATTATTTGGAACAGCAGTTGTTGTTGTATGAAAACACTTAAGTAAAAATTGAAAATATATAAAAGCAGAAAGGATATTTAAAACGAAGATTATTAAAGTTAATAATAATAATGTCCGACATTTTTTTATTAAAACTATCAAACCTTAACGTACCTGTCTTTGCCAACCTGTGGGTAGGCAGTAACAGTGATGCAACGCTTTCAGTCCACTATCGCCTGATTGACGAGGTAATCGTCCGGTTTACTATTACCGTACCCTACCGCACCGGTAATTAGTCTTTACCGAAGCGAAAACAAGACGCGATCATGCCGACCGGGTGCCAAGCGGTTACCAAGCGGGTGCCAAGCGTTGCCAAGCTGCTAACCGATTGTTTGGTAAACTGGCAAACTGGTAAAGTGTTAACAATCAACCGGTTGTTTTGTTATCTTTCTAGATAAACTTGCTCATTTCATTTTCAGAGTAGTGTCCACATATAAACAGATTTTACTGGAAGTCAGTGAAGAAAGCTATTTGTGTCCGCCCATTCATTTCAACTTAGCACTATCTTGTGTTGTATGTCTTTCAATGATTATACTAAAACGCCATGCTGATTCTAGAAACTGAGATATGCTAGAAGCTGAGAATACTGCTTCCCATAGGTACCATACCTACGAAGGTGAATCAAAAAAATCTTGGAATCAATATTAAAAATGCAAAAAATGAAACAAAAATATTTTATTTCTCTACATAATCTCCCTCCAATGCAATGCATTTAGAATAACGCGTCTCTAACTTTCTTATTCCTTGCGAAAAAATATATTTTTCGTGACTCTCGAAAAACTCCTCTACGGCAGTCACAACCGCGTCATCATTGTGAAATTTAGTTCCAAGAATTTCCTCTTTTATTTTGGAAATAAGTGAAAATCACTTGGGGCTAAGTCCGGCGAATATGGTGGGTGGTCCAGCAGATTGAAGCCAGCACAGCGGATTGTGTTGAGCGCAAATTCCGATCGATGAGCAGGAACGTTATCTTGAAGAAACAACACGTCCAACGACAGTTTTCCACGACGTTTTTCTTTAATCGCTTCACGCACTTTCGGAATTAAATTAGCATAATAGAGTCCAATAATCGTCTGGCCTTTTGACATGTAGTCAATAAACAGGACTCCTTCACTATCCCAGAACACTGAGGCCATAACTTTGCCAGCGGTAGGAGTAACTCGAAATTTCTTAATGGGTGGAGAGGATGGTCGTTTCCACGGCATGCTTTGTCTCTTAGTTTCAGGATCTAAATGGTGGACCCACGTTTCATCCATGGTGACAAGGCGACGGCCAAAATTATACGAATCTCGTTGGAACATTTCGAGATTACGCTTAGAAATTTCCAAACGTCGCATTTTGTTTTTGTCGGTTAACATTCGTGGCACCCATCTTACGGACACTTTTCTGAACCCCAGTGTATCAATTAAAATGGATTTTTAATGCTACCAAATGATATCTTTAGGAACTCAGCTAAATGTTTTATAGTTATTCTTCTGTCTTCTAAAATCAATTCACAACCTTTTTGACATTTTCTTCCGTAACGGAGATTGAAGGCCGGCCAGAACGCGGGTCATCTTTACAGCTTGATCTACCTCTTTTAAATTTAGCTACCCAGTACGCTTCCATAGAACATGGTGTAGCATCATCCCCTAATGTCTGCTAAATGTTCTAAAAAAATTCTTTCGTACACATTTTTTTCAGGCTGAGATACTTTATCACCGCACTTAACTCACTTTTATCTATAATTTTGCGTTTTTAGCAACTCGTTGCACAAAAAAAATTATTACGTTCGAACGAACTGACGAAAACAAGCACACACAACAACATCAAACAAAACAAGCTTGCATAAATATTGTGTGATTGCCACTCTTTAATTCGAATATCGAACTTCTCCCAAAAAGGTTTAATTTAGAAGCACTTCTAAGAACTTTTTGATTCACCCTGGTACATGGGTTTCTCCTTTGCTGGAAACCAATCAGCAAAGTTAGTACGCAATAAGACTGCATGTTGAATTATGTAACTTTGTAACACGAAATAAAGACTAAACCTTACAGTGAGTGTAAGTTAGGGTTTTATTATCCGCAAGATCTTCAGTAATGAGCTCAAAGACAAGCTTCTAGCCATTACGTTGTGTGTTTATTTCGGGACGCCTACAAAGGGTGCGACGAAAATGCCTGCTTTTCTTTTACAAAAAGATAAACTTTGTATACAATTGCAATGATGAGGGCGCGGGAGTACTTTAGACAAATAATACCCTTGATAAAGGGTTTTAGGTACATGTAAATGGAGTTGGCCTTGGAGTATTTTTACCATAGTCATCATATCTGCTCAAACATTCACCACTAGACAGACATAGCCACCACCATCGGTCCTGAGTTGTCCACATTATCAAATTATAATTTAGCTAGGTTTAATTAAATATAACATCATACATGAGTTTGCATTTTGAACTGTTGTTTGGTCGAAAGTTGGCGATCATCATCATCATTGGCAGCCCTATACTACCCGATGCCGAGTATAGAATACTACCCGCTACCGAGTGTAGCATACTACCCGCTGCTGAGTATAGTATACTACCCGATGCCGAGTATAATATACAACCCGCTGCCGAGTATATTATACTTCCCCCTGCCGACTATAGCATATTACGCGCTGCCGAGTATAGCATACTACCCGCTGCCGAGTATAGCATACTACCCGCTGCCGAGTATATTATACTTCCCCCTGCCGACTATAGCATATTACGCGCTGCCGAGTGTAGCATACTACCCGCTGCCGAGTATAGCATACTACCCGCTGCCGAGTATAGCATACTTGCCGCTGCCGAGTATAATATACAACACGCTGCCGAGTGTAGCATACTACCCACTGCTGAGTATAGTATACTACCCGATGCCGAGTATGGAATACTACCCGCTACCGAGTGTAGCATACTACCCGCTGCCGAGTATATTATACTTCTCCCTGCCGACTATAGCATATTACGCGCTGCCGAGTATAGCATACTACCCGCTGCCGAGTATAGCATACTACCCGCTGCCGAGTATAGCATACTACCCGCTGCCGAGTATAGCATACTACCCGCTGCCGAGTATAACATACTTGCCGCTGCTGAGTATAATATACAACACGCTGCCGAGTATAGCATACTACCCACTGCTGAGTATAGTATACTACCCGATGCCGAGTATGGAATACTACCCGCTACCGAGTGTAGCATACTACCCGCTGTCGAGTATAGTACACTACCCGCTACCGAGTATAGCATACTACCCGCTGCCGAGTATAGCATACTACCTGCTGCCGAGTATAGCATACTACCTGCTGCCGAGTATAGCATACTACCCGATGCCGAGTATATAATACTACCCGATGCCGAGTATAGCATACTATCTGCTGCCGAGTATAGCATACTACCCGATGCCGAGTATATAATACTACCCGATGCCGAGTATAATATACAACACGCTGCCGAGTATAGCATACTACACACAGTCGAGAATAAGCCTCCTCACTTGTTGGCGACCTTTATGTTTAGGCCCTGCATAAACAAGATTGTCGTCATCTTAAACAAATTGGTAAAAATTGGCCACTCATGACTTTGTAATTTGCCCAACGCTATACAAGTCAACGATGACCGATGTCCAGCGAGCCACGCGGGTCAGGCCGCCGGCCGGTACCTCGCTTGCGGCTCAAGGGGAATGGAGGTCGCTCTTTGCATATTGGATACTAGCACTTCCCGCGCAACTTCGTCCGCGTGGATTTCGTACTTTCCCCTATTTTTTTTAAAACCTAATCCAAAACAAAAGATTTTTTCAAAGAACCCTGATGCACGTTATTCTTTATTTTCAGTCTTAAGTATAAAATAATACTGAGTTTAGAGTTAATCGGATCGCGCATTAAAATTCTTCTACACAAACTTTGACACCTTCCAATTTCCCTTTAGGAAGTTTAGAAATACAAAAAATTTTGAAAATTTATAATTTATTAAAATAAGTATTCGAGCCAAGTTTCAAGTTTATTAGCACATAGAAGATTGTTCACACGAACAAAACCCTTCCTTAGTGCTCCCGTACATTATAAGAGGACCCGTGTGCAAAATTTCATGTTCCTAGTTCCAGTAGTCTCTTCTGTGTGTTGATATGTCAGTCAGTTACTATCTATATATATAAAAGGATTATATATATAGACAGATAGATGACCGGGCTGGGAGGATCGGGTATTTTTACATCTTTTAAATTTTTCTCAGGGAGTCTTCACCTTGATCGCTGGCAAACGGTAGGCTTGGGTAGCTATGGCACTGGTGTGTTAGATACCAACCGCAATTTATTAAGATGCTGTGATTACCCAGAGAACGTTTAGATAAACTTTCTACAAAGCATAATGGTTTCATCAACATAAAAAGCGCATATCACAGAAACCTCAACTCTTACGATGATAAAAAGAGGATTCAAAATAAAACAGTTTGAAAACTCCCCACACAAAGTTTAAACTTTTTACATATACACTTACGTAAAAATATTCACATTTATCCCAGTTTGTGACGTCATAGGCTCGCTAGCTCTCGCCTTGACCTGACATTTGATATTTAAATAGCAGCTGAACTGAATGGCGAACCCGCGGCTCCACGTCGGCATTATCGTGTAGGCTCCAACATAAAGCTCGCGGAGACAGCAGGGGGACGCTTCCTGTGCAGGGAAATGAATATGTCGAATAGTCGTTATTAAGATTTAAATAGGTTACGTGTTTATACAGAGTGATGTTCTCCGGGGTGAACTAGAAGATTTATAAAAAAAACCGGCCAAGTGCGTGTCGGACCACGCACAATGAAGGGTAGTTGAGATGAATAATTTATCCCAAGAACAAACTTAACATTGTAGTTGAAAAACCTGTTCCCCCAATCCAATTCCAATATATACATATGTATTCCAATTGCATAATAATATGTAAGTTTCTACGCACAATATTGAGTTGATCATATTATTTTAAGACCATTGACTTCTTATAGGTTTTCCTGTAATATGTAAGTATAGAATTATTCTCTGCATTTTAAATCAAAATTAGGCTCGGTAGTTGCCGAGATAAGGTGTGATGGTCAATTTTCATTTTTTTTTAATAACTTTAAAACTTTTTATTTTAAAATCATAAAAACATGTATTTGAAATCCTCATAACGTGCCCTTTCATTTTATATGTCACACGGTATAGTTTGTAAAACATTTTTATTTCTAATTTTCCCGCCAAAAGTGAAGCCCTTGATTAAAATTCATTTATTTTAGAAATTAATTCAACTTAATTGGTCTGATAGATACGAAGCAAATCGGCAGACGGACAGACATACAGACATACGAGTGATCCTATAAGGGTTTCGTTTTTTCATTCGGACGTACGGAATCCTAAAAAAACATACCTAATTATGTTGTCTTCTCGAAAATCGAACTCATGAATTGTTTGTCTTCTTGGTTATATTTTTCGTAGTTTTGGATTTCGCTCTGAAGAATCTAACTAAAAAAAAAAAACAAAAAAAAAGGATTAGTCCAATGTAGACTATCTATCCACCACTACTTAGAACTCCAGGAAAACTAACAGCGATGATCTAGTTGAATCCAAATCCTTGAAAATACAAGCACTAGCTCAGACTAACTTTAGTATCCTCGATGCGGAACTCGGTGGAAGTTTGCACCACCATGCGCCGGAAGTGGCTGCCGCCGGTCTACTTTCGTCTGAGCCACACAAACTCACAAATACTTCAGACACATTTAAAGTAGATAGAAGTTCTAGAACTGACGAGGATAGTTCTAAAACCGACTGGATTCAAGGAAATGATGAACTTATGTGCTGACAATAGGCAAGAATTATCATCAATATTATGTAGGTAAAGTCAAGGAATCAATAATTATTTTCTGCACCTTAAGGTTAATTTTTACTTGCACCTTATTATTTTTCGACTACATTGCCAAACTTTTCAATGAAAGTGACAGATCGCGAAGGTGAAAGAAATTTGTTTGAGAATCGTTTAACATTATCGCTCCTTGACAGTACCTTCATATTCATACCTATTGTGAAATGATACGATAGAAATTAAACATTGAGATAAGCCAACAATTCGCACATACAAATAATTCACAGACTTTAAATACTTTCTTTTTTGTAGCAAACCCACACCGATATGAACTTCCTTTAAAATCTCATGTCTCAAGATAAACTAACATTACATAGATACGGTACGGAACTCAAATCTAGAAATAGGGACGAGAATTGAACAGTCAGTTGTTTTGGAACCTACTTCGAAAAAGTCGGTCAAGTTTAATATGTTGAGTGTCAAGGCGCAAGCTGACTCGGGCCCAAGGCGGGTGTTTCTGGGCCCACGGTGTATTGTGTACAAGTCCTACATAATACTTAGCTACTTACCTTAGTTAGATGAAAGGTACTTCCAAATAGAAACACGGACGAAGGCCGATATAATACACAAGACGATAAGGACTGAAATACTGATGATATGAACGAAGGAATGTAAGCATTGACTGAGTGGCTCACAAACAACGTGTGGCCCCTGTTCTGTACCATTTTTTTGCTTACCTAAAATAACGGTTAACTCATTACAAATATTTTTAGTTTCTGTTAAAACAATAAGGTATACTTACTTATGTTAGAGTTTATAAATGGACCGTTCACAATTAAAATCTACTATTTGCCCTTCTGTTCTTAACATGTTCCAAAAGGAACTCCTCAGCAAAAATGACATACCTATAATAGCAAATGATGAGGATATTACCTGGATAAGTGTCTAGCACAGGAGTCCCTGGATTGGCAAAAGAAAAGAGAGGCTCAGCAGTAGGTGAAGTCAGGCTGTGGATGACGATGATGACAGCAAATATCCTCTTTAAAGATATAAAACATTTCTCATACTTTCGTACTACATTTTGTTTTTCATGTTCTTGTGCCATAACTTCACCTAATTCAGCCCTCAAATTTGCACGGGCTCCAAATAAATTACCTTTCATTTCGGTACAAATATTACTACACAAATAAAACGTCCCTACAACAGTCTCGTCCCACCTAAACGGTTTCTATGGACCACTCCTTATCTGCTCTCGTTCTAAGCACATTACGCTCATTTCCGAATCGCCACGGTCCTTGTGTGTCGTCGAATGAAAACACCTTACCAACAAAAAAACATTTGCACTTCTTGACCATCTTATACTAACAGCAATACGGTTTGAAATAGCTTACTTCAAATGTCAACCAAACAAATATAATTTGCACCTACAAAAGTTTTTATTGAAGTAGCAATAAGGATAAGTATTGCGTGTGTTGAGTTAAGTGAGGTCTGCCGCAGAAGAAAGGATCTCGACATTTGGTCGTATGAAGGTAATAACTACTTTAGTGTCAGAGAGTATATTTTAGGTATGTATTGCTCACTTATTTCTTGGGTCATCAAATTTTCTCGTAAGTATGTAACGGGGAGGGTATAACCGCAGCTGACGTTGGTTATAATTATGCATCGTCGATTGAGTTCATCTCAAGAGCTCCTCTTTCTGTTGTGAGAGTGCGTACTTCTGACATTCGTCCGTCACGAGTAGGTCAGCATCTTAGCTGATGGATTCTAGTTTTGCAGTCATTAATCGATGAGCTTTTTAATACCAGTCTGTTTAAGATAGGTCGTACTGACAGTGTATCTTGCCATCAAGTACTTGCACACAATCTCAGCCTTCTATTAACCAATTACTTTAATGTATTTGGTATTTCTTTTTACAAATGTTTATCTTATCTTGGCCACTGTTATTTCTATCAATCTTCCCGATTTAGAGCTATTTCCAACGTTCACATTCTTCTATTATTCACACATTAACACATTCTGCTATTTTCAACGTTCTCATGTTTCTTTTCTGACAATTTTCTTTTGCAAACATACATCAATATGAAAAGTATATTACAATGTAAGTCTACAGCTCATAGTTGCTAAGGGACAAAAGGATTGGCTCAGAAGTTCCCGTGATATGAGTTGAGAAGTGGTCGCCATTGATTTCTTCGAGCTTATTTAGTTATTGGTAAAGTTGTAAGTAGGCCGACTTGCTCAGCCGAGCCTAGTTTGGTCCGATTTGTTTGGTATACACTTTCTTAGTTCGAGGCTTGGGATGTCCACTCTTTATCTATTTCATAGAATTAGAGCTGATTTATGTAAGGAGTTTCTTTTCAAATAGTTACCGTTACTTAGTTACATTATTATTAGTTCAACATTCCTTGTAATAGAAATAAGATTTGGTTTGAAATGTTATGGAGAACTATCTGACCAATGTGCAAACCAAAAAAATGTGTTTTTGTTTTCCGATTTTGGTAACCGATGGATTCCAATCAAAACTTCACTAATTAATCAAACTCACATAGAAACCGCAAATGGAATAAGTAAATATCAAGTGGTAAATGTATTTAAAGACTTTGCCTTTAGAAAATAAACAAGCGTCTGAAAAGGCCGAATATATTGGCAATATTTATCGTCTTTACTAAAACCAAAACTGCGCATTGTTCGCCAAACGCGCACAAACATTATCCCATACGCGTAACCATTCGCGCAACTTAAAAAAAAAACCTAAAAATTCCCGCACCTATGTATGTACCGCATACCTCGCAACTCGCGCGTGGAATGTGCTTTCGTTAAACGACATAGATTGGATGGGATTCGTTTCTAAACATTTTCAACATGACAAAACATATATAAATAATAATAAAAAGGGTAAATACAAAAAAAGGCAAAATAAATAAACACCTACTAAATGATATAGGACAAACTTTTAACTTCATGTCTAACCATAGAAGCCCCTCGACCGAAGTATGAAATCTAAACAATTGAACCTCCTAGCCAAACAGCCCCAAGCTTAGATGCCTTCAGAGAGTATGTAAATGATCAAGTTACCTGGCACAGTGTTCAGGGGTGACTCGTGCTAAAAATAACCTTTATCTAAGCCCACACAGTCGCAGCCTTTTGTTTCATTGATTTATTATGTCGGCTTTGTCACCCCTACGGAATGCTGGGCCCAGACCGAATTTTATTCAAAGCTCGACACAATTCTTAATCCTTATCCTTACTCAACATCATCTCACTAGATCCTTCAGGAGGTCAAAATAACGTCTTAGCAACTGAAAGATAGGAATTCTTCGAAATAATAAAGAGCGTCCAGATGGTCAGTTCAGCAGCCGCCGCTGATAAGCATCATTCGTTAGTAGGAACATTGCAAGAACATAACTGTTCCTCGAATAACTGCCTTACCTTCCATCAAAGATTCAGGTAATAATCTAAATTTGATGAAAGAAACCTTTCAATTTGTTCATTAATCAATTTACTGAGAGCGGAAGTGATTTACTTACAATCGAGTCAAACATTCAACGTGGTGTCAAAGTGTAAAGGCGCTCACTCACCGGGAGTATTCGCCAGTATTGTAACAGTTCAGCTTCGAGCACTACATCAGTGAGTGAGGAGAACCGAGCATTACAGTGAGCAACCTGCATTGATACAATTTGTAACATTACATTCACCAGGACCATTCGCCTGTAATGTAACAGTGGTGAGTGGGAGGACCCATGATACAATTTGTAACATGCATGCGAATCTTATTGAATCTTGGATTGTTGCCTTACAGGCGAATGCTCGTCAGTCAGGGAGGCAGTATTGTAACGTAATGCTCAAAATCGAATCTTGGATTGTTACATTTACAGGCGAATGCTCCAGTGAGGGAGCGCCTTAAGGGTTGTAATATTATAAAAGTTTGAACCGTGGATCGTAAAAACTTGAAAACAGAGGTAATGTCGTTAATTTTCATTTCAACTTGGTGAGTTCGCAAGTTCATGAGCAGGCACCTAAAATTAAGTGTAAATTAGAAACCTTTTACCTTCAGTTTTATATAAGAAAAGGTTTTTAATTTTACTTAGAACATTTTTATAAACCGCCGTACCGCTGTGAAGCAAAAAAGCAAAAAACAACATAATATTTGCAACACCACATAAGTAACAAAGTCCGTCACACTTAGTAGAATCCTCCAATGAAGTGAGTTTTCCATTAGTTATAAAATAAAACGTCGCCCGTCTGCCACTGATGTATGTCTCGACTCTGCGCCGTAACTCAGAAGAAAGCGCAAAGTAATGTTCTGTTATATACTTAATGCGTCACTTGAGTTATTTATAGTTATCAAACAACTGAGCGATAAATAAAGTTTAATGTAACATATTGGTACGGCAACTGACACTAAATACTTGTTCAATAAAATGAAGTTTTGTATTTTGCCCATCAATATACAAGATTCTCGAAGCAAAACCTAACAGTAAAACCAATTTACTTTTGGTTAACTTAGCAAAAAGCAGGGAGCTGATACGTATGCGGATATTGCAGGGGGCGATGCGACGGCCTAGGACACAAGAAGGAAAAATGAAGTGACGTATAGCTGGTTACAGACTGACGTTTATTTTTACTAGTCAAGATGTCAGATTATCAATACCATAGATCAATCTAACAAAACAAACTTAAACGCTTACCTTAACACAGCTTGACAAAATAAACTTAAATAAAAATATTTGTGGCGGCATATCTACATCGCCACAATGGAACGCGTCACACTGACGTCACGCAAAAATCCTGCATCGCGCAATCAAAGTTTACCGCGTGACTAGCATATATACAACATCCCGACATCAATCGCCGGGCAGTAGCCCACCAGACACAACACCCGTCTGGTCGGAGGATTCTCCCTTTTCTATGGAGGATGAGTGAACTTTACACCCTGTTCCTCATACCTCTATACTGGTGACCCTGAACATGAACGTCAGCGCAGCCTTCGTGCAACTACTACAGCGTGACGTCATCAGCATCACTTCCTCGAGCTTTCGAGCAGCGAGTCACACAGCCAGCCAGCACCCACGGCTTCAACGGGTATCGTGATCACCAGCATGCAGCGACGGCGCATACCTGGTCATCACCCTCAGCCTCATCAGCAACCTTGGCACAGCACACTGCACTCTCGGCCGGTCAACAAGCAGAGCCCTTCAAACCTTCTCATTCACTCGCCCCGTGAATATATTTTTGCTGTGCCGTGGAATGCTATTAATAATAATTGATTCTTGTGTTTTTCTTTTACTATCAGCGACCTTTTCTATTTTTTAAATTATTACGTCTCTATTCCCAGTTCCTTGTTTATTTGTGCTGTTTCTAAACAACACACAGTATCCTTGTGTATTTAATTGTTTTGTCATAAACATAACACAACAAACATCACGCCTTGTTTCCCCGAAGGGTTAGGCAGAGGTGTACCTATAGCATACACCCACACATTGATTTGTCATTTTCCTCTTTAAACTGCAAGAAACACTGTTATTTTCGACGTTTCGGGTGAGAGTAACAGACGCCAGTGTAGGTAATTAAATCTGACCGTGACACCGATGACAGTTTATGACACCCCTATGCACTAAATGAAATTTTAGCCAGAGTTAACACAATTCGTGATCTAGGAATACTGGTCGATAATAAACTGCACCTGGACGCACATGTTGATAAAATCATGAGTCAGGCTTATCGTATGTATGGATTCGTAATAAGATCAGCTACGGAATTCGGTCTCGACTAGAATATGCAGTAACGGTGTGGTTCGTGCTGTAATTTATGTGTATTTCATTTCATGCACTTATCTATTCTGTTTCACTTTTACTTTATCAATATTGACTTTGTCTTTTTGTGTATCTATGGAGAACGTTGTTGGTTCCACATTTGTAAAATTCCCTAAGTTCTATTTATTTGTAATATATAAGTATAATGTGCATCTGTGTTCTTCCGAATAAATAAAATAAAATACCATTTAAAACATAAAATGTCCTATATTCTGAGGAAGTAAACTGTGTTCCATTATCACTGATTGATCGATTATGCGGTTAGCCACTGAAATAGTGCAATATATTCATACATTTTGTTAATTACCGATAATGATGACGTACTCGTTCCCATATCGTGGCTTCTACCCACTTCGAGTACGCATCCACAATCACCAAATAAAAACGGTTATGTGTGGGCCCGAGAAAATTTATGTGAATACAATAATACGCCTGCGGTGGGTGTGGCCACAGAGCTAGTGGCGCGCGCGCGGGTAGCTGTCTCAACTGTAAACAAACCTCACAATACGCAATAATTTTCTCTACAGCGGCAGCGTTATTTATTTATTTAATACAACCGCCGTCAAACGACAACTGGTTTGACATAAAAATAAGGCTCAATTAATATATCTGATAGTCGCTTAAGCCAGCGGTTAACAATATAAAAACGATAATACTTTAAATCTTTAGGAGTTTCATCACGAAATTCATTAAGTGTAACGGAACTACCATCGATAACAAAGTTATCATACGACGCACGATCTTCTACAGGGACTAAACTGTCGTCGGACCTGTAGCCAAATCCACCGCAGGGGTTCACCGAGTTGTTCTCCAAACCAAATTGTAATCCAAACAAACTAATAAAATCTCGCCCCAAAATTAGTGGACCACAATTGCGAATCACTCGTACATTAACAATTTAACATCTTGTGTCTTGTGCAAGTATCTTATTAGATAAAATGGCACTATTTCTAAACACTGAATAACACACCTCGTGTATGTAAAAAATTGATCCGTCATCGGTGATATGATAGTGGCAACAATTTAAAATATTATTTGTATATAATTTTTCTGAAAGCGCTGTGACTGTCGATCCGGCTACGGCTACTTTGAATCTAACTTTACTATGAATCGTAACTACTGAATTCATAGGTTCACCTCTGAATGAACATATTTTTTTGTGTTACTGTCATCGTCACTCTTGCCCGACCCACCAGTTGCTACGAAATTTATGTTTTTGCACATTCGGCGTGGCCTTTTACGTTACATTTCTTGCAAGTATAGCTTACAAATCGAGACTGAAATGCTTTGTGATTCGTGTTGCCGCAAACTGAACACTTTTCGATGTTAACACTCGATTCCTTGTTGGTTTCGATATTGAACAACGGCTCTCTCAACGGCGGCGCCTATGCCACTGCTGACGACGATGCTACTGGTCCAATGCGTGCGCTGTGCACGATCTCCGCCAACTCCTTTGCTTAAAGCTAGTGTGTTTCCTGGAGGTCACGCCCGAAAATCTTATCTTTCTCCGATCCAGCCGCATACCCATACCAAACCAGTCGCGCAGCACCTCTTCTTCATTGAGAAATCCGCAATGCATGGTCAGACCACGAAGCTTAGCAGCCCACTGCGAAAATATTTCTTCCAGACTTTGAGTAGTAAATGTAGTGATAGATAGCTATTAGCACACTTACATTTATTTTTACTAGTCAAGATGACAGATTAACAATACCATAGCTCAATCATAAACTATTATAACAGGAACATTTTGCTGCAAAATATCTAAATCATCAGTTACAACATTCTGGAATGACCTAAAAATGTAGGCTTAGTAGAAATCTTTACATCCAAGGAAGTTAAGTTGATCTGTTGAAATTGATCCAGAGAATACAATTCGTAGCCCACTCCGGGCCACTCCGGGCCAGCGTCGTCCTGAGTTATATTCCCGGAGACGGCTTTTCTCAAATTGATATTGAAATGGGACGTCTTCAATTAGGTAGCGTAAGCAGCTATTAGGTGGAATCTAATTATACTGGCGCTAAAGTTACTACTATAGAAATAGAATATAAATAGATCTAGTAGGTTAGCTGAATTTGTGAGCTTAGACAACATTTTGAAAGCGGATAGTTTTGAAACTAAATGTTTTGGAAAAAGCTAGTGGCACTTCATCCTTTCTCGTAAAAAACACATTTTTTTACCAAATACGGTTTGTGTAGCAAAACTGGGCCTTGCAACTCGTTAATATTGTATATTATTTTATTTTTGTGAAAGTTCAAAATGAGTCTTCAAAGTCTTTGCTTGATTATTGACAACGAAACACCATCTTTTTACATGCTCTTGAATTTATATATGAATATGTCATTTATAAACCACTATTAAATAATTACCAAACATCCTGAAGCTCAACCAAATAACGAGAAAGCAACTGCACATCTGTGGAGACATATCAGGAATCGCAAGTAGCACAATTATGGCCGCTCCGAAATCGCAGTATCGCAGAGCGCACCGAAATTCATTGCTCGCCCGGTCCCATCCGCATGGGCGGCTGGTCGCGTCGGCAACTGGATTAGCTTCCACTTCACCGAACTCACGTTATCATGTGATAAACGTGAGCAATGCTACAGAAACCGTTAGGAAGCAAGTTATTTAGTCGAGAATTAATTAAATGGTCGGTACATTTGATTTAGGTTAAGAATGTTAGGAATTGCTGACTGCGGGCGATTAAAGGGCAGTTCTATGAGCTTTTCGATACTTAAACTTTTGCTGCTTAGTCATAATTAATATCTACTAACTTATACCTACTTTAATCGATAAGAACCAATTCATCGGCTTGACTTGATTAGAAATTAAAGGTGGAGTGGTGCCTACAACAGTGTTTAAAAACCTCAAACACATCTACACCTTACGATGACTATATAACAATCAAGGAAACAATAAAAGGAATCGCCTTACTTACTAAACGCCTCTAATAGACATAAATCAAGACGGCAAACACACTAAAATATCATATCAACATATAGGTACGTACGTGGCGGCACTGGATGCGACTACACACTAAGGGTGGTCGCGTCCAGGGCTTGGCATAAACTGGCGCTACTGTGCGGTGCCGCTTTGTGATTGTGATTGTCATTGTATGTACTAACAATAGCTTTATAAGGTTTCTAACAATATATGGACTGTTGACTGAAATAAATATCTTATTATTATTATTGGCTTCGTAGCTCTGACCCAAAGGGGTTAGATATCGTACCCACGCACTTCTTCACTCGAACTGTTGTGGGCGCTATCTGTTTCCAAAATTATCTTTAAGCACCTCAAATTAGTTTTTGTAAAATACTTTATAAACTTTCCAGTCGGCTATCGGGGCTAAACGGAAGCCGTAACCGAATTAAAGAAAAGAAACCTTATTGGCTGAGGAAAGAGGTTGAAAACAAACTGTGCTCTCATGAGTCTATAATAGGCATTCCACCCGAATAGGTAGATATAAATACAATATAACTATGATCTTTGCTATATAATACATGATTAGACCAAAATTGGTCATTTTCTGTTTTTACACCACCCAGACTCATTTTTTTTTACTTTCGGTTGATTTTTGTTTTGTAAGTCTCCTGCTGTTTGTACGTATAACAAATTTATCAACGACTCATCGGTCTGTCATAAAAATAATTCTCGTTTGATAAATTTATGTAAAAATAACTATCGTGAAAACAGAGGCTAACATCTTATGTTTTTTCTTTTTTTTTAATTGAAATTATTATCAAAATATAAATACTATTTAGAAAACCAACACAAATACCTAAACATACAAATCTTTTCAAAGTAAATTATTACAAATCGAATTATTCTAATATCAATACTGACATTGAAACTGTAGATTGGAACAATTTACTTGAAGATCTATCCCCCGATCAAGCAGTTGCAACATTTTATGAAATAGTCTATAAATTCATTAAATTACATAATCCCACTCACAAGCCTATAAATCTAAAATTCCCATGTTGGTTCAGTAAAAATTTATTTTGCACATTTCAAAAATAAATATGGAAACACTAAAGACTACTCTTTTCTATTTATAAAACAAAATTCAAAAAGGAAGCGGACGAATGTTTTAAAAAATAATGAATGGTGTAGAGGATAGTGTGGTCAACAATGTTAAGGCATTTTGGTAATATGTTTCTAGTGTCTATGTTTTTACAAAACATCTATTTAAAGGCATTGACCGTAGACATCAAATTGATGTGGTCTATACTGACTTCCATAAGGCGTTCGATAAAGTCGATCACAGACTACTTCTTGACAAAACTGCAGTCAAAGTTAGTAGAGGAAATTTATTGCGTTCGTAATGTTCGTATGTATCATATGTCATCAATAATGGGACCCAGAAAGTTGTTATCAATGATCATGAGTCTCGCATGGTAAAAATCACTTCCAGAGTTCCTCAAGACTCAATTGTAGGTCCCCTCTTGTTCATTTTATTTACTAACGACGTAAAAGACTGCTTTAAAAATTCTAAGTTCCTCCTATATGCAGATGATTTGAAGATTTATAAAAATATCAGCCTTTTATCAGACTGTTTAGAATTTCAGAATGACGTTGACTGTTTTCTGGACTACTGTTCTGTTAACAGACTCTACCTAAGTAGTTATATCTAAATGGCATAGCATTATGTTTACAAAGAAGAAAAAAATAGCGAAATTCAATTATTTCTTCAGAAACACTCCACTGAACAAAGTTAATTCTCTTCGTGGTCTAGGCGTAAAGTTAGACTCAAAGCTTCACCTTGATGCCCATATAGAAAATATAGTCAATTAGGCATTTAAAATGTTTGGTTTTGTAATGGGAGCATCAAGAGAATTCCACCGTCCCTCTACCTACTTATTCCTATAAAAGTCAATAATACGACAAAAGAAAAGTATATTGCCTTTATTGAATTAAGATTTATGATTATGATTATGATAATTGGTCCAACGCAAATTCCTACGTGCAATGCACTATAGATGCTTTAAAAAGAAAATTTCTTATCAGTTGAGGAGTTCCCGTGGCCATCTGTGATCTTCTTCATCAGTTCGACTTCACCAAATGATACTTTCTGAATGCAAATTCTTGACTCCTTGATAAAAATGCCAAAATCGCTATGTATATGCCTATAATATTTGAGGAGTTCCCTCAATTCCTTATAGATGCTTTCATCAGAACTGAATTTTGATAAAAATGGGACCAATCTGGAAGTATGTCCTTTCAAATAAAAAAACTATTTTCCTAATCGGTTTATAAACGACGGAGTACTGAGGAAACAAACATTAAAAAGAAATAAAAAAATAAAACATACAACCATATTGCAAACGTCCTCCTTTTTTGAAATTGGTTAAAAAGAAAGACTAAAAGTTATCTCAAGAAGTCAAGGTGCGAACTACGTCTACATTTGCAATCCCTTAAATCTCTTAAGAAGAGGTGCACAATTTTTTACATTATATTATTTGTGATTTTTAAAATCAACCCCTATTTTACCCCGTTAGGGGATGATTTTTAAAAAACACTGAACCATAGTATTCTGTATTTCATACCAAAAGCATAAATTTGAATTTTCATATCCGTAACTTAAGAAATGCTGGTTTTCCCATACAAACTTTCATCCCCTATATCACCGCCTGTATATTATTATTTTTGAGACAAAAGGTAACCTATGTCCTTCCCCAGGATGCCATCTATCTCCTTGCCAAATTTTATCGAAATCCATTCAGTGGTTGAGGCGTGAAAAGGTACCTAACATACAGACAAACAGAGTAACTTTCGAATTTATAATATTAGTGTGGAGTCACTGGCAGCGTGTTAGTTCATATTATTTTGTACTGACTAGTCTTACATAAACTAGCGAGGTAATTGCGTAACACACAAAAAATTGCAATTCCTCCATTTGACAACATTCATTGCGTTATTTACGTTGTCGAGCAGACGAATTTTTCAAACATATGAAGTAATGGATTAGGAATTTCCTTCTGATTGTGTAATAAATTTTGTTACACTGAGGTGCTGATGCTTATTCAATTAACATTAGGTATTAATATTATTAAACGAACTTTTACTTCATTTCAATAATATTATGTTTTAAAATCTACCACAGGAAGAATGAATATGAAAACGTTTCCTCTCGTGGCGGCATGGTAGCGGTTACATTTGAAATAACAACTTCTTTTTTCCAGCGTTCGCGGGAAAGTATCCAGCTGAGATACTAGACTATTTTTCTTTCATTCAACTTTATTCACTTTTCTCGTATACTTGAAAATGATCCGCGCAAGGAGAGAATATTTTCGCCTATTTATTTTTAAATGAAAGGAGATATTTTTGTATGGAACGGGAAGTGAGTAAAAGAGTTGGGTTCAGTTTGTTTTGTATAATAATTGAAATTTCTGATAAATAAGCTTCGTTTCTCTTCTTGTTTATTAATTACCAGACTAGCGTAATACTGTATCATTACTATGGTTGGCTTAACATTTTTATTTAAAAGCTCAAACCTTAATTAGAGGCTCTCTGTTACTTATATTACAGAACAAATTATTTTCTTCAGTTGAACAGTATTGCGAAATCTGTTATCCGATATTTTACGTTTCAATGGGTTTGAAAATTTTAAAATAACTTCATGAACCATATCAGATCTAATTGCTTGTTTCATAATAATGATCAAATAATAACCTTATTCTCATAAATAATATCGAAATATAAGGTAATTTCAACCCTTATTTATAGTGAAAGGTTGCAGAAACCCTAATCTACTCAGTAGTACGATTGGCTGATCTAATTCACTCCCTTCGCATCTTATTAATAAAAGTTTTTCTGAATATAGAAAATATAAAAAATAATCTGTAATTCGATTAGTATTTATGGCTTTCAAATAAATATTATTTGTAAAGCTCTAAAATAATAAATTTAATCTTGATATTATTACCAGACCCGTTCAGCTGCAGTATCTAGATTTATAAGCTGTTATGTGCTGTTAAGTATGCTTAGTGTAGACAGACGAAGTGGAACTCGGACACAACTCTCCGTGTCGGTCAAGTCTACTTCTAGTAGCTCTGCACGACTCGGCTTACGCCGCAGTTCGTAGGCTTATGGTTGTAATTCTCAAAGTTATTGGTGTACGTTTCCGTGTCTCGACACTTTCCCATTTTCGTTATCGTTTTTATTGCACGTCGTATTGCACCCATTCAATAAATAAATAAAAGAAATAAATAAATAACAGAAAAAAGAAAAACTCACACCATGAGTATCCCAATACTCATGGTGTGAGTTTTTCTTTTTTCTGTTATTTTTTACCGTGTTCAATTGTGAAGTTTACGTACATTTCAAAATTTGTGACAAGTTCAATGTATAATGTATTTAATAAAGGGTGTCTCAGTAAGAGTGCACTTTTTCATTTTAAAATAAAAACAAGTATTTTATGACACAGTTGTGATATTTTTATTGTATTGTAAAGAAGACATGTTCCGATTAAGTATGTAATAAAATATCCGGCAAATGACCCCCACGGCTGCGATGACAGGCCATTACTCTTTTCATGAAATTTTCCATGACTTTTGCACTGAGATGTGGCTGTATCTCACCGATGACGCGTTGGATTTCCGATTTGAGCTCAGGAATTGTTACGGGTTTATTCGCATAAACCCGAGATTTCACAAAAGTCCAAAGAAAAAAATCGCACGGCGTTAAATCACACGATCTTGGTGGCCAGTTGACATCAGAATTTCGTGAGATAATGTGTTCTGGAAATCGTTGCTGCAATAAGTGGATTGTTTCATGCGCGGTGTGGCAGGTTGCGCCGTCCTGCTGAAACCACATGTTGTCCAGATTCATGCCATCCAGTTGAGGCCACAAGAAGTCCGTTATCATATTCCTGTAACGAATGCCGTTCACCGTTGTAATGAGTTTTCACAATTATAACGCGTTGTTCTTTCGAAAAGCGCTCCATTTTTAATAATCGGAATAAACAGAGGTGATAGCTGTCAAATTTCAGAGTTGCCACTTGCATGAAGAAAAAAAATTCCAATTTTAAAAAGTGCACTCTTACTGAGACACCCTTTACAACGGTAAAGCACTATGGCACATCACTAGGCCAATTTTAAATGATTACAGGGTGCTTTTTATTTGAATTTGCTGATATATGTATCTTATTTAAAACAAATATGAAAGCGAGAACATATTACCTGTCTAAAAATGAGCAATCCGCGTGAAGGTAAAAAGCGGCGTTGTTCCGTTGTTCTAACAAACGCAAAACATTGTTTAATTGAGCTGACGTAGACTGATCGCGTCATCTATCACGAGGATCAGACAATCTGAGCGAACGCGTAAGGTGTAGGGTGCACGGGTGCGTCTTCGGATATTATAAAAATAAAATGAAAATACTTTAATTCGGACCTTGATCCATATGATATTAGTAATACATTACTTATAAGCAATGTTAGTAACAAATGTAATACAATTTTTTTTTGTCTAAGTATCTGTTGCACTCACCTGATGTACCGGCTACATGCACATGTACATGTACTAATGGCGCAACATGGCTTCTCACTAATGACCTTACACGATATTGAAAAACGAAGATATAACGTGCCGTCTGAAGCTAACATTATAGCTATTAATTACTCAGTAAACTGCACAATCATGACCGTCCAGGCTACCATATAATACACACATCTGTTCACAAACCTCACTACTTAGCATGCAAACAAAAGCCGCAAGCCATACCATAAAATTTTACACCGCAGTATCCGTAGCTGTCGGATATCCGCCACCTTCACATTAATGTGCACCCTGCCTTACGTGTGGCCATATAACACATAAAGGAATGGATTTACAAAAAAACACACAATATGTTTTGAGTGGCAGGCAAAAGCTAAAGCTAATGAAAATGTATCGTATGTATGTGGCACTGGTTAATAAGTTCAATTGAAACGGTTAATAGAAATACTTTCTAAAAAAGTTCTTACATCCATTTTGAGAGCTAAAATTAACAAACATATAGACACAAACTGCATCATGTCTGCCTCTCAAAATGAATGTAGGAACGGGTCCCGCGGTACTAAGAAGCTACTCTTCATTGATATGGCCATTAGCTAACATTTTCGTTGTTTCCGAAAGGATCTGTCGACGTGTTGGATAGATTATAAGAAGGCCTATGACTCGATGCCACATACATGGCTCATGAGGGTGCTAGAGTTGTATAAAGTAGATGCAACTCTGCGCACCTTCCTAATGTCGTATATGGTGCAATGGAGGACGGTCCTTCACTATCCAGGATGTCGAAATATCCAGAGAAATAGCAAGCCGATAAGGATTGAGCGAAGCATATTTCAGGGCGATAGTTTGAGTCCGCTTTCGGTCTGCTTAGCCTTGAATCCTCTAAGCACACTGCTGGAGGCTCAAGTCAGGTCTAGGCTATCGTCTGAGGAGAGGTGGTCAGGTTATATCTCACCTCTTCTAAATGGATGACCTAAAATTCTTTGCCCTCAACAATTCGCAACTGATGGAGCTACTGAAAGTGACTGAAACTTTCAGTAGCGCTATCAGGATGGAATTTGGTATCGATAAATGTGCGGTCATGCATGTAAAGCGAGGGGAGATTGTGGAATCCGTGGGAACCCAACTCTCGGATTCCGTAAACCTTAGAGCCCTCTCCGCATCTGAAACCTATAAGTATTTGGATATGTCGGAAGCGTTGGGCATTAACGCTGCTGACATGAAGCAAAATCGTTGAAACAGCGCTACCTTGGCCGCCTGAAGAAAGTATTTAATAGTCTTCTATCAGGCGGAAACAAGCTGCGTGCCTTCAACGATGGAGTCATGCTGGTTTTGATGTACTCTTTCGGCATACTCAACTGGACTGAACTCGACGCCCTGGATAGGAGGGTCCGTACGCTGCAGACTGCATATCGAATGCATTACCCACGGTCATCGGTAATGAGACTGTATGTCCCGCGGAAGTGTGGAGGTCGAGGCTTTTTAAATGCTAAGACTCTCCACAATCGCGACATATGCAGTCTCAGGGAATATTTCCTATAAGCCGACGTGGGGATGCAACGAGATGTGGTCGCAGTGGACAAGGGTCTCTCCCCACTCTCCTTGGCTTAAGATAACTGGCGAAAGCCTGTAGTGCTTGACACTAATGATCGCATGGAGGTATAGCAGAGTAAGGAGCTTCACGGACATTTTTTCCGGGCCCTACATGGACCCGATGTAGATTTGCTAGCGTCCGTAGCCTGACTGCGTTTTGGTCACCTCTTTGGGGAAACCAAAGGTTTTATCTGTGCAATTATGGACGAAGTTATCATGACGAACAATTACCGGAAATTTATTGTGAAGGACGGCACGGTTGATATGTATCCCACCGTCCGGGAGAATCAATCCGACACATCATCTCTGGGTGTTCTCGGCTAGCTAACGAAGAGTACTTGCATAGACACAACCTTGTAGCCAGGATTATCCATCAGCAACTTGCTCTGAAATACAGTCTTGTGGAATCAGAAGTGCCGTACTATAGGTATGTGCCCAACCCAGTTCTCGAAAATGGAAATATCACATTGTACTGGGATCGATCCATCATCACTGACAGGACTATTGTTGCCAATAAGCCTGATATACCTAGTAGTGGTGGATCGAATAGAGCGACGCGCAATGATTATTGACATAACGGTCCCGCATCACGGGAACCTCGTGAAAGCCGAAAAAGATAAACAAATCAAGTATCTTGACTTGGCCCGCGAGGTTGTCGACATGTGGGATGTGGACTCAGCGATCATTGTGCCGATAGTTGTATCAGTCAATGGCTCAATTGCCAAGAGCTTCGATCAACACCTAAGGAGGCTCTCGTTGGACAGCTGGATTAAGGGCTTGATTCAGAAAGCGGTACTTTTGGAGACGGCTCGCATTGTTAGGAGGTTCCTCTCTCTGGAGCCCTGACCGCAGGTAGCTTGGACCCTGGTACTGATACCGGGAGGCTACTATTTTTTATATTTTTAAATGTTTTTATATATTTTTTTTATATTTCAAAACATAATTTATACGTATTTAGTGTAATAAAGGAAATAATAATAGTGCCTCATTTCCATTGAAAGCGTCTAACGGGCCTCTGCGAGTTGGCTTAGGCCCCTCATATGCCTTCTAAAGGTCCGGGACCCTGGGGTCCCGAGAAATATCAAAAAAATCAAAAGAAATAATAATAACCCCATCGCCGTATCTCTACGTTGACGTCGTGGTGGAGCTTGCGCGCTCCGAACTGTAGGTCTGTACCGGTATAGTTTACTTTGCCGGAACAGGTCTAGGGAGAGGAGCCAGACCAAGAGAGATACAGAAACCCGCAGGGCAGCATGTGGCGAGCTGCTGGGCAGTAGTGACCCCACGTACCCTATCTCCTGGGAGAAGTCCTGTTCCTCATCTCTAGCTTGCCTTTATTGGCCGGCTGGAGTGAACACTGACGAGAACTGACCTCCCACCTCATTCTTGCCTTTAATGGCTGGCTTGAG
The DNA here is from genome assembly GCA_947568875.1 of Fissipunctia ypsillon. Lineage (NCBI taxonomy): Eukaryota > Metazoa > Arthropoda > Insecta > Lepidoptera > Noctuidae > Fissipunctia > Fissipunctia ypsillon. Next base: position 24,892,314 of record OX387643.1, on the reverse strand, counting down.
TAGAGATTCGCAAGAGCAAACGTGCTCGGAAGAAGGAAGTATTCCAGTAAGATGCTGGCAAGGATCTTGACCGTACTTCTGGGATTGTCCTGATAGCCGTGGAATACCTCTCCACTTCTCTTAAGCACCTCAGGACATGTTGCCCCCTTGTTGCTACGACACTATGTGCTAGCGACCGTTTCCGGGGGCCCATTGTTGAGTGTGCAAGTCACCCCCTGCCATTTTATCCGTCTATTGTATTTATCAAACATTGATCAGGCAGGGGCCATAGTCCTTCCATAGTTTTAGATAACCAGTCCACTTTAGCAGCCACTTAAACCCAATAATTATTTGTGTTTCCATATCCTGCAGTAGTCCTACACCAACCGGGGTTTGTCCTTGGATGCGAGGAGCGATGTGTCATGCCGCTCCGATCAAAGGGACTGCCTTCCATATATTGGTAGTTCGTTCACTTCCAAACCAGAACATTACCATTTCTGAACATTATAAAATTCATAAACGAATTTAATAAAAAGTTGCACTGTATTACACACAAAGTACACTAATCTAGGTCACTGTTTGTGCAACTGTTATTTGTTTTACTCGATTTTTGCATCGATGAACACGTCTGTATGCGTCAAGTGCAATGGCATTATGGTATTAGTATTAGTCCCCACTTTTCATTTTCTACCCATATTACTATTTCTATATGTTCTAGGAATTCGAAACTAACCCTTACTTTTTTGGTAGGAGGCGCTTCGCGGGCGACGATGCGCGTCGCTGCGTTCTGCGGCGACGCCGGTGCGGGGGGCAGAGGATTCGGGGCGCAGCACCCCCTCTGCCGCGCACCGGGCCTCCCCCTCGCCCGCGGACACCCCTGCTCCCAAGAAATCCAACTGGGAAGTGATCGAACACTTCTCTTCTAGCAAGAGCAAGAGAAGTCCTACTGCTGTAAGTATTACTCTTTTATTAGGTAAGTACAGGCTAACGAGGAGATGGGTATAGAGGCTACTGCTACTTCAAATAATGTTGTAACGGTTGCAAGTGGTCTGATTTTGAACTTTCAAGTCTTTTACAAAAGTTATGGAGTGTATGTCGTGGAAAGATGTATATTTGCCTGTATACCTAAATTTTTGTTGACTGCACTGTAATGGATGTGAAGACCCTATGACGCGATCATGGAACACGAGTCAACTGCTTCTAACAAAATTGCACTTAATAAAAAGAAAACAGTCACTTTTCAGAAAGTTGTTTACTTACATATGTATGATAGATGGCTTTCAGGCGGTTGCTTGAGTAACCCTTAGTTGCCACGGTAGCTACTTAAATAATCATGAAACTTTGCAATATATTATCTGAAGTAAAATAAAGTAGGTTATTGTAAAACGACACAGCTAGTTCTGGCATGTGTGGGAGTCACTGTTTACGTAATAAATGTACCTTACGTCTGAGCTAACAGCGCCTTGTTACTGCTCGTGTCCTGAGGCAACTCCACTAATTTCACTTCTAAAGGAAATATCTCAGCGGAAGTATATCGCAATGAGGTTCGAAATTGAAACAATTACAATAAACGTTCCGCTAAAGCGAGACCTACCAGCTTTATTGTAAGATTCTGTAAAAATATTTAATTTAATTGAACAGAGTTGCTCTCAGAATCACGTATAAATATGTCAGAAAATCGGCCTCTTTATCCTCTTTTAATTGAAAAGCGTCCGTTTGGTCCCAGTCTCCCGTCGGGACGCCCGCCGCTGCCGATTGTTCGCAAATTTCGTGGATTTTGTCCGTTTTCCGTTGCTCCCGATCGAGTTAGTGCCCGGGATGTGCGTAAAAACTCGGAAATGCGTTTCTATTGGACCTCAGGGATTACAGCCTCCACCATTATTGTCCTCTTTATAGTCGTAAAATCCAATTTTAAGTACTATCTGTAGGTAATGGAGTGAGAGCTTTTAACTGACTGCAAGTCCAATACTCGTTTAGTGCAATTTTTGTATGAAGTGGCTTGTTTCACGGTCGATGGATTGCTAATTATGCTAAGTGGGGCTTGAGCACATTCTATTGAATTCTTTCAAAGCCTCTTGTTATCGATATGAGATTGGTTTTTCATCATCGCTTGGCTCGTTTTTGTAGAATTATGACGTACTCCAATATTTTTTGTAATGTACTAACAAGACCTTTTTACGTAGCATTGTTGATAAGATTAATATTCTTGGAGTTGATCCCTTTTCGGGGCGGACAGACACAATCAAAGGGAATCGAAAAAGATTATTATAATAATATTCGAAGCAAGATTGGAAATTGTACCTAAAAGTATTTTTTCATTCAACTAGATTCGCATCCAATTTTTCTCTCAAAAAGGAGGTAAGTTTTTTCATACGTTACTCAGGACCTAAGTAAACAGAAAAAATAAATGTATTATCGTAAAAACGTGTATCCACGGTTTGTTATTCTTTTCTTATAAAAACAATGTGGAAGACATGCGACGTCGTGCGGACAGATGCGGACCAATGTTGTTATTTCTTTGTCGCGTTATTCTGTAGAAGCCTTTGACATAAATAGTGTTCGTAATGTTGCCGAGTTTTTTCAAGGCACTTGTTGTAAGTGGGTTTGCTTCTAAGCCGGGTTTATATTCTTATCTCCGCGGTATTTTTGCAGTTCAGTTTAGCTAGCGTTATCGGTTTGAAGTCGTTTTGTTGCGCGGTATGCTGGAGGTGGTTTAGAAGGGTCTAATTTGGGTCCAACTAAAAATTATGATTGACTTGGAATTGTATTTAGTTTCGTTGCTAGACTGTGGTCACCGATTGAATCTATCGGATTACATATTATGTACGTGATGTACATCACGCCTGTAATCCCCGAAGGGTTAGGCGAGATGTACCTGTACGCTCACATTTCGCCCGTTATGCTTAATTCCATGTAATGCGGGCGAGCCTGTTGCCATCAACCGGGCACAAATCCAGACTTTGGGCTGCACTGAGAAATTCCAGATGGTAAAGCCTATATAATTAGCCTTTTTTCCCCGACTCAGGAATTGAACCCAGGACCTCATGTTCAGCAGTAACGCTTGCTACCACTAGACCAACGAGGCATCGTACGGATTCAGTTTATATATTTAAGCTAAAATGATGGCTTAGTTAGAGGACACACTGCGGGATTATGTCTGTACATGGCAATATAGGTGTATAGATATCATCAAATATATCGGTTACGTGCAATACTCCATATAAATCTATACTTATCTGATAAAAATACTATTATAGTAATATTTTGATAAGATCAATAATAAAAAATGTGAAAGTCTATATAATTTTAGAATTGATATTGAGGCAGGTAGGTACCTACTTGCAAGTAAATTGTCCAAACGTCATATCAAGTATTTTATCTAAGCAGCCGAAAGCAGCTGGACGTAAGCTTCTCACTAATGGTTCCATAGCACATGTTGATCCCTCCATACCGTACACATAGCATTCTGATGGATGCCAATAACACAATGAGCGAAAACCAGCCAAGTGCGAGTCGGACTCGCTCACGAAGGGTTCCATATCACCGTACAATATTTAACACTATGTTTTGAACTTTAGTAAAAACAACGTTTCTTGTATGGGATCCCCCCCTTTAATTTTTAACTTTATTTTATGTTTATTGTTTTTTTTTTATTTGAGATTGGTTTGCTCTTGACTCTAGTCTAGGTCAGAGATGACAGAGACAAAGTCGATGATGGAGCGAGCTTACCCAGAAGAAGCTTGTTCACTCTCACTTTGAAGAGATGGGGGTTGTATACGTTCGGAAACACTGACGCAAGCAGAGAGTTCCACTCCTTTGGTGTGCGCAACACAAAAGACATTTGGAAACGCTTAGAAAATTGTTTGTTGTTACAGCGGCAATAGAAATACACAATCTGTGAAAATTTCAACTGTCTGTCTGTTACGGTTCGTGAGATACAGCCCGCTGACAGACAGACGGATGGACGGAAGGACAGCAGAGGCTTAGCAATAGGGTTCCGTTTGGCACCCTTCGGGTACGGAACTTTAACAATACTCTCTAAAACTCTGGTTTAGTCCCATCTCTTTCCCTTCCCATTTCTACCTATAAGCGTTTAAAGCCTACAAAACTTCCCATCTCTTCCCCCGATGGACCACCTGGGACGCGGATGACGTCAACAACGCGTCCGCGCTGCATGTTTGTGACTGCGCGCACAAAAAGGTGCCTGAACAGTATTATTTTACTTTGTGTTCCTCTTTTGCACTGAAATGAAATGGTTTATTCTGTAAATTAGATTTTTTTTTAAATTTAAAATAGGTTTGCTCTTGACTCTAGTCTAGGTCAGAGATGACAGAGACAAAGTCGACGATGGAGCGATCTTACCCAGAAGAAGCCTGTTAACTCTCACTTTGAAGAGATCGGGGTTGTAAGATATCGGAATCACTTTTACACGTCATATTAAGAAAAAGTTAAGGCTAGATTCTGATGAAGTTGACATTTCCTGTCTTACTACCCCTGAGAAGAAATAGCGAAACAAACTCAGGGGTCAAAGTCTCTTTTAAAGTCCAGACATAATCTTGGTCAAATCACGTGAGGACTATGTAGACCCGTGTCTGAGATGGTCTTTTGAGGAAAGAACCATACAAATTTGAGTGGACCTGTCCAGTCAGTGCAAGCATTTGTCAATCAATTTAATGGGTAAGTTTCGAATGTCAATGTGAAATTTGTTGTAAAAGCGTATGCATTGACTCATGAACGAGTTGCCAACTCTGTGGAGGCGAGTGCGATGTACAGCGAGATTGTGTTTATTCCTGGTACTTAAACTATGAATATCGGACATTTTCTTAAAATTTTATATATTTTTGTGTACTTACAATAGATTTTAAAATATATATTGAGAGGCTACACTTACAATATCTAATTCCTTGAATTTTCCTCGAAGAGAATCTCTTGGAGGTTGTAAATAGCTCGAACAGCCCTTTTCTGTAAAATAAATATATTATTAATGTCCGCACAGATTCCCCAGAGAAGAATCCCAATGACATAAGACTATGAAAATAACTAAAATAAACAATTCTGGCTGTAACTACGTCAGTTATCTGTCGAATTATTTTAACAGCATAGGCTGCCGAACTAAGCCTCCGCGACAATTTTTTGATGTGTGGGCCCCATTGCAATTTACCGTCAATAGTAATTCCAAGAAAAACTGTCGACTCAACAGGGTCCAACTCTATTCCATTGAGTTGAACATTGGTAGATAAGTGTCCGACATTTGGCGTTGAAAATTTGATGAGTTTAGTCTTTTTTTCGTTCAGGAGAAGATTATTTACATTAAACCAATGGACTACTTTAGAGAGTGCATCGTTTACTTGTTCAAAGTTGACTAACTGACGTTTGATTTTAAAAATGAGGGAAGTGTCATCTGCGAATAATACAATCTTGTGATTATCCCTTATATGATAATGCAAGTCATTTATATGAATTAGAAATAAGAAAGGACCTAGAATTGAACCCTACGGAACGCCCATAGTGACCGCAGATCCTGCAGATCTCTTACCATTAACATCAACCCTCTGAATTCTATTGTTCAAATAAGAAGTCAAAAGGTCTAGAGCCCTATCCTTCATACCATAGTGGTACAATTTACTGATGAGTGTATCATGATGTATACAATCGAAAGCCTTAGACAAGTCGCAGAAAATGCGAAGAGCATCCTGCGGCTCCTCCCAGGCCTCAAATGTGCTCTTCAGTAATTCCACGCACGCATCTGTAGTTGAACGACTCTTTGTAAAACGAAATGAAACCAAAAGATGAAGTAAATTATGAGTATTAAAATGTCTTAACTTTTGTTTTAAAATTCATTTTTCAAAGATCTTGCTCAATGTAGGTATTATCGAAATAAGCCGAAAATTCGTAGGATCAGTTGTGCTGCCAGATTTGAACAGTGGAATCACTTTGCTAAGTTTCATCAGATCAGAAAATACACCAGATGCAATACAGTTGCTAAAAAGGGTGAAATAATATCAACTAGTGAAGACATGGTGTGTACTGATAATCCCCAAAGACCAGCAGTTTTTTTACACCAAGATCTTTAAAAGATTCTATAGTGTCTTTAGCGATAACATTTTAATTTGAATTTCTTTATTCATTAAATATAAGCTTACAGTTTACACCAAGTCACTTATATCTATGCTAATTACACTAATATTAATATCAAATTACATTACAATGTCAATTAAAAAAACTTAGACTAAGAAAAAATTTAAGTAAGACCATATATTTGCAAACAGAAACAAATGGAGCAACATTAACAGAAACAACATTAACTTAGGAACTATACAATTACTTTTTCACATTTAGATAAATATACCCCTTTTTTATGATTGTACTTTGCGAGTAAAAAAAATATATCTGCATCTGGAATACATTTAAGGAACTCATTGGTAATCGTGATTGCTCTAGCAGTGGGGCTGTTGCTAGCTCGTGGAGAGCGCCACATAGGCGGATAGCACAGGAGCCTATGCTGTCGTCTTCCGACGCCACGGATATACTTGTCGGGAACATAGAAATGTATTGATTCCCGTACAACAGGGCTATCGACCTTATCCGCGAGTTTTAAATAATAATGAATTATAAGTGTCGATTACCGCCTGAGTTGGAGATTTGTGAATTTAAAGTGTTTATCATGATACAATTCATAAATATAACCTCTGCCTACTTTTGTAAATACCTGGTGATGCCCAATCACTAAATATAATGCGGTCACAAACAGGCAATGTTTTTGGGGTGAATACCTTCCTAAATTCGCAATTGATGACGTCAAATAGTAAAGTATATGCTTGATCCGCGTCGGTGTGATAAGGCAGCTTTTCCGTTAAATTATTTTTAAATTGTTCTAAGCAACTTTTGTTTACTTTTTTTTTTTTTTTTTTTGTGGATGGGAAATAATCAAATGACTTCTCCCGCTCTGGGCGGAGCGGGAGGGCGTGTCAGACTTTTACTGACTAAAACCCACCCGTGTTCCTTCTGTTGCCTGTGCCGGGGCCACGGTAACTCTTTCGAACATCCCGCAACCCTAGCTGGCATCGGCCCTAGCGGACCCCGTCAATAGTGCTGACATCTCTTTGAGGCGCGCGTGGAACACGACGCGCCGTCGACTCGGGCTTGGTCCTTACCGGACGGCGAGCTACCCATTGCTCGCCGTCCGCAAGCCCGCGCCTACGGTGGCCGGGAATCGGCTGCCAATTCCCGACGCTCAGGGCGTCTCCTGCGGCGACTAGGGGCGTGAGGGCGCAAAACTTGCCTCTCCCTCACGCGTCCCGCCTCCTCCTTCACGAGCATTACTGCTTCGCAGGAGGAGGTAATGGCTTCCCATGCACTCTCGCTCCGTACCATGGCCTGGACCAGGGCCGGACGCGAGAGACCGCCGCCGCCTATCGCTTCCGCGAGGACACGGCGGTGCTCCGCCCAAGCCGGGCAGACCTCCACCGTATGCTCCACCGTGTCCTCCGGGCGATCCACACAGTGGTGACACCCGGGCGATTCCTCCCGCCTTATCCGGAACAGGTACCTCCCGAAGCACCCGTGTCCGGTGAGGACCTGCGTCAGGCGGAAGGTGAGGACGCCGTGGCGCCTCTCCAGCCACTGCTCAAAGAGGGGACTTATCGCCGCAATTGTGGCGTGCCCAGCGCTGGGTTGCGACAATCGCACTCTCCATGCCGCCATGAGATCCTGCCGGAGCTCTGTCCGCCGTGCCGCGATTTCTCGCGGCAACGGAGTTACGCCCCGGCGTCCTGCCTCTTCGCGCCACTCCCAGATGTGCGCGAGGACTTTTGCCTCCAGATCCCATGGCGGTAATCCGGCAAGGAGGTTCGCCGCCTCCCCGGAGACCGTGCGGTATCCCCGGGCTAACCGGATGAACTTTTGTTTACTGGAATAAAACTCTCAAGTTTTCTTTGAGCTCTGACTATTTTCTGAGGGAAAATGACTAACTGGTCACAGTGATCAGAGTTCAACTCATTTATAATTAAATGGCCAGAAGGTCTTAAGTTTGTAAAAGTATTGTCAATACACGTAGGACTAGTGGCAGTTATTCTAGTCGGCTCAAAGAAAGTATTGTACAAATTATATGACTTTAATAAAATTTTATACTTATTTACTGTAGCCAATTTTTCCAGTATACGAGTATTAATGTTAGAATCTCCACAGACTACAACTGTTTTATTACTGTTACAAGTCTTTAATAATACTTCTTCCATATGTTTTTCAAAAATATCATATGAAGCAAAAGGGGTCCTGTACACGCTCATTACAATGAACTGCTCAAGCTAAATGCAAGTCGCTCAACATAGAGGCTCACAATATCCTTACGTTCTTTAAATTTTATATTGTTACGAACAATTATTAGAGAGCCACCACGTATTATATTAACTCTGCTGAATGAGCTGGCGACCTGGTGGTTGTTAAAGCTGAACATGAACTGGTGGACTTTTAACCAATGTTCAGTACACACAGGATATCAATATAACTACAGTTACTGATCAGCTTCAATTCTAATTCCTTTCCTTTCACACCCTGTATATCTTGATGATAGAGTATTATTATAACATTTACTTAGGTTACTACAATTTGATGGGTGTGATATTAGAGAAGAACTTTTTGTAACAGTTAGATTATTTAAACCAGTTATTATTTTTTCCATTTATTAAGCAAGAGGTTTCCTCTATTGTTCTTATTTCTAATTTAAATGATAATCAATGTCATAAGTTATTGCCAAATTATTGGCAACAGAATTATTTAAAATGTCATTGCTTTGCTCAAAACAAGCAAATTGTATAGCCAAATTTTGGCTGAAATAGAAAAAAAATATGATAGCGACACAGCTATCTGTCTTTTGTGATAGTTAGAAAGATAGTACATATCAATATTCTGTCTATCTCTTGTCAAATACAAATTATTACCAACATAATTATTGTTAGTATCAATGGGATGGCATAGATTATTATTGAAAGTCAAATTATGCAATGTCATATTTCGATCGGTATGATAAAGCTACAGGGTGATTATTTTTCTCATGTAATGGGTTCGATTCCCAGTTCAACTATGTAATTATTTAAGTATCTATGAATGCAGTTTAAATTGTTTTTTTTTTTTAAATTAAAATAATGTCTTTTTTCAGTAAAATTTTCCATCTACAATATTCAAGGTACTTTCCCTCAATGTGGCATACCTGTGGGACGGCCTGTATAAGAATATTAACTGTTTAAACTATTTACACTTAATATGCGTTAACATTTGCCTACCTGCAGGTAGGAACTAAATGGCGGAATGTGTACTAAGCCAAATATTATTACGTGTATGAGAATTCTTTAAGTGCGTATTCGTAAATATGAAATAAATTGATAATTCATAAAAAGTTACCAGTGCAGCGGCGGTCTGCGCCGTGCCGAAGTAATGAGTCATTCATAGCACGACTTTGCGTAAACACCTTTAACATAAGATTAATCAGTTGTCACCACTGCTGCTGCTACACCGTATCTAGATAGCGGCGTTAAGATTTACCTACCCTACATGAAGCTAAGGAATTAAAATATGTTGCGGCATAATAGTATCATTCCAATATACTTAGTTAAGTTTTGATTACTATTATTTTATGTCGCCACAGTCACATTTACCTCCTGTTTTTTGGAACCACTGTACTATAACACCCGACGCTTTTATATAGTAGATAGTTTTTTTTGGGTACAATAGAGGGTCTATTTTAGTGTATTTTTGAAAACCCCAAAGTGCGCAAAATCATAGGCGCCGAGAAATAAAAAAACAAGTCGCTTTTTTATAAGGTTAAGGACCTTGAGGTCAAAGGTCAAGTGATATTGAGGTCGATGTCAAGGTCATGTGACCTTGAAGCCAAAGGTCAAAGTTCGCCAGGATCTTGAGAATCTCATCTTCTCCGGCGCTGCGGGAAGTACGGCCTCTTCGCCCTTGCGTAATAAGGCGCAAGCACCTATGCTCGCCTCGGCCGCTACGGCTCGCATGGTGCGTGCGTCTTATTACAGCGGGTAGTGGCTGCCCTCCCTACGCGCTTCCGGCTCTAAAACTCTCTTCGGGTAGGACAAACAAGTACCACGTGGAGTCGAAGTTGGCTAACTCGGTTCTGCGACAGTTTTTGAACCTAATCAATCCTATTTAGGTTTCACTAAGCTTCACCTTATAAGGATCCCCTTCGAACCTAACCTGTCCGAGCCGGGGTGTCTCAAGTTCTAAGCTCACTTTTAAACATGAATTAAAGTTAAAACTTACAATATTTACACTAAAAACCATTAAAATCTCCTGTCACTTTATCTGAACGTAACATGGAACATTCAAGAAAGTGAAATTCATTCATTATCTGTGAGTACATACAATGAGTGACAACTGTCAAACGTTAGCGCCATAATACATTCGATTACGTTTCGTTACTAACAATCTTCTATGAGTACAAATTAAACTTTATTTTTTTTAACTAAGCGTCATAATTGAGTTCATTACGGTAGCCGCTATTTAAAAATGAATTCAAGTTAATACTTACAATATTTATACTAAAAACCTTAAAATCCGCCGTCACTTTTCTGGACGTAACACGGAACAACCAAGAAATAAATTCGTTCATTATCTGTGTGTAAAATGTCAATTTCATTGTGTAATTTTGTTGAATTTTCTGAAACTTTAGGATTTTTTTTTCTCAAAAACTAAGCGTTTGCGCAGTGTGAAATTCCGTTAAAGTGATTTACACGATGGCATCTATACGCTATAAAATTGTGAAGCTTCGAACGCGCTGGAGTTAATGTACAGTGAAGCCGTTCTTTTTTTTTATAAAATAGATCAATTTACTTACAGTTTTTTGTTTTATCCTCGTCGCTAAATGTAGTAGCTAGTATAGCTACACAATATTAAAATGGTATTTGGCTCGCCTACGTACCACCACGTGCTTGTGGGCTGGCGGTTGGGCACACGGAATGACCCCTCTCAGCCCGCACCTTGTGACGTGTGCGCTCGAGACAAATCATAAGTAAATCTATATACAATATGACTCCCAAAATTGAAGCAAAAGTTTACTCTCCTCCAGTACAACAATAAGAAGAATTATTATCCGGCGTTAACCTCCGCGCCCCAAGGCTCCGAGGCTTCAAACGATATCGATAAAAGTCCCCTTGCTCGATACGCAGGAGCTTATTAAAAGAAAACTTGTTCCCAACTTTATACAAATAGATTTAGTTGTGAAGTTGTAAAGTTTTGCCACTCAGTTTGTATTGACGTGGATATCCGACGCGTCACTCGTTAGCAACGTGTATACGCGTCACGTTATCTGACGTCGTGACGGTGCTGACAAGGGTCCTGCCCGGCTGCTGCTGGCTCCGTAAGTGGGGTGATGTTTTGATGTAGTGTTTAGGATTAGGAAGGTAGTGTGATATTTCTGTTGTTACGTCGGATTGTTTTTGATCTGGAAATGAAAGAAATTTGAAGTAATAAGTAATTATATTCTGGGCGCGGATATAAAGCAAAAACCCTTTATAAGCCCCGTACGCAACGAACGTGAATGATCCTTAAGATACCATTAACACGGTACCTCTTATTAGACATGGTTCAGAGAAATACAGTATTTCCTTTAAGTCAAACAAAAACATACAGTAATACAAAATAACATCGTCCTGTCTCCAGAACAGACAACATTTATTGTATCAGACATAATTGTGACGTCCACTGTACGTATACGTACTCTATAGTAGGAATATCACAAGTAGACCCGGGAGGTGTTTCACCCCTGTGTAGGTCACAGTGTATTAACATCGCTGATAATGACATCCAGAGCTAAACAAAGTAAAGAGTCCTGTTTCGTCAACAAATGCTGTTTCGATGAATTTTTGGTCCTTGATGATTGTATGTGTTAATTGTTAACGCCAAGATATAAGGTACTCACTGTATTTTGGTGGAGCAAATCAATTAGATTTTCATTACTCACTGGTGTTCTAGCATTGACCTACTGATATTCGCCAGCTACAACCTAATGTATACCTACCTACCTTGTTGAGTATAATACGTGGGTATAATATCTAACAAGGTAAGTCAGCACGCATGCTGCGTCTCTTCCCTGTTTACTCTGTATAATATTTTACTCTGTGGCGTCTCTGCTTCCCACAGTATCTGCATAACTTTACCTTGTGATTTCTTACGAGAATATGTTTATGAAGAATTACGTCGGAGGCTTTTGTTTTCGTGATCTTATTCAAACGTGGCAATGTTTGGATGGGACTTGGGACCAATCTATTGTGTAGCAAAGATGAAATAGAAAAGATCTCAATCAAATAATTTTTTTAAAGCTCGATTGACTTTATGAGAATCTTCGAGTTATTTGGCAATAATTAACTTAAAACCAGTATCTATATGCGTTTGTCGCTATAGTTTGCCCAGAAACAAATCAGTATGACGTCAGTCACGTGTACCCCCTAGCGACCTTACTACACAGTACGTACTTATGTCGGGGTATGAAATGTGGAATTATTACATTCTCTGGACAAAAGGTGCCGCCCTACCTACCGCGAACCTCCCGATACGCCTACCTGGGCCTACCTGAGACAGGAAGACCAAAAGAGCCGCTCTCAAACAATGCCCCCCGGCCGGTGTTTTTCTAATACTGCTACCTACTTTGATTTGAGTGATTAACGTCACTAATTCGGGTTCGTATCTGAAACTGGACTACATTTCGATAAGATCACATTTTTTCTTTGTTAATTTTTCTATTGTTTTCAACTTGTACCGTCGGCATAAAAAGTGCTTCAAGGTATGCTAATGTGTTTGTTTGATTTCTGCCGGCATAAATATAGTGGTTCCAAATATGGAAACTATGTACTTGGACTTAAGGACGAAAGTAATTTGATTTAAAAATTTTGTGAACTATGGAATCATAATTTCTGTCATTATAATTTAGGAACATCATCTTCCTGCCCTTGTCCCATGTTACTTGGGGTCGGCGCAACACGTTTTCTCTTTCCATTTTCCCCTGTCAAAAGTCACGCTATCATTCACTCCCTTCTCTTTCATATCATTCCTCACACAATCCATCCATCTTTTCTTTGGCCTTCCTCTCCCTCTCCATCCATCAACATTTATATTCATCACTCTTTTAGTCACATGCGTTTCTTCCCTCCTCTTCACATGTCCATACCAAGCCAAACGATTTCCTTTCAACTTTTCTGTCACTGGCGCCACTTTCAAACTTCCCCTTATATACTCATTTTTTACTTTATCCAATTTCGTCACTCCACACATCCATCTCAACATTCTCATCTCCGCTGCATGCAATCTTTTTTCATCCGTCTTCTTCACGGCCCAGCATTCCGATCCATACAGTACGACAGGCCTTATCACGGACTTATAAATTTTTCCCTTTAATTTGAGGGGCATCCGTGGGTCGCAAGTTGTTCCTGTGACCTGTCGCCATTTCATCCATCCTGAGTTGATCCGGTGTGCTACGTCTCGGTCTACTTCGCCATCCCCTTGGACAAACGACCCGAGGTACCGGAAGTCGGAGCAGCTCGGTACGGGCGTTCCGGCGAGAGATATGGGCACAGGACTGGAGAGACCGCCAAAATCACAAAACAAATATTCTGTTTTGGTCCGACTTAATCTCAGGCCAGCGGTCTCCAGTTTTGCCCACCACACCTCCAATCTGCTCTGGATCTCTAAGCCGCTCTCAGCAACCAGCACAATGTCATCAGCGAACAGCAGACACCAGGGCGCCTCTTCGTGGATATCCGACGTAAGAGCGTCCATTATCATCACGAAGAGGTAAGGGCTGAGTGCTGACCCTTGGTGCAAGCCGACAGCCACATTGAAGCTGCTGGTAGTGCCCACTGTAGACCGGACTTGGGTACTGCATCGACTGTACATCGCTCGAATCAACTGCACATACTTCCCTGGCACACATTTCTCCTTAAGGGCCCACCACAGAACTTCACGAGGCACTCGGTCGTATGCCTTTTCGAGGTCAATGAATACCATGTGCAGGTTTTTATGCGCACCTCTGTATTTCTCGCACAGCTGGCGGATAGCAAAGATGGCATCTGTTGTTCCCCGACCAGGCATAAAACCGAATTGGTTTTGCGAAATTTCACTCTCTTCTCTCAGTCGCCTTTCAATAACTTTTTCCCAAACCTTCATACTATGTGATATTAGTTTTATTCCTCTATAGTTGTTGCACTCCAGCACATCACCTTTGTTTTTAAAGATGGGCACCAGTGAACTGTTACACCATTCGTCAGGTATGGCTTCTTCCAGCAACAATTTATTGAAGAATAAAGCTAACCACGTCCATCCATGTACCCGTAATAACTTCCATACTTCAACTGGTATTCCGTCCGGACCTACTGCTTTACCATTCTTCATTTCATTTACTGCTATTCTCACTTCATCCATACTAATCATTCTCACTAACCCCTCATTTACTTGTTTATTCTCAAGCACACCACTCCAGTCATTCTCCTCATTCATCAGTCTTTCAAAATATCCCTTCCACCTATCCTTAATTTTCTGATCATCCGAAAGCACTACTCCAATTTCATTCCTTATACATTTTATCTGACAAACATCCCTCATCTTTCTCGCTCTAGCTCTAGCAAGCCGGTATAAGTTTTTTTGGCCTGCTGGACTATCCAGTGTGTCATAAAGCTTGTCCTGGGCTTTTGCTCTCGCTACCGCCACAGCTTTTTTGGCTTTTTTCTTTAGAGCATCATACTGACACTTTTTTTCTGTTTTCAAACTAACATTCTCATCTTCAACACTCTGCCATTCCTTGAACTTTCTCTTCTTATCCTGCAACACCTTCTGTATTTCTGTCGACCACCACCATGTATCCCTATCTATCGTACCCTTTCCTTTAGTCTCTCCCAAAATATCTTTCGCTTCACTCCTAATATACTCCGCCATTTCACTCCAACATTCATTTACACTTCGATCATGCATGTCCCCCATATCTGTCATTTTATCAACTACTCGCTCTTTAAATTTCTTCGCACAATCATTCTTCTCCAGCATATGCCATTTTATTTTAGGGGGAGGTCGCTCTTTGTTTTGATTGAGCTTTATTTTTAAGACCATTTCCATAATTAGGAGTCTATGCTGTGAGACTAAATCTTCTCCCGGTAGTACTTTGCAGTCTTTGATGTACTTTAAGTTGTTGCGTCGTACTAGAAAATAATCAATTTGCGTCTTGTGATTGCCACTTTTGTACGTAATTAGGTGTCCGTCGTTCTTCTGAAACCAGGTGTTGGCTACTGCCAGGTCAAGTGCGGAAGCGGATTGCAGCAGTGTCTCTCCCTCATTATTTTGGTTACCAAATCCCCACCCTCCATGCACTCTTCCATAAACCCCTTTCATTCTTCCCACATGTCCATTAAAATCACCTCCAACTATCAATTCCTCATGCACCGGGATGTTCATCAAAACTGTGTCAAAGTCCTCCCAAAACTTCTCTTTCACGCTTTCATCACATCCTACCTGCGGTGCGTATACGCTAATTACATTTAGTATTACGTTTTCTAACATCACTTTTACAACTATCAATCTATCATTAATTCTTTTTACCTCCATCACACCTCCTTTCAAATTACTATCTAATACTATTCCCACGCCATTTCTTTTCCCGTTACTTCCACAGTAGAAAAACTTGTATCCTTCACCAATTTCCCTCGCTTTCGTTCCTTTCCATTTTGTTTCTTGCAGACACGCCACATTTATTCGTCTTCTTTTTAATACGTCCGATAATTCTCTGGCTCTTCCAGTCATCGTCCCAACATTCCAACTTGCATACCTCAGTCTCACTTCCCGGGCTCGCTTCTTACGTTGCCCCCGCCCGAGGTGGTGCAACAACCCTTGTCCACTTCCCGCAGGAGCCGGGTGCTGCGCCTGCGCGTCGCCTGTGGGGTACGCCCTAGTCCTATCGCGCATCATATCATTTCCACACATGTTGCTTAGGGTTTTGGCACAGTTTTACAGTCGGCCGCCAGCCTGACACCAACCCTCCTTGGGAATGCGATTGTTGATGGTTTACCCGCCATCGCGCGGGTGACCCAAAGTGCTTTATGGTATGCACTGGGTCTTGAGCTCCCTTAGTCGCCTCCTACGACACCCATGGGATGAGATGGGGTGGTCTATTCTTTCTCCGGGACCGACACGGAGTATTATAATTTAGGAACACCCGACGCTTTTTTATAGTAGTTATTTTTGTGGGTAAAATAAACCCTTTTTAGTGTATAATTGAAAACTCCAAAGGTAATAGTAATAAGGCGCAGTCAACGGAGCCCCGCTTAGCGGAGCTCTTATTTCAGAATGGTTTGAAATGATAAATGATTTTATTTCTGTAAGTAGGTTTATACAAACACTTTTACACGTCAATTTTTTTTTTTTAAACTAGATGAGGCCGGCGTTTCCTATCTGACTACTCTGAGAAGAAAGGCCGAAACAAACTCAGAGGTCAGTCTCTTTTAAAGTCCAGACATAATCTTGATCAGATCATGTGAAGACCATGTAGGTTGGTGTCTGAAATAACTGCGAAAGGGATGCGATACGAAAGGGATGCCATCCCCTTTGAACCTAACCTGTCCGTGTTGGGGTGCCCAATCCTAAGTTCTCCTAGTAACATTGCCATTTTACGAAGTTGAGGTGTGCTATTTTTAGGGTTCCGTACCTCAAAAGGAAAAAACGGAATCCTTGTAGGATCACTTCGTTGTCCGTCTGACTGTTTGTCTGTTAGTCTGTCTGTCAGTCTGTCAGTTTGTCTGTCAGTCTGTCAAGAATCTTTTTCTCAAGAACGCGTGGAGGTATCAAGTTGAAATTAATATCGAATACGTCGGTCTATGATCCCATGGTGCTCTAAAAAAATCAAACTTTTAAGTCGACGCGATAAAATAATACGGTCATTTATGCGACATATTTTGATGCTCGCAAATAAAACAAATAATCAAGGAGAGCAGTGGTGACCCAGTGGTAACGACGCCGACTTACGACTTTGTAGGTCGTGGGTTCGAACCAATACACAGTACCGAACAATTTCATCATCACTGCCCTCAAAACGGCGAAGGAAAACATCGTGAGGAAACCGGCATATCCTAGATCCGAAAATTCGAAGACATGCGACATCTACCAACCCGTACTGGGCCCGCGTGGTAGATTACAGCCCACTCTCTGTCGTAGAGGGGAGGCCCAGCATTGGGAACATTATAGGCTGATTATGCTTGTGCTCAATAAATCAAAATCACGTTTGGCAAGAAGCAAGGTCTCACAGCATAAGTAAAGGAAAAAGTCCGAAAATCATTCATTTGTAGTTTTATCACATAAGAAATTTTTTTTCGATTACAAACTTACATTTGTAGTAGCGGAGAATTAACCGTGACATATATCTACGTATGTATGGGAGAAGTTTTTCATACTACCCACAATATAAGTTTGTTTTTGAGACACATTCACCATTCATTGGTGTGGTCTGACACGCACTTGGTTGTTTTTTTTTTAAATATTATGTTGTTACAAACTAATATTATATTATATACTAGGGGCTTGTGGCTAAGAAAGAACAGCCGCACGGGTCGATCAATCAGGTTAAGCTACGCTTGCCGCGGTTGGTCCGTGGATGGGTGACCATCTTTACATATCAAGACCCCTCCGTGCCTCGGAAAGCACGTTAGCCGTTGGTCCCGGCTGTCATTCGTGTATCTTTGACAGTCAGTCGTTACAGGTTGTCAGCAGCCCGAAAGTCTGACAACCAGTCTTACCAAGGGGTATCGTATTACCAAGTAACTGGGTTGTGGAGGTCAGATAGGCAGTCGCTCCATGTAAAATACTGGTATTGCTGCATCCATCAAAGAGGTTTTTTTTGTGAACGGAGCCTTAAGAGTTTTCCTGTTGTTGGTACTTTTATGCAAGATTGACTTTTAATCGACTTTATCGAGATTATTCGTAATCTTTGCCCTCCAGGACGTGTACCTGCGGGATCGGGGCCCTCAGCCTATAACCCACTAATTCAAATGACATTAATCACTTGCAATAGGTATCAAAATATGTATGTTTGTTTTCCATCAACTTATTTTGTAGAATGATTGATATCATTGTCTTACTGCCACTGATTGATTGACTGCTGGACATCTCTACTACGTGGTCCTACACCACTCATTAGAACCGTAACGTAGACCTTTTGTTTGAGTCAAAGACACAAAATATGTACTCGTAACTCTAGGTAAGCAAGCAACGTGGCGACTGCCTTCGAACGGGAACAGCCGAGGGACCGCTGCTGTTCAATAGGTGATGTAAACCCAAGATATTGTTCCCCAGAATAGGCGAGCAGTATTTATTCAACTATTGTAGCATTTTCAATGTGTTTAGGGTCGGAATAACAAACGTAGCCTGTTATGAATATTTGAATAAAGCGCTAAATATCCATGCGTCGTGTTTGTAATAGCTTAAAGTCTAAATTCGAGAAAACATTCTGAATACACATTGACTTTTACTTTATTTTAGTGATCCAGTTGCAGTACTTAATAGTCAAGTCTGTTTTTATCATGCGAGAATCATTGCGGTTTTTTTAGCTACATTTCATTGAAATGTACACGGGTCGGGAGTTCGGGACCACCAAAATATCGGGAAATAAATAGAAAACATTATTTCTCGCTTACTGTTAGCCGGATTTGACATCTTTATAGTGAGGTACAAATCTCCCGAGAATAAGAGAATGATCACATTTGAAGTTTGAGCCGTACAAAGCTGTTAGAATGACCTTAAAATAATGCCGCGCCATTTGTAATAGAACCCTTCTGATACGTAAAATACGTCTTATTCTTTCGAAGAAGGCGTTAATACTTTATCTCAATTTCGTTTATAATTCAATTAAAAGCTGCTATTATAAATTAGCATCAATTTGCTCCAACTTAATTAATTCCATTATTACGGGTGTACTTTATGGCCTCATAAATACATTAAGTATAATAATCCTTGTAAACCCTGATGCCCGAGCGATGTCTGAGCGATGCCCGAGCGATGCTCGAGCGACTCAATCAAAGAAGATGCTTAAAATAATAAATATCACTGCTTTCCGGCTGACTAGTAACTATGTTAATTACGGAAGTTAATGGTCATTTTTGTAATTAGTATTTGCGTCGCGATTCCTTTTCAAAGCAGCTTCATTGAGACTCATTTTAATTTATGGAGCCGTTTTGATGAATACCAGATTCGAACCTTTGCGCAGTGGATATTTGATGGACGAGGAGTATTACATGTAAACGTTTACACTTAAGTACATAATCAACCTATTATGTTCCCACTACTAGGTCACAGGCCTCCTCTTTGTGAGAGAGAATGGGCCGTAATCTACCGCGCGGGCCCAGTGCGAGTTGGTGGATGTGACATGTCTTCGAACTTTCGGTTCTAGGACATGCCGATTTACTCACAGTTACCGTTTTGAGACGATGTACTTATGCATTTAATTTACCTCTATATTAATCTCTGTTTATGGACATGTATACCATTTTATTATGTTTTAGCCTGTAAACGTTTAATATTCCAGTAAAAAATTACCACTGGAAAAGTTTTCATGACTTTTTCATCATAACGGAGATAGTACCTTCCTTTGGTCGTTTAGTCTAAAAGCTTCTTAGAATACAGTACATATTGATGATACATAATATATATTATACATACATATATTTACTACATGTTTATAGTATTCATCATTACTCACAAAAAGTCCGCGAGGCTATATGTCTAACTATTATAGTTAATTTGGATTGATTTTATTGATTGATTTGGTGAAGTCACAATAACTATTTTTGTTCAAATTAGTCAATTAAAACATGGGTAGAATCTAAAAGTGAATACATTCGTATCATGATAATAATCCTTATCCAAATAAGTAAATAGTTAATCAAGTTTGATTATGTACGTGTAAATTCCTCTTTAAATTATTCGTATCGGACCGTTCGTTTAGAAGTTAAGACGGGTATAAAAATGAGTGAGAAAAATGCCGCGGTGTGAGCGAACGGCCTTTCGCTTACCTACACATTTTATTTGTTATTGATTGTTTGAACGCACTAATCTCTGGAATCTACAATCATTGTTCCATGTGAAGCCACTAAACTTATTGCATATTGGGTACTTAAATGCGAGCCGTGTCCTGAAGTACCATTTTCTAAATCAAGCCAATCAACGAGCGCCTCCTTAGGAGTTGGTCGAGGCTCTTGGCAATTAAGCCATTGGCTGATACGACTATCGGCACAATAATCGCTGAGTGCACATCCCACATGTCGACAACCTCACGGGCCAAGTCAAGATACTTGATTTGTTTATCTTTTTCAGCTTTCACGAGGTTCCCCTCATGCGGGACCGTTATGTCAATAATCACAAGTACCTATATATCTTTTTGAGGCTGACTGTGCACTGCGTACCAACGGAGATATGAATCAGTGCAATACCTTATAAATTGATGATCTCTTTATACGTAATGTATGTAATGATAGGTATAAAATATGTGCGTATAAAAAAACCTTTATTTTTCACTAAAATAATTACATTAAAATATGACAGACACGTATTTTGGGGGTCAGAGTTCAGCGAAGAGGACAAGACAGCATATTTTAGAGAGGAGCCACATAACTGACACGCCATTTATAAAGGCATGAAAGTAAGTGGCATGTAGAGTGGTACGTTAGTTCATTGCACGATTTTTAAGGAATGCTTTCAATGCATCCGAATTTCTGAATTTTGTAATATATTGTGGTATTTAGTTTTTTTTTCAATGAATTGGGAAATGTACTGTAAAACTATAGCTAAATGTTGAGAGTACCTAGAAAACTGAATAAACATCGAAGAAAAATTTAACGTATTTTACATACATTTTTCTTTCTTCTCAGAGAAGTCAGGTAGGAAACGCCGACCTCATCTAGTTTTTTATTAAAATCTGATTGGCGTGTAAAAGTGTTTGTACAAACCTACTTCAGAAATAAAATCATTTATCATTTACTTTTTACATGTTTAACAGGCAAGGTAGGTACTATTTTTGCGGGATGTTCGAAAGAGTCACCGTGGCCCCAGCACAGGCAACTGAAGGAACAGGTGGGTTTTAGTCAGTAAAAGTCTGACACGCCCTCCCGCACCGCCTAAAGCGGGAGAAGTCATTTGATAATTTCCCATCCAAAAAAAAGGTAGGTATTACTTACTGAAATGAAATACCTATTTTTGAGACTCACTTTTAGATTTGTTTGAAGACTTGGGAGGGACCATCATTATAACTTAGTTTTATGTTGTTGTGTATCTTTATATCACGTCCGAGGCACCCCTCCCCCCACTCCAACGATTAAATGTTCCTAATTCCTTTTTATTAAATTTTCAAGTACATAGAGACCGACGCGCGACAACGACGCTGCTCCCCAAACTTTGACAATAAGAATCCAATTACTTCCTAGCGAGTCTTGTATCAGAAATATCATCGATATCTTGTTGCCATTTAATTAATAATGGCTTTAGTACTCAGATTCTCAAAACGATTCTTAACTTGAAATTGATTAACAATTGGCTGATTGGCTGTCAGTTCATTGTTTAGGAAAGTGCCGTTGTTTTTAATAATTTTAACAGTGCTAAAAAGTACTTTTGTCCTGTTTTTTTTTTTATTTATCTACAATAAGCAACAACGGATCAGTTAAAAGTATGAATTGAAGCTTGGGACTCTTCTCCGTCCAATGGGACGCTGAACAAGTAGCAAGCTCAATGTGTTCAAAGTGCCACTTAGGACCAGCCTTTGTCCAGCAGTCCTCGGCTTCACAACAATTATAACGTCAAAATAACGCCACTCGCAAATTATAATGAATTAGATTAAGAAGAGGAAAATAAACTCATTTAGTTATATTGTAGAACCTACTATGGTACTGACCACAAAATCCCCGATATATGCGATACTCGTCAGATTGTTTAATTCTGTTATTGATTTAAACTTAAATTATCGGTCTTTATTTTGTACTTTCCTATTACATCCTAAGAGAATACCTATCATAAAAATTGGTTGGAATACCCATTTGCAAAATTACTAGTCTTGCCATAAATACTGAAACAAAGAAAAAAAAAAATTCTATTGCAAATAACATTTATTACTTCTACAGTGTGTTAGTTTAATACATAAATATAAAGCAATTTAAAATATAAAAAGCTTATTCGAAGTGGTCTCCATTGGCTGCAATACAGTCCTTTAAACTTTGAGGCCAGTTATCAATAGAAGCACGCACTCTTTCCATGGGAAAATTCTTCACTGCCAATCGTACGGATTGTTTTAGGGACTCCAAATTATCATGGCGTTTAGAACAAGCCGTACTCTCTAAAACTGACCATAAATCATAATCCAGCGGATTAAGATCGGGACTAGACGACGGCCAGTCTTCAGCTCTGATGAAGTCCGAAACGTTCGTTTCCAACTAAGACTGCGTAGACCGAGCTTTATGACCCGGCGCCGAGTCTTGCTGGAAGGACCATTCTTGGTTATTGAACATGGTGTTGTTAAGGGGCTTCACTACCTTTTCAAGAATGGTATCTTGATACACTTGTGCCGATGTTTTGATACCTTTTTCACAAAAGTATGGCTCAGTCACTCCTTCATAGCTAATACCCCACCAAACCATCACTGAAGTCGGATAGTGCCTACGTTACACTCTGTCGACTAATTGGGAAGCTTCCTTAGAGCTTTGAGCATAAATACGATCATTTTGTTTGTTTAAAAGTTGCTCAATTCTAAAATTTTTCTCATCCGTAAACAAAATTTCTCTGTGACCTCCCTTTGCGTACCGCTTCAGTAGTTGTTTCGATTTTACCACCCTATTCCTTTTTAAATTATCAGTTAAGAAATGACCAGTACATCTCTTATAGGCTGCAAGTCCTAAGTCATCTTTTAAAATACGCAACATGGTTCTAGGTGCTATCTTCATCTCCCGAGATAAAATCTTTTGCTTTCGGACAGGATTTCTTCGAATTCTTTCCCTTATTGCTTTGACCACCTTTATCGTACGAACACTACGTGGACGGCCAGATCTTTTTCCGTCACAAATAGAGAAGGTCTCATTGTACATAGCTATTAATAGCCCGGTATACAAACATTTTACTAATACCAAGCGTATAGTGTTTTAAAAATTGCATTTGGCTCCATACCACCATTGCTTTGTGGAATGCAATCACAGCGACTCGGTTCTCTTTATCACCCCACTCCATTTTAATGTCGCAAAATATTGTACAATGTATTGGCGCCAAAATGAGAAAACTCAATGAACAATCATATAAAAATGAGACTCCTAATTCAAATGTAATATTTTGTTTATTTTTAATTGTAACAGTATTTATGGCCAGACTAAGTATATATACTTTAAAAAAACAAGTTCATATAGCATTTGTTTTTTTAGGGTTCCGTACCCGAAGAGTGCCAAAAAAACCCTATTACTAAGCATCCGCTGTCCGAACGTCCGTCCGTCCGTCTGTCTGTAAGCGGGCTATGTCTCATGAACCGTAATAGGTAGACAATTGAAATTATCACAGATTTTGTGTTTCTGTTGCCACTATAACTACAAATAATAAAAATAAAATAAAGTCAAACATTAAAGGAAGTTACAATAAAGTTTTGATTTTGAAAAAAAAAATTTTTACCTTGGCATGTGTGTTGTTGTGTTGTGTGTTGTTGTTCAGAACTCATCGATTAGAGTACAAAAATTATTTTATTTTTTTTATCTTCTATACAAATAAATAACATTGAATTGTCTGTTTGTAATGTCAAAATAACAACTTTTTACTAAATGCATAAGAAAGTATAAATGGTACTTATAACAAAATAGCAATTTTTTAGCATTTTTGTCTTTCTGTTAGTTCCGGCTAATCTCCGAAATGGCTGAACCGATTTTGACGAGACTTTCACTGGCAGATAGCTAATGTGATGGCGGGTAACAAAGGCTAATTTTATTTCTGAAAAATAATTAGGGTTCTGCGCAAAAAATAGAACCATTATGAACAAAAAGTCGAATTTGAAAAATTCTTTTTACATTTGGTAGTCCAATCCTCGAGGATAGATTTAGGCTATTTAACATCACGCTACGATACTTAGGAGCCGTGCATTAAAGAAAAAAACAGTCGGAAAAAACACTAAGCGAAAACGAAGTAATAGCGCAGGCGGACGATTCAACGCGACGGCACAGATTACCAGATAAAATCTCTTGCTGGATCTACATCCATCAACTGCACATAATACACCAGAACCAGCCATATCATAAGTATTTGAAACTAAGTACATCAGGTCGACCGAAATATATGCATACATACGCGCCTCGCGGCTGTTGGCAACCCACTGAGAAATGGGCTGCGTGCGGCCCGGCGGCCGGTAGATAGCACGCGTAAGTACATGGAGTGATTTATTTGATAATCTGTGGTTCCGCGCAAAAAAAAATGAAAACCTATGAAATTATGAACAAGAAGTCAGATTTGAATATTTTTTTTTTTGCATTTGGTAGCCCATTTCTCGAGGATAGTTATAGACTATTTAACATCACGCTACGACCCTTAGGAGCCGTGCAAAAAGAAAAACAGTCAGAATGAACACTAAGCGAAAACGAAATAATAGCGCGGGCGGGCGATTAAACGCGACGGTTGGCGACGGGTCCGGGGACGAGGGACTTTTATTAAAATTTGGCTGTCATTTTAGTATATTGTGTATCTTACAACATCCACACGAACGAAGTCGCGGGGCACAGCTAGTCAAACATAAAGAAATAGGGACCGCAAATGTTTTCAGTTTTAGACCATTTTTGTACGAGCTCTATCGTAACAACTAAACCAGTTAGGAAGTTGAAACTTCTGTATATCATGTACCATATGCTTTTTTAATCCACAAATAATAATAAATGCCGATTCATAGGTATTTTGTCTAAATATGGGCGATTTTCTGCAACTGCAAAAATAACTTTGTAATTCACAGTATCATTATGAAATACCAACTTATCTTTGCGGTTGTTAAAATTTAAGATGAAACATATTCTTCGTATAGTATTGTTTTAAATATTTACCTAGTATTAAAAATTGTACGGTGATACAGAACCCTTCGTGTGCGACTCCAACTCGCGCATGTCCGGTTTTTTAAGGATTATCTCAGACAGCAGCCAATCAATTGAATTACTGCTGTCTGAGATAAATCCACATAATATTTGAGACACAAATAATTATTTATGTCTCAAATAATATGTAGACAGAGACAAAAGTCAATAAAATAAGCCAATCAATTATATTATATAAGCTAACAGTCTTAAAATAATTGTAATATAATTACGTATCATGTATAAAAAATTCTTCCGCATCGCTGTGAACAAGAAAAGTGCCCAAAAGGCTGGCAGCATTGCCACGTTGTATGGCAATGCTGATTCTTTGACCAAAAAATAGGCCAGCAATTACAATTAATAAGTATTGGATCCAAACCAATCTAAGACTATACTGCTTAGAAATAGATACCAATATAAACAACCGGGGCTAAACAACTATTAATACCTAAGGCTAATAATACCCGAACGTTATTATTTCAATGAACTGAGTTGATACGGAAACGATGAATTATGAAAACTACAACATCTTCCAACAGAAGATTCCTCTCTTCTCCTCCTTTAATAGAGAGGTATAGTGCAGGGTATTATTATCCTGTTGCCCGTATTTTTGTATTTTAATGTAAATAACGCTAAGCAAGGGTTCCCTCCAATGTTTGTTGGCAACTTTTTCCATTCCGGTATAATTCGGCTGATGAGCTTAGCTCAACTTGTTAGAATCCTTTTATGATTGGTGCAAGAATTGTTGGCTAGCGTTTTTATAATTCGTTTTTGATTAAGTATAATCAAATAAGCCTGTGGTTTTTAAAAGTTGAAAGTTTTGGTTTATTATTACAAGCTTGACTCTTTGGTTCTTTCTCAAATTGTAATAGGAAAGTGAGGAAATAAGGTAATTGAACATTTCTGTTGCAATTTTTTTTGTTTGTTCTTTTATCGTCTGCATCTCTAATGTCACTGCTAGGCATACATCTAATTCTGTTTTAGGAACGCTATAGTTAACCATCTTACTGCTAGTCAAACGACCTATTTTTAACCGACTTCAAAAAAGGAGGTTCTCAATTCGTTGGAATGTTTTTTTTTATGTGTGTTCCCCAATTACTCGAAGACCGATTTGAAAAATATTTTTTTTTTGTTTGAAAGGGCTATTATACTTTTCAGATGGTCCCATTGTCATTAGGTCAGGATCTGATGATGGGATCCTGGAGAAATCGAAGGAGCTCTTCAAATATTATAGGCAGACCTATAGCGATTTGGGTATTTTTCATAGTAACTTGTGCATTTTCTCTCGGAAAGCACCATTTGGTAAAGTGGATCTGATGATGAAGACTAAAGATGGCCACTATATATCAATACTATATCAAAACTATGACCCAATCCCTCCTTGTTGACCATTTCTTCACAGTGCCCGCGCCGCTCTCGCTAATCATTCCCGCTCCTATCAAACAAGAGAGCGATACAAATGAAATCAGTCATTGGTCCACTTACAGCTGGCTTATTCAAATGTCTCGTCCATGTTGATTTACTCCCTTCTCTTTCCTTCTTTGTTGAAATAAGCAACTATTTGGTTGGTTAATTTGTTATTTTCTCAGTTCTATCTTGAAGTATTGTTAAGTTCCCAATTTAAATCTGTTTTAGTTTTAGTTGCTTATACTTTGTGGCTCAAAGTCAACATTGATCTCGAAGGTTTCCTAATCTAAACTTTTTATTCTAAAAAAACACTGCCACAACATTTCGTAGACAACCTCCTTACACCAACAATGAGAGCGTACAACAAAAAGCAAGTAACAGTTGGCTGAACAGAAAACAGAATAAACTAGTAACAACAACAATAACAACAGACAGCGGGAAACACTTGGTTTGCGGCGTCAGTCGCGATAGCTTTCAAAGGGAATATAATATATATTTGGGATAAATAAAACAATGAAGGACGCCTACTTATAATTTCACTGTAGACTTGTCGAGTCTCTGCAACGGCGAAAATTTAGGAATCATCCGATTTATCTCCTGTTTCAGTTCAACAAAAGTATTTCATCTGTAGCCTTTTGCACATCTAGCTTGCTGTCTGCAATTATTACTCGTAGGTTTTTTATTTATTTGAGGTGGGTTTACTCTTGACTCTAGTCTAGGTCAGAGGTGACAGAGACAAAGTCGACGATGGAGCGAGCTTACCCAGAAGAAGCTTGTTCACTCTCACTTTGAACAGATCGGGTTTGTATGCGTTCGGAAACACAGACGCAGGTAGAGAGTTCCACTCCTTTGCTGTGCGCATCGCAAAAGATATTTGGAAAAATACATACATACATAATCAGCCTATAATGGTCCCACAGCTGGAATACAGGCCTCCTCTCAGTGAGAAGGAGTGGGCCATAATTCACCACGCGGGCCCATTGCGAGTTGGTAGATGTCACATGTCTTCGAATTTTCGGTTCTAGAACATGCCGGTTTCCTCACGATGTTCTCTTTCACCGTTTTGAGAGCAGTGGTGATGAAATAAATTACACAAAGTAAAGCGCCTGTCTAGGTTTGAACCTACGACTTACAACTCGTAAGTCGCGGCCGTTACCACTGGGCCACCACTGCATTTGGAAACGCTTAGTGCGAATTGGTGGAATAGCAACTAGGCAGGGATGGTAACTTGCAGTGCGTCTAGAGGGACAAGTCTCGTAATTTTAAGAACATTCACAGTCTGATCTCAGTCTCAACATTTCAAAAATACCTATAACTTCCCTACTTTTTTGACATTTGATAGACGCTGAGATTTTAAACGTTTTTAGTTACGCGAATTGGACTTTAGATGTCCTATGGTAGAAGAGGCCAGTGGAATGAGGTCGTGGAGTTCTTGAGCACACTCACCGCAGTACAATCTGTAAAAGACCGACAAGCAGGCAACCTTGCGGCGATGAGCCAAGCTGTGAAGCTTGGCATACACCAGTTTTACGTCGCCAATTAGCCTCTTAGCTTTGCGTTCCACCGAGTCAAGCACGGCAAGTTGGTATTTAGCTGCGCGATCTCAAAGGTGGCTGCAATACTCCATGCAGGATCGGACTTGCGCTTTGTAAAGGGTTAAAAGCTGTTCAGGGGTAAAGTATAACTTTACCTTATTTATGATGCCCAGTTTCTTGGCCGTAGTTTGGGCTTTGTAGACTCGATGGTGGTACCAAAGTTGGGACTTGATGTCAACTCCACGCCTAGGAGCTGGAGCCGATCAGTTACAGGAATAGAGGTACCCCGAAAAGTAGGAGTTTTTGGAAGAATATTTTTCATTTTACATTTTATTGTTAATGTTGCGTATTGTTAGCATTTTTTAACTGCACCCTCATTGCGTAACACAGACACACTTAGAGTAGAAATCGGCTTAGTTTTGACAGTTCAACAACATTCATTGTGTTATTTACGTTTTTGAGCAGACAAATTTTTCGAATATATGAAGCAATGGATTAGCAATTTGCTTCAAAATCATTCAGATTGTGATTGATAGTGTGTTACGCAATTAGGGTGCTTGTGACTGTAGCCTCAAACTCACACAAGTTACCATCGCACTGTATTCGCAAACGTCAATGCAATGGCGCCTTGTGCTGACAACCTTTGTGAATTCGCTTTATGAAAAGGCATTCTACCCACTTATGATGAGTTGAATCGTATCATACGTTACATTGTGCTAGAACGTGACTTGTATCTGATACCTTGTGCTTCATTACGTAAACGTTCGCGTCGACGGAAAGTAAACTTCGATCCCTCTCCATTACACTTTATTTAAAAAAGAAGAGAAATCTAGCTACTGAAGGGGAACGTAGTAGGTGTACGTGTTTTTTTTTTGCTGTTTTCGTACGTTTTATCTAGTATTTAATCCAGTGGTAAAAAAAATATTTTCTTTTTCTAAGTTTATTAAATCTTATCACAAGGACATTCATTTAGGTTTTGTTTTAGGTGATTACTTCGTGGTATGTCCTATATAATTTATTATGTATTAGATCACAAAAATGTAAAGTAATTCACTTAAAGATTTTACTATTCATTGCCGTTACCCCACAGAGTGGGCTCCTAAAACCCCTCGTTTTAAAATTGAACCTAGATTGGCGTTTTTATTTTCTTGTAAATAATACTGGAATGGAATTGAATGTTTAATGTCAAAAAGGGCAAAAATGTTTAGGTACATTTTTACGCAAAATACACAATAATTTACTTAAGTTGTTAAGTGTACAAATTCTTAACATTTTCCACCAGTTTATTGCTGAAATATTTTCTAAGAATGTGTTATTTTTTATGTGTTTTTGTGCTATTACATGGGATTTAAACAAAACTGGCGAAATGTGGGTGTACTATAGGTACACCTCTGCCCAACCCTTCGGCGAAGCAAGGCGTGATGTTATGTATGTTGTTATGTTGTTATTTTTGTTTCTTTAAAAATTCGATTGTTAGTCCAAAGATTTTTTTTATTCAAATTCAAAATATTTTATTTCACATAAGCCTACACGGGCACTTATAAAACGTCAGAAGCTAGGAGCCCGGTTCAAATTGGTCGTTTCCAATGGAGAAGAACCGGCAAGAAACTCCACAGTTGCTCATTTAAAAATAATTGCCTTTTACAATGTTTTCAAATTACAGTGTTATTAAGTATGGGAGGTCAGTGTAGGCCTGTCAACAAGTACCAGGTACTTAACAAAATAGAAAATGGTCTACAAATCTACAATCTATTAAGCCTAAAACGTTCTCACATTCATAAAATATAAAAGAATCTATTTAAAAGACAAAATCTTTTACTACGAGTACAATAATCTTCTATTGAATCTGGTCATCTACCCTTACAATAAGCTGACGAAATCGTCAAGTCCCAATCCCATGCGCCTACAACATAAAATAAATAGTGATTTTAAGCTTTAAAAAAGATAAAAATATTACATAATTTACTTTTAAAAACTTAACCGCGGACCACGTCAGTACAAAACTATCTGTTGTTCTAATGAATAAAAACTAAAGCTCGTTCGTGATTCAATATAATCAATTCTCGCTGCTGGTCTCTAAACAGCGCTGGACAACGTGGGTGTAATGTCGAGCTGTCACACAGTGCCCATCACGGGCTCACGCGAGCCTGCCAAAGGCCTGCCGCGGCCTGCCACGAGTGACGAGCCGCGAATACAACCTTTGATTTGATGTCGAACTTGTCACGTTTAGCTTTGAAGTGGCATTCATTCTGATAGTTTAAGTTCGAAGAATTGAAGTGATGTTGTGTTTCAAATAATAAATATAGGTTTCTATATCATGGTTTTGCGCTGTACATTGTGAGAGCTTGTTTTGAACTTTAGGATTCTGTAAACATTGCATCTAGATAAAGACGCGTTGCTAAACATACACTCGCGAACAAAGAAAACGGGTCAGTACGAAAAACTATAATTACTCTTAAAATAATAGAGCTAGCGGCATGGATGAAACTGTATGTTGTAGATAATTTACCAGTTAATAAAACAATACCAATTGTTGGAAACATTATTAGTTTAATTGTCAAAATTATATATAAAAAATCTAGATATCTATCATTTTTACGTTTAAAAAATAATGGTTGGTACCTCACATACAACACAAAAACGAACTTTAAAACAAAATGATTACTTTGTATTGCCTCCACGGGCTCGTCTCACAGCTGCCAGGCGAGTGGGCATACTGTTTATTAAGTTTCTTATGCGATCTTGCGGGATATCGGTCCATTCTTCCAGTAACGCATGTTTCAGGTCTCGAAGTGTAGTTGGAGCGGGTTCGATTTCTTACACACCTCCCAAACCAACCAAGCCCCCAAGCCCCCCAAGCCTAAGCCCCCAAGCCCCAAGCTCGTCCCAAGCGTATTCGTTAAATTCAGGTCCAGGCTTCTCGCGGGACTATCCATGCGATTGATGCCAACGTCCTGAAAATACTAATTTACAAGTTGAGCTGTATGTGGTCTGGCGTTGTCATGGATGAATATTGAATTTTCACCCTTATTAATTAAATATGAGCAGACATGCTCATTATGAATTTCTTTCACATATCTTGCACTAGTTAGCGTACCATTTTCTATTAGCACTAACTCCGCGCGATTCTCTGAAGACATTCTAGTCCAAAACATAACAGATTCACCGCCGAACTTTTTCCTCAAAACAAGCTAGAACAAAATGTTCCCCTGGCCGTCGGTAGACTCTTCGCCGCCCATCATGTGTATATGTCATAAATCTGGATTCTTCAGAATACATTACTCTTGCCCATTCTTCGTCTCCCCATTGTGCGTGTTCGCGGCCGTAACGTAATCTTGCTTCCCGATTGGACCATTTGCATGATGCGTGATTCTATGTGGGGTCAAATAAGCTTCAAGGAGCCGCCGCCTTACAGTCCGCTCGCTTACGTCGTCTCTACGGCGGGGTCATTGCGTAACTCACTTCCAATATGAATCGGTTTCATTTTGACAGTTGAACAACATTTATTTACGTTGTTAAGCCGATAAATATTTCGAACATATGAAGCAATGCATTAGTAATTTGCTTCAAAATCTTTCAGATTTTGATTGATAGTGTGTTACGCAATTAGGGTGCCGGTCTCCCGAAGATGATTTGTTACTTCAACTGCCGTGAGGTGTCGGTATCGGAACATGGTCGTAACAATAAATCGATCCTCTCGAGCCGTAGCATATCTCGGTTAGCCGTTTCCTGTTCTTCTTGTGTTCTGCCCATTTTCTCGGAACCGTTGGACGACTCGCTGCACTGTAGAAATTGACACGCCTATTGTTCTTGCTAAATTTTATCAGAAAGTTTTCTCACCGCAAAATCATCCCCATTTCCGTCTGAACTTTAGCGCTTCAAAACAACAGGATTCCATAAAGTTGCGGTGGAATTGTTCCCATTCTTTACGTCCAATCATAATATTTTGCTCGCAGTTCATTACAACCCTTTGTGATGTAATTATTTCTAGCTGTAACTTTAACTCTGCCCACGTGAATTACTTTTTAATATCCGGGACCAAGGCGCCCTTTGTCCTTTACCTGGTTTCAAATTACCTCTTTGTAAGATTCCACTAAAATTGGCTTCCAGGCAGTTTGACCTGATATCACAGATTGACTGTTGGAGAAAAATACTTGACTTATAAACTACTAGAGTAGTTTCTGCGTTAGTATAGCGAACCGTCGAAACCTTAACAGATAGTTTGCAGTTAGCGGGTACAAGATATACATTTTCATTTACTAAAGATTTTGAAAACTAACACGAGTTAATTGTGGCTCCTGCAAGCAAAATTCGAAGTACACAGTTCACATAATTAAAAACGACGAACTACGAAAAGTTAGCCTTTAGGAAAAACTTGTTTCAGGTACAGGCGAGGCAAGTCGTGGACAAGTTTTAAGTTCCATGGCTAAGAGATACCTTCTCGTTAAGAGATGTAACTCGACTCGCTAACGATCTGGTTGCACGCGTACTGCCGAAGTTGGGAACTTTTGCCGTCAAATGTACAAGCAATTAAAAAGTGCAAAACTGAAAAATGCCGAGCGGTAAAATGTTGAGAGCGAAATGGAGTTTTGAAAGTTAATTTTAGCTGCGGGTTCGTACATTTTGATGTGGCAAATTAATTTGATTACCAGGTAAGTCAAACACAATCAGAGACTCTGTTCTAAAGGTAGCTTACAAAAAAGTAAATTTTACTGATTCCAATGTAAATATCAAACAATCAGACGGTAAGGTCACGTGAGAGATATATCCTACTCAGCTGAATCCGTAAAAATGCTAAATTCATTCCTTTTATTGAATTGAATGAAATCCTTACTTCTAAAATATCCAGACTCACTTAGATCGCAAAAATAAGATATTATTTTATTCATCTATGGATGACTAAAATAATATCATTTATTCATCCATAGACTGGTTACAGCTTCAGCTACATAATTTATCACGTCTTTTAAAAGCAATAAGGGGATTTCAATTATAAACTTATGAATTCAATATAAATATTAATAAGCTAAAAGTAGATACTGAAATATAACTTCTTTTGACGGATCACGCGCAATTCAATGCGGCTTTAAGGCGAAAACGTCAAGGTAGCCCGTGAAATTCGAATTCGTTACGGTCGCGAATCATAATTTAATCAACATACAACCTGACACTGACCTCCAAATTGAAAAAAACGTAAGAAAATTTGAATTTCGCGGGCTACCTTAGCGAATCCCCGCAATCGCAAAATAGTACTAGGTATACCTACATAAAGACATATTCTCACAGTTCAACAAACCTATAGACCAGGAGTCACAAAATGGGGGACCGCTGTCCGGACCCAAACCGCGCCAACCTATTTTGTGCGGACCTTCAGTAATCAGTTTTTAATCTCCAGGACTTAATGGTCAGTAGCTTGCACCAACTTTACTCCAAACTTAAGACAGACCTGTTGAACCCCGGGACACCTTTTGACTTCAGCGAAATCAGCAGGTCAAAGGCTCCCACACAAAACTGCGAATTCGCGTTGCATCGCGGTTTTGTGTGAGAGCCCTAAGAGCTTGGAGCTCCCACACAAAACTGCGATGCAATGCGAATTCACAGTTTTGTGTGGGAGCCCTTAACCTGCTGAATTCTGCTGACGCCTCGTGGAGACACCGAGCTCAACAGGTTAACTTTGAACAATCTGTAAATAAAATCATTTTTCACATTAATATGAATTATTCAGGCTTCTTTTCGCTTTCTTTCTTCACTGATATTTTTAATCAACAAACGTCCACCATAGGGACCGCGACCGTCATATTATTGTTAAAAATGGACTCCCAGTTAAACTAATTGGTGATCCCTGCTATAGACCATAGAGATACAGACATAGTCTAGCAAGAAGTGGCTCAGCGCACAATCAAATGAAACCCCGCACGATGGCCGATTGCCACGCGAACTTTATTGCAATTCATCGCAAACTCTTGCGAAGCTAACGACTAGGCAGGCTCCATGCACTTGGAAATTGGAAATGCACTTGGAATGTATGTATGGGAGAAGAGGTTTTTCAGCTACAATGTTAAGTTTGTTCTTGGGATAATTCTGTCTCATTTTCTTCATCCCAACTACAGAACCCTGCATTGTGCGTGGTCCGACACGCACTTGTACGATGAGTCATGTGACTAAATCAAAATGACTTCTTTACCATAAACGATGCCTGCTGAACGCACGCCTCCTAACTAACAGTCAAAGGAAATAATGTCACTGTTATCATCATCAACATTTCAGCCGACAGATATCCCCCTGCTGGTCATAAGCGTCCCCCAAGCTTCGCTACATCGAGCGGTCCTGTGCTTCACTGTTACGACGTTTGATGCACCAAGTGGTTGGATCATTGTATACAACATCTAAAGAACCGGAAAGCTCAATCTCCTTCGACTTGTTATTTCCACCACCATTGATTGGATGCATGTCTTATGACAGTAACCCTTTATAAAATAACAAAGCAATCATGCCAGCTTGCATCTCAAATAACAATAATAAATGTAGATACCTATTGTTATATCTACTAGCAAGGGCGTCTGCTTTACCTCCAGGCTCTACACCCAGACACGACTAATTCAACTGGTAACCTTTATTGACAAATGAAGGGTACGGAAGGTGACGTCACTCGACATCGGCGCCCATGTCACCAGCTGTCATGTTTCAAACAAGTTAACTACGCGCACCGCAATGTTACCTCCAACACAAGTTTCTACGACACACATACTTCAAAGTTATAGTTATCTACTGTTCTTGTCATGCTCATCTATTAATACTTAGTTCCCAGGAATGAAATATTCTTGGTATGCGAATAAAGTACACACTCTGTGGGTCTGTGGTGTTGTTTCCTATGTATGTCACCGCCCTATAATATGTATAATTGCTGTCTTAGATGTTTTGTCGACAGTAAGTTTCATATTATATGGGTACATACTTCACAGTGGAAGTCAAAACTGAATCTATCTAACCTACATGTTACTACACAAAAGTAAAGCCGTAATTTGTGTTCAGTACACAAAATACTTAAAGCCCCAAGTACAGCCCGATTAAAACTTTATGGCGGCTCGGAACACGAGGCGAGTTGCTGCGCAGTAACAAATTCATGTGTCAGCGGGGGTGAGGGGTGGGGTACTGCGCAGCGAGTAGCGCGCTTCAGAGCCGTCATAAAGTTTGACGCGTACTGTAATCGATCACAATGAAATTAGTACTAGAACAGACCACGTCCAGGCATCCTCAATACACGACGTAAGACTATTAATGTATCGGTTACAAATTATCAACATAATACTATACAATGTGTAATTTTAAACAGTATTAATCTCTTAAGGGGTCATTGTACTCATAATTACGAACAACTTTTACTATGGGACCAAACATAAAATCGCGAAAACAAAATCAGCTTTTCCCTACATTTATGTTCGCATAACTCGTCAAAATGTAGGGTACACCAGATTTTTTTTCGTGATTTCGGGTTTGGTCCTATAGTAAAAGTTGTTCATAATGATGAGTACAATGACCCCTTAAGAGGTTAACAGTGATTAAAATTACACCTTGTATTATACGCAAAACACACTGGTGTGGGTTCCTGAATTAAATTCACAGAGT
Source organism: Fissipunctia ypsillon (assembly GCA_947568875.1). Taxonomy (NCBI): domain Eukaryota; kingdom Metazoa; phylum Arthropoda; class Insecta; order Lepidoptera; family Noctuidae; genus Fissipunctia; species Fissipunctia ypsillon. Next base: position 24,856,658 of record OX387643.1, on the reverse strand, counting down.
AGACCAAAATTAACAGAGTACAAAATTCACCTAGACCTGTATTTTCCCTTCATCTAATAAATACTTATATATTATATACCATAGTTCAACTCACACCGGTGTTTCCGACGTGACGGAACGGACCCGAAACTTGCGCCCATACATATATATCAGATATAATTTCTTATATTACCCTGACCTTACCTTTCGTAGCCATTACAGGCTTCGGAAAGACCTCCGAAATAAAAAACATTTAGTGTGGATTTCACCAATGAAACTGAACGCAGTCAGCACTTCTAAACCGCGTTCAAGAGCAAAAAAAATGTGTGTCAAAATTGTTATGGAATATTGACACTGAAAGCTCTTGAACGTGGTTTAGATGTGTTGAACACATTCAGTTTCATTGGTGAAATTCGCCCTAAGACAAAGACTTGTGATTTCGGGTAGCCCTGGCTTCCACTAGTCTCGGGCTGGCAATAAATTAACGTTTCGAAAACAATTTGCGGAGAATTTAATATGGTAACCTACTGCTCAGAAATATTACTGACTTACAAGCTTAATAATAAGGTTATTAGCTTTCCATCTAAATTGTAGATTATTACAACCAGGAGTTACAGGTAGTCTGATTACTGGAAATACTCAAGCGTGAACCTTAAGATGTAAATCCACTGCTTCTTCTTCTATCTGTGTTAATATTGCTGAAACACTGTTGTGTAAAACAAGACATCTGCTACCTTCCCCTGTCACGACCACCAAGACCACAGCTTCACAAACTGACTCCAACTTACTGAGAACAACTTTAAATATGAATATTTCATGATTGCCTGCCGCCCGCGCCGTTTGCACGGTATACTAATTCACGCTTTGATACAAAGCTGTTAGTGTACTGTACACCTTTTCTTTGGCAGCAAAGTGGCTAATGTTTTAGAAACAGTTGTAATTTGTTTGTTGTTCTTAGGTTTGAGCAATAACTTCTTGACAGTAGAAATTCACCTAAGTTTCAAGTTTATTCTATTTCTCATCACCCGTTTGATTTAATTAAGCTGTTTACTGACTAGAAAATATATTGTAGAAAATGTTCTTGACTGTATTCTGCACAAATTGAGAGAAACGACCGTCTTAACCTTCTAACAGCACGTTTCGTTTTCCGCCAAATGTATTTACTATTTAACTAAAACATACCTTAGTGCTTCTATATTAACAAGTTATTAGCACAGCTTTCTCTCTATAAACCATAGATACGAGTACAACATCCCAATATTACTTGTTTGCAGAACGCTCTTATATGAATAACATCGTAATATTGCTGTCTCGACAGAACTAACACCAGGAGCACATAAGTACGCAGGATTTTACACGTGATTTGCCGTAATACCGAAACTTAGAGCGGGTCAATGTTGGTATTAACCACTCTCCGCTAAGAGTCGATACTCTGGGTACATGTGCTACGATATTGCTTCGTTGCATTTATGTTACTAAACTCAGAGCTAGACTGAACATTTGTTGTGTACGTAGGAATGTATTAAGGCATTCTACAATGGGAATAGCAGGATCTCTTATTCGGTCGTCAAAAGTTTCAAAAATGTCCAAAAACCCTTCATAAAATTGTTGTCTATTCCTAGCATAGTACCTAATTAGTTTAGCAAGTCTACCTATAAGCCCCAGACAAAAGAGGACAAAGGCCTAGATTAATTCCCGTCTGCAGGCTATAATGTAAGGCTCTCGGGAAGCCTGTGGCAACAAGCTGCCCCCCCCCCCCCCCCCCGCCAATAAAGCTCGTTAAATTGTCATACACTGTGTTATTAGCTTGCTTCATTGCTTGCTCGAAGGAATTCTATTTATGTCTGGTGCGGCGAGCTAGTACAAAGTGGCTGCTAGTTAGAAGTTTATTTTACAGACAAATAATGGGGCAGAAGAACCGAAACAATATACCTATGAGTTTAAAACATACTGGAAACGCTGTAAAATGTCACTTAATCTTTGCCGGGACATAACACAAATAATTGACCGAATAAGCTCAATTTTCGCCATTTGCTAACTGCGATAAAAATGAATCGCATTTGGCATTTGTTCCAAAGTTAAGCAAGTGATAGCGGTCGGTCTCTGTGTCTGTGTGGCAGGCAGAGACAATTTCCTGTAATTAACGAGATTGGAATGCGAGATTAGATGCGGAATGAGATGCAGCCTCACTGCTCACTGCTCTGTGAGGTCGAGGGGAAATCTATTTAATATTATATTTCCGAGTGGCCGGTATTTATGTTAACTGTTTCAACGAGTCGTGACTCTTTGCCTGAAGACTAAAGATAAGGACCGCGCTTGGTTTTACTTATGTTAAAAAGTTAGGTGTCAGTAGAACGAATTTAGACATTTTCATAAATAGAAATAGAAATCATAAATATGGGTATTTAGATAAAATACAGGTAGGTATGTTTAAAGACTACCTTCGCACCCTAAACTGTCGCACGTCGACACTTAGCGGTTTATTTAAGGCTGATTTCACCAATGAAGTGAAAGCGATCAGCACATAAGCCACGAGTAAGGGCTTATTCTAACGAAAATAATGACTGACAGCTCTTGAACGTAGTTCAGTTTAATTGGTGAAATCCGCCCGTATTGGTGTAGCTTGTGTCGTTGCGAGACAAAACCATAGCTAAGTGGGTATCTATCTATCTATTTTCAAAGTAGTGCTTTTTTAATTCCTCTACGCAATCTACCTAATAATTCTTTCATTCACACACAGACAACGCACAGCTACACCAGAACCACAAACACAACAACTAAACACCACAACAACAAAACAATAACAAAAAACAACAACTTAAGAAAAATATCTTAACTTTTTAAACGTTTGAATATTGCGTAGAATGTTTCTCTGATGACACAGATGCTTGGAAATGATTTTGTTTGAGTAATCACATATATAAAAAATAAAAACATAACAACTTTTACTAGAGACTATTAGCAATCAATTGAAAAAAAATCGGTAGTATTGTAAAAAACCTTAGAGTTTCAAAAAAAAACAGGAACAGACTTCGTCTAAGACAAGTTTAGCTTAATATGTTCTAAATGGTCTAAGATATCATCCCCTTCAGGCTTTACACCCATCTCTCAAACACTCTGTATAACGAAAGTAAGCACTTTAGAAGGATTTTTGAAAATATATCCCATAAAAGAGTAAAACAGGGGATGAAAGTTCATAGGAAAGCGATGGGAAATCCCATCGGCAAAATGATATTATAAGTACATCCACGCATTGAATACTATTCCATCCACGTATCATAATTTACGCTTACCTAAACATAAATAATTTTAAGTTATTCTGTGCATCTTTGAACGGTTGAATTAAGTAGGTACGAATTTGTTCGTTTGCTCAGTCGACTCAATGTCTCATATTGTAAACTGAGATAATAATCAGATATGTAATGAAACAGAACGGTCACACGAACTCGGCAGAATAACTAACCACAAAGCAATTTATTGAACCTAATCATAACTCCTCAGTGCAGCCATATTGTGTCGGTTGTCATAGAGAATATAGATGAATTAGTTGAAGGTGACACAAGAAGTACTCTGTGTGACACAACGAGAAGACAATCATGTTGTTGCAAAAAAAAATCTAAGATTTCTGTTTGTAAAATAGAAGTGATTTAAAGATTAAAAGATCATTTTAATTAGTTTTTGTCGTTTGCAGGAACAGTGTTTAGGTAGTGTCAGTGTCCAACAAGTTTTTAGTGTTGTTTGCAATGTGCTTATGCATATTACGTTCTGCGTGTATGTCAATTTGTTCGTATCACGTGTGCGATGTCATGTTGGGGTTCCCGTGGGCTGGTCGCTGCTTGTCGTTCTTGTGCTGTGTCCTGGTGGCTATGAGCCTGCTGTGCAACTCGCTGCCCGTCACCACATGTTACCGGTTCCTGCGAGCAATGAGCCGGGCCAATGGGACGCTTTGATTATCAACACAAAGGTAAAAGCAGAGATATAAATCGAGTAAAAGACTTTTCAGATGATTACATGACAAAAACACTGAAATAAGTAAATGTAGTGCTTGATAATGGTGACGAAAATAAAACCATGATCGGTATTGATCAATTATTCAATGTATCAAGTTATTATATCGAGATCCGAATTTGATCGTTATACTCGTTACAGATGATTATTTGGAAAATATTTTCTGTCTGGAGAGTTACTGAACAATCTCTAAAACATTTCCTATTCTTGGAAAAATATAGGTTCATTTGAAAACAATTACAATGAAATCAGAAAGGTTAAGTGCTAACTTGGCATCCACGTGTAAGATAATTGATTTCTCTTAGTAACCTAATTTGTCTAAGAACAACTCCTTATTTGAAATATATTTCGTCGCCCACACTTTCCATCAACGCAAAGGAACGGTTGCAGCAGCGCGTAATATTTAGAGTTTCTGCAGGGCCGTCTGTCTGCCCCTCATCGGTAAACCTCCATACTAGCTAAATTGTACCAAAAAAACATGAAATAAAATGCGGAAAAACAGAGGAAAACTAATCCTTTTTTCATTTAAAAAATGCAATAAATACTTTCGCCAAAATCCTTTCGCCAAAATCCTTTCGATTATCGGATAAGAATACGAGATTCGTGTGACGAAGTTTTTTGTATTCTTGCAATTTTGTATTATACATGAAAATGGGAAATTATGAAGTGCAGCAACAAGTTCTCTTTAGCACCTGCAACCTAACGTCTTTTTTTGTATGTAGGCAACCAGTTAATAGAACAGCTTCTATTATATTTATTCATCATCTTTACTATTCCAACAGAATATCAAAAAGCCTGCGTCTAATTTCCGAACGTTAATTAATATATAGAACGTAATTAATATGACTCAGAGCTATCAAATATATTTACTTCTGAATTGATAACTCAGCGAATAATGTTGTAAGTGGGCTACTTTATATATTTTAGAGATTTAACATCGGTCTGCTAATAAAATCAAATTCTAGCCTCAAAATTAGCCATCAAACTTTTTTATTTAACAACTTAATTAATAAATCATATTCTTTTTTAATGAAAATTAGCAACACAAGCGCGGGAGTGAGAGGGGCGCGATCGGCCATTTGCACCAAAGAGTGAGCTCTATTCGGTGCATGCAGCAACGATTTCACGTGTATTCCGATTATTCCGGATGTTCACCACTTGTTTGGCCACCACTGGGAGACAGTGAAACAACTTTTTAAAATTATTCTCGCAGTCCATCACTGGGAAACACTTCATGGTTTGAATAGGTCGAATCTGTTGCAAAACCGAATCGGGGCACCCCCGATTTCATGTAGTCTTTTGGCTGCTACACCTAGAGTGTATATAAAAATCGGAGGCACGAAGGGAGAGCAACCCCGGCCCGCTGTAACAAAGAATAGGCACCCGTGCGAGCCATAGCGGCTGAGGCTGGTCGCCGAAGGCTACCAGCAAGCCGAAGCTGCGGAGGTGAGCATGGGTGCTTATCCGTTGTTACGTAAGGGGGAAGGGGTTGCACTTCCCGCAGCGCCGGAGACGATGCAGAAGCAACTTTAGTGTTTTGAGGTTAGGTTACAATAATTTGTCTCCCAGTGGTGGACAACGAGAATAATTTTTTAAAGTTGTTTCGCTGTCCCCCAGTGGTGTCCAAACAAGTGGTGGGCATCGGGAATAATCGAAATTTACTTATAGTAACATAATAAATAGATTGGTAACTACATGAAATTAGAGCTTTCATTGACCATTATTTGATGTCAAGAATAAGGTAATTTTATCTTCAATTATAGTAGATTCACTCATCAAATACATGCTAACGTATAAAAATGTAGGTGACTATAGTCACCTATATTTTGTTATATAATTTAATATATGAAATTAGAGTACGTTGAAATTATTTTATAGATGCAGTTGGTACACTTATTAGGAGCTGGCAATGCGTAGATATATCACAAATTTAGTTGCTTAAAAATTATCACCATGCGGCGTCATATTAGCAGTAGCTTGTTTTACAATATGAGGTCGCTTGAAAAGCATGCATTAGACGTCATTGATCTATCAATTCATTAGACAACTAAATATGTTTGAAGACGAAAATGACATTTTAAAGAAGCTGCCTTAATTAGCACCCTTTGAAAATTAAGATGCGAGCTGCAATGATACTGAGCTTTTCATTTATGATAAAAGAGGTAATATTAGGTAATATGCCAATAATCGACATTTCTACACCTTTATCGTACTTCCTTTAAAAAATATACCTGCCATATCTAGATTAGTACTGATACTTCCCCAGGATATAAATTCGTAACCAATTTTCCAAATAGTATGCCAAATAACAGGTTGTGATATGTGGTATCAATACACGAAGCCCACACTGCGGCGGCGCCTTTGCTTGATACGGCATTACGACAGTCGTTGCGAAATTGCACCATAAATCGAATCAATACCCATTATCGTGAGCTATGCATAAGCCACACTGGTTATGGGGACTGTGGTGATGCTGTAGAAGTGTAGAGGGTAGACTGTGGTGATGTCGACAAGCTTTGTTCTAATGATCCTGCTCCCCAACCAGAAGGGCCCAAGGGCGCATAAACTAATTTATTTTTTGCTCTGGACGTTTTTAACGTGAAGGTCTTTAATATCACTCGTATAATTTCAACATAGATGATGCAATCAATATTTTCTTACAATATTTTAATTTAAAAGAGTGTCCTTAGGGAGTTTCTTGCTTTTTATTCTCCATAGGGGCATACTACGCTTTGGAATGGGTAACTAGCTTCATCTTTGTGACTAACCGACCCCTTGAAAATTCAGGTGTCCGTAAATGGTTTAATTTAAACAAATGCTTTGGGTGCGAGTTGAGTTTGAGTGTGATATATCCCTTTGTAGCTCATATTACAAAGTATTTCACCAAAATTAATGTATAATTTGGTTGCGAGAGAATGTTGATGAATGATGAATTTTGCTCATACCAAAACATAGTACATTTTATACATATACCTATATAAATTTTTTACTAACACAATTCCGTGGCGGCATATCTCAACGCCACATCAAAGATCTGACGTCACGCAAAATCTTGCATCGTGCAATCAGAGTTTATCGCGCGTCACAACATCTGGTCATCAATTGTCGGGCAGTTGCCCATCAGACACAACACTCATATGATCGGAGGATCCTCCCTTTTCTATAGAGGATGAGTGAATCTTACACCCTGTTCTTCATGCCTCTACAATTCCGTTAGGTTATGCAACTATTCATATAGCTAAAAACATGTGTTTGTTGTCACAGGTCGAGTCCGAGGGCGGAGCGGCGCAGGCGTCGCCGGCGGCGCTGCCGCTGTGCCCCGCCGGCAGGCCGGACGCCGATGTACAGCCGCTGCTAACTGATGGTAAGCGCACCTAACTACTACTGAACAGCTCCTTTGCTATAATCACCAGGCTTGTGATACATCGGGAACGAGGTTGTAACTCTCCACAATTACCGGCACTATGTATCACGTTTGTCATGCATTCACCAACGAGTAAGCAGGGTCGAATGTGGCAGCATCTAGAACGTCACATACGAACTAAACATTGTACCTCGTCAGGCAAATTCTACATCGCTAAAGCAGAGTTATCCACGCAAACTATCTGTATATATAAAACTAGCTTCCGCCCGCGACTTCGTCCGCATGAAATTTCTGATTCCCCCGACCCACCCCGTCGCATCGCATCGCCTGCCCGCGCTGCTACTTCGTTTTCACTTAGCGCTCGTTCTTACTTTTTTTTCTTTATACTCGGCTTCTAAGGGTCCTAGCGTAATAATATTACATACCCTATAGCCTTCCTCAAGAATTGCGCTATAAAATGCAAAAATAATTTTTCAAATCCGACTGGTAGTGACAGAGATTAGCGCGTTCAGTCAATCTATACTTATATATATATATATTTAATTATATATTTATATATATTATATATTATATATATATATATATATAATGATTTGATATTTCTCGGGAACCTAGGGTCCCGGACCTTTGGAAGGCATATGAGGGGCCGAAGCCAACTTGCAGAGGCCCGTTAGACGGTTTAAATGGAAATGAGGCACCAACCAACGAATTTCCCCGTACGCACTATGCAAGTGCACCCAAGGACAACCCACGGTTGGTGTAGGACTATTGCAGGATATGGAGACAAAAAAAATATTGGGCTAGGTTTGGATGGCTAAAGTGGACTGGTTATCTAAAACTATGGAAGGACTATGGCCCCTGCCTGACCAATGTTTGATAAATACAATACACGGATAAATGGCGGATAATATTATTATGTTCTTTATTTCATTTTCTGTACACCAAATAATGTTTAAATTTTTAAATATTTTTATAAAAACAAAAAAAAACATTTAAAAATATAAAAAATTGTAGCCCATCGGCATCAGGAACAGGGTCCAAGGTGCCGGCAGTCAGGGCTCTAGAGAGAGGAACCTCCTCACTATGCGTGCCGTGTCCAGGAGTACTGCTTTCTGGATCAAGCCCTTGACCCAGCCGCGCAATGAGAGCCTCCTGAGGTGTTGGTCGAGGCTCTCCGCTATTAGGCCAATAACCGTAACGATTATCGGTACAATGATTGCAGAGTCCACGTCCCACATGTCGACAACATAATATATTATTATTATTATAAAGAGGAAGAGTTTGTTTGTTTGTTTGTTTGGTTGAACGCGCTAATCTCAGGAACTGTTGGTTCAAATTGAATAATTATTTTAGTGTTGGATAGCTCATTTATCGAGAAAGGCTATAGGCTATATAACATCACGCTACAACCAATGGGAGCGGAGCATCCATGAAAAATGTTGCGAAAACGGGGAAAATTTATTCCTTTTGCGAGCTTCCGTTGCGTGCACTGCGTAAGCGGTTAAAGTTACGCAAAAATCATGTATCACGGGATAGTTCCTCTTAAAAATTTCTAAAATAAAGTCCGAAAAAGCATATGTCTATCTTTTAAGGTTGGCTCACTATAACATTTTTAATGGTAATCAAATTTATTATAAAATAATGCCTTATTTGCGAAGGTGTTTTCATAAACATGCTATTAATTCTTATACAAATAAATAGTTTTATCATCAAGGTTGATTAAGTACATGTTAATTCCTTTTTAAATTATTCAATTCGGATCTTTCGTTTAGAAATTACGACGGGTATAAAAATGCTTAAAGTAACAAAAATGCGCTTAGACTATTAGTTACCGACATTTTTTTTTTGGATTATAGAGTCAATTCTTGAGGAAGGCTATAGGGTATGAAACATTACGCTAGGACCCTTAGAAGCCGAGCAAAAACAAAAAAAAGGAAGAACGAGCGCTAAGCGAAAACGAAGTAACAGCGCGGGCAGGCGATGCGATGCAACGGGGTGGGTCAGGGGAACAAGATATTTTACGCGGACGAAGTTGCGGGCGGAAGCTAGTAAAAAATAAAATGTGTCTGTAACTAATTAGATTCAAATGAATTTTATTTTTTTGTGGCTCTTTCGAACATCTCGCAACCCTGGCTGGCATCGGTCCTAGCGGACCCCTTCAATGCTGCTGACATCTAAGAGGGTGAAATGGGGGATTGAATTTTGTGTGAAACTTTTTGTTCTCTGGGTCTATTGACTCGAAAATTGGTACAATACTCTTAAATTAAAATTATGAGACAAGTGTATCACAGTTGGTCCAAAAACATCCTCCAACAGAGTCAAATATGGCTTCGAAAATCCTACTGAGTGATATATCAACACACAGCCCAAACCACTGGACCTAGAGACTTAAAAATTTAATAGTTATATCCGAAACTATTTTGACCGGTATTGTAATAATCTTTATCCAATAAAATATGTTATTTATTATAAATTGGGCATTCAATTTAGATTGACATAATATCAAATACTTTAATTAAAGGATATCACAGACTTAAAATTACGCGTAACAATATAATTATAGTTGATGGCGGCGCAGCGCTAGGATTCCTATCCTAAAAAAAAAAGGTCATTGACTCCTGTCAATGACCTTTTCCTCGGTTATTATGTATGCGATCATTGCTTCGCTTCCTTTTAATCCCGGTAGTACGTTCCCGTGAAATATTTTCCGACAACCACGCGGGCGAAGCCGCAGGCAAAAGCTGTGAACTCATATAAATATCATATAAATACAAATTATAAAAAACTTAAAACATAATTTCTTTATCTGATGAAAACGTCAGATAAGATTTATAGAGAGATTGAGAAAGAGATTTAGTTGATTGATGAAAATCAGTCAATAAACTAAATCTTCATGGAAACCACATACAAAACGATTAAAATGAAATGTCATATATTGTAAAAGAGATGGGTATCCAATTTCCGTGTATTGTTCTTCATTCATTTTTGGTCGGATTACATATCAGGGCACAGACGTTGCAATTCTATTTTATGTTTCGTCGATTGAACTGTAATGTTCCCAACTCAAAAAATACCAATATCAGGTTATCTAACCCGGTGTTACTTTTTAGTGGCGCAACGCGTAACAAGAGTTAAATTAATGTTAATTACTTAACTCCGAGTTTATAAACTCTATATTTATTTAACCCGGCTAAACGTGCAAGTGGGCCTTAGAATCATAAAATAAAAAAAACTTTATTTGCATTTACATCTGTCTGTCTGTTACCCTTTCATGCTTTAACGGCTGAATGGATTTGGATGATAGGTATACGGATAGGCCATGACCTGGGTGCTTACATAGAATACTATTTATCCCGGCAGCACGTCCCGTGGGTTAATTTCCGACATCCACGCGGGCGAAGCCGCGGGCAGAAGCTAGTACCCTAATATAATAACGCTGAAGAGTTTGTTTATCTTTTTGTATTTGATAGACCAATTCTTGAGGAAGGTTAAAGGCTATTTATCATAACGTTACGACTCAAGCTGAGCTGAGCAAAAAGAAAAAAGTCAGAAAGAACGCTAAGCGAAAACGAAGAAAAAGCGCGGGTGGGCGATTTGATGCGACGCGTTGGGTTGAGGGAACAAGCACGCGGATGGAGTCACGGACAGAAACTAGTTAAAATATATACAGTAATCCGACAACGACCGTTGAGCAGTAGCTCACCAGACAAATCACCCTTCTGGAGAATCCTCCCTTTTTTGAAGATGAGGAATTTTCCACACCGTTTCTCATTACCTCTATACCACTATCCCGAAAAAAGGCCATGCCTTTTATGTTTATTATAAAACATACATTAAACATACCACAGCCTTGAAAATTATAGGTCAGGAAACTATTGCATCAGTCTTAAAGATACCACTACCAACACCAATAAAGTATATCTAAAATACCATTCGATAATTCAATATCATTGATTTATCGGTATGAATTATTACAAAAAACGTTGTTGCGAACCTAAACGTCTTGTAAATAATTCAAGTTTACGTAAACAGATTACGACGGTATTCATGAAAACTATTTTTTATATTTTCTAGTAAGAAGTATGAAATTTCATAGTAGTTAAAGAGGCTTTATAGAAAAGAAAGATAATCCTAATCAATTCTTTGTGAAATATGGATCAAAAATCAATGGAAAAAACGAAATAGTAAAATGATAACTCGCGCGTCGGGATTTCTTCTGGAAAGACTTAGTTTAATGGCGGCTAAAACTTTAAGGTTTAGATTTAAGCCCTAATTCACCTGAAGGACCAGTAACTTCTAATTCATTTGGATTTATAATAGGCCCCAGTCTTTGAGGCATTTAAAAATAGCTATGTACTCTTATTATTACTTATTTTTCCAAAACATTATCCCAAAGTATTCCTTAAGTTAAAGTTAAGCGGAGTAAGTTCATATACATTAAAAATTTTGACTTGAAAGCTCTAAAACATACGTTTCCATTTTTTATCTGTCAATTTCCTAATAGGACCATTATTTTTCCTGTCGACGTATTTGATATCGCTTTAATATTTGCGCTGGGTCCTCAAGAGGGAGCTCATTAATCATCTGGAGCTGTGAAGATCGCGGAGACAAATGACTTGTCCGGCGGAAGACATGGCGGTTCTTCGGTTGAATAAACCAGGTGTAGTGACGCTTTTGTGCGGTGCCATGTTTATAGGTGAGCTCTTGGTTTTTGTAGAATAATGGACCCGCCAAACTGCCATCCGAATACTGAGAAAAATGGATCGAGAGATATTGAAAATACATACCAGTTCATAAAACGTAGGTGTTAAAAGGCAGAGTTCTGAATACCAGGATTCAGAACTCTCGAAGCGGATTGTATAAAGTGAGTGAGGTGCGGATCTATTGCGACGGTCGATGGAATGCAATTATAAAAACAGCTGCAGCTTCAGTTTGAAATTCCATGAACACGTACAGTTAAAACTCAATGTTCACGTTGGATTCAAAACGGAGTGTCTATGACATGAAAGCCACTCGACATTTTGTTGCAAAACGTTTCTCATGTTTCAAAAAACTTGTGAGCGATTTTTTTTGTCAGTTGTTTTCCTGGAGCCTGCTACTGTTTCTAAATGAGAGTTGCAGAAAGGTGAATGCAGACAGACTTTTCACCCCGTAAAGTTATGTGTGAAATGAGAAGTTTGTTTTTTTATTTTTTGGTTGGTTTTTAGCCGCCAAAACGCGGTAGCTACTGAGTAATGTGACGAAGCTTTGTTGTGATATAATGTGGCTGACAAGGAGTTATTACCACAGATTATAAGCCGCGACTGAGTCACAGACAGCCACTGCTTCTATTAATTACAAGAACACAGTCGTACGATGTTAAGTACCACAGGCTACGATATTATTGAGGCTTGTCATTGAAACCTAAAGAACTGATCCTCGTATCTTTTAGAATTAAATAAGAATTGTTTTGCCGTGGCACATTAGTATCAAAATAAGTTTATACATAACTATAGTATCTATGTGGGTATGAATATAAATATTAGCATTGTCTCTTTTCGTGTCTGTCTGTGTGATCGCGTTGTTCTTCTAAACCACACGATAGATTTTGATGCGATTTTCACCATCAATTAAAGCAGTTATTCCGGAAGGTTTATAATACTTACATTAATATTTTAGTAAGACATACCTAGCACAGAAATCTTGGATGTTTTGCATATCGCCTTTGCCGTGCAAAGCAGGGCCGGGTCTCTAGTCTTGTATAAGGGATACAATCAACTCACTCAGCAAATTCCAGTTTGCGTCCTAGCGTGTGCCCCTCGCAGACACAGGCTCGCTTATTGTTCAAAGACAAGAAATTGCTGCGTACTGCGGGCCGTCTAATTGGCAACCACATTCATGCTCCACATTCGATACAGTCTAGTTTCGTGAAGCAGTTTCAAGATGTCTTTCAAGATGATATAGAACCTATTTCGAAGTCAGGGAAATCAATTGTTAAGCAAATTGACAACCTATCTGCTTCTCGGTACGACTAACTATCGGTAGGCGTCAATTCGATAGCGTCCACCTCGAATCTGCAATGTCTGTCGGAAGACTTCACTCCAACGTAGAAATGTCTTAGGAAATTAAACTTGTGTCTTGAAAGGCGTTTAAAAGTTCGTTCAGCTTTTTAAAGTTATACAGGGCGCCCACGGAAATGCCACATGGAGGGATAGTACCTTTAATATTGTAGATTGGAACATTTTACTGAAAGAAGACACTATTTGAATTTAAAAAAACAATTTAAACTGCATTCATGGATATTTCAATAATTATATGGTTGAACCGGAAATCGAACCCGTTACACGAGAAAAATAATCACTCTGTAGCTTTATCATACCGATCGAAAGGCTTCATCATAAGGATTATTGTTTGCTAAATAACATAGTGTCAAAAATAAAAGGAAGATCATGAATTTTAACATTTTTAATACAAAATTAATTAATTTATCAAATGCTCAAAACGAGTCCCTTCCTGTTGAATACAAAGTCACACTCTTTTGCTTATTTCGCTCCCTGTCAATGTTTTGATCTCGTTGTGGTGGATATTTAGAATAATAGTCTAAGTTCTGCTTGTAGCTCGTGGACACTTTCATACTGGTTCTTCTCAAGTGGGTACATTTATTAGTAATAGGTACTTATGATAATGTCAATTGTATGTCCTTACGGCAATGTCAGCTTTTCATTTTTCTGAACAAAATTTCACATCAAATGTTAATATTCATGGTCTGCCTTTTATTTGTGATACTGTGTTATTTTGCAAAAAAACATTATAGGCTGATTATGATACCGCGAATGAGGGGGCAGCGGGCTCATTGTTTTATCGCATTTCAAAAAAGTTTACGTATTCACCTACCGATTTTATGGTAGGTGTGTGATTTATAAAAACCAGATGAAACTGAAATCTATTTAAAATCTTCCATGGAGGTTCATCCCCAAGGACCATTACACAAAAGTCAAACACCCAGACATTGTGCGAACTAAGAAAAAAATCATAATTACGAAGCGGCTTGAACCACGCCATTCAAGATATAACACACTTTCCCCTAAAAAAGAAATGTACTCATAACAACCGCAGTAAAATCGTATAAGCAACATTCCTAACTCCTTTGATCGGAATAGAATAGTTCCCGCGAATACGTCACAACACGTTGCGGATCGTCAACAACGTGTAAATCTCGCACGACATCGCTCCGCGTGACGGCTGACGGATTTACGACGACGTTCATACGTGGGCAGTTATTGATATTTGTGTCAGTCGGTGGTTAGCGGAAAATTAAAAGTTGAAAAGTCCATTCAACAAGCAAGGTCCTTCTTTAATATGGCTTTGGGTATGGCTCATCTGACAGTCCCATCTTCATAGTATTGAAGTGATCCACGTAGGTAGCTCTACCCCTGAACCACTGTTGTTATCCAAACCATAGTATAAAGGATAACTACTTTCTCCTGTATGTGTACCCACAAAAACTCGTAGGTAACTACTATTGGTAAAACTATAGGCATATGGAACAGCTACGATCAAAATCGCGATTCTTTTGTTATAATATCGCTAGATCAACAGTAAGAAAAACTAAGCCATCTTGGCTTTATTGAATCGCACATTTTTCAATGCCAACAAGATATAGGTCTGGTTGGGTACTGGAGTAACCGCAAAATGAAAATACCTCCTTCAAGAAATAGCTCAAACTAGCAGCAATAAACTACAACCGAACAATTATATGCAACATGCACTGAAATACTCTTGTACCCCCTCTTATTAATAGGCAGAACTCCGCTTACCCCATAATGAATACAGGCTTGAAAATATCTCTTTATTAAAAATGATACCTTGTGAACCAGTTGGCTTCCAGTATTTGCAAGTATTTAACAGCATAATAGAATAAAGTTTCCATCAAAGAAACATTTTCTATTAATGTTTGCCAGTTATTCTTAATATCTTGCTTTTGCGGCTCAGTGACGGATAAAAGTACTTTAAAATAAAGTGATATTACGTAGATTAGAAAATATAGTGTAAATATTAGTTACTGCACTATTTTATTGACATTTATTACGCAGTTTGTGCTAGATGGAATTTTCAATAAAAACTGTACATTAACAATGCCGCCCATGGGCATGTGACCGCCCGTATTTTTCTGAATATTCATGAAAAATTATCGAAAATTAATTTTAAAAGCGGGGTCTCCGCGGGGGGACGGTATTTTTTTACATTTTTCATCAAAAGTCGAAAACAATGCGGCCTAAAAAAGAAAAAAAAATGTTTGAGAATGTGCAAACAGCGCTCTTTCATGTGATATCAAACATGCCCTAGTAGTCCCCTTCGAATTTTTGAAACCCCCTTTCAGTCCCAGTTCCAATTTTTTTTTAAATTTCTTTTGTATTTGCATAATAGTTGGGCAAACATCATCTAAAGCTGTTCCAAATTTCAAGTTGATAGCATTAGTAGTTCTTGAGATTTCCAGCTGTGATAGACGGACAGGCAGACAAACAGACAGACTGAGTCGCACCATAAGGGATCTTTTTTACCATTTTGGTACGCAACCCTAAAATGTATGTTAATTAATTACAACGCAGTGAATCAACTAATTGCAATGAGAGTGTTAGACAAAGAGGAACAGTAGTGATTCAGTCAGTTTCACATAAACAGCTACACCAGTTTGATAATCCTTCTAGCAGACAAAACTTAGCTTCAAATAAAAAAGTGTGTGAGTGTCAGCTCCGACGCACGACTGGAGTTTACTCCGTGAAAGGTGCGCAAGGCACGTTGCGTGTTGATTTCCCATCCACAAAAAAAAAGGTACGTTGCGCAGAAAAACGTCACGCTTTTGAGTTAACGCTTGTATTAATTGCACTCCTCATAAAATTTCCATACCGGGGGCCTTATATGGAAATCGATTCTTAAGGAGTTATAAACTTCAAAAACAAAAATAAAACAATTCAGTCCTAATATTTTATACACGCATAATAATATAATATGTGTTGTGTTTTTAAAGAGCCTCTGAGGATCAGACCAGCTACCGAACAAATGTTCGCATGCTGTTTCCAATATTATTATGTTTCTATAAATAATACACGATATAGAGCTCAAAACAAATTGTGTTGAGTTCAATTTAGGACATAATAGATAGCGATCAATTCATTATTCAGGAACGTCAGTAGTTGTGTGAGATTACCTCCGCTGTTGTGTATGTAAACGTAACACAGGTACACAATACACGTTAACCTGATTCATTGTGCAGCTTAACTGTGAAGCTAGAGTAATATGAAAAGTGGTGAGTTTAAAAAAATCATACACAAATGTATTCTGAACATATGGAGTACCTAACAAAGCTTCGTAACTTATCACAGCATCACGCCTGTATTCCCCGAAGGGTTAGTCAGAGGTCTACCTACCTATGTAACCTTTACTACACCCATGTTTCGCCAGTTATGTTTAAGATCCATGTAATAACGGTCGAACCTATTGCCATTAACAGGGTACAAATGTAGACTACTCAACATCTGCCTAGCCTTTTCCCAACCTTGTTGGGGTCGGCTTCCAGTCTAACCGGACGCAGTTGAATACCAGTATTTTACATGGAGCGACTGCCTATCTTACCTCCACAACCCAGTAACTGGGTAATACGACACCCCTTGGTAAGCCTGGTTGTCAGACTTTCGGGCTTCTGACGACCCGTAACGACTGTCAAAGATCCACGAATGACAGCCGGGACCAACGGCTTAACGTGCTTTCCGAGGCACGGAGGAGTCTCGGTATGTAAAGATGGTCACCCATCCACGAACCAACCCCGGCAAGCGTAGCTTAACCTGATGGATCGACCCGTGCGGCTGTTATTACTTAGCCACGAGCTCCACCAAATACAGACTACTACTAAGGAAATATGGAGTATTCTAAACATAAATAAAAAAGTTTCAGTTTGACTCCATAATAATACTATTTAAATAACCTAACAATGATGATTCACCAGAGAAATAAACAAAAGCAACTGCTCAGCGTTCTAATACAATTGTGAAATCCCGCCAATAATTTTCCGATATTCAGTCCCGCTCTTATATCGCAAGCGCACTCTCCAGTGCTTAATTGGAATGGAAATATATTATGTAGATACTTGTCTATGGAACTACATGTCAGTCATTGCAGCTTTACCTATCTATCAAGTATCTACTCGCTTCTGAGAGATTTGAGGGGGTACCTATAAGCTGCTTAGACTAGCTTGTGCATCGTGGTAGCGGTTCCATCTTGTCACTGGTTATACTATATGTTCATGTTTTCAGCTGAAAGCAGCTTACTTTTGTCCGAGACTTTGATCCTTTTTGGTCCTTCGAGGCGGATTTTAAAACGTGAGGAACTTTGTTTGCGCGGTCCTTCTTGTATGAGGTACTTCCTACTTATTGAATGTCTTGTGGTAGGTATTATGTCTGCCTTATGTTCCACTATACATAAGTCATAAAAGGTACCTATATCTTTCCGATATATGTATTCGAATCGCCCCCGTTCTTTTATGTACTACTGACAGATTGCATCCTTAAAAATATATGAAGAGCTAGTTCGGTTCGGATGAGCAATTTTATGAACGAATAAACTTATGCATCTTACTGTCGGATATTAGACTCGCTTCTTTGCATCCAATATGTGCTCATAAAATACAATCACTAGTGCAGACTGTGCATGCCCGATTTACACATGTAAGTACCTACACTTTATGTAGATATAAAGCATCATTTAGATCAATTAGCACGTATACTAAGCGATACATTGTTGGAAACTATCCTAATGGCCGATAGATGTTAGTATTCCAGACACGATCTATGTAGCACATAACTCAAGGCTGATGTGAATATTAAATTATGCCTAATGATTCTATTTTGCCCTGCCAATTCCATTAGCTTCATTTAGGTAGGTAATGCATTCAAAGATGATTAGTTTTTTCCTCAGAATGATCTGTCTCATTATAGAAACGTCAATTCTCGGATTTCCATCGGATGTAGTACGTTTGTTAGGGAAATTCCGTTAAATATTTAACACTAACTAATTCACGATATATATATAAATACGACTTGAAACTTCTCACTCTGTAGGGAAAGCCAACAATCTGACCGCTAAAGTACCTACACAAAACCTCGGGAACACTTAGTTTGTAAGCAAAAACAACAGCCTATGATAACGTTAGACAAGCTTGTTTCTTGCTTGAGCTGCTGCGGCTTGACTGAAACGACGGAGAATAAGACTCCCGGCTTAGAAAAATGGAAGTAAACGGCTTGATGTACGAGGATCGGCAGCAGCAACCCCGATCCGCAGCGCTTGTAAAAATACACAGAGTATTTATTGGAGCAACTCTACTAAACGCAAACTTATTTAGTGGACGTCCGTAAACGATGATGCAGATGTCAAACTCAATCCTCGCAAAAAATACTTTCCAAAAATTCAACTCTAAAACCAAACATACTACTGAAATCTTGCACTGTCACGCGCTCGCTCCTCGCAAAATCTCTTTTAAATAAACCGTTGCTTCAATCAGGAGGGAAATAATCGTGACAAAGGGAAAATGAGTGAACTTTGAACATATTAAGGCACTCAGCCGGGACTTAGGAGGAGAAAGTATTTGAATTGCTAATCGAAGTAGCAGTGCGAACGGTTGATGGAAAGATTCGGGGATCGAAGAGCATAGTTAGTTCAGAGATATCATAGGACATTGCTGTAGATTTATAGTGATCTAAATTATGATCCCTGTTAAATGATGAGGTACTGTTGAAAAAAAGACCAAAGCAATTATAGATTTCTTTCAATCTCGGAACCCAGCACGCAAAGCAATGAATGGAATTGTTATGAAACGATTCACTATACATACATACAATACTTGAAACGTTTGATTGACAGAACAAATCTAAACAAAAACAGCTGATAACAAAAAGCGGGTATGACTAGGTAAACAAGCAGGATCAGCAGGGACTCATGCATATTTATAACACGCGACTGATCAATTTACTTCCCATTACCGCACGCAATGGCGGTGACATCAGCTGAGGTGATAGGGCAGCGGCTTCAGGTAATTGGATTATTATAACATCATTGGTTATTCTCTTTTGGAGGTTATAGATGTTGGTAATTATGACTTAAAAGTCGTTCCAAGTAATCAGGCAGCAACATCTTCCTATGCACTATAGCAACAAAGTCTGAGGCAAACTTCGAGGTAGTACATGGTACAAGCTTAGAGTATAGACAAGAACCTTGAGTACTAAATGATTACACAGCAATAAATTATGTAAATGTTATTCATTTACATAATTTATTGGGATTGCTGTGTCATTAAAGAAAAAGACTCTCAAGTAATTCATTATCTGAAATTACTTCCAAATAACTCTAAACAAGATTTTATAAGTAAGTATCTGTAAGCTCTGGAAAGACAATAATGATTTAAAAGAGGATAAATGGTGTCGGGCCAAGAGTCAATTTGTGATGAGGACCTGGAATGATGAGTGAGGACCCTCGAGATGCTTCATAGAAACTTTAATTTCAAGTTTCAACTAATTGAACCGCGTCGAGAAATAACAATTCTTAATTTAAAGATAGAATCGGGGGCTTCTGAAATTAAGAGCTTTTTAGATTTTTTGAGAGTCATGTTGAAAAGGATTAAGTCGGTGACTTTTTAATCGACTTTAATAAAGGAGGAGGTTCTATGGACAGTATGTTTTATATTTATTTTTTTATGTCTGTTCACCAATTTCTCCGTCAATTGTGGACCGATTTTGAAAATTATTTCTTTGTTTGAAAGGGTATGCTCTCAAGGTGGTTCCGTTGTCACCAAGTCAGTATCTGATAAGGGGTTCCCATGGAAATCGAGGAAAATCTTCAAATTTTTTAGGCACACCCTTAGCAATTTGGGTATTTTTTATAGCACCTAACTCGGGTATTTGCTCTCGTAAAGCACCATTTGGTGAAGTGGAACTGATGGTAAAGACCACCGATGATGGCCACCGGAACTGCTCAAAAATAAGTATGTCACGGGTTGCGATTCGATTACTTTAAGCTAAGCCATTTATGCTCGTCACAATGCATATGGTGAAGTGGCGCTGATGGTGACTGCAACATCAACCCCAATTATCCTGGTTCTTTACCTAAAAAACTCCTCTACAATTAACTTGCCTGCATCGGGAAAAGCAATTTTTTGTAAAAGGTGATAAGCAGTTGACATTAGGCTACTTTAACTTAGATAAATATTACAAACTGACCCACTAAAAAGTAAAAAACTTTTTACAAAAAAAAAAAAAAAAAAAACAACCGACTTCCCAGAAAAACACTACACAATGAAAAATAACTTTGATTTCGGAAGTCGGTGGCAAAAAACTGCAATACAAATCCAAAGACACCGACTTCCGAAATTAAAGTTTATTTTCAATTTGTAATGTTTTTTAAAGTCAGTAGTATTGTTTTTTTTTTTTTGTAAAAAGTTTTTTGAAGAGACGTCATTCAAAAAAGAGATTTATCCAAAGAATACAGATGTTAATACGTACTATTATATCCATTAATTTAATCTCGCAGATTAATATTGCAGCTCATCAGTATTATCCGGTGTTTCTGTTTTAGTTGATGCCTATCGCAATATAGCTTTAAATCTAAACACGGTCGTTACTACTAAACATACGCCTATCAGAATAATAATTATCATCGTCACGCAACAACGTTTTGCTTCCAACAATAATTCGAATTAATTTCGTTTTACATAGTGCTTTAGGTTCGTTCACGCGTAATGATGGGATTCAGATGGATTGTTTATTAATACGAGTGTTGGTTTTTGAAACCATTGAATAAATAACAATTATAAAACTAGCGTTGCCTACATTATCTTTACTAAATGTATCGATATGCAAATACAAAAGCATTTTCAGTTTGTATGAATTTATCAATTCTCATTTTCCCTCCATACTATTGCACAGTGGTGCTTGATATTTATCTGACTTCATCTAATTGTATAAGGGGTTATTAGACCCAGTTAACTATCGTTAATACTAATAATGTTTATTCTACATAATTTAACATGTATTGTTTCATGACCACCCGATATGTGCGACCACCCGCGCAACCCTCGAACAAAAAATAAAGAGTGCGCTGTTAGCAAAAAAAATTCGCAAAAATATTTAAAGTCCTTCCAGTGAATCGAGACATTTAAGAGTTTTCGCGCAAGGACATTTTAGTGGTTTGGGACATATCAGTGGATATAAATATGGCAAATAAATAAAAACATCCTCATGAAGGAGATGGTAACTTTTACAATGTGATAAATTTACTACATCAGGTTTACTACATCAAAGAAAAGTATGAGTATTTAATTTTTATTTTTCAATATAGTCTCCCCTCAAGCGAAATATATGTCTTACATCTGCATAGCTATTCACAACCGCTCGATACGCTTACGTGCCGATCGAACATCAATCAATGTTATCAAAAGAGTCGTCTAAAAGCTGTTCACGAATCCAAAACCCGGAAATGTTGCCAGTTTTAATCAAATAGTCAACCACTATTATTCTTCCGACAGCTATTTGCTGTCAGGGTCAAGGCAAATTAGTGGTTAAAAATGTGTCATTTTCGATTCGACAACTTGTCGTGTGGTTGTGAATAGCTATGCTGGCGTATAACGCTTTTAAACCTCCAAAAAATATTCCTTTTTTTTGGCCTCAAAATGGCTTTCTACAGCCTCCTTCATTGCATTGTCATCAGCAAACCTATGACCTCGTAACTCTTTTGTCAAATTGGAAAAAAGAAAATAGTCGCTGGGTCTGGACTGTGGGTGGTCAATTTCCAAGAAGCCCGTGTGCTTCAGGACCTACCTCGAAACTCGCGCCGCCTTGCGGACAGGTGCATTGTCTTGCAAAAACAGTACTCCGCGTGCTTATTTCCCACTTCGCTTCTAAACGACTGAGTCTCGTGCCTAAGCCAATAAATTTGCGTAACATTGACCATTCATAGTAGTCCCCTTTGGCAGGTAATCAAGTAGCAAAATACCTTCGCTGTCCCAGAAAACAGTCGCTAAAACAGAGTGAAAACTAAACTAAAAGCTAACGTAAAATCTCTCAGCACAGGACAGCACTAATAAAGCCTGAAAGCTATTTTAGTGATGTCGATGCTAAGTTTTAATTTCATATTCGTCGTCCAATCCCGGGTTGTTTTATATGAAAATGCACTCGCTAAAGTGATTCGATGACAGACGATGCAATAGCGTCACAGGACTCCCCCGGCCAGGGATCATCTTCACAGCTCTCTTGTCCTTAATCAATTAAGCGAGGCCATTTTTTGACCATGGTATACTAAGGTTAAGGTGCAGATTTCTGAAGAGCTAATTACAGGTCTTCGAAAATTTCTTTCGACGTTTTTCTTTTTTTAAGAAGTATTTTATCACGGCGGGGTATTCAATATTACTAAATTTAGTCAAATCAACTGATATGAGGCTGTTTGTCCTACAACAGATAATTTTCTAATGATCTATCGAAAGGTTATATTCATACTACTAAGGAATGTTGCAATTAGTGCTAACACCAGTGAGATGAGTCATTGCTAAGTATCTCGGGCCGCGGACTTATCAGCCGCTCCTCGTATAATATCACTAGGTAACTAAGAATTATTCTCCAAATATTGAATGAACGTACAGTTAACTTGTAAACCCAAGTAATATTTTCCATTCAAAGTCAATAGCGCTAAGTGAATACCTATTGTTTATTGTTTAGCAGTCAGCAACAGGTGAAACATCTGAGGCACAAGTAGTGAAAGCGTTAAAATTGAAGCCGGCACGTCATTGGATGTTGTTTCGCATTTTGATCTCTAAGTAGATATGACAAAGTTACAAATAAAACAGTTTTAAATAGCCTATTGTATCTTGAATCTCTAACTTACTAAGACAGTAATTTTCCCCCTAGCTTACATGGAAGCATCTAAGCTTACAGTGTAAATGCCACAAGCAACCACTGGTCGATGCCTTCCTCTCACACGAGGCACAATACTTGCCACCGCAAGCAACAGGATACAGCATGCATAACACATCAGCCTAGCTTCCTTCTACACCCATCCTATGCTCACAACAGCCAGTGTATTTTCGTCTCGCTCGAGTCTCGCCACGGGCTCACCAGTGTTGGTTGGGACTTTGGGACTTGGGAAGTATCTTTGCTTTACGAGTTCGGATGGTATTTCTCGGAAAACAAAAAGTCCCTTCCAAGTCCCGTTCTATTGATAAAAGTTTGTTGAGAAATAAAAGTTGTGGTTGTTTTAGATTCAAGTTGAGGTCTGATACGTAATTTTTGGTTAAAAATTCAGAACTCGCAGGATGATATGCTCTTTGCCAAATCTGCTTGTTTCAAAAATATTGTTGGAAAATATTTAGCAAACGCAAACCCACTTAAATACGTCTTAAGTGTTTTTTGAAACTTTAAAAATACTTAAAAGTTATAGATTTACTATCTCTATAAATGTTTCCAGATAACAGAGCAAAGACAAATAACTACGAACACTTAGTAGTAAGTTCTGAGAACAAGAGGAACAAGTTAAATTAAACGGGAGTTGCATCGGTCAGATGGTAATGACGTCACGGCTCAAGTTCACTTTTTTGTTCGTATTGGACTGCAGTCAGGGTAGTGTTCATTACAAATACTTTAAAAATTTTTTCAACTCTACTCAATTTTGCAAGGGGCATATAGATTTGTTTATTCAATATAATACAGTGTATCTTTGCATATTCCTATTCCCACCCACAACGTTAACTTCTTAGAGCTACTTAAAAACTGCATCTGCAAAGTTTGCAAAATTTCGAATTCGAAATCACTGAAGCAAATTCCAGTATAGTAACAAACTTATTAAAGTTAAGCTAAGTACTGATACAGTCTTTGCCCCTAAAGCCTCACTAAATTAACTCCCCACTCGCACTCCCACTCCCGAGACACGGGAGACCACGCAGCCATCATTAATTAAGATTTGACACTAAGAAAATAGTTGGGACCTCCTGAAGCCTCCAAAGGCGAACTGGAGAGCAAACGAAATCCATAAATGAATTCGCTAAACTTGTATTGAAGCAAGAATAGAGAGTGTGGTCCAAGGTCCAAGCGATGCTTTCAAATCAACCCGGACTCCCATCATCATACATCGGCTTAAAAATATTGCAGGTGCTCTTATCGAAACTAGCTTAATTCGATAAAGTGTGAGTGCTGATTTCATGGAAATAGTAAGATGCAGCAACATATAGCATTGTCAATATTTCGGTCAATCAAAGTGAATATTTGTGGAAAGAAATAAAATCATAACGCAAAAGCAAAATCGCACATCCTGTGCTCAACATGTTTGTCGCATGTGCTTTGTACCATCCTGATGTGCAACGTTGTAGTTCGGATCTAGCGATATCGCTAGATATTCGCCACACACGACCGGACCTGGTCGGCGACCACACACCACGACACGACACATCAAGTATCTTGCAAGTTGGCAGCTTTGATTATTGAAATTACTCACGTGAATACAACATGCCCCAGAATTAACGCACAAGCTCTTAAAGGGTCATTGTAATCATCATTATGAACAACTTTTAATATGAAACCTGAAATCGCGAAAAAAATCTGCTGTTCCCTACATTTTGACGAGTTATGCGAAACAGCTGTTCTTTTTTCGCGATTTCCGGTTTGTCCCGTAGTAAAAGTTCTTCATATTAATGAGTACAATTTGAGGTTGTGCATTCATTCCAGGATATGTTGTATTCGTATATTGATCTAGAGATGGAATTGATATCTCGGTTCTTAGGTTTACTTTGAAAATTAATATTTGGTTAGTACCTACAGTCCAGCATACTTGCTCAGTCATTGAAATTGTGGATTCAAATCCATATTTGCAATATTCGTAATGCTCTATGAATACTTCAAATTATGTAACAAAACACAATCATCCTCATTTTACACTCCATCTAAAAATCGGTAATTAATACAAGCGTGGGTTAGATTGTGGGTGTGCGTGGGCGCTTCCTCCAAAATATTACAACTAAAGAAAGTACTCAGGTACCACCACCGGTTACCTAACCATAGATATTTATTTTTATTACAACTAAACTTAATGTTTTTCTGTGTACATTCTACAAACTACCACCTAATATTACAAAATGGAAAAAAGAAGCACAAAATATATCAACTGTAGGGAATCGAATTTTGCAAAGCAGTCGCCAAACCGCTAAGCTATTTACTTTGTTTTTTGATATTATCTGCTTAGCTCTATAAAGGTATGATAATCATTTAAAAGGTTAAATCTGTAACTATCTGCTATGTCATTTCCCATTCAGCCCAATCCAGCGAATTTTTTTGCGATCTCTGACTTTCCTAGTACTCAAACCTCAGTTGGTCCGCTAGAGTTTTTTGATACATAAAAGAAACAGAATCGATAGGCAAAAAAAAAAGTTTTTGTGAAAATTGTAAATCTTCTTACAGACTGTATCTTTTTTCAAAACCTGTGAATGCAGATCAAAATGTTTCAAAAAATTAAGGAGAGTCTCCAAAGAGCGTTTTCTTGTAGCGACAATGGTTTGGGTACCGGCCCTTATTGCCCCACCTCAAAAATCCACCCTGTATATGTCACGATTGACTGCTTAGCTCCATAAAGGTATAGCGTGACGATAAACACTTAAAAGGTTAAAACTGTAACTATCTGCAATATTCTAACCTTTTGGCTCGTCTTTTTGCAATTTGCGGTAAACTATAAAAGAATACGAACAAATTGCAATATTGCTCATCCCCCATACCAAATAGCGTGAAAGTTTATAACCTAAAGCATGACCAGACTTATAGGGATTATCCAACATCACGCAAATACTACTCGAAAGATTTTGTTCAATGATTGATTTTGCATATCGATGCTTATGAGCCAAAAAGGGATAAGCGACGCAGCCAAAAAGCCGATTCTTACTATATCTATATAAATTAATAAAATTGAAGTGTCTGTTTGTAATGTCAAAATAACAACTTTTTCTAAATGCATTAGAAAGTTTATACGGTACTTATAACAAAAAGGCAATTTTTAAATTTTTTGTCTGTGTCTGTCTGTTTGTTCCGGCTAATCTCCAAAACGGCTGGACCAAATTTGACGAGACTTTCACTGACAGATAGCGGATGTTACGGCGGGTAACTTATGCTACTTTTATTTTAGGAAAATAATTAGGATTCCGCGCAAAAAAATTAAAACCCCTAAAATTATGAACAAAAAGTCGGATTTGAAAAATTCTTTTTGCATTTGGTAGCCCAATTCTCGAGGATAGTTATTGGCTATTTAACATACCCCCCTTTATATTGGCCTTAGGCGCCGAGCAAAAAGAAAAAGTCAGAAAGAACACTAAGCGAAAACGAAGTAATAGCGCGGGCGGGTGATGCATCGCGACGGGTCGGCGGACGAGGGAGTTTTATTAAAATGTGGCTGTTATCTGTACATCTATACAAATAAATAAAATTGAGGTGTCTGTTTGTAATGTCAAAATAACAATTACTTAATGCATAAGAAAGTACTTATAATAAAACCGTCAATCAGTGTCAGTAGGTACGGTAATTATAATAAAAAAGCAATTTTTAAATTTTTTGTTTGTCTGTTTGTTCCGGCTAATCTCCGAAACGGCTGGACCAATTTTGACAGGACTTTCACTGACAGATAGCTGATGTTACGGGAAGTAACTTAGGCTTAAGGTTCCGCGCAATAAAATTAAAACCCATGAAATTATGAACAGAAAGTTTGATTTGATAAATACTTTTTGCATTTGGTAGCCCAATTCTCGAGGATCGTTATAGGTTATTTAACATCACGCTACGACCCTTTGGAGCGGATCAAAAAGAAAATAGTCAGAAAAAAAACCAAGTAATAGCACAGATTAGCACATAAATCACTACATACAAAATTTTCAATACCTACTGCTATAATAGCCTACACCTTCGAGTCGCTAGACGCAGCGAACGAAAATGTACCTAGCCTTACAAGCGTAACGTGAATTTTGCTTTGTAGCTGCGCGCCGCCGCTTGATTATTGTGAATTGCCAGGGCTGCCTTTTTCGATAAAGATGTCCGTAGGTATTTGTAGTACACTTTATGACACAAAATAAAATGCTTTTTAATGTTTTAGCATGTTTAAAATACTTATGAAAGACCGAGGAATATTTTTATGCTACGTAATTGTTTAGTATTCTGTGACCACATCCCGAAACTGCAATTGTAAGACAGGTAAGGCACGCATCATACGAAACGTGTAGTACCTAACTATTTAATAATCAGTGACCTAACCACTCCGCAAGGCCACGAATACGAATGAAATACAAAATGGAGGAAACTGAAAACACGATTAATTGATTTGTTCGTTAATTTACACAATTAGCGTGATAGGTAACTATTATGCTTCTATACTATGAACAAACCTGCGCTGGAGCCATATTGTGACGTCATGCACGCTTTTAAATAAACAATAGTCATATGAAAATAACATTAACAAGCTAATAACGATAATAAATATTATTGAAAATTAATTTGCACAAAGTGGATTTTTGCTAAACGTTATTTTCAAATGACAGTTGACAAATGGAGGTCATTGACTATTCTTATCTGAGACACATCAATAAAATGCAAAACACGAAGCATGCAAGTTTAAACAATTTACCTATTTAAAAACGATAGTAAAACTGTATCAGCAGGTCAACTGAAAAAAGATAAGTTTTCATAATACACTAGAGCCAGCCTTATCATAAGAATTTGAAACTAAGTACGTCAGGTCGACCGAAATAAATGCGGACGTACGCGTCTCGCGGCTGTCGGCAACCCATTGAGAAATGGGTCGCGTGCGACCCGGTGGCCGGTCGGTAGTTAGCGCGCGTAAGTACATGGAGTGATTTATCTGGTAGTTTGTGGTAATAGCGCGGGTGAGCAATGCAACGCGACGGGTCGGAGGACGAGGGAGTTTTATTAAAATGTGGCTGTTATTTTAGTATATTGTGTACCTTACGACTTCCACGCGAACGAAGTCGCGGGGCACAGCAAGTTATAAGTCGATTTCGCAAAAAATGTCGCTTATCCCTTTTTGGCTGCTAGGCATCGATATGCATTTGAACAAAATCTTTCGGGTAGTGTTTGTGTGATGCTGGGCATACATTCAGACAAACGTATAAAATTTCTAAAAACTATATTTTCAGCATTAGAATCGTTCCCAGATCTCGTAGCAATTACTTTTTTTAAATATTCAATGTGCAGTTTTGACTTCGCTATGATTTTATTATTAGGTATGTACGTATAGATTTTTAATAACATTGTAGTATATCTACTTGCCGCTGACACGAGCCTCTACCTCTACAAGAACAATATTGTGTTTTCTTGTTAACCGGGGCTGGGACCTATTTAATAAAATCGGCAGGCGACAATTTAACACTTCGTCAATTAAACAAGTTTTTTTTTAAATCATAGTTTTAGTGGTTTATTTTTTTAAATCATAGTTTACTTAGTTTCTGACAACCAGTCTTACCAAGGGGTATCGTATTACCCAGTAACTGGGTTGTGGAGGTCAGATAGGCAGTCGCTCCATGTAAAATACTGGTATTCAGCTGCATCCGGTTAGACTGGAAGCCGACCCCAACATAGTTGGGAAAAGGCTAGGCAGATGATGATGAGTTTACTTAGTTTTCGTTAAAATTATTTGTCGTTAAAACGTGTAAAAAAATGTTTACGTCATCGCCACCAGAAGTGTCTCGTTACTTTACGTCTTCATTCTGGATCCAGATTCTTGATTATTGCTAGTGGCTTGCTCTTTTTAGGTAAAACTTTGAGTTGCGTTCCGTACAATGTCATATACGAAACGCAACTCAAATAAAGTTTTATTATGCCCTGAAACATAACTCATTGTTGAGCTAACGCCTTTGAATAAACAAAGTAAGCTAATTGATCCCATGTGTATGTCAAGCGATAGTTTGATATCGTTTCATACCCAGTGTGAGTTTCACGCACAGGGGTTTATTGAAATTTGAAATGGCAATTTATTGAGGTTTAATTAATGAACACAGCAACACTGAAACCACAATGGTAACGGAATTCTGTTACCATTGTGGCTTTTTGTGTTGCTTTGTTTGTTTGCATTGCAGTTAAAGTATTCCGTTGCGTGGTACTTACAACAGGTATTGAGGATTTGTTTATGTATTTTAATGGATTCAATTTCATAATTAATAATTTATTTTAATTTTTGTCTATGTTTGTTCTTTTTGTATTTTGTCACGCGTTTATCCGCTCCACGTGCCTGCTATTTCTGGATGAGACCGCAGCTTCACAATCCACCGTTGGACAAAGACCCTTCTCAAATTGTGCCCCAACAAACAACAGAACCTGTAGGTAAATCCCATTTTATCTTCATTTCCATTATAGAGTCGTAACTGAATCCAAAATGTCAACCTATTTAATTGTAATTATTGCGAATATTGCCTTTAGAGGTTGTGGTCACCCCTCCCCTCCTCCCCCACTCCCCGCCGACCTCAAGGAGGTAACGTCATGGTCAAAGCGGTAATTGGAACGGGAATAGAATTTTATGCGGGGCATAGACGTTCAAGTAATTTGATCAAACAGGCTGGTTCAAACAGTTTTATCAAATTGGCATGATCTTTCAAGCGACTACCTTCATGGAGGTTTGAAGCGGCGTCAGTTCTGCATCGAAGCGGACAAGAGTTGTTGTGTTTCTTAACAATGTCTACAGACGGCGCTTTAGCAATAGTCGGTTTAGTGTTTGCTTTGAAGGCCCAGAAAAAGACAAAAAATCTATTTCTTAGTTTACAATAAGCAGCATTCCGCTTATCTCAGTTATGATAGTCTTTATTTTTTACGTTCCATAAACAGGATTAGTTTTGATATATTTGTTAATTCTTCTAACACATCGCGGTTCGACATTATAAGCAATGCAACACGCGTCCGCAAGGGAACGCTTCCGCAGCAGCAACTGAGCGCTTGGAACACACACGCTCAAATTTTTTGATCAAACAGTTCGATCAAACTGTTTAATCAAATAGATAAACGAAAATTCATATTTCTTCATGCCATTTGATAACTCATTAAATGTGATAAAATTTTCCCACAGACATTCATGCCCATTTGATGAAATTGTTTGAACCAGCCTTTTTGATCAAATTGCTTGAACGTCTATGGCCCGCATTACCGTGAACTTACATAACATCGCAAATACAAGCCTATTTGCATGGCAATGGTTTCCGGAAATAGGATAGTAATCGGAACTTGTGTCTGTATGTCCATCAATATCCGATTGATTATTGGTAGTTATTCTGTATTGCAAGATAAGCACTGACTGAATATTAATCAATACTGGCTTGATATTAATCAAGCCAGTATTCTCCTCTGTATATCATCGTAGACAGAGCTGCTCTCAATGCAGCTTGGCTCGTAGTCATCGTCATCCTCATCGTAGATGACATCTAGTGGATCTTGTGTACTTCCGCTAGAAATTAGGGGTGCATCAACAATTGGCATAATAACATTTTCTGGTTCGGCCTCTTCCGCCGGCTTTTGTGTGATTAGTTCCTCTGGCACCCTACCATGGGCAATGCCCCTATGGCATTTGCACCTGAGTTCTTCTCTGAACACCTTAATTATATCAATAAACGTCACGCCCTCGCGATAGAAACAATTATAGCATGCTTTAGCAGTGCCTACTAAAGGTACTCCGAAGATTAGCGCCCAATCTTCATGTGGCCATCCGCTATGAACGGCTAGATTTATAAAATCATGTAAACCGAGTAATATTGAATATCTAGCGACATCGCGCTCTATTATCACTCCTTAATAATAAATATAAATAAACCACTCAACTTCGCATGGGGGCACTTCTCTCTACGTGCCTACAAACTTCCTTACTTCATCTTCAAAAATAATACCGCTTGGCTTTATAAACGAGAGGTCTCGTATGGCTGCAAACACGAATGAGGTAAGCGGAATTGCGTACAGCGCACTTTGCAGCGCTCACACACGGCGCTCGCCTTGTAGATAACTAAAACACACGCGAATTATAATATGACGCCTTGGATTAGGCGCCTCCACCATATATAATGACCAGCCACGATACGTGGGCAGGTCACTATTTTTTATGTATGCGGGGTCTCGACTTCGAGGTGTGTTTGGAGAAACTTTATCGTGATATAAATATGAAGACCGCTGCACTGAACGAACTGGTTTATTAGCTTATTAAAGCTATCACATATATTTATAATTCAACAAGTAAACACTGGGGCTAATACTATATATTGACTCGATACAGAACAAAATCCCTATATGTCATTATTTTTCACCTATTCTAAATTCCAATTGAAACCAGCGTTTGTCTAACCAGCCAATGTCATAATCCAAAGAGGATTCTTGCGGAAGGCAGGCTCAACTAAGGCCTCTACAGTACACACATTTGTGGAAACATGTAGGTGTCAAACTCAGAATTGAACACTTAACAGTAGCGCAACCAAATAGGTACTACAGAAAACCGAAAAGACGCCATCCATGATAATTCCAACACTATAATTATAAAAGGCTTACCTTTTCTCACTGGCTCATCCCTATGGTTTAACAAAGTGTTAAATAAGACGCAAAGTCAATTAAATCAATTCAATTAAGCCGATTTCGGTTCCGGCAGTCCCAGGTACGAGTCCTGGTGGGCCGCCGATTGTGCCGGTATCAATTAGAACCATTGGGATCACGATGTGCTTTTCGACGCCCCCATTCCGAGGATCGGGCTGTTGTTAATCCAAGATTACGGTGGAAAGGAATTAGTGTGTCTTAGAACTTGGCTACAGTTCGGCTCGTTGTGAGATTGAAGAAATTAGTAGTTGTAATTATAGTGTAAAACACATATCACAACGTAAGAGTGGCAACTGCCACAGCAAACAGAATGCCTAAGCGGTACCAAATTCATAGCTAAAATAAAAAAAATATCTTATGTACCTGCAATTTCACAAGTTTTTCCTATTCGGAACAGAACACGATTCCTCAAAATTTCAGTTTTTCGTATTCATATGCCAGAGATAGTTTTTAAAACAGCAATCATCCGTTTGCATCAAAGAATAAAAATATCGAAATCCTTCCATTGAAATCGTAACACAAACAAACCGTGCAGTACCAATTATATGAATTTTTAAATCTTCGCAACGTATTGTGTTCCGTTTCAGTATTGTGCATGATTTAATGCCGGAGTCTGTGTAAAGTTTAAATATTTAGCATCAAAATATTATTCTTCGTTTGCCTTTTATATCGCATTTTTTAATTACTAAAACTGTTTTTTGTTTGTTGAGCTGTAACTGTAAACTCTTCATTAATTGCTTTAAAATTCTCTTGATTATGAAAATTTTGGAGAATGTTCAGGTATGCGGTAGGTGAACGTAAAGTATTTTGTTTCATTATCTACATCCAACTGCGATGAAAATGTTGTGGTGTCACTGCAGTACCTACTTATTTAAACTTTAAATAGTTTATCTGGTACGTACCTCTTGTAGTCCACCTGTGTGCCTTAGAATTTCTCTACCTGTTAACCTTAGGGTTCCGAAGAGATATGATAACATGGCAGGTGTAGTACGTTGAAAAGTACCCATTATATCCTTTACCGAACTACCGACCCTATTAGCGATTTGCAGCATCGCTCGTGGATAAACCTTTGCTCTGGTGACATTTACTTAGCTGTGTCATGTGTGTTATTTTGCCATGCCGTGATGAGATGGATGAGTCAGGGTTTGTGGTCAACCGTTATCACTACTTATATAATAATAATTTAGAACGTGAAAGCACGTTACTAAGGCTAAACTGAATAGCATATCTCTGTAATTTAAGCGGGAGTTACACTGGCTCACCGGGTACCACGATAATCCCGCTTTAATTATCCAACCGTCTGCAGCAGCCTTACAACGACTCACCTTAGAACATGTACTAGAGAGAATTTTGTAACAAGTTTAATACAGAGCTCCTTGGAGGAGTTGCTGAACTACTGGAAATTAATTACAAGTTGGTTTTTAATGACTCGGTATTTTGGGTATGTGTGTTTTTTTTGTTACACTTTCACGCTAAACCGGCGGTATTTGGATGAAATTTGGCACACGGGTAGAACATGACCTAGATTAGGACATAGGATACTTTTTATCCCGGCAGTTCGCTCCCGTGGGATAATTTACTAATTCCACGCTGGCGAAGCCGCGGGCATAAGCTAGTCATTCATAATTTGGCTAATGGACCTAGTTGTACCGACCACAGTCAAATGATTAACGCAAAACTTTTGCAACAACCTTAGTCTAAAACCAATTTTGGTACTTAACATTAGCTTTTTCAAGACTTCTTTTCTTATGTGATAAATTAACCATAATCCTCAACGTGTTTTTTTCATCACGCTGCTTGGGTGGATAAGTCGTTAGAGTACCTTTTAATTAAATAGCTCACACCAGATTTTACACATGCACTGTTAAACTCCGACCCCTCTTCGAAAGCCCAAAAATAATTAAATGGCAATGTATAAAGCACCTACCTCTCAAAACTTAGCAGACGCATTAGTAGCTCGGTGGAGGTGAAAATGAACCAAATTAACAAGTCTGACAGAATCCTTGTATGCCTGTACATGAGAAGCGAGAGGACAAGTCAACACCCTTAATAAAATTAATGATTCAAAATTATACAAGATAAGGATACAGACGAAGTGTTAGAAAACATTGTACGTACTTAAATGGAATCAAAAATAATGTTAATTAACATTATGAGAAAAGGTACTCAAGAAAATAAATATATAGGTAAGAGAAACCTTACCTATGTGAAGTTGTTTGCTTCGTGGCCACTCCATATCCTCTACTCCCGTCTGTGGTCACTCCCTATCCTGCTCCTGTCTGTGGCCGATGCAATTTGTTGTTTCTAAGTGCAATAAGCAAGTACGTGCACTCAGAGATTCACTTATATTGTACCTTTGTTGGTACAATACACGTAACTTGGACGATTCTTATAAATAACGCGCATGATTCTATAGAGAAAAATCTAAAATAAGGGGCTATTATGGTGAACAGCCCGCACCCAAAACGATATTTGGAGTACAAACACTTGCGGGTAGTATGTGCGCTTTATGAGGCAATATCTTGGCAGAGTACACACGGCGGAGGCGATATGATGCGCCATAACACCGGGGAACGTGTGTGACTGTGCAAGTCAGGCCGGTGTTTGTGCCGACACGGGCGTGAGCGCGCATAACTACGTGCGCCCCCGACGCGTAACGGCCCTAGTAAACTGGCGATTAGCGAGCATATTTCCAGCGAAGAGTATGTTTCTGCGTCAGCGTCGGAGAACACGTCGCGTAGTCGCGGCTAACTCGCTTCCTACTCGCGGAGACCAGAGCACGTTCACAAATCGCCTTGGTGGAAACTCGCGGGCAAATCGTCCATGTCATAACGCTCTAAGACTGGGGCAGACGACGCGAATGAGGCGCGACTTGTCGACACGCGTTGTGTTTGTCAACCAATCTCCCTAGAAAGGTAGCACTCACAGTCTTGCTCATTTCGTGTTGGCAATCTCAGTACATTAGAACTACACGATTCTTTCTTTCAGCGACGTCATAGGCAACTTTGTTGCGTCGCATACTTTTGGAACGAAGTTGTTTAACGCGGCTTGCGGTAGGAGTGAACTGGTAGAATTCATCACGTGAAAAAGCGTTCACACTTCATAAATACACGTTATGCCCCCTTCATGCGCCTTTCTTCTATCGAGTTGACACTTATCTTTCTATCGAGACAGAAAAAGTGTGAATTTGGTCAAAATGAAAATCCAACATAGCGGCTGCGAAAATTTTCATCATGGGAGTCGTTTTCATGGTTTTCGAGGGGGTTAAAGCTGACTGTGACGTTAAAATGTAAATCCAAGATGGCGGCTGCGAAAATTTTCAAATTTTTCATCATAGGTATCGTTTTCATGATTTTCAAGGGTGCTAAAGCCGATAGTGAAGTCGAAAGTGAAAATCTAAGATGGTGGTCGCAAATATTTTAAAATTTTTCATCATGGGTATCGTTTTCATAGTTTTCAAGGGTGCTAAAACCGATAGTGAGGTCAAAATGTAAATCCAAGATGGCGGCTGCGAAAATCTTGTTTTTGTTTTAAATCATACGTGAGAAGGAACTTCGTTCCTGACGGGGTTCCCCCGATCGCACACGATTTTTTTTCGAATTTTGATGCATTTACAGCAGTGATTTAAATTTTAATTAAAATAAAAAATTCAAAGGAGGAGATATAATTATATAACAATAATATAGATATAGATACACCCTGTTCCCGATACCGGTGGGCTACTATACATAATTAACATAATTAACGCACAACCTCTTAAGGGGTCATTGTACTCATCATTATGAACAACTTTTACTATGGGACCAAACCAGAAATCGCGAAAAAAAATCAGCTGCCCCCTACATTTATGCTCGCATAACTCGTCAAAGTGTAGGGAACAGGTGATTTTTTTCGCGATTTCATTAGCTGCAAAAATTTGGTTTTTGTTTTAAATCATACGTAAGAAGGAACTTCGTTCCGTGTACCGAAACTAAACTAAAACAATACTTGTATACAAAAGGGTGCCTTAGGAGGCTGTTTTACTCCGTTTTTTGTCGTGCAATCCCTGGCCTTGTGAAATTCTGACACGTGTAACCGGCTCACGGTCTTATCGCAACGTTACGTAGGTGTTTCTTTAGAATATCCTGTGATTGGTTTCGTGGCATGTTTTCCTAATAACTTGGCGCTTTCAATGTGTATTGGTACATGTTTTAATCATATTAACGGCGTGGAAGGGGAGGGCTGTTTGTTTGTTTCAGGGATCCACCTAAACAATGTTTTTTTTCTCATTCTTTTTAGTATTTAATCAACAGACAACATCATAATATTGTTGTTTTGTCTTAGATAATAGTTATTTTTTCATGAAATAATAATATTAGATACCTAAGGACATGAAATAATAATATTGGGACCATTCTCTTCAATTTATTATTAAATGAGTATCATTAGTAAATTTAACCTATTTAGATGGTTCGCGTTGTATGTTGAGGGCAGATATCAGACTGTGGTGCTGAACGGTTACGCATCTAGAGCTATGTGTATTCCCTCGGGAGTTCCTCAGGGGTCGTTACTGGGGCCTCTCTTATATAATATTTTAATTAATGACGTGATTACCTGATTTTGCCACTCTAACATACGTATTGCTTTATCCAGATGACATGAAGATCATGAAAGAGGTTGCTACCCATGCAGATGCTTTCTTACTGCAGAAGGATCTTGACACCTTTCAAACCTACTGCAATTTAAATAATCTGCTATGTATGCTCTTTCACTCGCAAACATCACCCTTTATATATTTTCCTTACATACTCTTAGATACCCCAATAACCAGGGTCAATTCTATCAAAGACCTCGGGGTTACTTGCGACACAATGCTTATTTTTGACACATTAATAATATTGTCAACAAAGCATCGAAAGTAATAGGTTTTATTTTCAGGGTCTCGTCTGATTTTAGAAGTATCAAGACTTAAGATATTATATTGCTCCTTTGTCAGTAGTTGCCTCCGGCATAGCCCAACTATAATATTTATATCGATTGCCTAGAGGGCATATAAAGAAAATTCCTTCGATACATTCAATTTCGTTCCAAAACATACCTATCTAATTATAACTTGCGGTGTAAAAAATTTCATGTTTTTCCACTTTATGAAAGAAGAAAAATTTCCGATTTAGCATTTTAGACATCCCTGAGCTGCTGAGCAAAATTGGGCTGCGAGTATGTTTTTCGTTTTTGCGTAAACCTCGTTTGTTGCACATACCAATAACAGGAACAACTTACAGACAAAACTCCTACATGATTAGGGCGAGCCGTATGTATAATGAAACCTGCCAGGGAGTTGACATAGATCTCTTTATTACTAGTGTGCCTAAATTAAAGAAGGCTCTTTGCAATCACTTCTTCGACAAAATAACATGGCCTTTGCATTATATACAAATACATGGAACGCGAATGTAACACTTTCTGGTACCTAGTGTACATAGTTAATTTTTATTCTATTTGTGA
Organism: Fissipunctia ypsillon; assembly: GCA_947568875.1. Lineage (NCBI taxonomy): Eukaryota > Metazoa > Arthropoda > Insecta > Lepidoptera > Noctuidae > Fissipunctia > Fissipunctia ypsillon. The sequence continues at coordinate 24,819,212 of OX387643.1, read as the reverse complement.
AAACTTGTAATTGGCCATCATCATGTTAAAAACTTAGTAACTATTGTATTTGATTAGCTTTAAGTAGGTAATCCAAAAATAATAAAATAAAATAAAATATTAATTAGTTCACGCCAAAACAAACTATTGTTCCTATCAAAATAAATCCATAATAATTAAGATTTGTTTTGGGTTGAATATTAATTAATTCTAATTAGAAGCACCTGCCTATAACACAAAAAAAAAACAAATTGTAAAGTTTAATTAATTATTCATTGCCATTGCAACACACATTTACAAATATGTGTATCAGTGCTGCTTATGTATATATATATTCTGCCGATAGGCTGATCGATATTGGATACAATCGTAATAAGCATTACTTCTCTTGAAATACCAATCAACACATTTACAACAATGTTAATGTAACTTGTCACGCATAACATGCCGTAGAACCCCGACCGCCATCTTCTACCATTTGAATAAAATCAAACTGACTCGCCTGTATCAACACAATCCTCTAAAGCTCTTCGGCACTCCACAAACATCCCTAACTCGTTCAGGGCACTTGAGAGTTTCAATTTCGCCCACCTTCGCTCGAGCACCAGCTATTTAGGTACAAAGGACTCTATACACATAATAACTGAAACCGCAACCAGTCGCAAAATGAAAGTTGTAAAACTTCTAAGTTGACAAGATAGGACACGATTAAATTTTCTAGTAGCGAGGTTTCGTCTAAAACTAACACGCTACTGACATTAAATGCAGCTTTAATAAAGTCACCGAAAAGTGGGATTGAACGCTACACTAAAATTTCCCAGTTGATATATTCGCGAAATCAGCGGTCGCCGATGCGAAAAATATCGCGAGTGCTGTGAGCCTTAACCATCCCGTCCCAAAGGCATGGAGCAATTTAGTGCGTGACAATAGACTCTTTAATACAAACCGTTGATCACATGTGATACAACGCGAAAGAAATTAAAAGAAGAAGTGAAGACTGAAATGGATATCAGACGCTGGAAACTGATTCAATTTCGAATTTTGTTGGCTGTTTTCAAAGTGAAACATTATTATCAAGATTATGGAAAAAGTCTTTATGGATTAAAACGTTAAAATACTCAGCACGGGGTTCAGTCGACTTCATAAAATGTTTATTTTACAAAAGCGTTATTCACATCGTTCCACTCTAAACGTCTATTTTTTATTTAGCATTAGGATTAATTTCATTGCTTGATAACAAAATTGAAACTCCTTTGAAGATAAGTGGCCATTTAAATCGCTTGCAGGACTGAATACTTGTGTCAATCATATGCGTCAGTGACCTTATTTCCTGAACATGTATTTATTAATATTGCATACTAAACTTGCAGCTGGCCTGGACGAGACAATGTATGTCTCAGGCAGTCACTAATGTAAGAGAAGCCATAATTGTCACGTCAGTGTTACAATCAAACATTAATTAAGTTGTAAAGTGTCACGTGAGTGGCTGCAGCTGATGCACTTCTATTATGTGATAACCTGTCACCTCTATGGGTATACTCAGTGGCAAGGCCGAAGCTGTCCCCACCTGTTCCGCTCATTGACATGCGGAAATTGTGTTCACTACGTGTGAAGGGTTAGTGGTTAGCTTATGTCGCGAGCGTGTTTGGGAAACTTGTCGAATTAATATCTTGTTTATGCTTGTATATGTTGATGGGAGTTATTAAGTTGTTTGAGATAATCATTTGACCGTGTTTTGGGGTCGGCTCTGTAGCTATGAAAACACTAGCGCTTTAATTATACAACACCCTAATAAATTGAGTAACACACTTTCAATCACAATTTGAATGATTTTGAAGGATATTGCTAATCCATTGCTCCATATGTTCGAAAAATTTGTCTGCCCAACAACGTAAATAACGCAATGAATGTTACTGAACTGTCTAAATGAAAGCCATTGCTACTGTAAGTGTGTTACGCAATTACCTCGCTGAAGAGATTATTAATTAAGATAATTTTGTTACTTAATTAAGTCATACTTGATTTTCGGGTTGTTAGCTAAATTAATTAGCCATGGTTCCTTCAGTATTATCTATATTGTCTTTTTTTCTTTCTCCTTAAAGTTGACTTTTATTTAGTTAACGCTAGACATAATAAAATTATGAATGTAGGAAGGCATTTAAAGTTCCTAACCTATTATCATTAGTTCTCGCAAGCTTGACTTCTTCTAGAAAAACCTTCTCAAACTTATGAAGTCTTTTTACTAAACCAGGAACTTGAATTGGTGCAAGAGAAGGAGTGTCGTGGGGGCGAGGGGGTCGCGCTCCTAAGCCGTCTAACAGGAATAAGCTGCCATTCATACTATTAGCAGTGAATGTATTCTTAGTGTGTCCACACTGTATGTGCCTCAGGATAAAAGGCTTTTTAATAAAACCTCAGATTAGCTGAAGCGTTCCTTATAAATTGAACCCTTCACGTCGGTATGGGTCCGTGGCAATGGTACTTTACAGTAAATCGTAACGACAATCATTATGCTTGTCTGTTAAAAAGGAATTTTGTTGTAGACAACTAGACATCTTATGAAGGTGAATGGTGATGTATGTTATTTTTGTTTTTGCAGTTATTTCATATTATTTGTGCTCAGTTCAGTTAAAGGTGGAATAAAATAAGATTTTACTATATTGAACTGCACCGTGATGTCACGTCGCTGTCTCAGCGGAGACGGCATTACGTTTATTGCATTTTCAAAATTTACCGAGTTGACACCTTTATTGAAAATTCTTTCAAGCCACTGATAAACCTGTGGCGGTGCTATAGCGTGTCATGTAGTAGAAATGATCAAAATAAAGACTAGCTTATTTCTCAACATATTTATTTTAATTTTCATAGTAATTTGTCACGCTAAATTATATCCTCACGTTTATGACTAAGGAACTATATATTAACGTGACAAGCATGTTCAACACATTATAAGGCGTTTAAGTTTGTGCCGTATTTTTAGTATCAAACTAGTCTAGCCTTGTCACGCTAGTGTCTAAGCCGTAGCGGGACCGGAGCGAGCATTATCGGGACTCTCCGACCTCACGTCTGCCGTCGAGAGCCATTCAACGCATTAGCTGTTACGTTATGTGCTGCAGGTGTAAATTGCCTGGTTTATGCTAAACTTACATGGTAATAGCATGCTGGCAATAGGAGTTTTTTAAACTTTAAAGCTGTCTTGAATGTTATATTCCGTTTTTATAAAATAGGGTGTTAATATGAGACATCAAGCTTTAGGTAGAGGCTGCCACACAGGCATGACATTGTTTAACGTTTCCACAAGACCAAAGAGATGTAAGATGCCAAAGAGAGGCCATCAGTAAAAAAAACCCGGTCCCATAACTCAGGAAGGTCATTTAGAATCATCATCATCTGCCTAGCCTTTTCCCAACTATATTGGGGTCGGCTTCCAGTCTAACCGGATGCAGCTGAATACCAGTATTTTACATGGAGCGACTGCCTATCTGACCTCCACAACCCAGTTACTGGGTAACACGATACCCCTTGGTAAGACTGGTTGTCAGACTTTCGGGCTTCTGACGACCCGTAACGACTGTCAAAGATCCACGAATGACAGCCGGGACCAACGGCTTAACGCGCTTTCCGAGGCACGGAGGAGTCTCGGTATGTAAAGATGGTCACCCATCCACGGACCAACCCCGGCAAGCGTAGCTTAACCTGATGGATCGACCCATGCGGCTGTTATTACTTAGCCACGAGCTCCTCAGGAAGGAAGGTCATTTAGAATAATATAGCATAATAGCCAAGTTTGACACGATACTATTTTACCGACACCAACCTTTGATTAGGTACCAACCGTTAGATATTTTGACGTATAGCTAACAATATTATTTAATTTATCTAAATACTCAGTAAATGATTAAATATTAACGAAAATAAACCCTAGTTAAGTCCAGTCATTTTATCACTACAAGGTTTGCAATACCATAATGTATAAATTCAGCACATCTTCTTAGAAAATAAATTTATTTTGCACACGTTCTTAGAAAATAAATTTATTTTGCACACACATGACAGGTCGCATACCTGTCATATGGGGCGTAAGACATGAGGCAAAACTAAACTGAGCGTGGTGTGACCTGTAGGTAATACCTAGTAAATTTTGATGTTGTTTGCTTTATCCCGTCTATAAATGTCTTTGCAGAAGACACTGTTTCAAAGATGCAAGTAAACAAGTCGTCAGTTTTAAGAAGAAACACCAACTAGTAAGAAAGCTGTTCAACTTGGCACAAAGTGATTTCGTTGAACATAAAAGGCGGCAAGTCGCGGGGCGCGACGCTCGCGCGAGTGCGTTATCGTAGATTTACGACATCGCGCTTGCACGAGCGGCAGATGTGTTCAACGAGGTCGCGTGTCGGATCGTGTGAACCGGGCTTTATCGGCAAACTTTGTGTTAGGAGTCATAAGTGAATGTAACTAGAGTATTAGAGAGATAAGTGTCGTGAATAGGAGTGCCAGGGCTTCTTATGATTGATAACATGATGTAGATAAGCAGCCGTGATCATAGATATTTTGGGATAATATCACTGCTTTTGTGATCGATTTGCTATTTAGATATTCTGGATGAAACTCATTGCATACTTGAAGTTAAACGCCACCTTTTTTACTTTCTCTTCGTCGTATCGATGACTCCTTTTCCAGTTTTACTCTGAACAGCAAATAGGTAAAGCTTAACAAAAATTAAAAACTGTACTAAGAAGCCCCAATCACCAATCAACAGTTCCTTGACACTCCTCATCACATACCATACACTGACATATAATTCCGAGTATACTTGACTTATCACCCGTATATTTTCGTCCGTATATCCGTATTATTATAATGGAGGAGTCTCCATTTTGCATATTACTCAGCTTCTTAGCAATACCTGCATTTCTCTACTGCGCTAAGAAAGTGCTAAGATAAGTAATAATTATTGTGGCTGCACGCCCCGCCATCGTTCATTAAGTGACAGTCGCCAGTGTGCGCCCGGCGTTATGTCGTAAATAAAGAAAGTATATAAGCTCTTATTGTTATAGCTGTAGGAAAGAGTAACAGGTAGGAGAATATTTAGATAATGTACCGTTGTGTGATAAAGTACCGTACACATTAATGATGATAAAGTGCTACTTAAAATAAAATAATCCGTAAATAGGAAAATGATTATAAAAATTTTTAGAGATTCGTATTCAAATAATAAGTAATAAGGAAGTAAAAAGTATCACAGAAGCCTTTTAAAGAATACCCAAGTTACCGAAAAGAATTATACTGTCTTGTGTCAGCTCTTCAAGACGAGACGGCCATTTATGAAATTCTGGAATGTTTGAGAGAATCGATTTAGGTAAGTATAATACCTGTCATTTATTTTAGCAGATTCTAAAAGACTACTTAGCTTAAAGACAGCTAACTTTTTATCTTTTGTATTCATTAGTTCCTTGCAACCGAGCCCCTCTCAACCCCTGACTACTGATGCACAAGATTATCATTTATCATTTTACGTGATTCGACTCCGAATCATCAGAATAAGACAAAGGTACTTCTTTTTATAGTCAGTAAAACTCGGATGCGCTCGTTTACCTAATTTTATTTCGAGGCTCGCAGTAAAAGTGCTGGGTTGATTGACACGTTACGACCCTGTCCCCTGTACCCTGTCCTCGGTGCCCTGGCAACCCTGTTGCCACCTCCGTATTGGAGGGTTGAGGAAATCATTGCTCTTTTATTATATAACAGAGGTAATGGGTTCTTTATGGTAAGACGGTAGCAGTGAGGAACTGTAGGACAAAATAATTTTTACCCTGCCTAATCTTTTATCCACGGCTAGAGTAGAGCTATTGTATAAATACCCCATGCTCGTTCGTGCTTCATCTATGTGAGTCATTAATTGGGTGTTTCCTTGTTTCGTAGACAGAAACATAGTTTCGCAGCAAATGCTTCATATCTATAATATTTGGTTCTTGTATTTTTATTTCGAATATTATTGTTTCAACGACTATTTACTTAAACGAAACATATTTCACAGAAACACTATTCAATAAATTTTATAGTCACATTTTTTTATTTAACAAACTTATCGACCAGTAGAATTATTTTTTAACGAATATCGTTTGGTCGGTGTATTTTCCATGGTATTATATTTCAACGAAAATGTAAAAATAGACGTTATGCTCCATATTTTTATAAATAAATCGCTACCAGAAAAGTAGGTTAGGTTAGAACTGCGACCCCATCAGAAAACGAATAGCCATCAGAAACGAGCTGCTACCAGAATAGTAGGTTAGGTTAGAACTGCGACCCCATCAGAAAACGAATAGCCATCAGAAACGAGCTGCTACCAGAATAGTAGGCTAGGTTAGAACTGCGACTCCGTCAAAAACGAGCTGCTACCAGAATAGTAGGTTAGGTTAAGTTAGGTTAGATGGGGTTGTACCTGGGATTGGTGCTCGACAGCCGGTGGGACTTCGGACCCCACTTCCGGCGGCTGGTGCCCAAGTTGATGGGCGCGGCTGGGGCGCTGTCAACGCTGCTTCCCAATCTGGGGGGCCCGAGCGCCGCCTGTAGGCGACTCTACGTGGGGATCGTGCGATCGATGGCCCTGTACGGGGCCCCGATCTGGGCGGCTGACCTGACGGCCGGTAGCATTGCTGTTCTGCGGAGGCCGCAGAGAGCGATGGCCGTCAGAGTCATCAGGGGGTATCGCACGATCTCCTACGAGGCGGCTTGTGCACTGGCCGGATCCCCGCCCTGGGACCTGGAGGCGAAATTACTCGCGTCATTGTATCGGTGGCGCGAGGAAATGCAGGCGCGAGGTGAGCGACCGATGCAGCGACTAATGGAGCAGCGTCGGTTGCTGCTTCGCGAGGTCCTGGTGGCGGAATGGCGGGACAGGCTCTCACGCCCTACCGCCGGCCTCGGCACCATCGAGGCGGTCCGGCCGGTGCTCGACCTTTGGCTCGGGAGGAGGCACGGCTCCTTGTCGTTTCGGGTGACGCAGGTGCTCTCGGGGCATGGTTGCTTCGGGAAGTACCTGTGTCGCATAACCAGGGAGCCAGACGCCCGGTGTCACCACTGCGTCGACTGTCGGGAGGACACGGCGCGGCATACGCTGGCAGAGTGTGCCGCTTGGGAGGAGCCGCGCCGTGCCCTCATCTCTAGAGTAGGCAGTGACCTGTCGCTGCCGGCTGTCGTTAATTCGATGGTCGGCAGCGAGGAGTCCTGGGACGCGGTGGTTTCCTTCTGCGAGACAGTCATCTCGCAGAAGGAGGCTGCGGAAAGGGAGAGGGAGATCACATCCTCTCACCCAGCCCGCAGCAGGCGCACTGGGCGTCGGCGGAGGACGGACAACGCCCTCTTCCAGCCCCCCTAAATGGGTCCAGGGGCGATGGACTCGGGGACGTCCGTCGCCCCCCATACATCGGACCCGAGGTGGCGGCGCGTAGTGTTCCACGCGCGCCCCTCTTAGACGTCGCGGGGGGAGTCAAACACCTCACTCCCCCCCTCGACACGAGGAGAGGCCTGCCGTGGCGGGCCGGCACCAGCCGGGGGTTGCGGAAGGATCGTAAGTTCCCGCGACCCTCGGCGTAGGTGTGAGATGGAACACCGGGGTGGTTTTTAGTCAGTAAGAGTCTGACAGACCCCTCCGCCCGCCCCAGGGCGGAGGACATCCATGAGGATTTTCCACCCCGAAACAAAAAAAAAAAAAAAGGTTAGATGGGGTTGCAGCCGTCAGAAAATGAATCAACATCAGAAATGAGCTGCTACCATAATAGTAGGTTAGGTTAGAATTGCGACTCCGTCAGAAACGAGCTGCTAGCAGAGTAGTAGGTTAGGTTAGGTTAGAACTGTGACCCCATAAGAAACGTCTGTCTGTTTATCAAGACCTTTTTTCTCAAGAGCGCGTGGAGGTATAAAGTTGAAATTAATATCAAATACGTAGGTTTACGGTCCCTTGGAGCTCTAAAAAAATCCAGCTTCTAAATAATCGTAATAAAATATATTTTATACGGCCATTTATGCGGAATATTTTGTAATTTGAAAATAATTCAAAACCTACCCTAGCCTAACCTACCTTTAGGATCCGGGTCCCGTTGACCTAGAATCATGAAATTTGGCAAGCAAAAGGTCTCATGGCACAAGTAAAGAAAAAAGTCCGAAAATCTACAAATTAACATTTATAGTTTTATCACATAACACTTTTTTTTTTGCGATTACAAACTTACATTTGCAGTTGTAGAATTAACTGTGGCGTATATCGATAGTTAAATAAAAATAAAAATTCTGTAATATCGCCAGTTAATACATTCGCCTTAACTTAGAGTAATCTAACATATGCATCGTATTTATTATATGTATTGCACAAAACATACTGCTACTGATTCCCAAACTAAGCTTGAGCTTATATTTTGGGAAACAGTGTTAAGCCGCAGGAAGTATCACATAATAAATGAAATACGAATACAAGTTACACAAACAACACACAAGTAGGTACACAAGTCAAGTCAGTTGTCGTTTGAATGTCGCTGCAGTAGACTTACAATATCCTTAGGGTACCTTTCGGTCATTTTTATTCTTATGCTAATTTTTAATTTCAATTTTTAATTTTCGATGTATGGAAGAACATTTTTACTTTTACAATGTTTTTTATTGTCATAAAAATATTCATACCAACTACGGGAGTTTTTGTTTGTTTGTAATGGATAAACTCAAAAAAAACGTAACCGATTTTAAAATTCTTTCACCAATAGAAAACTTTAAAAGAACAACGAGTAAAATGGGCTTTATTGTCAAAAAACATAGAGATCCCCCTACGAAAATTGCAATAATAAAACGCAAAGTATAAAAAATTTGCCTATAAAAATCAATAATTGGCGTGCGCTGCAAAAACTATTTCAGGCACTTTCTGGCCGAGGACACACCTGTTATGAAAGGATCAAAATCATGCTGTTTACAAATGTCATTAAAGTTTCTACTTGCACGCACTATAAATGATTTTTGCCTGTAATTCGTAGAGGTAAATGGAACACGCATTGCATGTTCCATCGCTTCAACCTTCCGGGAACGTTAAATTAAAATTTGGATAGAATATCGGGGTTATTAATAGAATTATTGAAAATTTTAAATAATTAAATACAGACAAAGATTGCTCGCCGATTAATTAGGGGTACATATATGATACAGTTACAGAGGTTGAGATGACCTTCAGAACGGTAGGGCACTTTTTGATGATAACACAAATACTTGATGAACCTTTTCTGGATACTCTCTATACGATAAATATACTTGTGATAACATGGAATCCAGATCTCAGATGCGTATTCCAAGTAGCTTCTAACAAAAGTACAATAAAGAATTTTTAAAGTTTTGGTTTAAGTGAAGCGCTTGGATAGCCGCATTATGAAACCTAGTGCTTTAGATGCTTTAGTGACTATGGCATCGACATGAAATTCGAACGTAAGCTTAGAACTGTAATATACTCCCAGATCTCGGATGCAATTCGTTCTAGGTAGTACTTGATGAAGGTATAATTGAGCGCTTTCGAGAATATGTTATTTAAAGTGTTAAAGTAATTCATGAAAAACGCAAGTTTCCAATATGTGTTAAAATTACGTGATAAATGATACAAGTATTGTTAAATTATACATACATACATACATAAACTCACGCCTTCTTCCCATGGGGGTAGGCAGAAACTACAGAACGCCACCTGCTACGATCCTTACATACTCCTTTTGCCTCGTTTACATTCATACATCTGGACATACACGCACGCCGGTTGCGAGTACTACGCACCTGACCTTTCTGAAGAACATCACCAATGTTTCACCTATAAGTTGGTTTTGTGTAAACTGATAAACAAGAAGTAAAAATTTTTTAATAATACATTAGAATATGTTCCTACCATAATCTTGCTCAAACAAATGATAAAAATACTACCCCAAAGATTAGATTGTTTTACTTATAATAGACTTTTACTTATCAGTTTGCTAAAATTCTAGTCTTTAGGAATATTTTGTGTTAAATGATACAAGTCAAGTTATACCCACCATTAAAATACATATTTACTGTGTAAATATATACAAGTTTTAGAAAAATAATTAACGTTTATTAATCTTCTTCAACCCATTAATTCACTTACAAATAAGGCACAGTTTTATCAAAATTCTTAAGAGAGGTAAATTGAGATTTTTTTAAAGTAGTAGTTAAATACTAAGTAAAATTAAATACTAAGAAATGGCACAGGTCCCATGATATTATATTAAATGTATTAGAATATAATTGCACAGATCAATCTTACGCAGGTATCACAATAAGCAATGTGAACCTACTCAGTACAAAACATAGTATTCACACCATTGTTTGAATCTTAAAAAAATCTAGAAAAATAATATACATACCAAAATTGCTAACACGTTAAATTTTACACCGCGCAGTTAACGGCATAACAGCTGTCAATCCTATATGCAGTAATTCCTCTCTATGAGATGGTGAGTTCGTCGTAAATGGACAGTAATTTAATAATTACTGTCCATTTTTTTTTTATTCTTTTGAACATAAATTGTGTTAAAAAAAACTGAAGTGTTAATCGACTTCTGTTGCTGATCGTACGAGAAATTTATGTTCAATAGATTGTAATTGTGGAGATATTTAGCAAAATTGTTTTAACAATCGAATTCTTGTTTTGACCCGGGCAACTATCAGAGTACGTACATGATCAGCTTCTTGACGTTTGGGTTTAAATGTTTTTGTAAAGTTGATTTAAGATAAAATCGTATAGACAAGTCGAGATGTATTAGTTATCACAAATTAGGCATAAATTTAGATTCGGATTTGTAGGTACATATTGAATTGTACCCTAAAAATATTGAGAAAAATCGATTCAGTCTGATATAACTCTGAATATATCAATATTCACGATAAATATACTGAAAAATAATATGTGAAAATTAATATAATCGCTCTTATACCACAAAGCACGAAAAACAACGTGTGGAGCAATTACTCATAGGGGATACAACTCAACATATATCTATATTCACGATTTTTTTGCCAAAATCCTGGCAGTTATATCACTTTGCACCAAACTATCTCCGAAACTATAGCGGATAGAATAACGTGAGTTAGACCAAAAAAATCGCAATTTTTTTCTGATAATTTCTATGTAAAAATCCCAAAAGGGTACAACTCGACTACTCGACTACTCATCACAGGAGGCACAGAACTGATCTTGTCGTGCTGTAGTGATCCGGTTTCGTGGTCCTCCTGCACGGCGTACGAAGCCGCCAGTCTCCAGGTACTTATCGCTGGTAAATTCTTTGAACGGTAGAACGACTTAAATGAAGTTGTGCTGACTAAGCCCAGACTGAAGAAGTGCCAGCTTGCGCGGCAACTTCAGATGCGGTGTCCATAATTGAACGTCAGAATGTATTAAAGAATAAGGAATAACAGTTTCGATACCTACTATTTTTATGCAAAAAAAAATCAAATAAACAACACAACAAACAAACACAACTGGCGAAACATAACTGGCAAAATGTGGGTGTAATATAAGTACACCTCTGCCTAACCCTTCGGGGAAACAAGGCGTGATGATGTTATGTGTAAAAAACAAATAATAAAAAAAACTTTTGACTTATAGACGCTTTAATCAAAGGTTGTTGCTTCTTTAAGAGCGACCAAACTCCGATTTTCTTCTCTTTTTCCAAATTCGTGAATTACAAATTAGAACAACCGTGACACCGAAATGATGGTCAGTATGTAAGCTTCAAAACCGCATAAAATCTTTTTCTCTTGACTAATCATTAGTTTGATATTTTAGACATACACATAAAAATACACGGTGGTTCAATTTAGGAGTCCGGGAGTGGAGTACGATTTTTATATTTGTAAAAGCCATATTTTTTCATAATAATAATCACATATATTTTGTACTTAATAGCATACACGGAAAACGTGATGAAACACTCATCAAAACCATTTTTACGAGATCAATGAACACTGAACAGCATCCTTCTAACTGCGCAGATTCGCGTCTTTATAATGTCTTGTTGGTGACAAGAGCTGCAGATCAAAAGCGTCGAGGCTCGGCACCCTAACACTCGTTTTGTTGCCCATTACGACGAAACAGATCCGAGCTTATTCCCATCTCGTCCCATTGTCATGTAATGCTCGACAAATATCGAGGCAGCTCCCTTTCCCACTCTTTTGACAAATTCATACACTTTAGTCTGTAACTGAAGCGCCAATTGGAATAAAAACTCTGTTTACGGCAACGGGACATTTATTTTGTCTGAATGAGCGTCCATAATTTAAGTTGACGGCTCAAACAATACTCGTTTTTCACACACGGGCACTGATGCTAACACAATGAACTCACAACTAGCGGAACAAAACAGCCGATTATATAAGTATTAGCCGGTCGCTCTCTCACTAACTGTATTCAACTAACATTATGCAAAATACTATCTGTTCGAGATACTAGACTTCTTTTTGTTAGGAATGTTTGTTGTTTTTGTGTCCGACTGTCCAATATCCGAGCGTGCGGTAGAATGTGAATAAAATATGCCAGCAAGCGAGGTGGTGTGGCCCCGCAGCCGCGCTCGCCGGCCGCCTCCGCACGGCTAGGACACGTGCGCTCGGATTCACTTTGAGGTCTGCTGTTCCACTATTTGCATTCAGTAAAATTACGAGTCGCAAAACTTTGTTTAAAAGAAATGAACGTTGTCGCAGCGAGGATGCTCGATTTACGTTAAAAAAAATACCTTTTTCATACTCGAGTCAAAAGCCACACAATATGTTATTTCATGCTTTACATCTGCGAGTAAATAGCGAATTTGTACAAACGCTGTATGTAAGCAAAGATAAACGATGAGAAGCAAGTCTCCCAACAAATCAATAGGAGGTAAGGAAAGGATTGTTGTCTATGGAACAATGGGCAACTAAAATATTTCTTTGATTTAAAATGCGCAAACAGTCCGAGCGTCGGCGATCAGTCGCCACGATCCGGGGCCCATCGAGTGGAATCTAATAGCTCCTCTAGAACCTTTTGTTGGTATGTCCGAGCTTGCAGGTGAATTTGACGGCTCACTAGAAAATTCTTTCGTCTCATCATAATGGACCTCAGATTTGAATGTCTCTGTGGAGCTAGCGGCGCCAGCTCAGTAGCAAATCATTCATTCTTTGTTCTATGTATGTTGACAAGTTGACAATATTTTTGTTGTACTATTACAATTCTCTTCCATTGGACATTTGACAGACAGGGTCACGTACGTGTGATTTAAAACAAAAACAAAATTTTCGCAGCTGCCATCTTGGATTTACATTTTGACTTCACTATCGGCTTTAGCACCCTTGAAAACCATGAAAACGATATCTATGATGAAAACTGAAAATTTTCGCAGCCGCCATTTTGGATTTTCATTTTGACCAAATTCGATAGAAAAAAGTCGCATGAAGGGGGGGGGGGCATAACGTGCATGAAGTATGAGCGCGCTTTTTCTTTACGTGACGATTTGTACCAGTCAACTCCTACCGCAAACCACGTTAAAGAACTTCGTTCCAATAATAATAATATACCTAATAGCCGCAAATCCCAACGCCGCCGGCGCCGTCCGATTAAGAATAGCAACAATAAATATAGCTTCATTATTACTGACACCATGTTGGAAAACCCGCTAAAGTGATTACTTAGGAAAAGATTTTACCAAAAAATTACCGTCATTTTTTGGCGAGAGGTGTGTCTAGTTCTCCCCAGCTCACTCCCAGCGAATGAGATAATAAAAACGAGCGCACCGATAGTTTGTTTAACTTGTATTAAATGTAACAAACAAAGGAATTCGCTTACTATCTTATTAATAACGTATCGTTACCGACGCTGTACTGTCGTTATTTTGTTTGCATACATTCTCTCTTGAACAGATCTAAGGATTGTTTTGCGACGAACGACATTGAACGTTAAAGTTTAGTGTTTTTATTACATTTTACTCTGATATTTCAATAATGAAAAGTCTGCTGGGAAATGTTATGTGATTTTGCAGTTTGAAATTTTTAAAACATTCAGTTGTGTTTTTAGTACCACCTACCTCTTTTTCTTCGGATGTTATTCTGTTGACTTTCTCGTTGGCCTAGTGGTCGCAAGCGCTACTGCTGAGCATGAGGTCCTAGGTTCGATTCCCAGGTTGGCTTGTTGTTGGGTTTTTCCATAAGGTATTTCTCAGCAATAGCCCGGAGTCTGGATTTACGCCCGGATGATGGCGATATGCTCGAAGCATATCATGGGACTTAAACATAACTGGCGAAATGTGGTTGTGATTATGATATGTTATGTTATTCTGTTAACGGGTTGGTTTCTATTGTCCTCAGAAGGTCAGGCGGATGGCGGCGGCGGGCCCGGCGGCACGGACGATGACGCAGAGGACTCGCCGGGCTGGTGGGGTGACTGCATCAGCACCTGCCCACCGCCCGTGCAGGAGCTCTGCACATCCAACCGATTTGACAACCTACACGTAAGTTATCCAAGTCAGTCACCTAAAGTGCTACAACCTACATGTAAGTCAGTCACCTAAAGTGCTACAACCTACATGTAAGTCAGTCACCTAAAGTACTACAACCTACATGTAAGTCAGTCACCTAAAGTGCTACAACCTACATGTAAGTCAGTCACCTAAAGTGCTACAACCTACATGTAAGTCAGTCACCTAAAGTACTACAACCTACATGTAAGTCAGTCACCTAAAGTACTACAACCTACATGTAAGTCAGTCACCTAAAGTACTACAACCTACATGTAAGTCAGTCACCTAAAGTACTACAACCTACATGTAAGTCAGTCACCTAAAGTACTACAACCTACATGTAAGTCAGTCACCTAAAGTGCTACAACCTACATGTAAGTCAGTCACCTAAAGTACTACAACCTACATGTAAGTCAGTCACCTAAAGTGCTACAACCTACATGTAAGTCAGTCACCTAAAGTACTACAACCTACATGTAAGTCAGTCACCTAAAGTACTACAACCTACATGTAAGTCAGTCACCTAAAGTGCTACAACCTACATGTAAGTCAGTCACCTAAAGTACTACAACCTACATGTAAGTCAGTCACCTAAAGTACTACAACCTACATGTAAGTCAGTCACCTAAAGTACTACAACCTACATGTAAGTCAGTCACCTAAAGTACTACAACCTACATGTAAGTCAGTCACCTAAAGTCCTACAACCTACATGTAAGTCAGTCACCTAAAGTGCTACAACCTACATGTAAGTCAGTCACCTAAAGTACTACAACCTACATGTAAGTCAGTCACCTAAAGTGCTACAACCTACATGTAAGTCAGTCACCTAAAGTACTACAACCTACATGTAAGTCAGTCACCTAAAGTACTACAACCTACATGTAAGTCAGTCACCTAAAGTACTACAACCTACATGTAAGTCAGTCACCTAAAGTACTACAACCTACATGTAAGTCAGTCACCTAAAGTGCTACAACCTACATGTAAGTCAGTCACCTAAAGTACTACAACCTACATGTAAGTCAGTCACCTAAAGTGCTACAACCTACATGTAAGTCAGTCACCTAAAGTGCTACAACCTACATGTAAGTCAGTCACCTAAAGTGCTACAAGGATCTTGTACTTTGTCATGTACCACTTGAAATGTATTCAAAAAACAAGATGGCGGCGTTAGTACCGATTTTGGCCACGCGCCAAAATAACCTTACATAACATAACATCACGCCTTGTTTCTCCGAAGGGTAGGGCAGAGGTGTACCTATAGTACACCCACATTTTGTCAGTTATGTTTAAGTCCCATGTGATAGGGGCGAGACTATTGCCATCAACCGGGCACGAATCCAGACTCCGGGCTGCTACTGAGAAATTTCAGATGAAAAAACCCAATAACACTGCCCGACCTGGGAATCGAACCCTGGACCTCATGCTCAGCAGTAGCGCTTGCGACCACTGGACCAACGAGGCAGTCAAAAAATCCTTGTAGTGATATTTCATATTAAGAGCGATATATTCATATGAGATGCCAAGCTGATCTCTACCTAATCACTGATGACACCAAAATCGCAGATCTACAGGATAGAAATCCGGCAAAGAAACTTCTTTGGATTACAACCTTTGTGCATACCTGGGGCCGTCAATCAATTCCAATTCAAAACGAAAGTCATAGGCTTCTCTATTTTCTGTGAGCTCAATAAAAATCACGAACAAAAGTTACAGTTTTAGTTACATTCCAATGTCAAAGGCGACTAAAATCAATTCCCGTTCATAACGACATAGCTTCAGCCACGTGCCGATCTTCTCACCTAGCGTCACAGCCTAAGGGTTAACAAAGGCTCTATCGACAAAATTAAATTCTAACCTTTGTAAAGCTGCAAGAAGCAACTGACATCGCGTGCGATATGAATTGCCGACATACCGCGCACCGCACACCTGTCCACACTACCCACATCAAATCTTACATCATATGAAGTCATACTGCCTCCTAATAATTATCCGTTCGCCGAATTCTAGCTTGATGAATGCGAAACCGAATGGCCACTCGTGTTTCATCGTTGATATTCTCTCTCAGTCTACCGTTCTAATAGAAACATCGGCTTTCCGAACATGTTGGATCACGTTCATCATTTCAAATTCTCGCACAATTTTTATTAGTAATAATAAAGATGAACTATAAAATGTTTAATATTTTCTGTATGATGAATATGATGATGCTGTTTACGAATTATATTTTCATCAGCGTATTATTTACAATCCATCAACGTATGTCGATGAACACATGAGCTAACGTAAACACATGTAAATCCAGTTTAGCAGCATACACGCCACTCGCTGTATAAACGTACCGGTCTATAACATTAATTAAGTCTTAAGTAGTTAAACACAAGTTCTGAAGTGTGTTAGTACCCAAACCAAATATAACGTCGTCCAGATTTAGCCGGGGACAAGCTCCAATGTTGTGCTGATCAATAAAGCAGTGAGTCCATCATCGTCAGTGCGGTCTTCACTAAGAGCTTATTGCAGACTGTTGGTGAATGTGTGCAACTGTATTTTCAATTCTCTTCACAATTTTGGTAAAATCTTCAGATGAATCAAGGAACTTTCAAGGTGCCATCCAAACTTGGATGTATTTCCTTTACCTCCCTGGACAACTGAATGGCCTGCAGCTGCATCTACGTGTAGTTGTGTCCGTCCGTCCGTTGAAAGCTGTTAAAATACCCAGTAGTGGTTGATATGAGAGCTTCTTCAATAAATTGTTATATGAAGGAGCGGTCCCTAAAAGAATAGTGCGATAGCTCGCTAGTGCCCATCTTCAAGCATAAATTTGAAGTACCTACAGGACTGCAACAACTATCGAGGGATAAAGCTCATGTCATGTATGAAGGTATGGGAGAAATTAATAGAGAAAAGATTGTGAGAGGGGAGTGAGATTACCTCAAACCAGTTTTGGGTTTATGCCAGGTCGAGGACAAGCAACAAACAAACGTTTATGTTGAATTTAAGCTGCTCACAAACCGATTTCTTTCTGCATAATACATCTAATGTGCCCACTTATCATTCTATTATTTGGTTAAAAGTGGTTTAAAAAGAACATATTTGGGAGAGCAGTTCTCTAATCACCCATTATAATGCTCTTAAACAGCCTATTACGACTCTGTTTAGGAACATGAGAATCCATAACAATTTCACAGTTTTTCGAGAAAATGTCATTTAAAATTGTGTCTACCCGCCGCAAAGGCAGGGTTGAACTAAATAAAGTAGGTACCCGATTTATAGGAAAACAAGAGTAACTAAACTTCGCTGGCTCAACAGGAATAGCGAACTACTGGCAAAGGATGAAAATGCCCTACCACAACCAGATTGGATAACTAATACAAATAATATAATGACAATATGGATCGTAATAATAATTGCTAATATTCATTAGAAACGCCTTACAAACCTCTGCGAGTTGGCTTCGGCCCCTCATGCGCCTTTCAAAAGTCCGGGACCCCAGGGTCTCGAGATATGTCAAAAATGCTAATAAAACCTGTGTGGTACCAAACCCATAGTCCAATATCTTTGTTTCCATATCCAGCAATAGTCCTACATCAACTGGGGGTTGTCCTTGGGTGCACTTACATAGTTTGAACAGAGAATAATCGTCGATTAGTGCCTCATTTCATTAAAAAAGTCTAACGGGCCTCTGCGAGTTGGCTTCGGCTCCTCGCACGCCTTCCAAAGGTCCGGGACCCCAGGGTTCCGAGAAATGTCAAAATGCTAATAACAATGATGAACATGAAGAGAAGGAAGACGAATCACTTTGTCAGGCGAATCACTTTGTTCACACAATTTAGGAAATTAAAAATCAGTTTATCTGTCCATACTCAGATTCCTAATTCTATCATTGAAAACATGTTCTTGTGAGTGTTTGTTTGAGGAAGTTCTTGTTCATTTTCGTTGTCTGATTATAACGAAATTTTCATCAAGTGATAAAAAAATAACCGTGATTAATTACGAGTTACTGATTAATCAGAATGAAAACAAAAGTTAAACAAATGGTAGTTACGTCTGTTATTTTGAAATTTAGGATAAGATTTATATTGAGATTTATTGTTATTTTTTAACATTTTTAAGATTAAAAAGAATATTGAATAACTTGGTTATAACTTAAGTGTAATACAGCTTGCAGAGAGCAGAAAATAGTTTATTCAGCATTAAGCAGTACAATGAAAATTGCTACCAAAGTTATACAGATAAGTGCTATCACGTCAACTATAATGCAGCTTTCAGCGGTCTCGGATGCTTTAAACTGTTTAACGTATCTTTAATAGTTCTGTTCATGACTTGAAAATTAGCTTTATAAAAGAAAATCAGTGCCACAAAGAATTTATTAAGCTTAACGAGTAATTATAGCCCAAAAACCATTCAATACAGCATTTGTCTATCCCGTAAGCTTTGATAGCTATGTAATGAAGCTTTGAACTGCTTATTAGTATACTTTTTTATTGGCTTAGGTGTTGCTTGTGGTCGCTACTTTTGCACTCCGCCAATTTTGCGAAAAGTACAGACGTGCACACAAAAACTTACAACAGGTTCATTGATCTAGAGAAAGCGTATGCTGGGGTTCCTCGGGGTGGCTTGTGGTGGGCTTCGAAAGAGAAAGGTTTGCCTGGGAAGTATGTAAAGTTAATTTGTGCTGTGTATATTCCATCTCGGGCCTACGTCTGGTCGGCTGCTGGCAATACCGACGAGTTCACTGTGGCTGTAGGATTGCACGAAGGTCGACTTTAAGTCCTTACCTCTTCCTGTTCATTACGGACGCTCGGACGTCGGACATACAGGAAAAGAGGTACCGTGGTGCATGCTATCTGCCGATGACATCGTTCTTGTCGGGGAAGATGGACCTGAGATCCAGAGCACATTGAAGAAATAGCAACGGAAGCAGAAAAATGTTGCAAAGCGTTGCCAAGTAGATCGGACTGTAAAGCACAGAATTAACACTGGATGGATGAAATAGCGGCAGGTCACGGGAACAATCTGCGACTCCTGCATTCCCCTTATACTTAAAGGGAAGATTTATGAAACAATAGTTAGACCTGCTGCCTTGTATGGATCAGAGTGTTGGGCCACAAAAGGAATGAATAAAAGGCAATTACATGCAGCTGAGATGAGAATGTTAAGAGGAATGTGTGGTGTTACGCGAATAGATAGAATAAGAAATGAGTAAATAAGAGGAAGTCTGAAAGTGCCACCGGTGTCTGAAAAGTTGTGTGGAAATTGGTTGTCATCGTATGGACATGTGATGCGGAGGAATGAGGAAAATGTCGTCAGGAAAGTTTTCAGTATGAATGTGGTTGGCTATACGTGTTGGGGAATACCAAAGAAATGATGGATGGACTGTGTGAAAGATGACATGGCTAGAAACGGAGAGACTACCGAGATGACGACTAATAGAGTAGTATGGAAGAAAAACACATGTTGCGCCGACACCAAATAAATTGGGATAAGGACAGGAGAATGATGAGGGTTGATATGAGAGCTAACTGACCCATCGTTCATGTTTCACTACAACATCCTAATCGACTTTAAATTAGTCCTCAGTGACGATATGGATATCGTCAATGAGGACCAAGAACAACTGCAAGAGTCAAACTACCTCACACACAAAGACTTCGCTTTATAATGTGAATTTACCAAACCGTGTAGGAAGTCACAATAAGTACCGAACACGTCTCTTTTTTAACGTCGACGGATTAACTTTCCATGTCACGTGATTTCGTTATATGTATTCTATTATTAGCACGGCATCAGCCTGTAATATCAGTAACTACATACAAGTACAAATTAATTGTGGCGGTGGGAGCATGTGGTGTGCTATATAATTCCACGATTACCCTCCGCAGAGGGCGAAGGATCCGCGCCCCGCTGTCACAGCTCTGTTATCATACATGTACGTTACTACCTACTTACATACGAGTATTAAAGCTTTTAAATGCAGAAGACGACGACGATTATTTTATAAAATAGAAATGAATTAGAGTCGAGAGGTACATTTTCTAAGCATTCTTTGTAGAGAAAAATATAATAAAAGAATACTATTTAAATAAACATTTTTATCATTTCATTTGAAAGCACAGAACCCTAGAAATTAAATAATAATTAGTCTATTTAAAAGTAATAAAGCTAAGGCAATTAAGGTAATAAAATCCACATTATAAATTACTTAAAAGCGATATTTAAGTTATTTACAATGTGGAGTTGGCTCTGAAATTATGGAATAGTTTCTAGCCCGGTATACCTGAGATAGTTAAGTTGACATCTCGAGTTGTTTCAATATTTCGACTACAAACATAGCATATCTACAAAAAGACGGTATTCCCATCGCGATTCTGTTTACAATTGAACAAGAAACAACACGCGCCTACTCCCTGAAAAAAGAATTCAGCAGGCAATAACTTCAGTTCTAGTAATTTTACTACTATAACAACTCCACCTGGCGTGGTTTGTAAAGATGTGTGCAGACGGCGCGGCTCGGTCGCGCGTCTCTACCGTGCCGCGCCGCGCTGCGTCGCGACCCTATCCCCGCTGATAGTTCGCCGACAATATGATCGCGGCGCTTAATTTGTTTGCAGTAACAAATTCAGTATTTGAGGGCTTACTTACCTACTACTAGTTAAACTGTTGACTTCTGTTTTCGTTTTGCTATAATTTGAATATGCGGTCGAGAATTGCGTGTTCTAGGAGTTGTAAACTCCTTTAATAGAAGCTTTCTCTTTAGGAAATTGAATAATACTTAAGCCCCCATATTTAGTATCGTAACATCAAAAAGCTGCTAGTAGAGTCAATCTGCCAATATTTATAAACTATCCGGTAGTGATGGACATCGTTTGTTGAACTGTCAGACGATTGACGAGTGACTGAAGTGTGAATTAGTTGAAAACATTTTGAAGCTTGAATAGTTTCACTGTTTAGTGTCAGGGGCGCGCGGGCGGTGTGTCATGCACTGAAAGTGTGCACGGTGAAATGCACGATAAATAGGCGCGCACAGAACCGCTCGACGCGTCTGTCTTCGTAGTTGTGCAGTCACGTGCGAGCACTACACTCAAACTATCAAGAAGCAATCCCAATTTAACACTAGAACAACAACGTTAATGTCTGCGAGAGTTTCGCGGACGATAAATTTCTTTTGGGGCCTCCGCGGATGACTGGCCGCGTAAATATTTATTTTAAATTAAATAAAGAGCACTTGTTCCCGCGGCTCCTGCTGAGCCCTGTTCACAAGCGGTGCAGCGGATGCTCTGCCATGAGTCAGATCGCAAGCTTGTAGAAACTGTCCAGGTGAGGAAAACCGTCGTGTTTTAAAAAGTAGGAAGAATGTGTAATTATTAATAACGTTGTCGGTGAGATGTATTGCACAGATATTCGCGCGACTGATGGTGTTTTCTAAAAATATTCGCGCAATTTGAGTAATACTCGTATATCAAAACGTAACAGAAAATGTGTAAATATTACATTCTTATCTTGTTTAACGTGGTTTTTTTGAGTATGAGATTGCGAAATAATATAATATTATACCTACTATGGTGTTAGTGTCAATAATGACCAAGCAGTTTAGTGACGTCAATATATTATCACAAATCTCGTAGGCATGTTGTTGGTTTCAATGAGTTTTACTCAGCCTAGTTCTCTTAATTATTCATTGGTCCTTAAAATCTGTCTCTATGAAACTAATTTTACAAAGTCCGTATCACAGTGTTTCCTGTTCCCGCTGATATAGTAACTAAAGCAATCCTTTACCAGACACACAGACAAACGAACAAATCCCGTTCGTCTCTAGGCTATAAAACACGTAATAATGGCACTAGGCGCGGCATCGAACGTAGTTTTTTACGGCGCCTCTAAATCACGCTCAGGTGGCGGGTACAGAAACAGACGCCACGCCGCCGTCACGCGCGGTGACGTGACGCTGATGTGACGATGATGTGGCGTCACGCGCCCTGACTGCTGACAGCTGACGTCAAGCTGTTGAGGCAGTATATGAATGAATAGTGAACTGTTTCTTGTATTGTACGTAGAATGGAAGGGTTCAGTGGCGATTCACATTGAAAATTCAACGAAATGTTATAAAATGGAAAACTCCCATTGTTCCATTATAGTACTGCGATGGAAATATGAGTACAATAAAAATAGGTTTTAAAAGTGTCACATTTTTGTGCGAGTAGTTTGAGACTGGATTTATACGAAAAAGTGTCGCGTGTCACCCGGATAATGAAACACACGAGACTTCATTTGTTACTGCAAATAAATCTTCTCGCAGACCCCGCGACAATTGTCACACTAGCGGCTGTAGGGACTATCATCGGCTGCAGGGGTTTTTAAAGCCAGTTGGTAGCCATTAGTGTTTAGTTACCTGTTAGTTTTCCTGAGCTAATATTACTATATGATAAATGATTTTATTTCTGTAAGTAGGTTTATACAAACACTTTTACATGTCAAACATTTTTTTTTGTAAACTAGATGAGGCCGGCGTTTCCTATCTGACTACTCTGAGAAGAAAGGCCGAAACAAACTCAGAGGTCACAGTCTCTTTTAAAGTCCAGACATAATCTTGGTCAGATCATGTGAAGACCATGTAGGTTGGTGTCTGAAATGGTCTTTTGAGGAAAGAACCACACAGATTGCTTGGTAATGACTACAGTTTTCTGTGTTCCCTGTGGCTATACAGTCTCCCATGAAGTTATAGTAAACCTATATTTCTCTAGGTGGGATGGAAAAGACAAAAACATGTTCAGCTGAAATAAAATTCAAACATATACAACTCAAAAGAAATAGCAGAAAAAACTTCTAAGCTTACTCTGACTCAATACAAAAGCTTGCTACAAGCCTATACGTGTATGCATACACGTGTAGGCTTGTAACAAGCTTTCGCCTGCGAGTTGATTGTTTACTTCAAGAGAGCTAAAAATATTTACAGCAGAAATATAATAATATATTTCATCCAAAAATCTGATATGCTTAAAGTGAAATATGTCAACCGACTGCTCAGGCCATAAGCTTTTAATGAAAAATGTTTTCTTGACAGTTATTTGAGACAAATATGCCGAGTACAGCTCGCTGTGGCTCCAGTACAACCCGCTGTGGCTCTAGTACAAGCCGCTGTGGCTCGATTACAAGCCTCAGTGGCTCAATTACGGGCTTCGGCTCGAAACCGTGACGTGTTTGTACTTTGTACGTCCGAGCGTTAAACGGAAATATGAAGGACTGACAATGTCAATCACGCTGTCCTAGCCATTGGTCTTAGAAACATTTGGTACATGACTAAGAGCGGTATCGCCTTTGATACTCGACTTAGTATTGCTTTTGTAACTAATTGACATCCGGACGGCTGAAACAACAAAGGGTTTAACCTGCGGATATACAATGATACGGAAATTACCACAAAAACGCCCGAACAAACTTTGAACCCTGCTGTGGTAGATTTACTTGGAGCTTAATAAAGGAAATGTTCGGTTACGGAATGTACAAGTAATACTAAAAGAAATGAGCGTATGGCTCGCCTTAAAATATGAACCATTCAACATCCAAATGTCCTCAAAGGAAGAATCCTTCTCCCGTACAATGTCTATAGCGAGCTACATCGGTGTAGGTCGGGACGTCGGCGTCGTAAGCACCCGCACCGAAATTGTCCGTTAAACATCACTTATCTTGAATCCCGATCGTGAACTTATTGTCACTCAATAGGAGTTCCGTTTCCGCGCATAAAATTAGCCTCCCCCTCCCCCACCCCTCTGAACCCGAACGACCCACTCCCTCGTTTCTTTGTCGACTTGTAATCTATTTGTTTATATCTAAGAGGTGACAAGTTTTGGGACGCTCACAAAGTTATCTAGGATTTTCACCGAAACAAACAAATAGGTTACATTATGAATGATTTCTTAAGGAGCCAGAGAGAAAGCAAAATAAAGGAATCAGTTTGTGAGAACTGTAGAAGCAATGGGATTGCATCATTATGTCAGAAAGCGTCGGACTTACAATACCAGCCATGCCCAACACGAGGTCGAATCTTTACAAAACACAAACAATGACGTTTTCAGCACAATGTAGCGAAGCGTTTGTAAATAAGCGATGGACAATTTATTTGGGATATTGGAAACTGGGCAAAGAAGAAATATATTTCCGAGCAGCTTAGGATTTTGCCATTTTGTTTTGAGCTAAAACGATTGAATATTTTTATTCACTAACATGATGGATCATTTTTGTTCACTAAAAAGAATGAACAATTTTGTGAACTAAAACGATTGAACATTTTTGTTCACTAAAATCCTCACATAACCCAATTTCGCATCTCGAACACCTCACATCGTAATAAATAAGAGTGCATGCACACCGGCTGTACGGCTGCAGCCGGCGAGCTTCCTCATAAGCCACGTGCGCCGCCGACGGTAAGGTGAGCCGCGGGAGGCTTACGGGAAGCCGCATGACGAAACGAAGGGAGTATGTTCGGCAAGCCCGCTTTGTGTGTTTGGTCTAGTAAACCGCGCTGCAGCTGCCGGCGATTTGGACACGGACTATTAAATATTGTCACATTTGTTGCAAGGTTGCTTACAGCTTTGGATATCCAAAGCTAACGTGTCACATATATATGTGACAATAAAAACGATGAATCAGTAACAACAAAGTTTGTGTACGTTGAAGGAGTTAATTTTTCATGTTTACCTGTTTCCTAATTCGGCGCCCACACTATGAACGAGTATATGAGATTATGTCTGACACTATGTCTGACAGGATCCTATGTGACCTCAAACCAATTTCTTGATTTATATGTATTACACACTAAACTGTAGCTACATCAATATTGATGTGGAAACTAAACCACATGTCACGCAGTTATAGATTTAATCAGAATCCTCCGGACTCCTTCTATTAGATATGCAGTAATTAAATCATCACTGTATATCAAATGGGTTTGACGACGATTAGTGCTCCATTGAAAATTAGTTCAACTATGCTATTTGAGGAGTGTACCCGGTCATCAAATTGAAACGGGTATTTAATCTTATGCAAAAACATTGTTCTCGGACCTTATTCGTTGTATATAAACCAGTTCAGCAAAAGGTAATTGTAACACCAGATCAGAGCAAAGAAAACATTGTGAAGAAAGAATTAATTAATCAGGTCCATTATCGGGAGTCCGTCGGATCCCGGCGGACTCCCGGCGACTGGCCAGTGAGTGCGGTCCACTGTGGCAATACTTGCACTTAACTGGGAAATGATGCGTCACGCGTCCCGGGAAAGAAAACTTATGAGTTGAAGAAAAATCGATTTGTTTGTAAAAGTCCTGAAATTGTATTCTATAAATTGGAATTTCTAATAGCATTAGGCAACCCGTTAGCACACGCACCCGTTAGCGTTATATAGCTTGGGTGGGCCGCATTTAGCAAATTGGATGACATACTGAAATCAGCCAAAATTCCACAATGTGTGAAGTCCCGTCCCGCCTCTATAACCAGTGTGTTCTGCCCACCATGATGTACGGTGCTGAGACGTGGACGCTCACGCGAGAGGCTGTGTATAGGATGAGAGTTGCACAGAGCGCTATGAAGAGTTCCATGCTCGGCATAAGACTTATAGACCGAGTTCCAAACGTCGAGATTCGAAGACGTACGAAAGCTTTCGATATCGTTAAATGAGTTATGGAACTCAAATGGAGTTGGACAGGGCATCCGGCAAGGCACAGGACGGCGAAGCGTCAATCGTCCGGCGACGAGATGGGTAGCCGACATTGTTATCATCGCGGGTAGAACCTGGATGAGGTTGGCAGGAGCGTGGGGATTGACACAAGAAAAGAGAGGCCTATGCTCAGCAGTGGGTGAAAACGGGCTGTGGATGATGATGATGAACCCGTTAGCAGTGTAATAACTAAAGAAATACTTGTTATTAGCAAGCTGATTGTGAAGGTTGATGTTAGACGGGATCTTCTAACTAAACAAGAAAGTTAGATGATAATAGCGATTGCAAAGTAAACGAATTAGAAATGAAAGTATTACGACCGGAATAAAATTGGAATCACATAGACTTATTAACCTACATACATTATATATGCTAAGGGCTGATTTTTCAATCGTCAGATAACTTTTATCTGGGGAATATGTTTGACATTTTGACGGTTCTTTACAGAAAATGTGTCAAACCGCCATATTTATTCCTCAGGTAAAAGTTATCTGACGATTAAAAAATCAGCCCTTACTAAATTAAGGGCTGATTTTTCCATCGTCAGATAACTTTTATCGGGGGAATATGTTTGACGTTTTGACAGCTTTTTGTATAGAAAATGTGTCAAACCGCCATATTTATTCCTCAGGTAAAAGTTATCTAACGACTGAAAAATCAGCCCTAAAACGAAATAATATGTAGAATTTAATAACGAAAATTAATTGTAGTGCAGAAAGCTAGTGACGTACAAATGCATATCACTTGCAGCCATTATTACTAGATATATGAAGGTTGAAATACTGAAATTCTCACCTGAACTCACGTCCAAACCGCACCATCTCACCAAAATGTAACACAGCATATCTCGCAGTCAGCTTCAGATCTGTGACACAGATGCTCACAGGAGCAAAACAACTGGCGATCTGTCTCAGATTTAGCAAGCGTTTCCACTCTGTCAGTAATTCAATTGTTCACTGATGATGCCTTTTAAATACTTATTGATCTTAAATAGTTTTTCTATGAATGACTAATGACTATTTAGCATGTTCCGTACATAGAGGTTCAATGTAAACTAGAGCAGACACCGCGAACAAAAATTTTGCGCTACACGTTATTTCAAAACAGTCTACTCCAAACGTTCATGGTGGCAGGACATGACAAATAATTATAAAATACATATATACATACATAAACTCACGCCTTTTTCCCATGGGGGTAGGCAGAAACTATAGAACGCCACCTGCTACGATCCTTACATACTCCTTTTGCCTCGTTTACGTTCATACATCTGGTCATACACGCACGCCGGTTGCGAGTACTACGCACCTGACCTTTCTGAAGAACATCATCAATAAGATCACTATATGTATTCCTAGAGCGTTTATAAAATAACGTTTAAAAATGCCTTCTTGTGTGATGAAAAATTGTTTCCATTACTCGAGAAAGTCAAATAAAGCTCAAGCTGTGACATTTCATCGGTAAAGTCACAAAATCACTCGTTTTAAACTCAGAAAATCAGATATTATGAAAAATAAACGAACAGACACGACATATTATCTTAAATTTTCCATGACTTTTGCACAGAGATGTGGCTGTATCTCACCGATGACGCGTTGGATTTCCGATTTGAGCTCAGGAATTGTTTCGAGTTTATTCGCATATGCGCGAGATTTCACAAAACCCCAAAGAAAAAAATCGCACGGCGTTAAATCGCACGATCTTGGTGGCCAGTTGACATCAGAATTTCGTGAGATAATGTGTTCTGGAAATCGTTGCTGCAATAAGTCGATTGTTTCATGCGCGGTGTGGCAGGTTGCGCCGTCGTGCTGAAACCACATGTTGTCCAGATTCATGCCGTCCAGTTGAGGCCACAAGAAGTCCGTTATCATATTCCTGTAACGAATGCCGTTCACCGTTGTAATGAGTTTTCACAATTATAACGCGTTGTTCTTTCGAAAAGCGCTCCATTTTTAATAATCGGAATAAACAGAGGTGACAGCTGTCAAATTTCAGAGTTGCCACTTGCATGAAAAAAAAATCCAATTTTAAAAAGTGCACTCTTACTGAGACATCCTTTACTAATAAGAAAGTTTATACGGCACTTATAACAAAAGAGATTTTTTTTTATTTTTGTCTGTCTGTCTGTTTGTTCCGGCTAATCTCCAAAACGGCTAGACCGATTTTAACGAGACTTTTCACTGGCATATAGCTGATGTTAAAGGGAGTAACTTAGGCTACTTTTATGTTAGAACATTATTTAGGGATCCGCGCAAAAAAAAGCCATGCATAAATAATAACTCTGGGAACTACCAGTCGGATTTGAATAATTCTTTTTGATTTTGGTAGCCCAATTCTTGAGGATGTTTATAGTCTATTTAACATCACGCTACGACCCTTAGGAGCCGAGCAAAAAGACAAAAAAACAGAATGAACGCTAAGCGAAAACGAAGTATAAGCGCGGGCGGGCGATGGAACGTGGCGGGTTGGGGGACGAGAGAGTTTTATTAAAATGACCACATTAAAAAACATGTTATTTTAGTATATTGTGGATCTGACGTCTTCCACGCAACCGAAGTCGCGGGGCACAGCTAGTTATATATAAAACTAGATCACACAAATCTTACTTCTATTTAATAAAATGCTATCAAACGCAAAAATTTGATAAAAATCTCATGTTATTTAATTCCAGGACGCCTTTACCGTTAGTCGATTTGCAATTTCATATCCGACAGCGTTAATCTCAGATCCAGCCGCTGATCTATTTAAAGTTTAACATTTTAATATTCGTCTAACTTATAGATTACCTGTCTACGCGACCACCCCGTGTGTTCAAGATCAGCAATATAATTTGATGAGTGTTTTCCGTGGCGATGCAGGCGGTGTGGTCAAACGCAAGTTTAGAGCGAAAATAATAAGAACATACCTTACTTTACATAGCAAATCAGATGTCTCTAATTGGATGACGTAGGTACCAATACCTGTTACGACTGACATAGATTATTTAATATCTGAACTGCATTCGCCTAACATTGTTAATAATCTAATGGACAGTCAAACAGACAAATAATTAATGTGTAACATGCAATACCATAGTCATGGACAAAGTCCCTGTAGTCGTGTGTTTTAGACTTGGACAGACAGATAGTTAGAATTTCAGTCCTGTTTCTAATATTAAACAAGTTAAAGGCTTTGTGAACAAGATTCAATTAGACTTGGACGCTTGTATGTTAGATGCAGTTGCCATGGATAACTACAATTTTATTAACTAGTCGCTGGCCCTGGCTCTCCCTGTATTTTATTATGTAAAGTATCAAATATCGATACCAAAAACAACTTAACGTCATTTTCTAGTATTTTACAAAAGACCGGGGTATTTCGACGGTTGATTGGTTTTTCGAAACTTTTCCTGGGACCAGTGCCAAGCAGCTTTCTGCTAAATTCTAGAACGATTCAGTGAAAACTTTTCATGCAGACTGAATAAGTCATTATGGATTGTTTTAATTATTGTGGATAAATGTATGCCACCATTGTATTGTAACCCAGATGGCAAACAATTAGAAGTTAATCTGTTGCGTAAATATTCAGCATGTTCCGAGTTCCGCGACAGTGAGACCGCAGCCAGCGAGCGGCGGCGGCTGGCTGGACTCAATTATAGTTGCTCACTTACATGCCACTTGCAAGTGTAACAGACTATCCTGGGCAGCTAAATGCTTATGTCATTTATACTCAGTTACAAATTAGTTGTAAGTCACAAAGTTCCCTTTTTTACAGTGAACTGGATAAACCACATAGGTAATAGTCCTTTTAGTAGGTAGCAGATGTTTATGGGCTGATCTAAATGGCATCGCATGACGTACAGATATCTTACTCGTACCAACTCCGACCTCCTACTTCTCAATACTTAACTCGTAAAGACACCAAACACTCGTAAAACTGAATTTTAATCGCAACCGGATTACACGACAAAGTTCCGCTCAGCTGTTCTCAAACAAACTAGCTCCCGTTCAATCATATCACGACTTACAATCTTCGACAAGGTTTTAACGCCAAACACATTTTACAAGTTTACAACCTTGTCGAAGTGCGGGAGGTAAGGCGGACGGATTCGGTAAGAGCACGCATGGCGCACTGATAGCCTGATCCTGGGCGTCGATGAAGGTTTTTTTCATATTGTTGGGAAAAGCTGCGGATTTGGAGTAATGTACGAACGAAATAGGATCACTGTCTACTCGGTGCTGAACATAACTCTTGAATAGATAATGTATTGTAGGTATATCCAAATTCGTGTATCTTGTTAGCATTTTATATTTTAAGACTATAGTTTATGCATAGGTTTTCATATGATATTGTTAAATAAGCGTTTCTTTCTTTTTTAGCCCATTATCTGTCAAACATGAAGTAAATGTGTTTTTTTTACGAAATGCTTAGTTTTCTATCATAAATTAACCAAATAAATTTTAAAGTAAGAAAAAAAGAGGGAAAATAAATCTGCTTCCATATACTCGTTGAGTGGTGTACTCTTTTGAGTATAACGGCCGATTACAGTAGCAATATTTTGATGGTTCGACACATCATGTTTTTGACAATTTTGCGACATGAAATGCATGCAACTGTTTCTTTAGCTTTTGAGGATTATATTCTACACGTCTTGAGGCAAGCCTTGTATCAGCGAAGACGATGGTCACGCCTAATTTTTTGTGTTTTATCGTATTTATTACCACGCAATGCTACGTCAGAGCCGTATCCATCTTGGAGATAAAACCTACTTGATTCCGTCTGCACTATACTGTCGACGAATTCACTTTGCAGCCAATCGCTCATCATCATCACAGCTATCGGTGTTCTAAGTTTATAGGTATGTGTTCTCGTTGCTCCTGAATTATCTCTGTATTATCAGGTTGATCCTGCCGTGAAGAAGCAATAGCCATGCGTGTCCTTTTCGGCACCTTATTCATCTGTCTCGCCACTGGGTTCTGGTGGTATCATAGCAACTCACAATCAGCGTCACTGTCGATACCTTCTAAGTTGAGAAACAGCTTCTGTAAGGCCTTTGTGTGAGAAACGTTCCAATGTTTCAAACTATTTTAAAATTCGTAAGAATACAATGGGTATTTACTACATGAATTCGGCCATTGAACTCAATAAGTACTATTATTTAGTATTTCAGTGTGAATTATTATTTAGGTATTGATTATGTAACAAGCGAGTACCATTTTAATTCTACGTAAAAATATATCCTACAACAATACTCATGAAAAATATATTTTGGAACATAATTTATGATAAAAAAAATGAAATAGTGTGCTACCAGTATAAACTTTGTTACAGCTAAGTTAGTATGTTCTTATTGCCATCAATTATGAATGTAGTCAATTTTATTGTTCTTGTTTTGATAACGTACATCCTCCTGTTAATATAAACGAAAAATAATAAATTTAAGTTTCAAAATTTAGTGAACTTGATTGTATTGCCGTACTCATTTGAGTACGGTGGCGCTATATGGACTAAACTCAGTGCACCATCTTACAATCTCTCAACTCAATATCAGCATCAACTCAACATCTTCAAAACCTTGACATTACCAAAACTCAGATCTGACAGACCGTTTCAAAGTTTATTAATTAAGTCGAGGAAAAACAACAGCTTCCCAGCAGTTTATGATGTCCATTTAATACTGCTCAAGTAAATAAGCGAACAAATTGTGTACGTAAGCTGGCGCCGCGGATTACGAGATGTTGTAAATTTTTTATGTAGGTAGGCGCACGATTTTATACAATTTTGGGGAGGTTTGAGGAAAAGGACTATTTTTGGAAAACTTGACACTTATTGAATATCACTCAAATGTATGTTTGGCCTCAGTTTTCAATAGTTAGGTATTTATATAGTTTGAACAAAACATTAGACAATGTTTAAAAAATAAAGGAGCCGTAGCATTATTTTGAAAGAAACTTGCATCTACAACGCAATATTGAGAAAGTGTCATAATCACGGGGTTATTATATTTTTTGAAGCGTCTTTGCGGGGATAGCCACTCGGGTAGCCTCTGCGGCTCAGCCGGCTGCGGCCATTGTGTTTTATGAACGTGAAACATAACGTGTAAAGGGGCTTATCCTACGACACCTACATTGCACAGTTGTATGTATAAAACATAACATAACATTACGCCTGTGTTCCCCGAAGGGTTAGGCAGAAGTGTACTGCTAGTACATCCACATTTCTCCAGTTATGTTTAAGTCCCATGGGGGCGAGCATATTGCCAAGCGGACCCAAATCCAGACGTATCATCTCCAATCCCTCTACCAAGCTTGGTAGAGGGATTGGATGATTTATTATAGTTTTTGACATTATTACATAAAATACTTGATATTTGCGTCTGCTCTGTCATTCACAACGTTAACCTTCAATAAAAATGTAATATACATATCTACTACAATAACAACAGCTCATTTGTTTAGCTCAACCAAAAGGCAAACACATTATAATTCGTATTTTGTCGAGGGAATCCTTATAAAAGCTGAAAGCAAAATTAAATACACATATGAGATGATTTTTTTACGCTAGCGTCGATTTTTACGGAAAAATAAACAAGAATTCCCCTTTTTACCTTGTAACGTGTTTCGGGCTTGCCGTGACGGTGTCGTGTTGGTACCGTGTCGTACTCGTACGATATTCGTATCTACGCTATAACGTTATACACTCGTTATGTGGGTGTAAACATTACATGTAATGGCTGTAGGCACCAAGATAATGACTAGTTTTACTGAGTTGGCCAAATTATGTCGTAATTAAAGATAGATTATTATTATCTCAACTGGATGTATGTTTTATGGGAATTATGTGTAGATTTCAGCATAATCGTATATTTGGTTTATGAAAAATATTTCGTATGAGCATTCCTAGTTCAGAAGATAAACTAGTTCATAGGTTTAGCTGGTGTTTAGCGGCTGACACACTACCTCTTTTCAGTAACAGGCAGATCGCTATCGATGGTAGACAGAATATTTCTTTCTGTTCTTATGTTAGGCCGGTAAGATTCCATAATCTCTTATAGATTATTGGGACGTTAAGACCATAGATAGATAGGTTTTTCAATCTCCAGTATGCCAAAACTGGTGATAGATAGGTTATTGAGTTCGGCCGTTAGACGGGTAGCTACCGGCGCAGAACGGCACAGATCATTTCCCAGTTTGTAAAACACAAAGCAGAGAGAGCAGTGGTGGCCCAGTGGTAACGGCCCCGACTTACGAGTTGTCGAGTTGTAGGTCGTAGGTTCGAACCCAGGCAGGAGCTTAACTTTGTGTAATTTTTTCATCACCACTGCTCTCAAAACGATGAAGGAAAATATCGTGAGCAAATCGGAATATTTTACAACCAAAAATTCGAAGACATGTGACATCTACCAACCCGCACGGGGCTCGCGTGGTAAATTACGGCCCACTCCCTCTCGAAGAGTGGAGGCCTGTGTCCCAGCAGTAGGGACAAGCATAGGCTGATTATTTACGCAAAACACAAATCAACAGTTAAACTGGATAAACTGATCACCAGTAACTTTTCAAAATATAGTACAGTCAATTGCGAAGCAGTAATACTATCTATAATTAAGCGCAGGCCACGCTGAGAACGAAGCCAAACGAAGCTAAGTTCGTTTAAGTTCGCTCATGTAGCTACCGCGTCTTTTCCTACTTCGGTTCATAGTTCGCAGTGTGAACCGAAGTATGAGCGAACTTAACTTCGTTTCGCGCTTTAAAACTTGGGAGAAAACTCACTTAGATCAGCTGCTCAGTATGTTATGTAGGATATAAAATGCAATTTGAAAAAGAATTTATCTGAGAAGTAAATTTATAATTTGGAGAGTGGTACCATCTTTCAGCAACTTTTAACTATTTAGGTAGGTATGTCAAAGATGTGATAAGTACCAATTTCCACTTAATAATTATATACCTATATGAGATGGAGTGTGTAACATTGTCGTAGGTAAGGTGTAAGCCGTGTCCAGTCAAGGGCGAAACGATTTCCACGTGAGCTCGGGGCTTGGGGCTCAGGGCTCGGGAGCGGGGGGGCTCGGATCACAACAGCCACGCAGACGTATCCGTCACATGTGGACGTCACGCCTGACAGACTCCGTAACGTTTCATCAACCAGTGAACTCTGCTTATCCTGCGGTCGTTTACGTTCACTGTCGTATGTTAGAAGCTCACGTACTTTTCTAACCTTTACTTTGTTTTCTCATTGTTTTGCTTTTACTTTACGACAAAACAATAAGCTTTTAGCAAACACTGTCCATAAAATCTGGTCTTACTTTATTAGTAGCTTTCTAATCATAATGTTATCCAATCACAGTGAGCCGCAGACCGCAGAAAGCTAAACGCTGTGAAGTAAAATATCTTGACGAATAATTAATGGCTCTATTTTGTGGGTTAAACGGACAAATGAAGCACGAACATTAACAATCTTGACGTATTACCGTCACCCGTCAGAGCCCGACCGTATGACCGTACCCGACCGTACGGAGCTTACTGTGCGAGTCCTGACGCCGCACTGTGGATCGACTCCGTACAAACTGGCGGACATAAAAATGTAATTTCAAGATGTTTGAAAAACATATGATGCCAATGTGCTCTCATCAATAATCTAAATTGAAAGTACTCTTATAGTTTTTTCGATTAAACCCTAATTTTAGGAGTAATGTGAGTAAAACTGATTGCAATGTACTGAAAATTATAGTAAAAAAATGTTTTCCTTTGATTCCTGCACATTTTCCGGTTTTGACGCTTATAATATATTTTGGCATAATATTTAGATTTTGTCCGAACATACTTATGTCCCTTAATGTCGCTCCTCGGAGATGTACGAAAATATATGATTTTAGAAAAAAATATTTCCTGTGTATCAGATCCAAAGGGGGACCCCTTCGGGGAGATACACAGGAATTTTTTTTATATAATAATAATATTAATGTGAAATTTAATGGAGGAATTTAAATGAAAGAAAAGGACACGTTATAATTATGTTTTTTACGATACAAAAATAACATAAATGTAAATTAAAGTGTAATAAATAACCAAAAAACTTATAAAAGATACTAATTAATGAGTTCTAATGATCAAATTAATAATACACTAAAATCTTAATATGCATACAAAATAAAACTTAAGAATTACTGTTTATACATGTGCGTTAAACTTCTGCATCCAAGTCATTATCCGAACTTTCTGAATCATCATTATCACTGTCAACTATGTATTTCATCCACATCTACAAATTCAAGTTGACTTGAGTCTTCTTGAATGAGTAAATCTAGCGCTTCTTTCAGAATTGTCCGTTTTTTCTTAGGACTCATTCGTGGCCGTATCTATACCAGATATGGATCGGAAGAAATCAGTAGACAATGAAGAACATCTTCATTACATGCGACACTATTTATTTTTCTGGAATGATGTTCTCTATATCTACGGAAATCTTTATTTCTTGACTCTGATACTTCCTCAGAAAGAGATCCTATGGGAACTATAGAGATTTTCAATAATTTCTGGTCCGTGTATAAGTAGTTTATGTACACTGGGAGGCATATTATGCCATGGATACAGGTATATATACAGTATGATATTTCTAAGCAATAACATTTGAACTCTGAGATTTTGATTTTTTCGCTCGATGATACACACCATAGTGTCACTCTTAATCTTCTCACTAAATTCACATCCAATCCAGTTATTTCAGAAGATTTCTCTGGGTCTCCGAAAAATCGACGTGCACTGTTGCCATCGTTGGTAGTTCCACTGCCAGGTTTGACTACATCAAGCAGCAAGCCAGTTTTCTTTCTAAAGTCTTCTTGAATTTTTCGTTTTCTCTCTGCCATTTTGTTTTTATTTTCTTCACCTTTTGCTTGCCAGATCTTGAATTCTTATCTGTAAGCGATATGAAGAAGACATTCCATACACCGAATCTAAGCATGGAGTGAGCTGAGTCCGTATTTGTATGAGTCTTCACATGCCAGTTTTTTCATTACGGATGTCAATTAGTTCATTTAGGCCTAAGGGCCGAGCTTCACAAATGGTACAGGAGGATGTCGGAATTCCCGTAATAAATGAAGCAATTGTACCGTCCATCATCGTTAACAGTAATTTATGTATGACACTACTATAACCGGCAACTGTAGGGCATAGGTCTGAAATTTCAGATTCAATGGCAATGTTTTCAGCCAGCACATTCGATTCTGTCTCCTTCATGAACTTCCACATTATTGGACGGCAATAAAACGTTGATGAATAACAATCGTTTTTCCAAATAACACCTCCGTCTTCTCTGATTAATTTCAGTGGAACTAAACTGGCCATAAAAACGCTCTGCAAGTTCTCTTCACTAGTACTCTTCTGCTTGTAAACACTTTGATCCGAAGCACCATCGAAATCCCATTTACTGATTAACGTTAACTGTTGATCTTCGGTCGCTTTATAGTCATCAAAAGACTCGATTAATCTTGTTGTGGTCAGGTCTAAAAGAGCTTGCAAACGGATTTTTGCTGATGTCTCTGTAACAATCATATTCTTTTTATCTGGATAGCACTTTTTTCATTTTGTAGTTTGTAATAGCTGGGATATTTCCTTATCCCTTCTCTCAAGCTGAACTCTCTAAGTGTAATGTATCGCCACTTAGATAACTTCATCATCACATACAAAGCTAAGGCTTTTACGGAAAGTATTTCCGTTAATGAAGTACTAGATTCAACGGAAATGCTCTTTTTAATGCTGGAAACAACTTCTGGGTGTTCCAGCATGTATTTCAATACATAAGCAACTTCATTGTTTCCCGTTGACTTGTATAGTTGAAAATGTAAGTTCAGTGGCTTCCCTTCTTGTACGTACTCTAACGCTTTCAGAAAGGCGTCTCCGTTTCTAGCGTTCAGAAAGTTCCTCAAACTTCTTGCGTGTAGTTATTCCTGTAGAGGTAGAGGCATCTTGTTTCGAAAATGACGCCAATTCTTTACCTTCACAGGTATCCGAAGGCATCACAATATTGATTTGTTTAACAACATTTTCACTGGACCCAGATATTAGTATAAATTTTCTTTGATAAACACTGGCCATTGAATGTCAGAATCAAGCCAACATGAGTTAGCAGCATTAAATTTCTTGGAACAACTGTTTGACTATCTCCATTTTGCATATACGCGATAGCAAAATCTGTGACACCATTTTTGTAACTCTGCTTTGTCACTTTCACTCAAATTTGTATGAGAGTTTGTTATAAGAATACTGCACAAATATATATGATCGCGAATGTCTTCGTGCTTCTCTAAGCAACGTAAAGGTCCAAGTTAGTAACAAAACCACGGAAGGCCATAATGATGGTTTCAGACTGTAGGGGTACGTCCAGTACCCGCTATCGACCTGGGACAATGTCCCACTTTTTGACGTGCGTTCCCTACTACCTGAGTCTAGTTACTCCGCTGGCGACACACGTCACCACGAAACTCTGAACGCGTATTGTGTATTCCTGGGTATAAACCACCAGGACCTCGATGAGAGACGGGTAGCGATGAGGAGGTGAAATAAGCAATGTTCCTTTCTTGACTTACACTGTATTACTTATTAGTACTACTTATCGCTAGTAAGCTCCGAACTGAACTGAATTTAATTGCTAAAACTCGCTCCTTTTATACGAATATTGCGGTTCTTCCCTAACGCGCAACGCTTAACTAACATGTCACATAAGACTTGCCGCCGGGCAAACCCCGGAGCACCATCCACACATGCGCGTAAACTGCTCCCGGGACAAACCTCCAACGCGATTTTACTACTTCTACAAATCTATTATTTTGACGACGCCAACAATGATGTTACTGACAGGAAATTCCAATTTTAACTAAGTACACTTATTCATTACAAGACTTTTTATAGCCTTATGTTTTAAAATACGTAACTACCCTCATTTATCGCATTTACTATTAGTAGAAATGCATAATTATCTAAGTATTCTTGATGGACAAAGGATTGGAAGAAGGATTTGTAACGGAAAGTTGACTAATTGTGGTATAATAGACTTTTTATAGCCTTATGTTTTAAAATACGTAACTACCCTCATTTATCGCATTTACTATTAGTAGAAATGCATAATTATCTAAGTATTCTTGATGGACAAAGGATTGGAAGAAGGATTTGTAACGGAAAGTTGACTAATTGTGGTATAATATCCAATTAACTAATTCCGGTGATTATCTTAATAGCAGCCATTGATATTCATACTTATTTACTAACAATACTCACATTGTGTAATGGTGCGATTGTAATTATTACATTTTATACAAAACTACAGTCTCATTCGCACTGAAATCAATAACAAGACGAGATAATGATACAAAAAATAAAAATTATATACATATTTGTCGTACATCTCCAAGGGGCGACACTAGGGGACATAAGTATCTTCAGACGAGATCTCCTTATGCCAAAATATATTATAAGCGTCAAAAGCGGGAATCGCAGGAAAACATTTTTTTACTATATTTTTCTCTACATTGCAATCAGTTTTACTCACATTACTCCTAAAATTAGGGGTTAATCGAAAAAACCATAAGATTACTTTCAATTTAGATTATCGATGAGAGCACATTGGCATCATGTATTTTTGAAAAATCTTGAAATCATACTTTTATAGTCCTATGACCGTCAATTTGTATGGAGTTGATTCACTGTGCGCCGCCGCCCGCTGTCCCGTCCGCAACGTTACGAAAAAGTCTTTGAAAAAATTTATGATAGCTCCTGTTTGTTGTTACGAAGCAATTAAAACAGAGGCACCCCAAAACTCAGCTTAATGAGAATTCAAAATATTGAAGTCATAAAGGGTGTACCTACTGTATAGTTTACAGTCGGTAAATAAATATCCGTATGGCTGCTCGAGCGCGCGCAATAGAGATGTTGATTCTAAACCTGGGTTATAGAACAACGCCGATAAATATCAATAAAGTCGATTTCGATTTCGAGGCCACAATAATATACAATTAATAAATTCAAGGTCAATACCAACAGACCATGTTCTTGTTCAGACTAAAGCATAATATTGTGTAAGTTTGGTACACACAAATGCACTCTATGTCCGATGTCCTCATTAATTAAGTACGACAACTCTCATGATGCACGGGTGACGTTTGTGGTGGACCTGTCCCGTCTGGTGACACCTGCTGACTCGCACCTAAGAATACAGAACAAGGCTCCAACACGCGTAGGACTGAGGCAAGCGAAACCTATCTTAAGTAGTATCTCTGTTCGTCCAGGTTTTCAAAAAAATAGCAGTTTCATTATTATTTATGCGAGTACCTAAAGAAGAAGAGTGAGAATGGTAAAATGGCCACATTGCTCAGAGTAGTCAGTCAGGGATGTTTGTTTTGTTTTTGGACATAGTGTTTGGCATGTAATTTTTATGATCTATATACATAACTATGGCTTGAAATATGCCTTCTGGTTTGTTCTGTATTCTGAGGATAACATGCCATCTACTGGGCGTTGGATGAGGCACGTCACTCTACTACATTCCTACAGACACAAATATTGAACATGACACACATCGGACTGTGCAGTTGCTATTCAAAATACAGTTGATACCTTATTTTAACTTCGTAATAAATGGCTTATGTACCTAAACATTGATTATGATGGACGCAAGCGCAAAACTAGTACATCCCATGTAATAGGGGGCGAGCCTATTAGCAAAGTTTAACATCTTCGAGGAAAAAGCATTGAGACACGGTATTAAAGATGGAACAGAAAGACCTATTTGAGACACTACAGAGTGTCCCAAATAGGTCTTTCTGTTCCATCATCTGTACAGACAGAGGGCCCAGAAATTGACGTAATGAGGAAGACGTGACAAAAGGCATAGCAGCACTCGATGTCAAGAACTCTCCTAGCTCATTTGTCCTTGCGTACAATATAATTCTGCCGTCGAACTCTGAGTTGATAGCTTTCATTTATTCCAATCGTGCTACTCGCTGTATTTGTGCTGAGTATTTCTTGAGACAATAGACTTTGGCGGCGGAAGGCTCGAGGGGAAATGCTCCAATGGCTATTGAAATTGGATTCAGTTCGATAAATGGTTCTTACGTTCTGTTAATTAAGTGTCATTGCATTAGAACGGTTTCTAGTGCGAGGAACATGGCTTTCTTTTATCTATTATAATAAAATCGTAGCGAAGTGAAAACTGTACATTGAATATTTAAAAAAAAAAAGTAAATGTTACGAGGTCTGGGAACGATTCTAATGCCGAAAATATAGTTTTTAGAACGTTTGTCTGATTGTATGTTCCAGCATCGCGCAAATAGGTACTACCCGAAAGATTTTGTTAAAATTTTGCATAGATATTCGCTATAAGTGTGATCAATCTATAGGCCATAAATTGTCACGCTATTTACTATGAGGGATGAGCAATATTGCAATTTGTTCGTATTCTTTTATCGTATACCGTAAATTGCATAAAGAGGAGCCAAAAGGTTAGAATATTGCAGATGGTTACATATTTAACCTTACAAATTTAATGTTTATCACGCTATACCTTTTTGGAGCTAAGCAGTCAATCATGACATATACAGGGTGGATTTTTGAGGTAGGGCAATAAGGGCAGGTGTCCTTAACTTTTTGAAACACTGATCTGCATTCACAGATTTTGAAAAAAATGTATATTCAGAAAAAAATGGGCAATTTTCACAAAAAGTGCCATTAGGTAGTATAATTATGCAGGAATGCAGGTTTTCACTAATTCACTAAAAACGAAAAACTTCGCAAGCAATGGAAAATTGCTACTGAAGGCTGTGGGTGTCGACCTCAGGACGAGCTGCTCTCACACGAACAACTAACTGTACGTCACTAGCTCCCATGTCACCAATCCTGACTCTATAGTTTGGTTGCTGAGACCAAACTACAAACGTAGTAGGTATGCAGGGAAGTTTTATAAAAATGTGGCTGTTATTTTAATAAATTGTGTTGTCTTACGACATCCACGCGAATGAAGTCGCGGGCACAAGCTATTTGGTAATAAAATGCAATTATTTACAATCAAAACTTACCTTGTACCTTGGTATCATAACATCGTCGTAACAAAAGGCGTGTTATTTAAACAGAAATAATCAAAGTCGTATTAATTCAACCGGCCAAGTGGCGCTCAACTTCTTGCTCAATATATTTGAGTTTTAGCCAAGTTTTAATGACGGTTCAATCGCAGCGCCTCGCGCCGTCAGTAATTACGTGTTTTCTACTCCTTTACGCGATTAAACGAGGTGGAACATAGAATTTCTAGAATAACTTTATCAGTTAGTTAGGTACCTACCTATAAAGCTCGTCGACGATGAATTCCAAGGCTTTGAATTCAAAGGGATTGAAGATTAATTAATTATAGCTTTCACCCAGTCAGTTCAACTAACATTCCACATCGCATTAGTACCTTTGCTTTTTGCCTTGGCATACCTAAACCTGATGTAAGGACTGCGCGGTTGCCCTACCTACATCCCGAGTGAAATGTTACATTTTTGTTTAATTAAAACACAAATGAAAGTTCCATATTTACACAGGAAAACATGGAAGTGACCCCCAAAACGACTCGCAATCGTTCGTGAGGCTATCAAACAATTTATCCGTTCACTTTCACCCACACGCTCATCAAATTCATCTTGAATTTAATTTGTTTCTGGGACGTCAATTAAACACGGAGATGGATAGCTGTGTGGTTTATTCATATAAGCGCATTCCCACATAACATAATAATAAAACAGACACAGATACCTTACAGTTTCATATTATGTATCCAAAGTAAGAAGTGTGAAGCGTGGGCCGTGGGTAAAAGAAACCCAATTTGGAACAAAAAATATATCTCGGTAATGAAAGAAAGGAGTCTAATATTGTCGCTAAAAGAAAACTCCAAACAAAGGTAATCTCTCTGCAAGTTAGTCGCCGCGTGTCGGAAGTGCTCGGGCGCAGTCGCGTTCGCTCGGCTCCTCACCGCGCTAACAAATAACTTTGTAACTCCGAGATCAGCTAACTGGTGGTGTATATTGGTATTGTAACATATCGGTACTAGGAAGAGAAAGTTTTATAAGTTTTTGCTGAATGGCTATAAACGATTGTTGCTTGCAGAGTTTCAATTTCATTTCCTATCAAGATATTTCATTAGTGCAGGGTTACTTTCAGGCGTTACGATAAAAAATATTGCTGTTACAAATATATCTTCAAGTTGACATGAATACCAGCATCGTATTATTCCTACTGTTCGTCCTTGATCCGGAATCGGTTCTGCTGATGTACCAGTTGGAGTGCCTGCTGCACACTATGCCTGGTTTGTTGTGCAGGTATTCGCAAAAATCGTCTAAAAATATCTCATCAATCAGCAGTATTTGCTAGACAGTGCGCTGTGGGCCGCTAACAGCATCTCAATATTGAGAACCTGCGAGAGATCGAGCTGTGTCTCCCGAACTGTTTGTGCTCCCAACTCGATGATAAATGAGCACAAGATTTTCTCCATTTTCTACTATAAACCAAACGAAATGGTATTGTAATCGTTTGTGTATTAAATTCCGACGGTCCTTTTCCAAGAAGCGGAATAACCGGAAATGGAGTGCTCACTCTCAATGATGTGTTCACTGACCATCGCACGTTAACACGTTTATTAAGTAAAATAATACGTAAGTAGCAGGCCCGCACTGGCTGACTATTCTGACAGTCCAGCGATGCACGGAACACTTATATCACAAAGCATGCTTCTCTTGCTTGCTATTAAAATAATATCTCTGAGTGAGAATTAAACTGAGTGAATAGTCGCTCCCATAATACTTGTTACGTTTACTTTCTAATGTTAAAGTAGTTACATTATTGTAAAGACTTTTCAAAAGTAGAATATTTCATTTCGTTTTATTTATTATTTTTTAAATTTTCAGGGTGATTTTTAAAAACAACAATGCATTTTAAAGAATCTTTGGGCAGTAAGCCACTTCGACATTTATTTGCTGTCGAGTTTGCGACCAGCGGTTAAATCCGGTGATTTCCACAATAAAATGTATTTGTCTGGTATTTTCAAATGACTCGGTAATGTCATAAAGGTAGACGGCGCGGCAGCTCTTTATTGGAGGCTTCGGGACGGCGATGCAATTATTGAAGCGTATAACGCAATTATTAATAGGGACGTACAGTCACCCATGATGTACTTGTGGAGTGTTCGCCAGAATGGCGGACCATGGTGTAGGTATTCCCTAGTATTTTTTAATAATGAGGTGCAGTAATATGTAGTTATTGAAGAGCGGGTTGCTCAGCTCGGTACTGATTATAGGAAGTTGAAAGGAACATTAATTAATATTGCGCGAATCTGATCACTCATGCAGGTAATGCAGTTTCAGACCAGTGATTGAATGCACGTTCATTTACATTACAGATATCAGTCATAGTTGTAGCTTCTCGTCAATTAACTACGTGACTAATTTATAGTGCGTGTAATTTAATTCAAATATTTTATTTCAGATAAAAATCCATATAATGTTAGTAGTAATAAAACTTAACCTAATGTTAGTAATAAATTAAATTAATGATAATAAATAATTAATAGCGCTCATACTATGGGGCTACAGAGGGGGGAAACAATCTGACCGCGTACCGTGTTCGGATGCTCTCTCTTTTTCAGGTGCTTGAGCCAGCTGTCAACGTTTCGGCACAACGACTATCGGATCAGGTGCGAGTCATCCAGCGTAATCATATGCTGGATGACACTGTACTTGATCGCCTGCGAAATGAAATACAGAGTAGCCATGTCATCGCCCCCCCCCCCCCCCCGTCGCGGACTGGTTATTGTACCGCAGTGCAACACAAGTCAAGCTGACGAGGGAAGTGATGACAGGGCTACAAACGTAAGTACCCAGTGCAATGAGCAATTGAGGAGTGCTTTGGAGAGTGCGATCCGAGAATATCGGTTTATGCCGCCTGAACTTAGACCACGCTTACCTCGTTTGCCCATGCATAACAAAAATAGAGCGCTGGTGGCGGTTTTGGATTCGCAGTTGTCAAACTATTTTGATGAATGCGAAGACCTCACTGATACTCATTCAATTCTGTACTGCGCAGCTGTAGCGGCATGTCGTGTAGCTCATGTCAAATTTGCTAATGACTCTAGAGCTAAACGACCGAAACCAGCCATACCAGCTTGGCAGTGCAGAATTGAATGCCGTATTGGTGGGGCCAGATCGCTCATCGGCAAACTAATCTGCTTCAGTGAGGGCAACACTCGCCCTAGAGTGATGCGCTTTGTCAGGCGGGCTTTTTCAGGGACTGACATCAGCCCTCAGAACTATATGTCCCGGGTCACAGAGCGCATTGACTTCCTGAAGCAGAAAGTGTATGCATAGGCGAACCGTATTCGTAGGTAAAAGAGGCGAGTAGAGCGATACACTCAGAATCGCACCTTCCAGAGCGATGAAAGGTGGGTTTATAGGGCTTAGGAGCGACCGAACCAAGGTGTGGCTGACACGCGCCTGCCGGATGATGATGCCATGTGCTCTTTCCGGCGCAGTATCTGGTCGGTGCCTGTCAGTCACACCGAAGGCGATTGGGCTCGGAAACTCGAGCGAGCCTGCGATCCAATAGCAGGAATGGGGGCTATTACACCATCTGCCCCCAAGATGTAGCCCGTGCAGTCCGTCCGTTACCTAACTGGAAGTCTCCAGGGCCGGACGGGCTACACAACTTCTGGATCAAATGGCTTATAAGGTCGCACGCTCGCTTGGCGGTTCAGTACCAGGCTGCTTTGGAGTCTGG
Organism: Fissipunctia ypsillon; assembly: GCA_947568875.1. Lineage (NCBI taxonomy): Eukaryota > Metazoa > Arthropoda > Insecta > Lepidoptera > Noctuidae > Fissipunctia > Fissipunctia ypsillon. Next base: position 24,774,232 of record OX387643.1, on the reverse strand, counting down.
CTCGCTACCCCAGTTCCTAACGACAGGAATTACCCACCTGCTCCATAAATCAGGTAGCACCGCGGAACCCAAAAATAGGCCGATCACGTGTTTACCGACGGTCTATAAAGTTCTTACATCTATTTTGAGAGCCAAAATTAACAAACATATAGACACAAACCTCATCATGTCTGCCTCTCAAAATGGATGTAGGAACGGGTCCCGCAGTACTAAGGAGCTACTCCTCATTGATATGGCCATTAACCAACAGGTTCGTCGTTCCCGAAAGGATCTGTCGACATGTTGGATAGATTATAAGAAGGCCTATGACTCGGTGCCACATACATGGCTCATGAGGGTGCTAGAGTTGTATACAGTAGATGCAACTCTGCGCACCTTCCTGATGTCGTGTATGGGGCAATGGAGGACGGTCCTTCGCTATCCAGGATGTCGAAATATCCAAAGGAATAGCGAGCCGATAAGGATCGAGCGAGGCATATTTCAGGGTGATAGTTTGAGTCCGCTTTGGTTCTGCTTAGCCTTGAATCCTCTAAGCACACTGCTGGAGGATTCAGGTCTAGGCTATCGGCTGAGGAGAGGTGGTAAGGTTATATCTCACCTCCTCTACATGGATGACCTAAAACTCTTTGCCTCCAACAATTTGCATCTGATGGAGCTACTGAAAGTAACTGAATATTTCAGTAGCGCCATCAGGATGGAATTTGGAGTGGACAAATGTGCGGTCATGCATGTAAAGCGAGGAGAGATTGTGGAATCCGTGGGAACCCAACTCTCGGATTCCATAAACCTTAGAACCCTCTCCGCAGCCGAAACCTATAAGTATTTGGGTATGTCGGAAGTGTTGGGCATTAATGGTGCTGACATGAAGCAATCGTTGAAGGAGCGCTTCTTTGGCCGCCTGAAGAAAGTATTTAATAGTCTTCTATCAGGCGGAAACAAGGTGCGCGTCTTCAACGGTTGGGTCATGCCGGTTTTGATGTACTCGTTCGGCATACTCAAATGGACTCAGACTGAACTCGACGCCCTGGATAGGAGGGTCCGTACGCTGCTAACTGCATATCGAATGCATCACCCACGATCATCGGTAATGAGACTGTATATCCCGCGAAAGTGTGGAGGTCGAGGCTTTTTAAATGTTAAGACCCTCCACAATCGCGAGATATGCAGTCTCAGGGAATATTTCCTTGAAGCCGACGTGGGGATGCATCGAGATGTGGTTGCAGTGGACAAGGGCCTCACTTCGCTCTCCTTGGCTAAAGAGAACTGGCGCAAGCCTGTAGTGCTTGACACTAACGATCGCCTGGAGGTATGGTAGAGTAAGGAGCTTCACGGACGCTTTTTCCGGGCCCTACATGAACCCGATGTAGATTTCCTAGCGTCCGTAGCCTGGCTGCGTTTTGGTGACCTCTTTGGGGAAACCGAAGGTTTTGTCTGTGCAATTATGGACGAAGTTATCATGACGAACAATTACCGGAGATTTATTGTGAAGGACGGCACGGTTGACATCTGTCGGGCATGTCACCGTCCGGGTGAGTCCATCAGACATATTATCTCTGGTTGTTCTCGTCTGGCTAACGGAGAGTACTTGCACAGGCATAACCAAGTGGCCAGGATTATTCACCAGCAACTTGCTTTGAAATACAAACTGAGGTACCGTATTACAAGTATGTGCCCGACCCAGTTCTTGAAAATGACCATGTCACGTTGTACTGGGATCGGTCTATCATCACTGACAGGACTATTGTCGCCAATAAGCCTGATATAGTGGTGATAGATCGATTAGCGCGCCGCGCAATGATTATCGATGTTACCATTCCACATGACGAGAACCTCGTGAAAGCTGAGAAAGAGAAAGAAATAAAATATCTCGACTTAGCACTCGAGGTTGTTGACATGTGGAATGTGACCTCGGCTGTCATTGTGCCGATTGTTGTAACGGCCAATGGCCTGATGGCCGAAAGCCTCGACCAACATCTCTCGAGGCTGTCGTTAGGCGGTTGGATCAAGAGCCTGATCCACAAGGCAGTACTCCTCGATACGGCTCGTATTGTGAGGAGGTTCCTGTCTCTGCAGCCCTAACCACCGGTAGCTTGGACCCTGCTCCCGATACCGGCGGACCTCTATTTTTTTATAATTTTAAATGTTTTTTTGTATATATTTTTATTAGAAATATTTAAAAATGTAAATAGATAAGAAAGAAAATAAATAAACGAATAATAATAATCAATTTGGATCAAGAGCCTGATTCAGAAGGCAGTACTCCTTGACACGACTCGTATTGTGAGGAGGTTCCTGTCTATGCAGCCCTAACCACCGGTAGCTTGGACCCTGCTCCCGATACCGGTGGAACTCTATTTTTTATATTTTTAAATGTTTTTTATATCTTTTTATTTTAAGAAATATTTAAAAATGTAAATAATAAGGAAGAAAGATCAATAAACGACATAATAATCATTTAAAATCCATAGTGTGTTAGTAACAGAAAAACTTACAACTATGTTAGTAACCTTACGCAAAACAAATCACTAATCACTTTATTAAACTAGATAAATCTTCAGTGGAATGTTACGTTTAATTATGTTTTAACAACAAGCAACGTGGGCCCGCCTAAACCACATAATATGTGGTGTAGGCAGCGCTAAAGTATTTAGTTATATTATAATTAAATACTTTAACGCTAAAAGTATTGAATTATTTGTGATGCGAGCAGACCTTAATTACTAAAAGCATGGCATCAAAATCGTGCCGTAAATCATTAGATAGAACGCTAAAATAGATCCTCTACTTAAAATACTTGTTCCTAAATACTGTAGGAATTACAAATAATACCGACATTTAAACACATTACCATTTTAAACGACATAAAACCTCTCCAACTCCGAGGGTTACTGTAAATCTGTTAATAACTATAACGAGACATGACATAACTAGTTATAACTAGTTAGCAACTTACCCGCCGGGGGTAATCTGCACTGTGAGGTAATAGAACAGGAGGTAACATGTCGTCCCTTGTTACAGTAACGTAAATTGCAATGGTGGGATAGTGATGGGAATATTTAACTAATGTTCTCCGGCTCTTCGTTGATTTACCCTGTTTTTAATTGGCAACCCTCAACCGGTAGGCAATGTAGGCATTCAACCTTTCAAAACGAACCATTAAAATATCAAATATCGAAAGTTAACTGTTGGATAACAATTTCCTTCCTTCTATTTGCGCTCGAGCCGTACAGCACAGAGTAGCCCGGCAACAACAGGACAACAAAGGCTATGCTGAACATAGGTACTTATGTAGAGTGAATCGAGAAGATTTGGGTCCTTCGTTACTATTAGCAACTCGGCTTTTTAGGGTTTCATAGTCAACAAGGAACCCTTATAGTTTCGCCATGCCTGCCCGTCCATCCGTCCGTCCACAGCTTAGCTCAGAGACTCTTAGTACAAGAAAGCTATAATTTGGCACGGATATACATATTTTTAGGGTACCTCCTGTACACGTAAAGTGGTTTTTTTTTTCTCGTCTACCCCATGGTGTGGGGTGTTGTTGGAAAGGTGTTTCAAAAATATTGCGGGTTTGTGAAAACAATTTTTCAATTAAGGGATCCGTTTCTGAAATATTAAGCTTTAAAGTGCTAATTTTTGCTAGAGTCAAGTGCCCCCCCCCCCCCCCCCAGCTAAACGGTTAGTTTTGGATATGGGAAATAACTCACAGTATCAATTCACATAATATACAACGAAATTAGAAGGAAGACTATCACAGCTAAGTAGGCTTTACAAGTTTACGAGTAATTTATAGTCGACCAACTTACATTTGCAGTTGGAATGTGTGAGAGAACATGTTTTTCAACTACAATGTTAAGTTTGTTTGTTCTTGGGATAAATTCATCCCCACAACGAAACCCTTCATTGTCCATGGTACGATACGCACTAGGCTGGTTTTTAATTAAATGAATCTAGAATCTGTTTATAATTGGTTTTGGAATATTATTTCTAGATCAAGTACCTACAATAGCGAAAAAGATTAGAGATGTAGTCAGTCTCTTCAGGGTCACTGAACGAGACACAATAGCAGTTACAGCGCCTGGGCGTTTAGTGTCCCTCAATGTGTTCAAAATATTTTACCGTATACAAAATATTTTAACGTATACATAATATTTTACCATATACATAATATTAAGTCTTACATCACCAACATTCGTCTGAGAAAATCTGAAGCTTTCGCTAATGAATAAAAATGTGTACAAAGATTGAGACGAGTTCATTCATAACTTGGTATACATGTTTGAGAGAACTCCCTCGAGGAGTAACGTCGTACCGTTTGCTATGAAAAACTTTTATTTGTATCATGTTTTTCCCACATGCTAACGTTATGACTTTAAAAGTAACCTCCTTCACTCATCGCCTATGAAGGATATTAATCTGAAACTAATCCAAGCAAACACAAAGTCCGTCCGTACGTAACTTATCCGAGTCGTCCCTGAGGAGTAAGGACCAGACAGGAATAGCCATGAAAGCATCCAGACTCCAATTTCTATTTCAAATCTGAAAAATGTTCTTTTATATATAAAAGAATATATAATAAATTCTTTTATAAATAATTTCAAAACTGAAAAATTTTCAACAAAATGGTAATAGGCAACTGAGGGTCGGCTAAGCATCTCGGAATTGCTTGTAAGTTGAAGCCTCTCAGGGTAGGGTCCATTGTTGGCCGTTGTGGGCCATTGTCGGCCATTGTCGGCTCAGTGCCTCCGCGCCCCGTTCTATCCTTGTTTATAGGATATCGTCGCTCGTCTACCAATAAGGATACTTTTTATAACCACTTGGAATATACAAGATGTAACATAAATAACGCACAACCTCTTAAGGGATCATCATACTCATCATTATGAACAACTTTTAATATGGGACCAAACCTGAGATCGTGAAAAAAAATCAGCTGTTCCCTACATTTTGACGAGTTATGCGAACATAAATGTAGGGAGCAGCTGATTTTTTTTGCGATTTCAGGTTTTGTTAACCCCCCCTTAAGAGGGGTGTGCATTATTTATGTTACACCTTGTATACATATATTTTTTTTGGGTAAAGATGGTGAATTTATCGGTAGGGTGGATTTGACATTGTGTTAAATGGCGGGTAGGGATTTTTTCTGTTATGTCGCGACGCGTTAAAACGGTTTTATTTTCTTTTCACAGCACCTTTTTTCCGCCATCTCTGGGTTATCTTTTCCTTATTGAAATGACAAAATAGCAACAGCATTATCGTATTTGACTCGGCCTTAGCCAAATTTTGCTCTAGTTATTACCGTTACAAATATAATATATTTTCCCGTCTTAAACATGGCAACTCTTAACTAAAAACTTGAATGAATTAAAAATGTTTTCTCCCGGCTGTCAACGCACCGGGCTTTCAGAAACTTAGTCATAGAAGTCAGTAACAGGAAGCATTTAGTACAAAACTTAATTTCTTTGAAGGTAATTAATTTTAAAATGAAGACCTAAAGCAGAGCTTGGAATACTATAGTTTATTTCCTCGAGTTATTCCGTAGCGAGGATTGTGTTTAACAAAGTTTGATCGACAACTCTGAAAGTTTTGTTCAATTACTCGTATCAAATTGAATAGCGGAGACGGTAGGTAATTAAATAAGTATAATTTAGTCAGTTTCTCTCACCCAATCACCTGTAACCCGTAATTTCGGTCCGCACGTACTACAGCGACTCTAATTGGATGCGTCATGTTCGCCACTGAATAGCACCGACCAATGGGAGCCGCTAATAGCTTTGGTGCTACAGACCCTAATGATTCCAAGAGCATCCTTACACAATATCGACTGGATCACATGAAAAAGTAGTCATTGTTGCTAAACCTGAAGAGAATGTCCTAGAAGTTGAGCTCTTATTTGTTGTTGGGTAACTTAATCATCTCTATTACAGCCGATTGCTCGATACTCATCTTATTTTCCTCGTTTATTCTACTTACTTTCATATTGCAATATAATTTTCTGGTGAATTTATTGAAAAGCTAACATCTCTGGTTAGGTGGAAGGATCGCCATCAAGCATTTTTTTCATCTTAGGAAACTTTTTCATGATCCAAATAAGTTTTGATCTTGTCCAAATTTGTGATACTTACGCAATATTAGCTTTGAGATAGAGCTTACATTACCCTATGTTACCTTATGTTACCATAGCTCATTCTGAGATCTTAAGTCGCACCCCTCCTCTATACTTTTATCGATATTCAATGCCCCCCCCCCCCCCCACCCCCAACGCCATTAGAAACACGTTATAGAACACAGAAACAAATATTGCAGCATGCTCTTCCAAAGTGACGTCACAGACAATTTGAAAAGCCATTTTTGGTGAAGCGCGTGGTAATTATAAATAAACAGCGGAGAAGTAATGGCACTCGGGAGTACCCCCCCCCCCTCTGCACCCCCTTCCCTGGCCTGCGGGATAACATACGCTTCATTACCCCCTCACAGACGTAGTAGCTAGATATGGGGGAAAAGACTATTTGACCAAGAATTACATGCCTTATAGACTACAATAGTTTAATAGGAGGTCACAGGACATAGTAACCTAAATAAAATGCAGATAAGTAACTATGGACAAAACAGAAGGTTTTGTCAATTTAAGACGGTTCAGAAGGTTTCATCACTTAAATTTAAAATGTATCGAAATCCATCCAGTAACAAAGACCAGCTCCCATTGTATCCTCGTCCTCTTGCAGCACTATAGGTTAGCTGTGCTGTGAACCACGCCGACAAAGGCGAGCACATATCGTATGATATCGTCTCGGGCATAATTCCGATGACGTGTGACGTCGGGCGTGCTCTCAGACTCTCAGCATTACACGGGCTACGCGTGACGTCGGGCGTGCTCTCAGACTCTCAGCATTAGACGGGCTACGCGTGACGTTGGCCGTGCTCTCAGACTCTCTGTGCATTTTGCTCGGTTATGAACGCTTAAGTTCTAACAGGACACAAGAATTTTAGTCTCTATAGGATCGCTTGGCACTAGATTGTTTCTGAGTAAATATTGAAATAGTGATTTGAGCGGTACGCTATTGTATTATCAACAGAACATAAGGTAACATCACGCCTGTTTTCCCCGACGGGTTAGGCAGTGGTGTCCCATAGTACCTACACCCAGTGTGGGTCGTCAGTTATGTTTAAATCCCATGTAATAGGGAGCGAGCCTATTGACGCCGGGCTGCTACTGAGAGATTCCAGATAGAAAACCTAATAAAACTTTGCCTGACTTGGGAATCGCATCCAGGACCTAATGCTCATCAGTAGCGCTTGCGAACACTAGACCTACGAGGCAGTCGTTGTATTATATTATCAACTGTACATCTAAACCTTTTAAGGACCAATAATTCCTTATCCTTCTGCGGACTTCCAAGTTCTATGTGGCGACTCGTCTTTTGAGACTCACTACACTTTCAAAGAGCGAATATTTTGGTCCTTCAATCCCAGCTCAAGTTCAAATGAACCCTTTTGCTTGTCCCCAGGTGGAGATGCTGTACCAGCGTTACTTCCTACGAATGAACCAGACGAACATGACGCATCTGCTGGGCCTCCTGCTGGCCGTGGCCGTGGGGCTGATGGTCGTGCAGGTGCGCACGCTGCTCATCGCGCAGGACTTCCTCGGCCAGCACGCGCTCAACAACACCAACTTAGACAACTTCAAGTATGTCGACTATCTCTACTACTGTTCCATAGCTTACACTTTATAACACTACGCACGTTTCTACGTTTTGTTTAGTTGTACGAGTGAGTTTATTTATTGCAACGCCTTTTAACTTATTTAACTGCTGATATTTGTCACTATCACATAGTACTATGCATATCTCAATATCACGCACTAAGTTATGTCTGATGTAAGTTACTCACATACATAAACTCAACGCCTTATTCCCATGTATTTAGGCAAGGCAATGCCCCTCTGCCAACGACGAAGTGACTAGCTATGCAACGATTATCTCGCTCAAGAAACGTACAAAGTTTGGTCCCGTGTAAGTAAAAGCAGCATACAAGCATTAAGCATAATCAGCCTATAATGATTCCACTGCTGGGACACGAGCCTCCTCTCTGGAAATGGAAGTGGGCTGTCCACCACGCGGGCCCAGTACGGTTTGATAGATGTCATACGTCTTTGAATTTATGGTTCTAGGACATGCCGGTTTCCTCACGATGTTTTTCTGTACCGTTTTGAGAGCAGTGGTGATGAAATAATTTACACAAAGTAAAGCGCCTATCAGAGCGTGAGAAGTCATTTGATGATTTCCCATCCAAAAAAAAGGGTTCAAACATATGACCTACAACAGCTCGTAAGTCGCGGCCGTTACCTCTGGGTCACCACTGATCTCCAAAGAAGTATACATTAGAAGAGATAAACTGATAGTTGATCGCTGACTGTTCACACCACTGGTGAGTACTCGTTTGTCGTAGCGACAAGAGCTATCAAAGAGAGTACTCGCTTAGCGACGCTCGCTTGGCGGGCAAAACAGTCGCTGAGAGACTCACGCTTGGTACATACTTAGGCATACCAGCGAATAATCGCTCGTTTTTAGTTGCTAGCTCTACTCGCTTCTCATTAGTCGCCGGCGATAGGACAAGTGCCTAACAGTCACAGATATAATTGAATAATCTAGACTTACTCGCAACCGGCGTGCGTGTATGACCAGATGTATGAATGTAAACGAGGCAAAAGGAGTATGTAAGGATCGTAGCAGGTGGCGTTCTGTAGTTTCTGCCTACCCCCATGGGAAGAAGGCGTGAGTTTATGTGTGTATGTATGTAATCTAGACTTACCAAGTGTAACCTAGACTGAACTGCGGGGCAATTGCGTAACATACTTAAAATAGGAATCGGTTTCATTTTGACAGTTCAACAACATTCATTGCGCTATTTACGTTGTTGAGTAGACCAAATTTTTTGAACTTAAGAAACAATGGATTAGCAAGTTTCTTCAAAATTATTCAGATTCTGATTGATAGTGACCCAATTAGGGTGCTGTTTAAGTTAAAAAAAAAGCACAAGATATTCAGCCTAAACTCTTTTGGTAAGCACACGGTGCTGTTCACAGTGGATGGACTGGATTCTCAGTTCTCACTAAACACAAAACGCAAATACTACACTTGAGCAGTCATCGTTAGAAAGCTTTCGTTGACTGGCTAAGCGACTTATATCCTTAGACTCATCATCCACGATGCTACTCGAAAGCAACGTGTTACAAACTCAAATCACCAGGGAGAACCCAGAATGCCACTGCATTAGTATTTTACCCACTAGGACCACCATTAAAATACCAGTGCTGTGACATTTTGCTACTCATTGTGGATTGGAGTTTGTAACTCGTTACTTTTAAGTAACGTCGTGGACGATGGGCCTAACTCATAGATGTGTAAACTAAGTTAGAACACCGCTAAGATAAAGGCTCGTGATACATTGAACGGCTTTTTGTATTGCATCATTGCAGCGACGATTTAATTCAATGTTGCAGTTTGAGCTTATTTTTGTAAAATGGTAAAGATAAACTATAAATAATCTATACAAACAGGGTGTAAGGGACAGCCCTTCGCAAACTAACAGGGTGCATTCAGCTCCTTATTTTGAATCATATTCCACCGGAAATATTCTCAGGAAAATTTTCATTTTTTTAATCGTATTTTCAGTTACTATTTCTTTATTTCAATGTAAAATTATATTCTCTATACACAGCACTCCATTTATGCAAATAAAACAGCTAAAATAAAAAAAATCAGCAATGGATGTTGAAATACTCGGCGGCCGAAGGCTCGCTGCGCTACCGTTCGCTACGCTCGTTTTGCCACGGTAACGATACATTGCGTGTGAGGTAATAAAACAAATCAGGTTAATTGGATTCCCATAACGTTCCTGAAATAATTTCATGTACCGGTCATCTTAGTATGATATACTGAATTCACCCCATCAGTTTGCGGAGGGCTGTCCCTTACACCCTGTATACAAATAGTTGTCCTGACTAATTCATCAACGCAGAGCCTAAACCGCTGGGGCTACAAACTTGAAATTTTGCACATGGCTTCCTTTTGTAAGGTAAGGGAGCACTAAGAAGAGGTTTTTGGATCTTCGACCTTTAAGGGGGTGACAAGGGGGATTTTGTTTGTATGACAAATATTATTCCTCGAGTTAATAAACTTGAAACTTGGCACTAATACTTATCTTAGTAAATTATATAGTTTTCAGTTTGTTATTTTTCTAATCTACCTTCTAAAGGGGGATTGGGGATGTCAAAGTTTGTATGGAAGAATTTTATCGCGCGGTCTGATTAACTCGAAACTCAGTATTTATACTTAAAACCGAAAATAAACAATAACGAGTATCAGTGTCTTTCGAATATCTACCTCTAACGGGGTTAAAAGAGGTTGTCAATTTCAAAATTTAGGGGAAAGTACGAAACACACGCGGACGAAGTCGCGGGGGAAGTGCTAGTTTAGTACATATATGCAAGTTTTTCACTGTAAAGCTCTCTTGAACTTCCCCCTTAAGTTATCCTTTACCTACAGAGTGTAAAAAGACCAATCACATAATCGTTATCGACGCATTCTGTATATCAAATAGGTTACATTGAGCAAATGTTATTACTGGGAATCGACTTTTAGTTTTGGTGTGATAAATCGCTGTGTAGGTACAGCAGCGCGCAATGTAACGAACGCAAAAAATTGTGCTATGGGTGCATGCAACGGTACATGAGTTGTGGGAGTATATAAAGTTATATCATACAAAACTTTGTCTCGAGAAAAAAAGTGAGAAAAAGTTGGAACTTTGGCCTTCAATATCTCCGTAACCAGAAGGTTTCCCGGTATAGTCCTGCACAATAACAGGGAGTGTCAGTGGCTCTTGGCTTCGTTAAGCGTCTTTTTAAACCTGATATACTGTCGTGCCAATGTTTGTGTATCATAGCATGCGCCACAGATCAGAGTACTTTGCACCAACCTCGTACTGATTTCGTGTCTCTCCGCAGCCGATACCATGACCCCAACCGATACGAGAACGTGACAACCTCCCGATACCACGAGGAGCTGGCGGCGATCAACGCGGCGCAGCTACAGCGACTATTCTATGAGAAGGAACGCGTCGCGCACATCGTCAACATCATCATCCTCGGAATTACTGCTCTAGTGTACGCCTGTGAGTATAAAACAGCTTCTTGTGTTTCTTATTGCTGTAGTTCTTTTGAAGTTTTCAATATAATTCAGTGACGATGAGACCTGTGCTTGCTGTATTCGAAACTAAGGACTGTTTAGGCGACCATGTTTTCTACTCTGTATTTACATTTTATACCAAATTGTGCCTCAGGGAACTGATCGTGATTGGATTTATTTATTATACTAAACAATCCAAAATATTCCAAAGAGTAATTCTAAATGTATTTCAATGAGTACTTGGGAGCAAGTCACTAGTGAACTTACCCACTCTAAGCAGTGACTTACGTGCCTACGTATCAACCTGCTGATGTGTACATGCGTCTAATCTTGTACGGCTAAGTGCAGAGCGTTATCCTCGGGCTGAGCAGTACTCTGATGGCGGGTATCTTACCACGGTTAGCTGCGATTTGATTAGCTTCTACATGTCTACCCGCAAGGAGATAATTACACTGTCGCAGCACCTATGGTAAAGTGTTTCTGTTTATCTACAACAATGAATATTTCTCAACAAAACATATATATATTTTTGGAAATAGCAATTCACATGAAATGCTTTTATTTTATTATTTATTTATTTCCTTTGGAAGACTTACAGCTAAACAAAACAGACTAAGAAATTGAAAACGTGACTGACGAGTCTTCACATATAATTAACGGAATAATAAAAGAGGAAATCTGTGAAAAACACAGTACTGCCTACAAAACAATAAACCAACAAAACCAAAATTATACACACACAAAACAATACGATATAGGTGGTAAAACTAAACTACGCGGGTAAGCAATATCAAGCATCAAGTGAAAAAGTTAGGGTTCAAGCACTTTCTGGCCGCGGACACACTTGTTGTAAAAGGATCGAAGTCATGCTGCTCACACACCTTATTAAAGTTTCTGTTTGCGCGCACAAGGGATGAGTTCTGCCTGTAGGTAGTCGAAGCAAAGGGCACACTAAGTGGGGGAAACACGACTGCCTATTAAAATAGGCTTGAGAAATTATGAAAATAATAATAATATTTTGTTTTACATTTTATAAATAAGGGCTTTTGCCTCAAGTAATTCTCTAACTTCGTATGATAGATACACTTTCCTTCTTTATCGTAAGTGCCACTAAAATTAATATAATTCCACTAAAACAAATAAATTAACGCTACAGAAGATTTTAATAATATAACAGGCTTGTTGTTTTGTTATAATAATCTACCGCGCTGAGGGCAAACTGTGTTACAGACAGTAGATTGTTACGTTAAACGAGTCAACTGCTTGATTAATCTACTCTGAAAGGTTCAACTAAATACCTGGCAATACCTATGTATATACGTGTTAGGGCTGATTTTTTTTTTTATTTGAGATAGATTTGCTCTTGACTCTAGTCTAGGTCAGAGGTGACAGAGACAAAGTCGACCATGGAGCGAGCTTACCCAGAAGAAGCCTGTTCACTCTCACTTTGAAGAGATCGGGTTTGTATGCGTTCGGAACCACAGACGCAGGCAGAGAGTTCCACTCCTTTGCTGTGCGCATCACAAAATACATTTGGAAACGCTTAGTGCGAATTGATGGAATAGTAACTAGGTAGGGATGATAACCTGCAGTGCGTCTAGTGATTTAACCAATGTCAAATATCATTTATCCGCGGAATAAAATTGACGTTTGACAGTTTGTGTGTGGAAAATCTGACAAAAATTAAAAATTTATTCGCTGGATTGGACATAAATAGTGGTATAAAAGTTTGGTGGAATTCGCCCTTAATTAATTAATTTAATAAAAAATTTATAGACTTAACAGATCAACCCAAAGCGTCTACAAACAAGTATCATTTATGTAATATAATGGTTAAGCTGTGACACGTTTTAATCGCTCCTAGAGCTCTTGGGCTAATAACTGATTCCATAAAGATGTTTGTGGATTTATTTAGGAAAATATGGAATAGTTCCTCCTCTTCCTTTTATTTGATGATGTAGACCAGGATGGCTGATGATGTGTTTGTTATAGGCCTTCTGGCGTGCTTGAGCCGTCCGGCTATGAACGAGATCTACCTGCTGACCATCTCATACGTGGTGCTGGTCACCTTCTTGCTCATTGAGCTGGCCCTGGCTGGCACCTCCGTGTTGCGGTAAGTCTACCTTCAATACTTCTTTACCTGTTTCGCCAAAAACGTTAACAATGAGATTGTATCCCTCGGATTTTAATTCTACATTATAAAATCTACATAATATGGTCCTTGGAAATGGCAAGAATAATAAGAGTGTATGTAAATGTTTACTGCGGGTTCATTACAACTTGCCCTCCCAATGTTTGCTCTTTGCATTCAAACCGAGCTCGCTCAACAATGCGACGTGAACCGGCGCGAGGAGTCACAAGTCGCAACTATAGAGCAAACACAAGTTAGTGCGGTGTCGCTAACTTCTGCACGAGCGATCAGTAGCTGGAGTGACTCTTGCGACCAGCGACCAGTAGCCGGAGCGACTCCCGCCACCTGCGACCAGTATCTGGGGCGACTCCTGCGACTGGCGACCAGTTTCCTGAGAGACTCCCGCGACCGGTGGCCGGCGAACGGCGTGGCGCCACGCAACTTGCGTCAAATTGAAATTAAAACTTTCCACTCCACCCATCGCCTCCGCCGCCACTCGCCTCAAACAAACCGCAGAGCAAAGGGTCCATTTGTTTATACCACATTTTCAAATTTGTTTCAAATGTTACTGGAACTTCGCAAATCCGTTTTAAACGAAGTTTATAAGTGTGGCAGGAGACGTGTTTGTACCGAGTTTAGATCAAAGCGAGTCGTGCGCGGTTTTATCGCCGTCTTTATTGCCGGTGAACGTTTTTACGGCGAGGTGTTATCGGATAGTGCATTACTCGGAAAAGATTCGGGCAAATTTGCCAGTCGTTAAAGGTGTTATTGTTTCATTTTTAACGGCGGTGAGTGAAGGGTGGGTTCGGGGGAGAAGGAACGACATTTACGAGCCCCGGAAAGTGGTCGTTCAGGGTAATGCGGCGCCCCTGAGAGCCGGAAGGTGTTCGCGTTCTGCCGAATGTACCCTACATACCTTCAATACAAGCTTTTTACAAGCTTTTATTTAACTTGTAATGTTTTTTGTTTGTTAGTTTGTTTAGGTCGAATCTAGCAAGCTAAATTAAAAGGACTTCCTCTTACCCTACGGAGTTGACATTTTATATGTTGGTTCAGTCCGAAAGACAATACATTTTTATGATAAGCATGACCTGATTCCACTCCCCAACGGAACCCTCCTGATTCTCCTGATTCTTGAACTTCTCAACGGTTATCAATCATCTGTCTAACCGGACGCAGCTGAATACCAGTATTTTACATAGAGTGACTGCCTATCTGACCTCCACAACCCAGTAACTGGGTAATACGATACCCCTTGGTAAGACTGATTGTCAGACTTTCGGGCTTCTGACGACCCGTAACGACTGTCAAAGATCCACGAATGACAGCCGGGACCAACGGCTTAACGTGTTTCCCGAGGCACGGAGGAGTCTCGGTATGTAAAGATGATCACCCATCCACGAACCAACTCCGGCAAGCGTAGCTCAACCTGATGGATCAACCCGTGCGGCTGTTATTACTTAGACACGAGCTCCTCGATACAGACACGAAATTTTATATATGCTATAATTATGATAGTCTGTTCTAAAGTCCACCATAATCTGGCTGCTGCACCCAGGATTGGCTCTAGACGAGAGAACTCCTCAATAGTACACTGTACAGTCACGAAATGTTATATACGCATTTAATTATGATTGTCCATTCTACAGTCCACCATAACTTGCCTGCTGCACCCAGAATTAGCCCCAGACGATGGACTCCTCAACGGTCAATGGTACAGAGACGAAATGTTATATGTATACGCATTCATACACCATGGCATGTCTGCTGCGCCCAAGATTGGCTCCATACGAGAGATGTTCTCAGCGATCAACAGCATAGGCACGAAATTTTCAAGTACACCAGATAACCCTGTCGTATTTATTTTCATTGGATATGTATTGATAAGTGGTTTACAGAACCACCAGATTTGGTGGTGGTGGAGTGGTGGGTGGTCTAAATGGTGTTCAGGGTCTGATGATGGAGCCCGAAGATGGCCATAGGAAATTCTAAAAAAACGAGAGAGCACCATCGAGTTTGGACTAGTTGGCTTTGTTTTGATAAGTGCTATAGCCCAAAGTAGCATCCAGGGTCTGATGATAAAACCGGAATGTGACCCATAGGCACTCTTCTCAACCAAACATGATAGTATCATTGCATTTAGATTTATTGGATATGTATTGATAAGTGCTTTTACACTGGGTGGTGTTCTGATGATTCAGCCGAAAGGTGGCCATAGGAACTTTTCAAATAAACAAGTTAGCCCTGTTGTGCTTGCGGTCATTGGTTTTGTCTTGCCAAGTACTATACCCCAAGGTGTAGTCCAGGGCCTCAGGGCGTCCCGTAGGAACTTCTCAACTAAACAAGACAGCACCGTTGTCTTCTGGCTATTTGGATATGTCTTGCCAAGTAGATACATTTACCCACGGTGTGGACCTGATGATGGAGCCGGGAGCACACCATAGGAACTCTTCACAGAAACAAGATAGCCCCGTGGTCTTTCGGCTATATTGATTTGTCTTGGCAAATATATAGCCCTGTATAGGAACTCCTCAACTAAATAAGATAGCCTTGATATGAAAAGAAAAAATAAAGAAAATACATTTATTTGCGGTAAACGTGACGCAAAAAAAAGAACACAAACACAAAAAGAAACAAGTGATATGTTTGGGCTCCTTAGTTTGGCTTGACAAAAGCTATAGCCCTAAGTGTAGTTCAAGGTCTTATAATAGAGTACTAAATAAAATATAAGTAAAAATCTTCTTAAAAACAAGCTTTAATTGAACTAAAAAGTACTAAATAGAACTTACATAAACATAGAACTATAATATTTTCTTAAAAGCTTGAGGGCTTGAACGTCTTTCTTACACTTAAAGAATGATAAGCCTCAAGCTTTTAAGAAAATATTAAAGTTCTATGTTTACGTAAGTTTTATTTAGTACTTTTTAGTTCAATAAAAGCTTGTATGAAAAAAAAAACTAAAATAAAAAGCTTAAATAAAAGTTCTTAAAAAGATTTTTACTTATATTTTATTAGATTTTATTTATTATCATGATTTGACTATGCTCTACATGTAAAACTGCGGGTGGTTAATAAGATTTTACATAAGTAATGGAACTGTAGCTATGGAGGGTTAAACTAAGCATAATGTCACAAAGACAGTTAAAACGTTTCCAACGAGAATAAGTGTTAATAGTCGTTAGTGACGGTCGGCGACGTCCGGCTTTCTGCGACCGACAACAGCTGGCGTCTAGACGTATCTAGTAAAGATAAACATAACTATTAATAATACATTCTGGATAACATCTTGATCATCCCCTCGCCCTTACTTCAATTCATTTGTCGGTTATTTGTCGGTTTTAGTCGGTTCTCGGCAACTCTCGTCCAACTGCTATCAGCCACCCTACGATCACCTCGTTCCGGATTTGATACCTCAGAGAAACTTCAAGCATAGCCCGTTCCATAGTACGCCGCACCTTGAATTTATGAACCAGCCGTACCGTGACTGTTCACGTTTCGACTCTGCCACTCTTTTGCCGCCGATAAACATTAGGAAGTGGCGGTGGGCGGGTGTTCTGAGGACTGCCTTATGTTACATTTACGTTCAAAAATTGCAGAATCTCAGCCTAATTTCAATAAACAATTTTATGTGCAGTTCGCTGAGTATCAGTACAGGCGCGTGTGCTCTGTTCACATACGCCACGTACGCGACGCTGCCGGTGCGGCTGCTGGAGGCCACCGTGGCGGGCCTGGCGCTCGGTATCGTCGACATCGGCGCCCATCTCATCCTGGATGAGGCCGCTAACGTGCACGTGAGTATCAACACGACTGGCTTCGGTTCTTAAATTAATATTAAGAAATATTTAATTGGTCCTCTTAAAACTTATTGACCTTCTAATGAATTAATAAATGTGCCTTTTATAACTTACTGGCCTTTTTCTGGGAGTTGGTCGCAGTAACTAAGCTAGGGAACCCTGACCAAATGGGTAGGGTAGAACTGTGACCAACCGCGCAACTGCTGCATCTAAGTTGCTCGCAGTTACATTCTAAGACACCAAAATGGGAATTATTTGAGACTCACAAAAAGGTGCACATTTCTTATTTAAGAGTTTCCAATAATATTTTTAGGAAATCAAAATGGAATTTATTTGGGGTTTGATTAAATACATGCCTTCAATTTTTTCTCAAAGACAGCAGCTGACTTGTAGTATTGTCCTCAGGAAATGTACTGCTCAGTGGTGACGCTGATCGCGTGCAACGTAGCCGGCATCATGACGCACCACCCGCGCGAGCTGGCGCAGCGCCGCGCCTTCCTGGAGACGCGTGACTGTGTGGAGGCTCGTCTAGTCACCCAGCGTGAAAACCAGCAACAGGTAACTTTGACCTAAGCATATTTATCATCATTCAGCTGGAACACGTCCGCGGCCTCTCCCAAGCATCGCCACAACGACCGGTCCTGTGCTCCACGCATCCAGCGGGTTCCCGCTACCTTCACCAGTATATCGGTCCATCTTGTGTGGGGCCAGCCATGTGGCACTAACAAATTATTCGGCCCCATCGGCTATCCATTCTCCCAGCTAAATGAAATCCTATTTGAAGGAAAAAATGGCACGTTGAAACGTGATTAATCTGATGACTGCAGTTCGATTCCTAGCGGCCAAAAGGGCATAAGCGACATTTTTGCGAAATCAACTTTTATATACGGTTAGAATCGGCTTTTTGGCAGCTACGCATCGATATACATATATAAGGTGTATCTATTCATACACAAAATCTCTTAAGGGAGGGGTCATTGTACTCATCAATATGAACAACTTTTACTATGGGACCAAACCTGAAATCGCGAAAAAAATCATCTGTTCCGTACATTTATGTTCGCATAAATCGTCAAAATGTAGGGACCAGCAGATTTTTATTTCGCAATTTCAGGGTTGGTCCCACAGTAAAAGTTGTTCATATTGATGAGTACAATGACCCCTTAAAAGATTTCGTGTATGAAAAGATACACCTTATATATGTCGATATCACAAAAGTGTCGCTTATCTCTTTTTGGCTGTTAGGCATCGAGTTGTATAAAAGCTTTTATAAACGATCGAATTTTAAAGTACGCCTAACGTTTTAAGCACTTTCCACATAGTAGACAGGCCATCATTGGATCAACGAGGTAGCTTGTTGCAGCACATGTACAATACTATAGCACTGAAGTACTGTAACAATCCGCCCTGTACGTTGGGACGGACTGTTACATTTATGGGGGATTTGTGTGTATGAATGAACACGTACCTACACTTAAGGATTTTTCACTGTTTACTGATTACTATGACATGCAATAATTAATTCATTCCAATTCACTTATGAACCGTCAGAAACTAGGTGCATGATTCCAATTGGTCGTTTCCTATAGAGAAGAACCGGCAAGAAACTCCACGGTTACTCTTTTAAAATAATTGATTTTTACAATGTTTTCAAATTACACTGTTATTAAGTATGGGCGGACAATGTAGGCCTGTCCACAAGTGCCAGATACATAACAAAAAAGAAAATGGTCTACAAATCTACAGTCCATTAAGCCTACAACGTTCTCACATTCACAAATTATAATAGAATCTGTTTAAAAGACAAGACTATATAATGCAAAATAATGAAAAGATTATATCATGGATGTAAAAAAAATAAAAATTAATGTAATTTGGGAGTAGTAACAGACATTAACATAATCAGTTATGCTGTTAATGAGTTACCAGGGAAGCCACAAATGTGCAGAAGGCATAAGCGCCAAACTTCCCTGTCTTCAATGTTGTCTTTTGTCTTATAATATGCTTTTTTAATAAGGGCACGTTTGATGTGATTTTTGAACTTTCCATCGCTAAGTTCTGTAACCGACTTTGGCAACTTGTTATAAAAGCGTATACTGTTTATAAGAAATGACTTGCTTGTTTTAGTTAATCTAAATTTGGGTATCACAATTTCAGGTTTACTACGTGTATTAATATTATGGAAATCTCTTCTTATCGTGAAAAGTTCTAAGTTTTTGCGAACATACAAAATACTTTTCAAGATATAAAGAGAAGGCAGATTTAGTATATCAATTTCTTGGAATTTGTTTCTAAGGGACTCACGAGGACCCATTTTATAGATCGCTCGGATTGCCCTCTTTTGTAAAATGAAAATTGATTCTACGTCAGCTGCCGATTCCCACAGTAGAGTGACATAAGACATAATACTGCGGAAATAAGCAAAGTATACTAACCTAGCTGTGGCTATATCAGTCAACTGCCTTATTTTTCGTACTGCATATGCAGCTGAACTTAATCTTCCTAAAATAGCTCTAATGTAGGCGCCCCATTGCAATTTAGAATCTAGAGTAAATCCTAGAAATACCGTTTCCGTAATAGCATCTAGTTATCTAGTTTCTCGCCATCAAGTTTTAAATTTAGATCCACTTGGCGTACATTTGGTAATGAGAACATAAGACATTTAGTTTTGTTCGCATTAAGTAAAAGATTATTAGCTCAAACCATTTCGAAAGAATTGCCGTTGACATGTAAGACATCCGTATCTTTTCTATCTATTTTAAAAAGAAGCGAAGTGTCATCAGCGAATAGAATGATATCCAATAAGTTAGCCATCAAGTAAGGAAGGTCATTAATATAAACTAAAAATAGGAAAGAGCCAAGAATTTAACCTTGATGCACGCCCATCTTAACTAGAGATTACTTGTCAAAGCCCACAGGCCGACTTTCAAGTCTTATTTTTTTCCTGTTCTCTTTTTAATTAAAATCAATAAACTAAATAACATTTAAACTTGCGAAGGTTTCATGTCAATAGCACGCCAGGTTACAACCCGTACAGAACCTACATTACAAACATTGTTCCGAATTCTATTTGAAACGGTTATCTGAAATCAATTTGGTTATATAATTGGTTCTTCGGTCCTGAAAACGAGAATATTCAATACTTACAAAGTTTTCATTTCTTTAGACATTTCTGTGTGGGATGAAACTTCAAAAATTAGTTAACCGTACGCTGGGCAACACTTATTTGCGTTTTCATGCACTTTCCAGACTTGACTGAAGCTTTCCATCGGTGATAAAGAGTGATGTTCTTAAACAGTTCGGTAACGAGTACACGTTTCTTGTTCTTCGTCGTAGAAAAAATAAAATAGCTGTTATAATTTAAACATTTCATAAGTCAGTCAGTGCTTCAGTTATAACTTATAACATTTGCATTTCTAGCATGCTATTTCAATAATTTAATAGAAATTGTTGTGTAATATAATAGCTTTTCACTTGATTTAATAACTAGCTCGAATTCAATACGTTAAAAGTCGGCTACACAATGTATTGAATGTTTACATTCACCTCGGAATCTCGTTATCCGATATACGGCCGCTTTATCTCAATTCCAATCTTGATCCCGATGCTTGTCTGCAACCAGTCGACGGCCGTGTTTGTCAATTTGAGTCTTTGAGGGTGAATCACAAGCAGCCGTGAAACTCTGCGGATCAAGACTGGGATTGAGATACATTATAGAATTCTGGCTATAATCGGAAATCCGGGAACACAAACAACTGGTTATTTATTGAAATGTTCCTTCGGACAAGATTTTATATTATTATGTTACAACAGCAACACAACACGTCATTATTTTCTTGAAAGCTTTAGAACAGGATAAACATTATTATAATGGTTTGTATGTTGCTATTGTATTCTATTCTATTCAGAAACATGAATGTTAAGGATATAATTAGCTAGTAAAGTCTGTTATGTTACACCGATCTTGACTTTCTGTGATAGTCTATTCAGTATAATTCACCTGTTGGTTTTGCTTTGTTAGCAAAGGCCCCGCACAAAATGTTAGGAAAAAGCCGTTCGGCCAATTTGGCTGAAATTTTGGTACAATATAACCTGTAACATGGTGATTGGATGATTTTTATGTTAAAGTTAGTGTTAAAAAATAAACAAAAAGCAATCACAACAAGTTCCAATTCGTATTACCTAAGTGTTTGACTCTATATACCCATCAGGGGCAGGCAGAGATATATTACACACGTTTCGCATAATAGACTAGCCGTCTGGTCGATTTATCTATACTAATAATAAAGCTCAAGAGTTTTTTTTCAACCGACTACAAAAAAAAAGGTAGCTATGAATTTCGACACGCATGTATGTAATATTATTGGAACTGCAATATTTCTATGCACATATGATAATCTATTTGGGCTTCCAAACGAATATACATTTTTATATAGGTGTATATATGTTTGTCCACGAATTACTCCGAAACTATTAATTGGATTGTTATTATGTTTTATTGGCTTACATTTACTTCAACTTAGGGAACAGTACAAGTTTCATAAAAATCGGTTCAGTAGCTTTCAAGATATGGACTAATACGTGTAAGTGTGACGGCCTATATTTTTTTTTTTTTTGTTGATGGGAAATCATCAAATGATCGATCGATCCACACAGTGGTGACACCCGGGCGTTTCCTCCCGCCTTATCCGGAATAGGTCTCCCGAAGCACCCGTGTCCGGTGAGGACCTGCGTCAGGCGGAAGGTGAGGACGCCGTGGAGCCTCTCCAGCCACTCATCAAAGAGGGGACTTATCGCCGCAATTGTGGCGTACCCAGCGCTGGGTTGCGACAGTCGCACTCTCCATGCCGCCATGAGATCCTGCCGTAGCTCTGTCCGCCGTGCCGCGATTTGTCGCGGCAACGGAGTTACGCCCAAGCGTTTTGCCTCCTCGCGCCACGCCCACATGTGCGCGAGGACTTTTGCCTCCAGATCCCATGGCGGTAATCCGGCAAGGAGGTTCGCCGCCTCACCGGAGACCGTGCGGCGTGCGGTATCCCCGGACTAGCCGGATGGCCATAACCCTCTGGGACGCGTTGAACCGACGGACGCTGCCTTACGGAATGCGCCCACACCGGAGCCCCGTAAAGGGCCGTGGACCGCACGACCCCCGCAAGTGTGACGGCCTGGCTTATTGACACGAGCTACGGGTGTGGTATCAAAGGGAATTGGTCAAATTCTAATGCAATATTAACCACAAAACTATCAACTACTTATTACAAACAAATATTCCAGTTTTTACTAAAAACTAATAATTACGAAATAAAAAAGTAAGTTAAAATACAAAAAGGATTTTTAAATCCAACTGATAGTTCCAGAGATTAGCGCGTTCAAACATAAAAACAAATAAAAAAGTAATTTAAAAAAAATTAGGTCGTCTTTAAAAAGAAATTAACTCAAAATAATGAAATAACTTTAATTTCGGAAGTCGGTGGCAAAAAACTAAAATACAGATCCCAAGACACCGGTTTCCGAAATTAAAGATATTTCATCATTTTGAGTTAATTTCTTTTTGAAGTCAACTTAATTTTTTTTAAATTAGGTATGTACTTTTTTATTTGTAGGTTCGAATGCGCTAATCACTGAAACTTCCAGTCGAATTTGAAAAATTCCTTTTGCATTTGGTATTTTAGGGTTTTGCCACCGACTTCCGAAATCAAAGTTATTTTTCACCTTGCCCTTGTAGTGTTTCTTTTTTCTTTGAAAGTCGGGTGTTTTTTTTTTTGCCAAAAACTTTTTATTTTTCACTTTTTCGTGGATCTGTTTGTAATTTATCTAAGTTACAATAGCCTAATGGCAACTGCTCATCACCTTTTACAAAATATTGCTTTTCCCGATGCAGGGATGTTAATTGTTGAGGAGTTCTCCTGGTACTTCACCATCAGCTCCACTTTACCATATGCATTGTGACGAGCATAATTTGCTTAGCAACTATCTTAAAGTAATCGTGAAATATTTATTATTGATTTGTTCCGGTGGCCATCTCACCATCTCTAGTCTTCGTCATCGTCGTGCTATCCGAGAGCAAATGAACAAGTTACTATAAAAAATACCCAAATCGCTATAGGTGTGTCTATAATAATTGAAGATTTCCCTCAATTTCTCCAGGATCCCATTATCATATCTTGATCTGATGGCAATAGGACCACCTGGAAAGTATACCCTATAAAACAAAAAAAGAATTTTCCAAGTCGGTCCAGCCCTCTTTGAGTAATCGGGGAACACACATAAAAAAATATACTGACGAATTGAGAACCTCCTCCTTTTTTTGAAGTCGGTTAAAAAGTTGTCATCAGCGAACTGTTTTCTTCTATAACAACAATCACCAATCGGTCGTCAAAAATTATGGCAATGCTTATTCTTGATCTTTCTCTTAAACAACAAAAATATGATGAGAAGAGCAGGCTAATGACATAAACAAAAGATTCTTTGTCAAAATCCTAAAAAACCGAAGTATGATCAAAAATTAAGAGTTTGTACGTTCGCAGTAGATTAAAAGAGTAATACTAACCACTCGATCCCAACTTGCGACCTGGTCGCGACGACCTGGCTACATAATGTAGGAAGGATTGCTGGGTGTTGAGAAGGTGGTGGGATGACATAAACCAGTTTATTATACATACATCTATACAAATAAATAAAATTGAAGTGTCTGTTTGTAATGTCAAAATAACAACTTTTTACTAAATGTATATGAACGTAATACGGAACTTATAACAAAAAAGATCTCCGAAATGGCTGGACCGATTTTGACGAGACTTCACTGGCAGATAGTTGATGTTACGGTGAGTAAGTTAGGCTACTTTTATTTTAGAAAAATAATTAGGGTTCCGCGCAAAACATTAAAACCCATGAAATTGTGACCAAAAAGTCGGATTTTAATATTTTTTTTTGCATTTGGTAGCCCATTTCTCGAGGATGGTTATAGTAACATCACGCTACGACCCTTAAGAAACGAACAAAAATAAAAAAAAGTCACAAAGAACGCTAAGCGAAAACGAAGTAGGAAATAGCGCGATGCAACGCGGCAGGTTGGGGAACGAGGGAGTTTTATTAAAATGTCGCTGTTACTTAAGTATATTGTGAATCTTACGACTTCCACGCGAACGAAGTCGCAGGGCACAGCTAGTTTTTCAATATTTCAACATTTTGCAAATTCTACCTTTTTCAGCATTATCTGTTGCTTCAGCAATAAAGGGCATTCAATTTGAGAGTTTAAAGAAAAGTGATATTTAGTGACGAATTCTGGGAAATTTTCAAAAATCCATAATAATTGGGTTTTCTCGAAACACAAAAACATAACATCACGCCTTGTTTCCCCGAAGGGTTAGGCAGAGGTGTACTTTTAGTAAACCCACATTTCGCCAGTAATGTTTAAGTCCAATGTAATAGAGGGCGAGCCTATTTTTTCTCAAATCCCATGAATTTTCGCCTAGGCTTTATGGGGTGCTTAATTGTTGCAAATGAGTCACACTATCACGTCCTGGAAGTAATACGTCAAATTACAAGGCAACCTGTATATTGTAGCGATCTATTTTAATAGTGATAGTTTTGAGTGCATCTGAACGTTTTTCGAAGTTGACTGCAAAATGATCATGATGCAACTTAAAATCTCAGTGAATTTTCCTGAGCGAGAAAATTCTCGAGAATATTTCCATGAAAATTCTTATAAATTCTTTTATAATTCGTAAGGTATTAATGGTAAATTAGGATTTCTGCATTGAAACAAACTTTATGATTCACAAATAATCAGATTTAATAAAAAAACATTATTGGGAAGGTAAATAATTAAAAACAAAATAATAATCACGATTTCTTTGGAGAAGACGTCGATCACGTTTTTGTTCGTTACTTGGTACTTATTACCCATTACATTTATTGCCTCTGGCCCGCCATAATTATGTAACTACTATTTTTAAATTATTTCAATTTTAATCTCTTCATCTTTCGAGGACATTCTCCGTCGAAAAGAATATTGCGGTGTATTCTCGATTGCAGGACATTCTCCATTAGAGAATATTCTCTCGACCAATTACTAGAGCCACGTAACCCGCACCTCACAGCGGTCTGCCGGTACGTCGGCTGCCTGCCAGATAAGTCCATATGTGAACATTGTAACACAATGCTCAAAACTTCCTCGTACTGGCGGATAGTGCCTGTTAATCCTGCATGTAGGCGCATTATCGAACTTTCATACATTGGATACTAATACAATAGAAGTTAGTAAAGATAGTTTTGGTACTTATGTCTAATTTTATACTTTTAATCAACTCTGGGTTAAGATTTTAATATTACCTAGCGTCGCCGATGCACGAGATACTCCGGTTTTTCTAACAAGTGTAAGATTTCGGTAAACAAAATCAATCTGTACACCGAAGTTTTAATTACTTTGAAAGTGGAGCGATGTTTCTTTCGCTAGAGACGTGTGAAGTATTAAAGTTGTGAAACGGCTCGTAGCGAGGAGCTGAGCTTTTATCATCTCAGCTAATAAGTTACAGAGTTGCTTCAGAGTAGGATCAGTAAATATAGTGTTTTTCCTGTTTATTCGGACAAAATTTTATCTCTTTCTTTTCGCCCAACATTATATAAACATATACAGGGTTTTTCAACAATAACTTTGTTTTCTAAAACAAAATAAAACAAAGAATTTAGAGGAAAATTAATAAAATTTTTATTGTATTACAAAGAGAAAAGTTTGGCAATTATGAATGAAAAATGATATCTGGCAAATGTCCACCACGACCACGCTGACAGATGTTGATTCTTTCATCAAAATTTTTAATAACTTTTTGGCAAAATGGAGGGTCTATTTCGTTAATGAAATCACGGATTTTGAGTTTTAAGGCTGCAATCGATTCGATTGGCTCCTTATAGACTCTGTCTTTAACATAGCCCCACAAAAAATAATCCAGTGGTGTTAAATCACACGATCTGGCTGGCCACTTAACAGCTGAATTTTGCGAAATTATGCGGTCGGGAAATTCGGTTTGCAATAAATTGATCGCTTCATTGGCTGTGTGACATGTGGCGCCGTCCTGTTGAAACCACATTTCAGTGATATCCATGTCATCAATAATAGGCCAAAATTTTGTGGTTAACATCTCGCGATAGCGTGATCCATTGACTGTTACCGCATTTCCAGCCTCATCTTCGAAAAAAACGGCCCAATCACGCCTCCAGACCACATAGCGCACCACACAGTGACACGTTGAGCATGCAAGGGCTTCTCAATACTTTGCTTTAGGATTTTCTTAAGCCCAAATGCGGCAATTTTGCTTGTTGACGTATCCTGACAAATGAAAATGGGCTTCCCAGCAGGTTGTTCCTGAATGAACTGAACGAATCTACGGCGATTTGAATGGTCGGTCAGCTTCAATTCCTGCACCAGTTGAATCTTGTAAGGCTTCAAAGCCAAATCCTTTCGCAAAATTCGCCATGTTGTGCTTTTGGATAACCCCAATTGTTGAGAACGTCGTGAAATTGACAAATTTTGATCTTCTTCAACACTGTGACTCACGGCGGCGATGTTTTCTGTTGAACGACCCGGTCTGACACGTGTTGGTGTTGGCACATTTTGTACCGAGCCTGTCGACGCAAATTTCGCGACCAAATTCTTAATAGCGGTCTCAGAAGGACGATTATGTTGTCCGAAAATATCACGAATTTTACGAAATGTAACTTTAACAAAACGACCATTTTCATAGTGGATTTGAATTATTTTAATGCGATTTTCGAGCGAAATTGAATTCATTGTAACAATTGCCAAAGCACCTACTACGAATACCGCCAAAACCTAAATGTCAAAACTATCACGTTCTTGGTGTTGCCCCAATTGAAAAACAAAGTTCTTGTTGAAATACCCTTTATTTCATCAGTCAGTAATATTAATATGTCATGCTTAATGGCGAATGTCGATTTATCTCACTCGAGAACCAACGATCTGAGTACTTATGTCCTGCAAAAAGGAGCGGCGGCTGCTCAAGCGTTATCACCATCTTTAAGATCATCTTTTCTGACGCGACTGAAGTCATTCTTTTAAAAAAAAAAAAATTTCATCAGATGTACACCACAGGTCGTTTCCTATACAAATGCGAAGAAGTTGTTTAGCCACCTGACCGATGTTTACGCCGGAATGCGACGTAATGGCTGAAAGTTCCAGGTAATTTTAAAGCACTGGAGGTCTACTTTCGTCGCGAACTTAATCTCCGTAGATTTGTCGCTAGTCTAATAGAAATTAACAACTCACAAAGTCTACTATTTACAGACTAATTATAAATCAAATTAAGAAACTGAATTAAATTCCTTTATCTCTAACTTAACATTAATCTACACGAAAATTAACAAAACGTCTTGATAACAAATTCGTGTATTAATCTAAATTAACTTCTCAGCTCCTACCATGTGTTCTCTAGCGTCTCGTTTAGATTTGTAAAAGCGACTTACATTGAAGATTAGTCGCCAGGCGTGAGTTTTGTTTTAGGTACCCGAGCGGCGATGGACAGGTGCGGTGCGGAGTCGTCGCGAGATGGATGTGTGGTTGTAATGAGAGCAAGCTGTGGAGCCGAGCTATTAGTGTGACACTCTCTGACTCTGTTGTGAGCTTTGTTCGCATTTTGGGAGAGGACGCACAAACTTTGGAGACACTTAATAGTGTACTCATAGTTGATAGTCGTGTCAGGTCATGCTTTAATACACTAGTTAACATTTAATTATTGCTTGAATTAAATACGTCTACCTCGTTGGCCTAAGTAGTGGTTGCAAGCGCTACTGCTGAGCACGAGGTCCTGGCTTCGATTCCCAGGTCGGGCAAAGTGTTACTTATTAGGTTTTTCCATCAAGAATTTCTCAGTAGCAGCCCGGAGTCTGGATTCGTGCCCGGTCGATGGCAATAGGCTCGCCCTCTATTACATGGGACTTAACTAGCGAAATGTGGGTGTACTGATAGGTAGTAAATATTTCAATAAAACCACTCAATTTACTGCATAAAATCTTCGATTAATTATTTGTTTTCCCTCGAGAGAATCATAAATCACCGGACTCTTTATATTGACAGCTGTCAATCCATACAATTGTAGCGGGACTAATGTTGCCATCAATATACAGATAGCTATTAGATCTGTATATTGATGGCCTCTGCCTAACGTTTCGGGAAAACACAGGCGTGATGTTTTGTTATGTTATATTATTCCTTAAATAAAATTAATAAATAATTGCGTATAAATTAGGCAAAACTTTTGAAACCAAGTAGCTAAGGTCGCCGCAAGAAAATAGGTGCATTCAATTATATTCTCATGCTTCAAATTTGAGCATGTTACCTACTAACTACACACACACTCACACTATCAACACCTTATCCGATTCCATCACACCGCCAACAACCTGTGGAACGTAGAGAGTTCCTCAAGACAGAGGAACTGACACATTAAGTGTCTATTACATTGCCCTCAGCTCGGTTTCAAAGCAAATCTTACAATGTTATAGATCTGTTCGCTTGCTATAGGAAAGTGCGTTGCACGTAATTTAAATTAAATTACGATTTTTTAATAAAAAGCACCATAAAATATAAGTAGCTTAATAGTCGATAAAAACAACATGAGTTTTCATAAAAATCTAAAATCAAGGTAGAAGAAAAAATGTTTCTTTCGCAACCCGTCTCATAAATTGTCATTGTTCTTAAAAGAGAGCTTATCAAAATATTTAAAGGATGTCAAACAAAAGACAGTTTAATAAACAGACAGAACAGTTATGTCAAAGTAGTATGTGTCGCTCCACGAATCGACACAAAGAAACTAATTAATTATTCACACATGACTTTAGGAGCAGAAAATTATGCAAGAGAAGCCTCCCTAATCCTGAATTAAAGTGTAAGCTTATGTGTGAGCTCGTAGCTTGATCTAATTGCGTGACGCTTTGTGTACGCTCCTGTACCGGCGTACCACTCGACGCGTATGTACGGTGACGTCACGGCGGACTGTCGAGCCACCGCGCCTACAGTCACACATACGAGTGTAGTGACTGAGCAGACAATAGAGCTTTTACTTAATGACGCCTCTCAATAGACAGATTATATCTCTCATAGACAATGTGAGAGTACCTAAAGCCCCTTTTACACGGTGCAAGTTTCTGGAACGTTCAAGAGCAATAATCGCATGACATTAAGCACGTTCAATTATTGCCATTTAAGAATTGAATGCAAGGGTTTACACGTATGCGATTTCCATAAAATGGCATTCAGTTTTGAAATTGTTTATTGAA
The DNA here is from genome assembly GCA_947568875.1 of Fissipunctia ypsillon. NCBI lineage: Eukaryota > Metazoa > Arthropoda > Insecta > Lepidoptera > Noctuidae > Fissipunctia > Fissipunctia ypsillon. Next base: position 24,744,830 of record OX387643.1, on the reverse strand, counting down.
ATAAGTGACTTACACAAATATTTCCAATACTAGGCGTTAAACTAGAGGTATATAATCATTGGATTATACCTGAATTAGGAATAAACCTGTATCTAAGGTATCTCACTCAATGTATACATAAAAATTATCTAATATTCCTTAAACCTAGTAAATAACTACAGACATAACTTAACATAACATCACGCCTGTATTCCCCGAAGAGCAAGGCAGAGGTATTCCGATAGTACACTCACATTTCGCCAGTTTTGTTTAAGTCCCGTGTAATAAGGGGCGAGCCTATTGCCATCAATCGGGCACAGATCCAGGCTCATGGCTGCTACTGAGAAATTTCAGGTGGAAAAACCCAATAACACTTTGCCCGACCCGGGAATCGAAACCAGGACTACCTAACTAACTAAATAACTTATCTGACTATAAATTATGGTTTTATTCAAATTAAAATAGTTAACTTAGTCAACAACACTGTTCTGCATCATGGTAGGTGCCTAAGGGCTGATTTAATCAAAGTCAGATATCATTTATCCGCTGAATAAAATTGACGTCAGACAGTTTATGTATGGAAAATCTGTCAAAACATAAAAATTTATTCGCTGGATTAGACTTATACTGGGTATACAAGTTTGGTCAAATTCGCCCTAAGATATATTTTGCAACCATGTTCTATGATGATTTTTGCAATTAAAAATTTTTGATGCATTCAAACAAGATTCTGTTTATTTATTGTCCAAAATTTGTTATGTCAATAAAATGCATGATTATTATGATGATAGATTGAATGAATTAATGAATGATTGCGCATGATTATTTATAATTTAAATTGTTAAAACTAAAGTTATTTTTATGTATTTTATCTAGTAACTAAAGGGCATTATACTACGAGTTAATTTTACAGGTTGGCCGGAACATTGACGTCCAAAAATGTAGGTCCCTCGTATCGTGGGGTATCCGAATCACACGCCCCCCCCATGTATGTTCCGCGACTTTTTATAGTTTTTGAGTTATGAATTTTTTTCTGAATTTTTGAGAATTTTCGACCTAATCAACTTAAAAAAATTCTAAAAAAATAGTAGTAGACTGTCGAGATTTTTTTTGCAACTGAATCTTCATGAGTATTACTTATATGCATAAAATAATCAGCTTCGTAACTGTGATGAAAGTTATGAAAATGTTGGGCTAAAGTGAAAAATTTACGTTCGGTGAATTATGACATAAATTTTCAAATTTACAATTAAAAATCTAAAAAATGTAATTTGATAGTTCTTAAGTAGGCTTCAAGAATGCGCCAGACTCTCAGCTTTCAAAATCATCAAAACAAGTTGTACTTAAAGTAGACCTTTCCTTCTCAAGTCCTTGAGATGTTCAGAGCACGAGCCATACTTCTCGTACACGTAGACGGATTTTGCTGAACTTCTTCCAGCACCATTTCTCTGCGATCCGGGTCTGCTTTAGAGATTCTTTCATGACTTCCGCGTCGACCAGGATTGCGGCCTGCCATTAAGGTGTTGTGCGTGTTAATAAAAGGGTTCAGTATCATAATGCCTTCAGGAAGATGTTGGGGCTTCCACGTTACTGCAGTGCATCAGGAATGTTTGCCGAAACACGTACTGATGGTTTCAACACCATCACCATTCTTCGAAAAAGGATTGCGTCAATGATGCGCAGAGTGCGTGGGGGAGCATCAACAGCATTCTGGGGGTCATCAGTGATAAGCCGTGTAGCACCATCATGGCGCATTGGGTGCATGTACATGTGCATGTACCCGGTGCGTCAGGTGAGTGCAACAGATATATCAATTTAAAAAAAATTATAACAATATCTTTGTACTAACATAGTATATAAGTCTGTATCATACTAACACAATATGGATCAAGGTCCGAATTAAAGTATTTTTATTTTATTTATTTTAAAAACACGATGGTCGGGATATCGCTCTGGTTGCGGGCCATCACGACGTTGAAGTTGTTCGCGATACAGTCGTGCTGCTTCACGGCCGTTTCCTCGTGCAACTCCATAAAAATAATGCATTTTTGCATATTCTAATAATATTATAATGTCTTTAACTGCCGATCTAGGGTTATTCGGTTCGCCGTTAAAGCGGTCGGTACTCCAATAGCTACAATTCTTAGTCTTCACTTATAGGTCTCTTCCACTTTCAGGCCGGAACTACTTAGCTGAGATGATTTCCTAAGTTTTTCAATCTCGTCTTTTGTCTCTATGCTGATTATAAAGCCTCCATTTTTTATTTTCCGCAATCCTCTAACGTGCGATTTCATTTGTTTAGGGCATATCATTTTGTTGACAATTGTTTTAGTGTTTTCACTAGATTTTAATTTATCCGTCGGATAAATTGCAATATTAGAGCTGAGGTTATTAGGGCGCAAGTAATTATTTTTACCAGTTTTTACCATGTCAGCGAACGAATTTTTTTCTGCCATTGTTGGTTTGACGCATTTTCCTGAATGCTAGCTTGAATTGTTTTCTGAAAATGTTCAAGGCATTCCGTGAGGTCACATTTTTCTCTAAACACTAGAACAGAATTTTGTACTTCTTTGGCCTTTATCTTCAAGTCCTGGTAATAAACTGCCATTTGTAATACGCCATGTCCTCCTACGTTGCGCGATAGGGGATTGACCCTCAGCTTAGGTCACGTTTTTCTCTAAACACTAGAACAGAATTTTGTACTTCTTTGTCCTTTATCTTCAAGTCCTGGTAATAAACTGCCATTTGTAATACGCCATGTCCTCCTACGTTGCGCGATAGGGGATTGACCCTCAGCTTTTCATTAGAGTTCCGCTTTCCTTCCTGAGCAATGGTTTAGACTTCATTCAGGCATTTTCGATGGAGATTAACCAGTTACTAATGTCACTGGTGTTCACGGTCTCAATTTTTCCTTCAGCCGCATGGAAAGGTGTTTGAGGTTTGCTCGCAGGGCTGCTAGGAGGTGGGATACTTCGAGCGCTGTTTTCAATATACATATGACATACTTAGTTCTTATAATATGTTTCTCATAATTATTTGTTATTCACTAAAGTAAATCTCAAACTTAGAAAAATACGCGATCCGGGTTCTAAGTCACAGATCACTAGGTAATATAATATTTTAATGTCATATAATGCGTAGGTAAATAATATTACTTATACACCCGTCTGTTCTAGTTGAGTGTCAGTAGGCTGATCAGACAAATTGCATGCGGCTTCTGTTTACACCAAGGCAATTATTGCAAGGTGATTATCGCATGCAGGTTTTGCCTCGTTTAAACACATAGTTGCACATCCTTGTACAATTAATTCAAGTATTGCCCGTAAATTGCGCTACTAAATATTTCATTCAATTTTATTAAACGACATGTTGTGTTTAACACAAACAAAACATGAGTGCGGTGAGTGAGGAACTCACGGCACTCATGTTCGAATGATAAATCATGCTAGAATTGCGATTTTATTGTACATGCTGTTAAAACCTATATCAGTTTTGTATAGCAGCTAACATTGTATTATGCAACAATTGTACGTGTTGTATATACGATGCAAGTCAATTTGTTGCTTCAATTTTATGGTATGCCACAGGCAATAAACTTGCACCGTGTAAATGAAGCTTTATTGATAAACTCAAATTCAAAGAATTTATTTCCAATAAACCAATTACAGGCACTTTTGAATTGTCAAAGATTCGGTCAGTTAGTCAGAAAAATGAAGCTAGTTGCCTATTCCTAAACGTAGATCTCCTTGGAGAAGAATGGGCAAGAAACTCCACGGACACTCTTTTAAATCAAAATATTGTTACAAAATATTGGTTATATCATTCATGTTGAAATTAAGTATGTGAGAACAATGTAGAAATACGTGCACGTTAAAAGCGTCCGCAACAAAAAGATAAGAGTCAAAAACGATTCAAAAATTAAAATAAAAATAAGTCGTGGCAGCTAAGAAATGACCAGTCCCTACTGACGGCGCCCGTTCACGAACATGACGCATGGATCAGCACCATTCAGCTCAACCATTTTGAAGGAACTCAATGATCCAACACACACGCTACCACCAGCGAGACATTTGAGTGAGCATGACATACTCTCAGTCGCCAGGGCAAATTCAAGTCACTAAAAGACGTAACCAGTTAATGGTAGCTTTATAGTAGATAGGTACATAGTGCTCACACATGTGCTATGTAATTATACAATACTAAGAGATTGAATCTATATAATTCAAAGATAGTTTTTACAATATTCAGCAGCTCCAACAATATTTTCGAATGCTAATCAATTAGTTTCTGCGCCCTTGTGGAGCAGGACCAGCGTTGAGCCAGGCATTTTTGTCGGTGATGTAATCCCCCAACTTATGATATGCTTGGCTGCATACTGTGCGTTTAATAGAAGATTTAAATTTATTTTCATCCAGTTGGAGAATATGGGGAGGTATTTTATTGTAACACTTTAAACAGTACCCCATGAAGGATGAGTCTACTTTAGCCAGTCTGAAACCTGGTTGAACTAATTAGATAGATCCACGAGACCTCAAAGTGAAGCTTGTTGGGAACCAAAACCGTTAACAATACCGAATAGTCTAGGTATTGCTGTCAACAAGCTAAATTTTGGCAATTTTACTAAAGTGCAATTTTGGAAATAATTAAATTTGACTACCGCGTTCGCATAGCCCTGATAGCCCGCCCTCGATAGCACGTTGCTCGAAAATTGAGATAATTTTTCGCTGACGGGGATAACTATTTATTTACTAACGAGACCAGCTTAGTTTGTTAAAATCAGAACATTTCGGATATGAACTTAATTGTTACTGTTAAACACGTTTTCCATTCGTCGTACAACATTGCGCGTTTGTGTTATTGTTTACTGGGTTGCTCTTAATTACAAACCAACATATTTGTAATGTTGCTTAATTATTCGAATACCTACTTTCCTACCGAATAAATACGAAATATATTCCATCGTTTGTCTATCCATCTAATTCACACACTGCTGCTGTGTTGCGGTAGACCAAGTACATAATTATAATTTGCGTCTGGATAGCAGTAAATCTCTCGTTGATAATAAAGTTAGAGCCGGCGGGCTCCGGCAGCAGCTGGACGCGCTCGTATACAATATTCATGCTAGATAGCGGACGCTAGAAACCTGACGCCGGCGCCGGGTAATTTATACGAAACATTAATGCGAGCCTCTTGATAGCATTACGGAGCTTACACCCGCGCTGTGTGCTGAGCCCTGCGCCTGCCGCCCTTTGCCCGCCTTCCTCGCGTCGCTCGCTGTTGGCTCTCATCCACTCACACAGCATCCTTCGATCCATCGGCTTTCTCATCGATGGCCACTCGCATTCAATTGTGATTATTAAAATATTCTGAGTTACGTCTCATTGAATAACATATCTGCAAAAATTACAGAACATCAGCGAAGCAAAGCATTAACAAGGATTTGATACCGACGCTCAAAGAGAAAAATAAATGATTACATTTTGCCTTTTGGCTGTTAATTTACGTATTCAAACAGCGGCATTACTCATTATTATGAATTATGTTAGCGCTGAACGATGGCGTAAACTGAACGAACTTGTTGATCGTGCAGCAAACATTAATCACTCCATGTCCGAGGTGTTCGAGGTGTCGCGCAACAAATAATGCATTCTATTTCGATCATCACAGTGCAAATAGTGCGATTTGAAATTAAATCAAATAAGTTTAGTGAAGGATATTCTAATTATAATCTGTGGTAGGTGTTGTAGCGAAAAAAAATAAAAAGACGGAGATTCACTTTTCTGCTACGACACGTTTAATTTTGTTTTTAAAATAAAAATAGAAAAAAAACATTAAAAGGTAAAAAAAAATAATATTATTGTATCAAAAAGTTGCAGGTTGACTTGTGTGAAGGGAATAAAATAGAGAACTTTGGTCCGATAGGTACGCGAATAACGACAGAGAAATAAAACGTACTACCTAGTCGATTGCAATCACTAATAAGTAACGCTACCAAAACATATCGTTATGAAAAAAAAATCAGAGAACCAAGGTATCTCGCATTTTACAAATTTGAAAATAAAATTAAGTAGTCAATGAATTAAAAAAAATCCGCAGAGGGTTACTATCTACAGTATTAAATTAGAACGTAAAATATCATAAAATAAACCGTGGCTTAAGTAATTGCGTCCGGCGAGGTGACGTAGACTGTAGGGAGTCGCAGTTCTTTGTTCAGGAACTGGCGTTGTTTGCGAGACCTTCAGCGGTCAAAATGCGGCCCAACTCTCGACGTTGGCCAAGGACGTCCAGCGTAATTTTAGGCCAAAACCTGGAGGCCGAAAGGCGGCCTATTGAAAGCTGTTCAATCCAGAAAAAATAAAGATTAATGGTTAGACTTCGAACTTAATATTCCATTCTCAATATTGCTTTGCCATAAGGTATTAATAGGACGGCAGGGATATAGTGTGCTTCACTTGAAAAAAAACTCGTTAATTATCCACAAACTGGGTCAGTATCAATTGATTCAACTTTTTAAACTCAGGAAAAAATGGGGACCCATCTGTCAGAAGAAAAATAATTCGAATCAAGAAATAAAAAGATAAAAATCGACCAGGCTCAAATACAAACGGAAAAAGGTTGATTATAAAGAACCAAAAAGTTTTGACATGCAGAGTTATGCTGCAGTGTCTGGTGTAGGTGTAATTAGTATTAGTATAACTAGAATCAGACATTTATTTGGTTGTTCCGCGAATTGACTTTGATTAGGTTTAAATAATTTGAAAGTCTGGATTAAGGTGAACGCGCCAGGTAGCCCGGGAAATTCAAATTTTGTTACGTTTTTTGCAATTTGCAAGTCAGTATTAGGTTGTATGTTGATCAAAATATGATTCGCGACTGTAACAAGTATGTATTTACAGAATTATAATAATTAAAGTCATCAATACAACTCTTTAAGTCCAGACTTTATTGAATGACTATTTCATGAAATCTTGACAATTAGGATTATACAAACTTAAGGAGTTGTATTACTGATTTTGATGATTATAATTCTGTAAATGCATATTTGTTACGGTCGCGAATGATACTTTATTCAACATACAACTTAATACTGACTTGCAAATTGTAAAAACATAAGAAAGTTCGAACTTCGCGGGCTACTTGGAGCTTCCCCCTTAACGTGCTCGTCCATAAATGATTTAATTACCTAATACCTAAGTTGAGTTTAAATCGTCTTGAACGTATGCCAACACAATGTTAATGTATTTTAGGAAAGATTAGAATGATATTCAAAATTGAAAAGTAGTTTGCATAAGTAATTTATTCGCTTTTCTTTATAATAAAATAACCGCCAGTTAAATTGAAGCAGTGGCTCAAAATTGGAACTAACAATTTGCTTGTTCGAGGGCTTCGGTGGAAATAAGCACTGTAAATTCACAAATAGTCGAGTCGCGAGCAAATCGTTATTTCCTTTGCAGAATGCACTTATGTAGGTATTTCACAAGATTGAGCGCTAGCCGACTTTCTTTAGCATCATTAGTTTCACGAGGTACAACAGTATAACATGATAATAATATTGCTATCTAATATTGTATTTTGTCTATTTCGATAAACCGCCTGTTTCTGACAGGCTGCGCGTTGAGCCGCTTTGTTCTTGATCGATCCTCTTTGAATTTTCAATATCCCTGCCAAAATCAAAATCAAAAGTCATTTATTGAAACTAGGCTGAGAATCAGCACTTTTCGAACGTCAAAACCTACATAAGACAGTCCCCTAGTCGCCCGTCCTTTCACCACTTCCTAGTGCTTTAGCTGGGAAGAAGAAGTGGCGCAACAAACTCCTCAGCAGCACAGCTGTCTGTTTAGTTAATTAAACTTGATTCACACGCCAATATACCAATATAAAGAAATATAAAAAAACATCGAAACTATACTCAAGCAGAAATAAAAATTAAAAATTAAAGATGTAAAAGAACTTTATACCTAAATAAAAGCCTCCAGGCATAATGGGCGTGCCCGCTTACACATAGCTATAAATAACTATAACTCTAAATCACAAATGATAAACTAGGACCATTGAAGTAAAATAAATAAGCAGTTAATAACTAATAACAATAAAAAAAACAGGGTCAGCAAGACGACCAGTCACCACAAGCAGCACCCGTTCACGAGCATAACGCAAAGATCAGCCATTACCCCCCTCGCCATATTTGAGGGAAGGAGGCAACCCGACCCCCGACGCTACCGCAATCAGTGACATCTAAGGGAACATGACGAACTTGCTGCTGGTTGCTCGGGCAAGAATAATATGATCAATTGTCGAGGTCGCTAGTTAACCACATATTGCAATACAACTCATATAAAAAAAAACATTGTAATTAGTAGATCGAGTCAATAATATATGAAAATAAAATTAAAATAAATTGACACTCAAATAAAATAAACAATTATATGAACTCATCTAACCTGTCAGTAAGCTAATTCTGGAGAAAAAACATAAACATTGTCTTGAGTTAATCACAGCGACCAACTATTCTTGTCGTTTAAGTTGTCGTTGATAGAATAGTATGCCTTTGAACAAAGGTTGGATTTTACTTTAGCTTTATATGCATTAAAGGGCAAATCTAGCAAGGAAGAGGGTAGCTTGTTATAAAAGGTTATACCAAGCCCAACAAATGAGTTATGAACCTTATGAAGCCGGTGAAATGGTGCGCGTAATTTGTCCTTATTTCTGGTGTTAATATTGTGAATATCACTGTTTTCAGTGTATAAATGTATATTTTGCCTAATATATAAGATGTTGGCGAAGACGAATTGTGATGACACCGTGAGAATACAATTATATATTTTAACAAATCTCTCAGAGAAACTCTGGCACCTAGCTGGTAAATTGCGAACAGCTCGTTATTGAAGAACAAATATATTTTGAATATCAGCGGCTTTGCCCCACAGTAGAAAACCGTAGGACATAACGCTATGAAAATAACTAAAATAGACTAACCGAGCTGTATCAACGTCAGTGTAGGTACTGCCTTACTTTCCTGACAGCGGAGACGGCCAAACTGAGTCTTCCCGAGACGAACAGGCAGACGGAGAGCGGAGGCTTAGTAATAGGGTACCGTTTGTCACCCTTTGAATACGGAACCCTAAATTAAAATCTTTTTTGCAAAACAACACAACCAACTTCCAAAATTAACACTACAAAGTGAAAAATAACTTTGGAAGTCGGTGTTTTTGGATCCGTTTTGTAGGTTTTAGCCTCCGACTTCCAAAATTAAAGTTATTTTTCACTTTGTAGTGTTTTTTGGAAGTCTAGTGTTTATTTGTTTGCAAAAAAGTTTTTATTTTTCACTTTTTAGTGGATCGGTTTGTAATTTATATAAGTTACAATAGCCTAATGACAACCGCTCATCACCTTTTACAATATATTGCTTTTCCCGATGCAGGGACGTTAATTGTTGAGGAGTTCTCCTTGTACTTCACCATCGGCTCTACTTCACCATATGCTTTGTGACGAGCTTATATTGCTTTGCAATCATTTTAAAGTAATCGAATCGCAATCCGTGTAATACTTATTATTGATTTGTTCCGGTGGCCATCTCACCATCTCTGGTCTTCGTCATTAGTTCCACTTCACCAAATGGTGCTTTCCGAGAGCAAATGCATAAGTTACCATAAAAAGTACCCAAATCGCTATAGATAAGCCTATAATATTTGATGAGTTCCCTCGATTTATCCAGGATTCCATCATCAGATCCTAACCTGATGACAATGAGACTACCTGGAAAGCCTTTCAAACAAAAAAATAATTTTCTAAATCGGTTCTGCCGTCTTCGAGTAATCGGGGAACACATAAAAAAAATAAAAAGATTTCGACGAACTGAGAACCTCCTCCTTTTTTGAAGTCGGTTAAAAATCATTTATAGCCAGAGTGCATCTTAGGAAAATTCAAATAAGCCCAAAAACGCCTACGATACATTGCTTTATTACGGAGTTCCGGTGCCTACCGTCCGGCTTCAACATCAGATCAGTTCGATGGTTCCATTTTCATCAGAACCATTTATTTAAACGTACTTCTCTTGCTATCTTAATCGAGATATCTTATCGCCACCCGTGGAATACTTATCATTGAGGAGTTCTCGTGGCCATGTGGGTGGTTTTCTTCGTCAGTTCCACTTCATCAAAAGATACTTTCTGATTGCAAATGCTTGTCTTATTGATGAAAATACCAAAATCGCTATGTTTTCCTGTAATATTTGAAGATTTCCCTCAATTCCTCGTGGATTCTATCATCAGAACTGTATTTTGATAAAAATGGGACCGATCTGGAAGTATGTCCTTTCAAATAAAAAAAGAATTTTCCAAATCGGTTTATAAATGACGGAGAACTGAGGTAACAAACATTAAAAATAAAAACATACAACCGAATTGATAACCTCCTCCTTTTGTTGAAGTCAGTTAAAAAGAGAGAATTTAATCAAAATTCCTGTGTACATGCTAGTCGCGATACAACAAAGAAACAAGAACGCACATAAAGCTAATTATATTCCTACAACAGCCAATTTAATCAGAAAGAAAAAATGCAGAAACATTTTAATATTTGGCGAAGAAAACGAGATTTAAGCTCCGCTGAAGTAATACTGCGAATGTGTTTCTTGAAACTGGAGTGACGTGGAGAAACGATAGCGTTTAGAGAGAAACTCTTGTGAGCGCCATCTGTTCTAATCTCGAGCCACTTGCGCCGTACTCTTTTAACGGGCTTAAGTTGTAAGTAAAGACGCATTCGGAGGATTAATTCCACTCGACGAAATGTGAAAAGCAGCGGGTGCTAGTAGTGTTACGAGTGTAAGACGAAACAGTAAATAGTGTTACGAGTGTAAGACGAAACAGTAAATACTATAAGTATATATACAGGGTGTAAGGGACAGCCCTTCGCAGACTGATGGGGTGAATTCAGTATATCATACTAAGATGACCGGTACATGAAATTGTTTCGTTCCTGAAATAATTATGTAATAAGTTATGGTTATCCAATAAATCTGGTTTGTTTTATTACCTTACCGTGGCAAAACGCGCTTAGCGAATGGCAGCGCAGCGAGCCTTCGGCTGCCGAGTAATTCAACATCCATTGCTGATTTTTTTATTTTAGCTGTTTTATTTACATAAATGGAGTGCTGCGTACAGAGAATGTAATTTTACATTCAAATAAAGGAATAGTAACTGAAAATACGATAAAAGAAATCCTAAGGATATTTTCGGTGTAATATGATTCAGAATAAGGAGCTGAATGCACCCTGTTAGTTTTCGGAGGGCTGTCCCTTATACCCTGTATAGATATTATCCAAATAACAAGCCTTGAATGTCAGAATGGTTATTGGTTATTTACTGTGTATGAAAGTTCTTATTCTCTCGTTTGTAGGGAAAGAATTGCATGAAGTAAAACACAGAAAGACAAGGCTAGATATTTATTTCAATTACGCTCGTTAGTAGTTAATCTAGTCAAATCTAGTCTATAGTAATCAAAACTAGGTCGTCATAGAGAAGAAGGACAAGAAACTCCATGGAAACAGTATTAAAGTATTCTATCAACATATAATTATATTTCCATAAATTATATTACCATTATTTCAAAACAGTTAATTCTATTGTCCAAGAGAACTCGGAATAATAGCAACATAATAACAATAGCTAGGAAAAGAACATGAATATGCCATTATCCAATTTGACACATTAGCAATATCTTCAATAATATAATATATTATATAATATAATATACTTACACAACAAGATAGTCATAACAAGCAACAATTGAGGTATGATATTATAGAATTTCATAACTTAGGTGACACCTGGTCGATCTATTCCACACCACAACGACACTAGAACTAACCAACCGAACATCTACCGAGCAACTGACTATTTTATCACTGTATCCAACTCACTTATTTTTAAAAGTTCTCTTTCTTTCTTACTTGTTTTTAAGCCAGATATAAACTGAACTCTCGAGGTCGTCTCGGAATCGGAACGCGAGGAATCAGTGTTGGGGCTTTATGGCCCCTTGCCTTTTTTTTTTTTTTTTGGATGGGAAATCATCAAATGACTTCTCCCGCTCTGGGCGGAGCGGGAGGGCGTGTCAGACTTTTACTGACTAAAACCCACCCGTGTTCCTTCTGTTGCCTGTGCCAGGGCCACGGTAACTCTTTCGAACATCCCGCAACCCTAGCTGGCATCGGCCCTAGCGGACCCCGTCAATAGTGCTGACATCTCTTTGAGGCGCGCGTGGAACACGACGCGCCGTCGACTCGGGCTTGGTCCTTACCGGACGGCGAGCTACCCATTGCTCGCCGTCCGCAAGCCCGCACCTACGATGGCCGGGAATCGGCTGCCAATTCCCGACGCCCAGGGCGTCTCCTGCGGCGACTAGGGGCGTGAAGGTGCAAAGCTTGCCTCTCCCTCACGCGTCCCGCCTCCTCCTTCACGAGCATTACTGCTTCGCAGAAGGAGGTAATGGCTTCCCATGCACTCTCGCTCCGTACCATGGCCTGGACCAGGGCCGGACGCGAGAGATCGCCGCCGCCGATCGCTTCCGCGAGGACACGGCGGTGCTCCGCCCAAGCCGGGCAGACCTCCACCGTATGCTCCACCGTGTCCTCCGGGCGATCCACACAGTGGTGACACCCGGGCGTTTCCTCCCGCCTTATCCGGAACAGGTACCTCCCGAAGCACCCGTGTCCGGTGAGGACCTGCGTCAGGCGGAAGGTGAGGACGCCGTGGCGCCTCTCCAGCCACTCCTCAAAGAGGGGACTTATCGCCGCAATTGTGGCGTGCCCAATGGCCCCTTGCCTGAGGTTTGTTTCTCTCGGTCTCCAAAATTGGGGACTGGTCTTTGGGTTTCCTTCCCCATCCCGCAGGAGGGGGTTGGGAGTGCTTTATCGCACAGCTAGACGCTGAGGAGTTTACCTCTCTTCTGCATCCTTCCTCATGTATAATTTCGGTTCCTATTCCCTCTTTACTGGCACACAGAGCCCAGAGCCTAACAAAGTCTAAGTCAAATCATTTATTTCAAGTTGGCCATCAAAAAGCACTTTTAAACGTCAACATTTACAAGAAAAAAGAATTGATTCTAAAAGGTTGTTTCGTATGGAGAAGAATGGGCAAGAAACTCCATAGGTAGTTACTTTTTTAAAACGTTTTACAATATTTTGTGTACATATATCATAATTATGTGTAAAGACGAGGTACCTGAAATAAAATTACTATACGCATCAAAAAAGTCTAAGAAACACGCATTATTTACAGAAACTGCATGTTTTATTAATTGATACTTTATTTTTTCATAACAAAGTAGATTGGCATACAATCTTTTTGTTCTCGGAAACATACTGGCTGATTTTAAAATAGAAACTTTTCGATTCTGTTTTGTTTTCATTAAAATAAAAGCTAATAATTTTTTCTCCGATTTCATGTGTCTTCGTTGCTTGATAAATTTGGTATTTATCTGACTTTTATCATTTTAAGTTTTTGAAAAAATTGAGTGGTGAGTCATTTTTTATGTCGTGGAGCAACGCCAGTTGACTGCGGATGAAATGCAGAGAGCTGTAGGAATGCTACAAGAGGGAAGAAATAAGTCCCAGGTATACCCGGCATTTTGATGTCAATAAGAGCGTGATTTGTCGTCTTTGACAGCTCTACGCTAATACAGTGGATCATGAGCAACACCCAACACGTGGAAGGAGTACAACTGCTCGACGGTATCGATATATACAAGTGACTGCAAGACGTCAGCAGATGTTAACCGCCCGGGGGATAGGTTTACAGCCACATTTTTCAAGCGGTGTTGTTGTTAGCCACCAAACTGTGAGAAATAGGTTGCACGAATACGGCCAACGAGCACAACGCCCAATTAGGTGCCCACCTATACGCCATGGGAATCGCGCCCGTCGAAACGAACGGTGTAGGGAACACTTGACATGGACCCAGGAGCAATGGGATAAAATTTTATTTTGCGATGAGTCCCGGTTTGGATTTAGGCCTGATACGAGAACGGTAATAGTGTATCGTCATCCCGGAAATGCTGAACGGCTGACATGCGTCCAGGAAGTGTACCCTTACAGTGGCTTCACAGTGATGGTATGGGCGGGTATTATAAGGAACAGACGAACTGAGCTCGTTTTTGTAGATGACAATATGAACGCTGAAAGTTAGGTTGAAGATGTCCTCGGGCCTTATGTTCACCCATTTGCACAAAGTCTTGGCTCAGATTTCACGCTGATGAATAACAATGCGCGTTCGCACACAGCTCGGAGGACCAGAGAGTACTTGGCAATGGAAATCATCCGGGTATTACCGTGGCCTACACAATCGCCGGACCACAGTCCCATCGAGCACGCATGGGACATGCTCCAGAGACGTGTTCTAGAGAACCTGGATGGAGTGACGACAACCCAACAACTGAAAGACTTGTTAAAATTCCATTGGGAGCGATTTCCGCAGGATCAGATAAACAATCTTATAAATTCAATGAAAATTCGTTGCCGACAAGTTTTAAACAACAGAGGCAGGCACACTTCGTATTGAATTACTAAATAATTAAAAAAATGTCGTTTTTTAATTTTGTAAAACATGAAAATTTTAACTTTATTTTTATATTTTTTATTTATTATTTATATATTTTTTATTTATATATTTTTCGTTTTAACTTTATTTTATACTACGTATGTTACGGTACACATATTTGTTAATTATTGTGATTAAATGAACAATTGAATGGAGGATTTTGTTGCTTTAGTCACTAATGCATCAAAAAATGCTTAGTTATTATTCATAAAAGAAATATAAATATATTACAATAGTAAAATCGTTCAAAAGTTCAAAACTGTACATGTTGCTTAGACTTTTTTGATGTGTGTAAAATACAATAGGTAATAAGTATAAAAAATTAAGCAATGACAGATACATCTATATAAATCAAAAGTATTGAGTACTGTTCGTATTGAGTAGTCTAGTAGTAGAAAAAATTAAATTCGGGAAAAACTCTACGTCCTAAGTACGTTCTATGGGATTTTTGTATGAACTCACTACCATAACTCATGATTCAAGGACAGCACAAGGTCTGCCGGGTCAGCTAGTTAATTATGTTTAAAAATATACGTACATTGGATTTTTCTTAACACTATCGTCTGTCCTCAGGAGCGCCTGCTGCTGTCGGTGCTGCCGCGCCACGTCGCCATGGAGATGAAGGCTGACATCGCCAACCAGCCGCGCCAGGAGCAGTTCCACAAGATCTACATCCAGCGCTACGAGAACGTGAGGTACGTACCGCTGGACCGATTACATTTTTAGACTTTAAACCGTCTTGTTATTGTTGAACTCTTTGGTCCTAACTGGTTTGACCTACCTACCTATCTAAGCTAAGTAACCTAAGAACATAACCATTAATGATCGTTTTCATAACCTTTAATGACCGTGATCATGATTCGGTTCTTCTTAGCCTATCCTATAAGCGTGAGCATTTAAGGAGCTGAAATTGACCGATTTTTCCTTCATCTGCCCCACGGCTGATGCTGAACTGGCTACAACACTCCTTATCGACAAGTTGTCAGAAGCTATAAATTGTATACTATAAATATTACTGTTTCTGGGCTTATAAAAAATACTAAAGCCGTGCTGGGATAACACCCGGACTACTGCGATGTATTCGTCACCGGAACAAATTACACAAAAATCTGAAGAAAGATCCTTATAATCAAATTTTCGGAGTACAGAAGAAATGTGTGCAAAGCATTGTTGAGAAGGAAAGAGAAACCATGAAAAATCTTTCTTAAAAAACGCAAGAACAAAATATAAGAGATGTGGTCGGCTGTTAAATCCATTACGGGTACCAATACGCAGATGCCATCTGCAGATAGTCTGCTAAAGGTCCAGAATAGCCCAAACGATGCTGTTGAGGAGGTCAATGAATATTTATCAATTATTGTAAGGAAGTTATTACTTGCAGACAATTATATACTTCACGGTCTTATAGAACTATCTAAACCGATTACAACATAGATAACGCCAAAACACGTCATTCGTAATTTCTAAATAAAAAGCTTAATGGCAATTTCTTCCTTACAAACTTTCATCCCCTATTTTCCCCCCTTAGGGGATGATTTTCCAAAAATGCTGAAACGTGGTTTTTTTTTATTTTTAACCAAAATGCTAAATACCAATTTTCATAGTTTAAACTACAAAAATGACGATTTTCCATACAAACTTTCATCCCCTATATTACTCCTTTAGGGAATGAATTTCAAAAAATCCTTCCTTATTTCTTGTCTATATTATAAAGGGAACCTCTTTGCAAAATTTCAGATTTCTAGGTCAAAGGGTTTGGGCTGGGCTTTGATGAGTCAGTCAGTCAGGACTTTTCTTTTTATTTATATATAAGTAAAACCTTTGTACCGATAACATGAGCAGATCTCAAGTGATCCACCGCCTTGACTGGCACACACAGTAGCTCGCTCAATGAAGATCACATTCACACACTTACACTAGCCCCTCTTTACAACAACAACACTTACTTTCACATGATAGATTGTCTCTGCTAAAGTTTGCTCATCCCAAAATTCCTACAATGATTCTCTTTGTCTTTGACGACTAGTTTCATTACACATAACTACAGCTATTCTACAAACTAAAACATTTTACATCTAAAGATAAAAGATAAATCACAAACGCTATTATTTTCGAGTGCATAACCAATTCTAAATACTTTTTATAATAACAACGTAAAACTATAATAACTTGAAGGGTCCTTATTGTGATTTTATTTGAAACAAGCACTCAGACGGATAAATTAATATTAACAGTCTTTACTGAAGGAGTCAATGTGCCAACGTTTATAATCCAACTTTTCATAGTAGATACTTGTATCAAATCCAAATTCAAAGCTATTATCCCAATTATTTGTCATTCGAGGCATCGAGGCGACTCGAGCTCACACACAAGCAACTTAAATCGAACGATTAAATAAAATGTTTTAATGAGTAACACATTTAAATAATAACATGCTTTGACATACCAGTGAAATATAATGTTTAATTATGACTTTTGCTAGTGTCATCCCTCAAAGAAGTTCGCTTGAGTGACCTATTTATTTATTTAAACTTTTCGCACTCAAAAAAAAGTACAAAGGCGGAATTAATGTCTTAGGCATTTTCTACCAGTCAAACAAGGGTCAACCTATCTAATTCCTAATGTAGAGTAAAATATTCCATCCCAAATTCAACCTCTTAACCTAATGATAAGTTGAGTGTGTAGGGTAGGTGTGGGTTGTGTTCAAAAGTACAACCGAGCCAAGCTCCTGAGCCCACCGTAAGCGCAGCCAAGCCGAGTTGCTGAGCCCACCGTAAGCGCAGCCGAACCGAGTTGCTGAGCCCACCGTAAGCGCAGCCGAGCCGAGTTGCTGAGCCCACCGTAAGCGCAGCCGATCCGAGCTGCTGAGCCCACCGTAAGCGCAGCCGAACCGAGTTGCTGAGCCCACCGTAAGCGCAGCCGAAACGAGTTGCTGAGCCCACCGTAAGCGCAGCCGAACCGAGTTGCTGAGCCCACCGTAAGCGCAGCCGAACCGAGTTGCTGAGCCCACCGTAAGCGCAGCCGAACCGAGCTGCTGAGCCCACCGTAAGCGCAGCCGAACCGAGTTGCTGAGCCCACCGTAAGCGCAGCAGAACCGAGTTGCTGAGCCCACCGTAAGCGCAGCCGAACCGAGTTGCTGAGCCCACCGTAAACGCAGCCGAGCCGAGCTGCTGAGCCCACCGTAAACGCAGCCGAGCCGAGCTGCTGAGCCCACCGTAAACGCAGCCGAGCCGAGCTGCTGAGCCCACCGTAGGCGCAGCGGAGCCGAGTTGCTGAGCCCACCGTAAGCGCAGCCGAGCCGAGCTGCTGAGCCCACCGTAAACGCAGCCGAGCCGAGCTGCTAAGCCCACCGTGAGCGCAGCCGAGCCGAGTTGCTGAGCCCACCGTGAGCGCAGCCGAGTCGAGCTGCTAAGCCCACCGTGAGCGCAGCCGAGCCGAGTTGCTGAGCCCACCGTGAGCGCAGCCGAGTCGAGCTGCTAAGCCCACCGTGAGCACAGCCGAGTCGAGCTGCTAAGCCCACCGTGAGCGCAGCCGAGCCGAGTTGCTGAGCCCACCGTAAGCGCAGCCGAACCGAGTTGCTGAGCCCACCGTAAACGCAGCCGAGCCGAGCTGCTGAGCCCACCGTAAACGCAGCCGAGCCGAGCTGCTAAGCCCACCGTAGGCGCAGCTGAGCCAAGCTACTAAGCCCACCGTAAACCGGCCCGACCACATAAAAGAGACCACGTCTGTTATTTTGTTATTGAATATCGAATATTGATGTAAATTGCTTAGAAGAAAATATTACTTTCGTCAGGGTCTGGCCACATTTCGACAACACGACAACTCGTCGTATTCATGTGGCCGGGCCCTGAGATTTCAATTGAAGCACCTCCTATGTCTCCCATAATACAATAGATGAATAGAACAATACACCGACATGTAAGAGGTTTTGTGCATTCCTGATGCCACATGGTTGGCATGTAGCAAAGTAATGCCAACGGAAGATCAGCAATTGTTACTGACGAAGCAATTATTTATTATGTTAATTGCATCGTCAGTAACAGATTAGTATCAAAGTAGATTGCCACACTGATGATAACACACATTAATGCTATTACTGAATTTACATAAAATCTTAACATATGACTCTGTTACACTGTTCATAATTGGTGAACCTGTTGGGTCTAATTGGGCATGTTACTAAAGTAGCTATCAGTAAGCTATCAGGCGGGATCGTGATACGTCGATTTATTTTATAATATACATCCCAAAATTAAATTTAAATGCCTAGCATTTAAATTTATATAATTGCACGTCGCCATCGCGAGCTCTATTCACGCACACAGGATATCACAGTTCTGTGGCAACTCGTCAGCCCGATTGGCAACTAAGAGCCAAGTAGAACAAAAGCCTTGCGATTCAAAGGAGCAGAGGAGCTCGCTTCTCTTTGACACGAACCCATTACTTCGATTTGAACGCGACATTCATCAACGAGTAGGCACCGGCAGTGATTGGCTGCCATTATGTGAGATCTAGGAGACGCCGTGCTACGTAGTGATCGGTTTGTTGGACGACACTGCTAATCAAAGAGACCGGCTCCCAAATTGCCCCGTCTAACGATGTGGCTAACTGGCACTGGCACCGCTTCCACTGACCGCTTGGCATAGTAAAGGGTTGATGTAGGATTTCAGTTAATTACTGAGAATCACAAGAAGAAGAATCACAAGCTTCAGTTTAACTAACTGAAGCTTGTGATTCATGCAAAATGTATTATAGAACAACAAACATCGTCATTATTCTCCTGCCTTTATCCCAGTTTATTTGCAGTCGGCGCAACATGTTTTGTCATAGACCAACAACCAATAATATAAGTTATTACAAAAACAAAAATTAAATAGCAGTCACTCCCATGGACGCGCGTAGCTAACGCGCGCTCAACTACTACTGACAATGGGCGCACATGAAGAGGGGTCCGTATTCACGGGTAGCGTTGAAAATTCCAAAAAAAACAAATTGTTTTTTTCACGAATAAAACAAATTGTGGTATTTTTCCCGGTCTCCCGTGAATCACTGGAGACCGTACATGACATGTACTTTAACAGCACATGTACAACGCTTAAGTAAACATTGTAATGAATGTTTTCTCGCGTTTCTTGCTTGTTACAAGTTATCGCGACGTCGCTAACTTCATTAATTCACATACCAAACTGCGCGCACACGATTTGTTTGGCATTCATTCAAACACGCTTTGTATCACGAACTTATGAAACATTTTCAATATGCATCACATCCTGTGTATTTAATTTATTTGTTGTAACTTTAGTCTAACTAACTAGATAGAATTGTATAGTAATATGTACGTCCCGTATATGCGCCCGTTCACATACCGCTGTCCTGTTCACACACCGCTGTCCTGTACACACACCGCTATCCTGTTCACACACCGCTATCCTGTTCATACACTGCTGCCTTGTTCACACACCACTGTCCTGTTCACACACCACTGTCCTGTTCACACACCACTGTCCTGTTCACACACCACTGTCCTGTTCACACACCACTGTCCTGTTCACACACCACTGTCCTGTTCACACACTGCTGTCCTGTTCACACACCACTGTCCTGTTCACACACCACTGTCCTGTTCACACACCACTGTCCTGTTCACACACCACTGTCCTGTTCACACACCTATATCCTGTTCACACAATACTGTCCTATTCACACACCGCTGTCCTGTTAACACACCGCTGTCTTGTTCACACATCGCTGTCTTGTTCACGCACCGCTGTCTTGTTCACACACAGCTGCCCTGTTCATACACTGCTGTTCTGTTCGATATTTATCGGTAAAGTATTTTTCTTCTTCATATCGATGATTCCATTTATAAGTTACTAGCAGCGCCCCGCGGTTTCACCCGCATAAGTTCCGATTCCGTAGGGATATCAGGAGTATTTCTAAACAGATTTTATCCAATAGACTTGTGTTTCTCTCTTAATCGTAACAGGGACATAGTTTAGGAAGTAGTCTCTTCCTTGATATATTATTATTTATTATTCCGAATGGTGTGAAATCGTGCGTCCTCACTCGCACTACAATCATGTTTAGCTTAGCGAATATCCTTGTGACGCCAATTTCTCAAAGT
This sequence comes from Fissipunctia ypsillon, assembly GCA_947568875.1. Lineage (NCBI taxonomy): Eukaryota > Metazoa > Arthropoda > Insecta > Lepidoptera > Noctuidae > Fissipunctia > Fissipunctia ypsillon. The sequence continues at coordinate 24,724,136 of OX387643.1, read as the reverse complement.
TGTTAACAGTCGAAGTTCACACGCCATGCTTGAGTTGCGCTCACTCAAACATTTGGAGTGTTTAGCGATATATAAGTGAGGCAAATGTTCCGTTGTACAGTTATTTGCTGTTTAATTTATATGCTGGCATTATGATATTATAGAAAAATTTCGATGTATGTTCTATACATACATCGAAATTTTTCTATAATATTTCTATATTCGTTCTATACGAATAAATGCGTATTCAATTTGTTTTTCCACCCTATTATTTCTTGTGGCTTATGACACAAAACATTTTGCTTGATTTTAATGAACTTGTTAATGTCTACGCCTTCGCCATGAGATCTTGCTCCTTTTGGCATTGTCGCCATCTGTAGTCCACAACAGGGCGATGTGAACACGGTCTTCGTAGCCCGTAGCAAATACGGTGTAGTGTAGGCCTACGGTGCTACGCTGCTACGGCGCTATGTTGCTACGATGCTACGGTTCTACGCGCTACGGCGCTACAGCGGTGTAGCATAATTATACAGAATGTGGCGTAAATAGTGGTCCAACGTTAAGGGGTTGATATGTCGCAGATGGCTTGTCGAATCAACTGTTTTACTTATCCGCTAGCTGTTACAAAACTGCTCCGTTATGGAAAACAGCTGAACAATGTTGAGCTGAATTGTCATTTAACAAAACTACTACCCACGTTTAGACATAAGAGGTTGGTGTGGCTTCTAATGCCGAATCGGTCGTAATAACTCAGCTAAGGCACCCTGTCCAATTGGTGTATATTAGGTCAGCACTGTGACCAACCGCGCGCGAGCCGCAGCAGCGGCCGGCGAGCGCTATATCCAAGTTGGTCGCAGTTACTTGGCTATTTAGTATTACTAGGACTGACTTTCATTAAACTCTGATAATTTTATGTTAAAATTTTCACTCATATAAAGTCGTTTTATTTATTTCTGTTTCGGACGCCATTATTGTTGTTATGACACACAGGGCCAGGAGCGATAAAATTTAGAACTAAAATCTACAATTTGACGTTTCATTTCACGTTGTTTTACATAACCTCTAATCTTTAATACGCTGCAGTGATAAATGCTAAACGTTTATGCAATTCTGACGTTAAACGTTCAGTAATTATGGAACATCGCTAAATTTCGTTCAGCTGTTTTACATAACGGAACTGTTTTCTAACATGGCTAGCGGTTATGTAAGACAGCGGATTTGACAATCTATCTGCAACAGATACACCGTATAATCAGCTATCACATACCACATTTTGAAACATGTTTTTCCATAGTTCTAAAAATAAAATTATAACCAATTATAGCCAAATTAGTAAAGTAAGGTGTACCTTGCTTTACTAATTTGGCTGTAATTTCTATAAATAACATTACGTTTTAATTTGTTTATTACTGTAGAATACACGTGATATCACAAATGTAAATAACTTTGCAAATGTAATTTTAAAGTTACTAAAACATAATGTGTTTATTTCAAAATTCAACTAGAATCTCTAGAAAATTATGTATGTGACTTGGGGTGCGAATGGTGTAAAACATGAACAATATTGTCAAAGCTCATTACTTTTAAAACTTGTCCAATTATTGCAGACACTAGAATAGTATAATAATATCTGATTCCATTATTTAAAAAAAAATGTTATAGTAATTTCTATTGAAAAGGAGCTGGATTTAAAAAAAAATACATAATTTCATGTAAATTCGTCACAAGTACCTATTACAAAATGTTTTGGACCAAATATGAAGTGTTCTTTACATTATTTTATAATCTTTTAATTTTTTTTAGTTATTTGAGAGCTTGGGCTCAAACGACTAAAAAGTTTTAAAAGGTTAAAAAATAATGTAATTTATAGAAATTACATCGAGCTGTTTAGTTATCCAAAAAGAATAAAAAATATTTTATCCTGAGACCTATGGAAAAAGGGTTCAAATTGTGGTATGTATAGCTGAGTATTTATTGTGTATCGACCCCTATTACGTTGGATCACTATTTACGCCACACCCTGTATAGACGTCGTCGTTTGGCCAGAAGCACTTGCTCTGTTATTGTTAAGGAATTTGTCTTTTACATGCTGCTTAACTGTCATCATCTCCCTGCCCTTGCCCCATGGGACAAGGACAGGAAGGAAACGTCTTGCGCCGACCCCACGTTACATGACTTGGGGTCCTCGCAAGACGAATTGTTCTTCTATTCTAATCGGTCAATCATTCATTCTCTTCTCGTTCATACCATTTCTCACACAGTCCATCCATCTTTTCTTCGGTCTTTAGTCACATGTGTTTCCTCCCTCCTCATCATGTATGATTATAAATAATAACTAGTAACATTTTTAAAGTTTTTGCTACCCTATTTTGATGCAGTACGAAATTCCTTTTAACTGCAAAAGTGACATAACACGTCATTTACATCTCATATCATGTTTAAAAAGGCGCGAGTGACGGGTCTGGCTTTGTGCTGCTCAACGTCAAAATATTCAATAAAGCGTATAAAAAATTCGTTCGTAGCGCGATGTCACTCGACGTCACATGAAATCTCTTTCCATGACGCTAATAAACGTCACACAGCGTTATATGAAGCTGGCTATGCTTGGAGTTTCTTTGGAGGATAAAATAAAAAATTAAATTATCCGGAAATGTACCGGTATTTCCGACAACTTGCAGAGTAAACAAGATGAAGTAGCAGTGAGCTGGCCCTGTTTGTCGAAGGTACGATAGCCGGTGGAGCAGACGAGTCCTAGAGTGGAGACCGCGTAACGGCAAGCGTAGCGAAGGACGCCCCCAAAGCTAGATAGACTGACGACCTTAAAAAGGTGGCTGTGACAGACTGGATGCAGTTAGGCAGAGGACAGGGTGTTGTGACTCAGCTTGGGAGAGAGCTATGTCCAGCAGTGAACTGCGATAGGCGGAGTTGATTGATTGAACGTTGTATACTGCTAACTCGGCTTTGTGTTGAGTCTGATCGTCAAAATCAAAATCAAACAAACGCTGTAGGTAGCGTTCCCAAATTCCGAACAGATGACGTCATGGGCACGAAATTTTACTTGTACGCTACGTGCTTGCTTGCTTGTGCACTACGCACTTAAATTACAAGCATTCGGCATTACGAGAAGAAAAAATTAGATTGTACCATTTTAATTTCTTTTTTGTCTTCTTCATCACATTCATAGCAAAATATTTGTAATGCCAAAGACTAGACTTATGTTTTATACTAATTTGCAAACTTTATTAAATGTACAGTCGCCAGCACATCAAGTTACCCCACTTTGACCTTGAGCGCGTTATGAGCAACTACAGCTAGAATCGTGCGAAAGAGATAAATAGCTTTTTGTCAGTACTTACTTATAATTGTTCAAGCTGCAGTGCGTACGTGAGAGTGTGTGGTGCGTAGCGCGTCGTGGTGTAGAGTAAGATACTATGCGAAAAGAAATAGCGTAGCAGGTTGAATGCCTACTTTTTTTAGATTCATATGGTTGGTACATTTAGCTAATGTCACGTTTAGTCGAAGAAACAAACTTAGGGAAACGAAAATACAATATTAAAAAGATTATGTAATTAAAACGGGATTTAAGATAAGACGATATAGGATCAGTATATTTATTTACGAATGTGATGAGAATACCTACTTGAATGGAATCAAAATAATGGCATGGTAATAAAAACAGGCGGCCCGCGCAATGCCTGAAATACCTATGAAAGCCAACAATCAATTTATCAGCATAGGACATAAGATAGGTTCCTACGGGAACGCGTGTGAAACCACGGGAAAATCTTAAAATAAAATGCGGAATAACAATCTTAATCTTTTTATTTTTAAACATTTATATTATTATAACTGATAACTTATAAACAAATTTTAATACTCTAAATTAAAATATACTCAGAATTTATAAAACTAAACTATACAATAGATAAAAAACTATTAGTTTATTTTTTACAAGCTTTTATTTTTAGTGATATTAAAATTTTAACAGATTAATGATACAGTCACATCTACCAATGGCTGCCAAGCAGAATTAAATGCTGGCGCCACTAAAAAATCAAAATCAGTTCAAGATTTTTTTTTAAGACCAATAAAACGTTATTTACAAAAATAGTGTCTTATGGATAGTAAGCTATTCAGAAATGTTTAACTAAAATCATATCTAAAAATGTTATCATTTGCAGCGACAGCATTAAAAAAAGTGAATTCTGGTATGGTAAAACTCGAAAAAAATAAAAAACTTGGTTAGTTGTTGGAAATCATGTGAACTACCTACCCGTTAAGTTTGATCCATTAATTACGGGACACCCTGTATAATATGTATAGATACAAGATAAGTTTAGGTTTCCTCACATTGTTTTGCCTACGCCGATGTCATTAATTTCCAAGATAAACTCAGATAGTAAATATTAATTGAAAAAGTCTAATAATTGCCCGGACTTGAGCCCACAACCCCAAATGTATGAGAGGTGAGGCCTTAACTGGGCCAACACGACATGACATGAGTAGGTAATGGGTAACCGATATTAAAACCGATGTGATGTAAAATTTGTCTATACAGGGTGTAACGGACAGCCCTCCGCAAACTAACAGGGTGCATTCAGCTCCTTACTTTGAATCATATTCCACCGGAAAATTTCTCAGGAAATGTTTTTATTTTTTTTATCGTTTTTTCAGTTACTATTTCTTAACTTCAATGTAAAATTACATCTTCTGTACGCAGCACTCCATTTATGTCAATAAAACAGCTAAAATTTAAAAAAAAATTAGCACTGGATCTTGAAATACTCGGCGGCCGAAGGCTCGCCGCGCTGCCGTTCACTATTTGCATTTTGCCACGGTAACGATACATTGCGTGTGAGGTAATAAAACAAATCAGGTTTATTGGACTCCCATAACGTTCCTGAAATAATTTCATGTACCAGACATCTTAGTATGATATACTAAATTCACCCCCATCAGTCTGCGGAGGGCTGTCCTTTACACCCTGTATACGTTTATACCTAACACTATTAAGTTTATAACATGTTCAGCAGTTCAGCTCCGCCTCGCGCCGTGCCATGTCATGTCGTGTCGCGACATACCGCCCTACGACCCGCAATATGTTTTTTATACACATACATTTTCGAGCACCAAATTACAAGCGACGCCCGAATAGGCACCGTGTAAAAATAAATTGATTTTCTTTACGTATTCCGTGTCTTTCCCTCACTCGCAGGTACCATCGCGGACATTTGCAGTGAACCAATTTTCAATTTTATTCCCTTTGTAATAAGGTCGAAAACTGGTTCACCGCAAATGTCCACGATGGTACGTAACATGAGTGCACGGTGCCTTTATCGCTCATTTTCGCGTTATGTAAATATTATATGGTATAGGACACAATCACGTATGAGTGTCGTTGCGTCGTTGAGCAAACGAGGGACGACGCTAAGTACTAACGATGGCTACTTCATTATAAACGTGTTTGTCGTGTCAGGTCCCTTATGAAACGGTTTGTCAGTAATGTAATCCGTTAACATTGAAAAGGATTCCTTATAAATTGTCCTTCCATTTCGACATGTTTTATCTTATAACATTAATGAACTGGAAGTTTATTGGTAAACCAATACTCTGAGGATGACGTTTTTCAACGTTGTAGGAGTTTTGTTATTTATTTATTATTAAATCATCCTCCCACTGGAACGCCATGCAGGAATTACACCAACGGAGTAAAAATACTTCATGTGCTGCTTTATTTATGCTCGGTTATGTTATGACATACGGCTAAAGCTTTATTTAGAGCTTCATTAGTAAAACTTGCTTTTCAGATTTAATTCATACTTGTCGGTTTACTCAGTAACCGAGGTACTAATAGCGAACTGATTTCATTACCCTACTAAAGAAGCCAGCGTACAGTCACGAGCATTAATATGTTTACACTTAGCATAATTCAAATGCTATTTTCTCTTGTACTAACGATTGCAACTTTGAGACAAGACCTGTTTCATAATATTATAGGTTCCAAAATACTATGTTCGTAACAACATAATATTAGGTTAGACGTGACACTACGCTGCTGATTGGCAGCGCGTGACCTGACCTACCACACGCCAGATACGCCACATCGCTGGCGCCAACTGTTGCGCGTCATTGACGTCACATCACGTCACATCACATCACTTGACGTCCTTGCTCTAACTAATGAATCGTATTCGAAGTTCTAGGTATGGTAGGTGTTAGTATGGAAGGCTGGTTGAACATTTGAACGAGTTATGGTTTTTCTCTTGAGGGTCCGCAAACTTTTATGAAAATTCCGTGAAGTGAGACATATTTCTATGCGTGAGACCTACATCATGTTTTTTTTTTTATAAATGTGTATTAAATACTGTTTGTACACACTCCAAAAGAGTTAAGTAACCAGTCTCGCATACTTCAAAACTACATAGCTACTGTACATACTTTTCACAATGACAGCCAATACACACATCGCATTTTCATTAAAATAAAGAATTTAAAGATGATTGTAATTTTTATTTTATTTATGTGAGTAATGCACTGTTGTTAGTTAATTTTAGTTATAATAGTACAATTGTTGTGTGTATTTGAATCTTGGTTACTAACATAATTTCGTAAGTATACTAACAAAAATATGGATCACTGTATCTGAAGTAGATAAAATAAATTAAATTAATAATAATTTTATTCACCGATATCATTAGGTGCCTTACGATTTCACTAACAGAAACGTTTTGCTCATGCAAATCTGAGCGTTTTGGAATATTGTTTAATAATGCATAGTCTAAGTTAATCAATTTATCACAATCACCTTCGTAAAAGTGCAAAAGGAGGAGTATAGGTGTAGTTGCTAATGCAGACTGCCTCATACATAAGTTCACAATTATTATAGGCAGGAATATATTTTTAAAGCGGGTAGTTAGCTTCTAAACTGGCAAATAATTATAAGTAGGCGAGGAACTTGGGGTAGATTCTCAAATCGGTCAGAATATAACTTTATTCTGTTATAAAAGTATATTAACTCGAAATTACAAAATCTCAAAAATAATTATTTTAGTGAACTCGTGGCTCGAATTCAAATCATTTGTCCTTGTAGGTCGTATGCTTACGTGTTGTGCCATGAGACCAACTATTCTTTGTGGCGAAATTATGTTATACTATCATTTAGAATACGTTAGCGCACTCACTCTACGAATGTGATGTGTGCGTAGTTATCATTGGCAGTACGTACAGTAGCAATATAGTTTTGAAGTGTGCGTGACTGGTTACTTAACTCTTTTGGCGTGTGTACATATTGCCGATAATTATTATGTCACATCATCTAGTTCATTGACAAAAATAAATTTCGACGAGACAAAACAGATGTCAGTCGTTTGACGTGTTGTATGAATTCATAGATCGTCCCAGATTTTCGCTATTATTGATGAATAGAGTACGTTTAATAGTATTCTGGTGATCCACAAGATGAAAAAGTGATTGTGATAATATTTGTGTGTTGTTAGGCGCGTTATTAGACGCAAATATCGCGTTCCATTTCTAGACGAGTTCAAAGCGCTGGCCACATTAGGAACGAAAATAAGGGAAGCACTGTACATTATAACCCAGCGATTTTTATAGTAACTGTTTTTCTGGTAGAATATACCCGTTTTAGTGTATTTTTTAAATCCCCAAAACAAGCATAACCATAGGTGACGAGAAAAAATCGCCTGTTTCTTCGGAAATTCGTGAGATAGTGGGAGTATGTAAAATGATGTGACGGGTCTAAATTTGTTTTCAAGCAACAATAATAAGGTATAGCCGATGGAGCCCCGCTACGCGGGGCTCAAGGGTTTTAAAAAAATAACCACGAAGCCGAACCTTCGAACCTAACCTGTCCGAGTCGCTCTTGCATAGTGACATAGTCCTAGTGACAGTAGTAGTAACACTGAATAACACTAAAATCACTGCCTTTTGTAAATACGATAAGTGAGAACTGTCATACTAACGTACGTCACGGTCACTTAACATTCGATTACGTTTCGTTAGCCATGATCTTATAAAAGTACAAATAAAACTTAATAATCTTTAATTCCATTAATTATTATTATTTGCTTCATAGTTGAGTTCATTGAGGTAGCAGCTATTTGGAAATTTCCAAACTTACAATATTTATACTAAAAACCATTAAAATCCGCTTTCACTTTGTCTTAACGTAAAACGGAACAACCTTGGAGTGAAATTCGTACATTATCTGTGATAAAATGTCAATTTTATTTCTTAGATAAGTTGAATTTTTGTAACTTTAATAAGATAAGATAAGATAATAATATTTTATTTGCATAAAACATGGTATACAAGATGGTAATATGAATACACTGGTAGGTTCTACATGTTTTGCTTCTTGAATATAAGCGTGCAAATTTACATACATAACAACAACATACAACCACTATCATCGTCCGATTTTATGCTCTAGAAACTCCTTGACACTGTAAAAACTATTAGCAGATAACCATTTATATAATTTACTTTTGAACAATCTTTTATTTAATATTTTTAATTCCTCTGGTATCTTATTGTATATCCGGACACACATAAACATGCAGTTTTTATTATATTTTGCAAGCCTAGGTAAAACATTTAACGCGAGCCTGTGGGGGTCCCGACGGCTTCGAGAATTAAGATCGGTTGCTTTAGTGAACAACTCTTTGTGCCTCCACACAAACATACAAATTTCCAATATATAAAGTGACGGCAATGGTAACAAATCAAGTTTTTTAAATATTGGCCTGCAGGATTCATCTGGTTGAAGCCCATATATAGCCCTAATGCATTTTTTTGTGCAACAAACGCTCTATTTTGATCGGTGCTATTACCCCACATAATTAAACCATAGCGCAGCACCGATTCAACATACGCATGATATGTTGTTATTGCTGTCTTAATGTTTGTTATGTTTCTGATCCGTTTCAGTGCATATACAAACTTGTTAATTCGTTTGGAAACTGTATCAACATGTGCTTTCCAATTGATGTCTTGATCCAAGGTTACGCCTAGAAATTTAGTCTGAGTTACTTCGTGAATTCTATGTATATTCATTTTAATATTATATTTTGCATTTGATTTATTGAATTGTATATAGACAGACTTTTTAAGATTTATAGATAAGTTATTTTGATTTAGCCATTCAATCAGTCTCTCAATTACATTATTAATTTCAGTCTCATGATCATTAATTGTATTGGTTTTTTTATCAGATGTCACAATAATAGAAATGTCATCAGCGAATAAAATGAATTTATGATTAGCTGTATTTGTAATAGAATTGATGTATAATAAGAATAAAATAGGTCCTAATATGATCCCTAGTGGGACGCCATATTTGTTACATTTGATGTCAGAATAATGCGATGTCATATCATTATTTTTATCCATTCCTGTAATGGCAACACGTTGTTGTCTATTACTTAGGTAAGAAGATATCCATTGAAGTGCAATGCCTCTAACTCCAATTGCCTCCAATTTTTGTAGTAATAAGTCATGAGAGACTAGATCAAAGGCCTTAGAAAGGTCAAAGAACAGCCCAGTAGTATAATAGTTGTTGTTAATATTCGTTAATACTATTTTAATAAGATTATAGATAGCTAACGTTGTTGATTTATTTTTTTGAAAACCAAACTGTTCCTTCCGTATGATATTAAATTTATTACAGAACTCAATTAGTCTTTTATTCATGCACTTTTCGAATAATTTCGATATAATAGGTATTAAGGTAATTGGGCGGTAGTTATTAACGTCTGACTTTTCACCAATTTTATAGAGGGGCTTAATTATTGACATCTTCAGTGCTTCGGGAAAAGTGCCAGTTGAGATGATAAATTAATTAAATACGTTATTATTTCAATTAGTTCATTAGTACATGATTTAAACATTTTTGTATTAATCTCGTCATAACCCTCGGAACTTGTGTTGTTCAATGACATAATCTCTACTCTAACTTCATTTTCGGATACTGGGTTAATGGACATCGAATGGGCGATTGAACACTCGTTACGTGGTTTTACACACTTACTCGAAGATTGTGCCATATTAATATAATGGTTATTGAAAGCTGTTGCTATAGCTACAGGATCTGAGAGTATGGTATTGTCAATTTTAATATTTTCAATGCTGGGGATATCAGTACTGTCTGTGATTTCATTTTTTTTAACTCTCCATACCGCTTTGCATTTGTTTTCACTGTTATTTATAAATTTTATGTTTGCGTTTTTTTTATGTGTAGACACATTTTTGTAAAATCTTTGAGTATTTAATGTATTCCGTTTTATTTTTTATATTTTTATTTTTATAATATTGATAATGCAAAGATCGTTTGGTTTTGCAGCTTTGTTTTAGACCCTTGGTTATCCAGTTCAGCTTCTTTTTATTGTTGGCATTCACTTTTATTTTTATTTTTGCGAAACAAATAATGGAACAAGCATAATGCTTCGTGAAAACAATTGAATGCTTTATTTAAGTCCTTTTCTGCGTAAGCCTCTGACCATGACAAATTACCTATACATTCCTTAAATTTTTGGATATTATTCAAGCTGTAATCTCTTTTGTAGAAATGGTATGCTGTCCGATTTCGTATTTGATGTTTCAAGGGAAAACTCAACATTTGCGCTGTGTCGTGGTCGGATAGGTGAAGTGGCAATATTGTGGCATTAGCATTAAGAATGTTGCTAAGGTTTAGGTTTAGGATCTTTTTCCCGAAAACTATGCGTTTGCTGGCTGTGTCATTTTGCAAAAGTGTTCTACATACAGACATCAGGACGCAAAGCAAAATGAAATTTGAAGCTTTTCACGCGCGGCTTATAAAGTACTGTGGAACGCATGTAGCTACCGCGTGTTTGCATAGGTACTACTTCAATTCACACCGCGAACTATGAACCGAAGTATGAAAAGACGCGGATACTACATGAGCGAAGCTAAGCGAACTTTAGTAGCCTCGTTCCCAGTGTGGACTGCGCTCAATGTTATCGCTTTTGATTCTAAGACACCATCTCTTGTATAGGTACATAAGTAGGCAACCTAACACGTCTTTAGTCAAAGGCCCGGTACTAACTAGAGTGTGATACTATGATGTACTATATAACTAATAAGACAGGCAGCCTCGCTGACATCTGTTATACATCTATACTCTATACAAATAAATAAAATTGAAGTGTCTGTTTGTAATGTCAATATAACAACTTTTTTCTAAATGCATAAGAAAGTATAAACGGTACTTATAACAAAACAGCAATTTTTAACATTTTTGTCTGTCTGTCTGTCTGTTTGTTGCGGCTAATCTCCGAAACGGCTGGACCGATTTTAACGAGACTTTCACTGGCAGATAGCTGATGTTACGGCGGGTAACTTAAGCTACTTTCATTAATTTTTTAATATTAGGGTTCCGCGCAAAAAAATCAAAACCCATGAAATTATGGATTAATAGACCTAACATGAACAACATTGATAATAAGACAATGAGAAAAACATTGTGTCTTATACTTTTGTAGCGTTGCGTTGTGCCTGCGTCGCCGCGTCAAAGTTAGGTCACGCAGTACCCGCCGCTACAAGGATAATTCACTCGCATCCCGTCGCCCGCGCTCGCTCGCATGGACATTCGGCCCCAAGTATCTAGGTAGGCCGCGCGCACGCTGCGAGCGTGCAGCGGACGACATATCCCAATTGTGTACAACATTGTACTGTTTTATTACAAACTGTGTTTCCGTATGTGCGTAGTTCATTCCTATGTATCCTAACAAAGTAACCCTTATACTTTTCTATTATTTCTGCAGTGCAGCGCACACGCGGGTAGCCTTCAAACAAAACATGTAGGACGGACCGTATGGCTGAACAAACAGCAGGTTGGCAGGTTCGAGGATTTACCAACCAATTAGATGCGTCGCAAGCATACAGACAGCACCACTGATTAACTGAAACACACTACATCGCACACACCAACATTCAAATATTACTTATATTTTTGTATGTTTCAAATTGAAAGTCGGTCTAGTATTTATTAAATTTGTCAATGTGTACACCGACGGTTGTCAACACATTAAGGTTCTTGAAAATGCTTTTATCATTGGATAATAACAAACTCAGATTAGTTTGTTAATATCCAGATAACAATATCAGTTCAAAAAGACTTTGATAAAATTTCCGAGTAAATTCATTTTTGCGTTTTAAATTACTTCGTCTTACAGAAAATGAGTTCGAACATTTTTCTAAGTTATTAAATAGTTACCTATCTATCTAACTACGTTAAATTGTGAAGGAACATTAATATTACATTCGTAGATAGTAAGCTTCAATTTGATCTAGATCGGAGCAAACTTTTGCTCGCTGAATTTATATTCTGTGCTTGATTAACATAAAGGAGCCGTCCCTACATTTTGGGCTAAATATGAAAATGCCAACATAACAAGAAAAAACTATATTCCGAAAGAATACGTTTTTCTCTTCATTTTTAGGGTTCCGTAGTCAACAAGGAACCCTTATAGCTTCGCCATGTCCGTCCGTCTGTCTGTCTGTCCGAGGCTTACCTCAGAGACTTTTAGAACTAGAAAGCTGTAATTTGGCACGGGTAAAGTAAAGAAACAAAAAGATCAAGAAAAGATCTTCTTTAGTTTCAAAAATGTAATAAGGCAGGTACAACTGCCGCGTTTGAGATTTCTTCAGCAGAGACTGTCATTATAAAGAATCGCGAAACATTATTTACTTTGAACAAAATAGTTTTAAGTGTTGACCGGGTGATTGTACGTTGATTACAATTTGCCGTCATGTAATCCTTCGCCGTCAGTTGCGTCGGACACGTCCGTTGGTCGCACCGGGTGGTGGGGTGCGGTGTGCGGGGAGTGTCACTATTTATTACTGAAGGTGATATGTCCGAGCACTTGGACATAATTGTTGAGAGCAGTGAAAAGCTCCGCGCGACTGCCCCACAACTTGTGCGGCAGACTAGTACAAGTACAGAAGATTTACTCCGCAAAATCATTGAAATAAATAGCGACTCTTGCTGCGACACAATAAAGTGCAATTCAGGTCGCACAGGGCTAAATACCTTACAGTTATATTCACCTAGAAGTTGCCTCTCTTTCTATCGCGTAACTCTTAAAAGTTCTGACTACGTTAGGGTCGTCTTCTTTTATAGAATAATTAATCAGAATATATAATTACTAGTTATGCGCTTATTATTCTACTTTTGTGAACAAATGACGTTTCAAATAAACCTAGGCTCGGCACCTACTTAGGGAGCCCACACAAATCTCCGAAGCGATGCGAATTCGCTAGTTTGTGCCGGAGCCCTTACGTAGTACTAAACTACATAGATAGATCAGTAAACTATTTCATTTTGTAATGTCTGCATAAGAAGATAGGCATACGGCATACGTTAGTGTGCACCTTGTCTATGAAACTAAATGTCTCTTTCAGGCCTTTAGGTAGGCAGGTAAGTACATGCGTATCAAATCTGGAGTGACATACGACTTGATACGAATCAAACAAGATAGTCCGGGATCCAACACCCAAAAATGATAACCTTGGTTCTCAACTATCTTGATTAGCGCTGACTATAATTAACACCTATAGTTGATATTTCCCTGAATGATTACGGTATTATAATGTAGGAGCTGGCTGGGTGATTTGTATGTAACCTAAACACAGTAATCTGTGCCTGAATTCTATGGTATTCGGTCCAATACCGAAGATCGGAATGGTTATCTCCGTCTCACTCAGCGCGACTCATTAAGACAATGATAGGCATAGCCATGTCGATCATCGGTATCCGACTGATCACCTTAGAATAAATTCGGGTGCTGATATAGGTATCTTATAGTTACCGAAAATGAAATAATGAAAATACATAGTTATTTATTACTGATTCTGCTTTATTTTACCGAATGCGATGCAATTCATTTTAGTTAGCGACGAACGGACGATGCGACGCGGCGCGTGAGTGTGAGTGTGTATCGACCTGCCGGCGGCGCCCGGGCGCGCGGCCGCCCACTGAATTGGCCCGACAAGTCGTGCCCGCCCTGTACTTGTAGCTTCATACCTAAAATGCGGAGTGCACCTGGCCAGGTATTAAGTAGTTAGTACGACTCGGCTTCAGCGCACTGTTTTGTTCTACCACTTTTAACTACTCTAAGGGTAAAAATACACATGCCTGTAGCGGGTACAAAACTATGAAAGTAGCTGGTATACCGCGTGCTATAACAACTTCTTATTGGTCAATTCCACAATGGCATACCAGCTACTTGCATAGTTTTGTAACATCTACAGGCATGTGTAGTTTTGCCCTAATGTGACCGATTTTGATGTCAAAACTCGCCTTTGTAACGTAGTAAAGTAAAGAATGTTATTTTAAATAATGAGCTGTAAGTAAGAATAATGCGATTTTATCAGATTTAGAGCAAAAATCCTCGATAATAATAACTATATACTAATGGAGAACCTCGACAATAGACTTTATTACACATACTTCAACTCGAATACGGAAACATCGGCATAAAAGGGGAAACAAGAAAAAAAGTAAAGAAATAACGAACCTCTTCGCATCTTAAAGCATTTCGTAAGATTTTTACAAAAATATGCAAGTTAATGCTCTCAAAGGAGATTGCTCAACTCAGAGGGGAGGACTGTTCCTCTGTCTATAGACGCTGTGTTATTTTGTCCTATCAGTGTGGAATAGACCGCAAATCTGATTGGAAAGAAAACGTCGGATGATGCCGAACCACTATCGTGTAGATTTATTCATTTATTTTACTTTACCCTAAAACGGCTGTCCACCAATAACAGATCTAGAAAATGAAAGTGTATAGCTTAGTCGCCAAAGAAAATTTAGCTCCCGACAGCAATTGGAAAATCTCGACGAAAAGCCAGAAGCAACATTTTAGGCTCAGCAAAGCCAGCTTAAACAGCTGTGCCGGAAATTATGGCCTTCGACTGCATTAAAAGGGTCTCTATAAACTACCCTAAAAAATCTTCAAAATTCCTTGGTTTCCCTGGAGCATGGTTATAATAATTAATAACACATCACCCCACATATTTAATAACATAAAAAATACCTACAAAACATTCATAAAACAAGATCAGAAGCCGAAGCATTACTTTTAAACTTTTTCGCTGCATTTAACATGGCACTGTTGGGATCCAATATTAGGCAATTATTGTCTCACAGCATTCCTAGTTTTATATTTTATGAAGCAAGCCGTTTTGAATTTCGTTGTTATATATACAGCCTTGGCCAAAAGTATTGAGCACCTTACAAATTTCGCTCGTACACGGTAAGTATGGGAAGAAACCAAATCAATTGCTTATGGATTATTTAATCGGCATCTACAAAGGTTTAAACAATGACCCACGCCGCACAGCTAGCAATAAAACACCTGGGTGCAATAAAATGTGTGTTTTACAATTTTTGTATTTATTTATCAGTTCGCTACCATCGCTCGTTGTGAACACATCCAGTGATCTAGTGCGCCTTTTGTATTTTATTTCAGAAGTTTTAAGTGTTATCGTTGCAATATGCCAAAACAAAACGAACTTTCTTTAGAAAAACGTGTGCAGATACAGCTTCTGTATGAGCAAGGGAAATCACAAGTAGAGATTTCTAAAACTGTGAAATGTTCGCGCCGATCCGTGCAATATGCTATTCAGCGATTCTCTACTACCGGATCACATGAAAATAGACCGAGAACCGGGCGCAAACGCATCACCACAGACCGTCAAGATCGTCAGTTACTGAGAGAGTCGTTAAGAAATAGGAAAAAAACATCTTCAGAGCTCGCTGCTGAGTTGTCGGAACAAATTAAGAAGCCAATTTCTGCTCGAACTACTCGCAGAAGACTTCAAGAAGCTGGTCTGAAAGGCTGTAAAGCTAGGAAGAAGCCATGGCTCTCCGATAACAACAAAAAAGCTCGATTGAAATGGGCTTTAAAACACCGAACTTTCACCGCTGAAGATTGGTCAGACGAATCAAACTTTGAGGTGAGTAAGTCAATTTAATGACCTGATACAATTTTATAAAATGTTTTAAAAACCAAACGCATAATTGAATTTTAGTTTTACGGAACTCAATATTTTTCTCTTTATTGCAGATTTTTGGTACACCTGGTGTGACCTTTGTGCGTCGCCGTGTGGGCGAAGAATTTAAGCCAGAGTGTGTGATCCCAACCGTTAAACACGGTGGAGGCAGCATAATGGTCTGGGGTTGCATGACCGATTCTGGAGTTGGCGAATTGTTCGTGTGTGAGGGTCGCATGGACTCTACTAAGTACATAAATGTACTAGAAACTGCATTACTGCCTTCATTCACGAAACTTTTTGGCGACACGAATATGGATGGTGTCAAATTCCAGCAGGATAACGCGCCATGCCACAAATCTGCACGCACTATGAGATGGTTTCGGGAAAATAACACGGAACTGCTTGACTGGCCAGCTCAGTCTCCAGATCTGAACCCCATAGAACATTTATGGGGTTTATTAAAGCGCAGGGTTAGGCGCCACACAATTAACAACAAAGAAGATTTAAAACGCTGCCTGCGCCTAGAATGGAACTCGATTACTGTTGACGACTGTAAAAAACTTGTTAACTCTTTACCAAAAAGAATTTCTGCCGTAATTAAGGCAAAGGGTGAAAAGTGGGAGGAAAATAAACCCATATAAAACGTTTTGTTTTATTTCTATTTGATACTCCGCATAAAACTGAAAGATATCATGGGTGCTCAATACTTTTGGCCAAGGCTGTATTTATTTTGTCTGTTTTTACATTCTTGAGAACACCCTTTCTACCTCAGTATTTGAAGATGGAAATACTAGCAAAAGTCAAATGACCACTTCGAGGTTTTTGTAAACAAAATTACCATGTTGATCATAATTAAATATACAGGGTTACAGGGAAAGTCGTACTGAATATTAAAGGATGTTATTATTCAGGTCATTTCCGATGAATTTCATTCTGAAATAAAATGTCCGAAACTTAACCGTTATGGAGATATTAAATTTTAAAGATTATTTTTAAAAATCCTTTATTTTTTGTCTTTTAGTCGTTTTATTTGGGATTAGAGCTCCTAGAGTCGGTCTTTTTGATGTATCTAGTTAGAGGACATGTCCATTAATAAAAATGATCAACATAAACTGAACCTACTACTAACAGCTTAAAAAACTGCTCGACAACGGTTAGCATTATGAATTTTCTAATAGAGTGTTCTTAACTTTAACAGGCTTTTAATAAAAAATATTGTATGGAACTTATTCTGCAAATAATTTTATAAAGTTCTACGTCTCTTTAGCTATTCAAAAAGGTATAACACTTGCTATTAAATAGGCAAAACATTGCCCAAATAACAGTTAAGTTAGGAGAGGGTACATTTTTAGTTTGAGGTAAAAGTAGCTAAAATACGTAAAAAAAAGACAAAAATTTTAGCAATATTTTTATAATTCATGTTCTACATGGCCGCCGCTATTTCTTACACAAAGTCTCATTCTTTTTCTTAAATTACTTTTCACGACAGAAGTTCGTAGGTTCCGCCTCATTTCCTCAGCCGCATCAATAATTTTTTGTCTTAGAATATCGACATTTGCGATCGGTGTCATTTGGTCGTATACTAGGCTTTTCATATGACCCCACACATAAAAATCCATCGGTGTTAAATCGGGGCTCCTCGCCGGCCGTGCTATGGGTCCGCCTCTTCCAATCCATTGGTTTGGGTAATTCTCGTCCAACCATGCTCGAACACTTCTTCTGTAGTGCGCTGGGCAGCCATCATGTTGAAAGAACATGTCTCGTCTCAATGCAATAGGCAAGTCTTGCATTAAAGAGGGTAACTCCTCCCTCAAAAAGTTTTCATATGTCTCGCCATTCAAGTTATCGGGCAGGAAGTATGGCCCTATCAAGTTATTTGATATTATACCCATCCACACATTAAGACTGAATCTCCTTTGTGACCCTTTTGGTCTTTTTTTCTTGGGGTTACCTTGCGCTTTGGGAGCCCAATAATGGGTGTTATGATAGTTTGTGATGCCGTCTTTGTCAAATTTCGACTCATCTGTCCACATGATTTTCTTTAAAAAATCCGGATCTTCATTATCGGCATTGAGCATAAATCTGCAGAAGTCTAGTCGTCTCAATGGATCCCCTTCTTCAATTACTTGCACTGGCGTGTAATGGTAAGGGTATTGCCCAGAACTGTGCATTACGAACCAGACTTTCCACTGGGAAATACCAAGCCGTCGAGCGACAACGTTTGTTGACGTGGTTGGGTCGGCTTCAAAGAGACGTCGTATTTCATTATCTTCGTCGTCGTCATCAAGAACACGAGGTCGTCCCATGTCAGTCCGACGTACTAGCACAGAACCAGTTTCTCGTAGTCTTCGATAAACTCTGTCAAATACGCCAATATCAGGTACTCGGCGAGTAGGATACCTTAGCATGTATTCATTGCGTGCACGCAACGACACTCCTTCGCAAAATCCATAACACATTAGGATGTCAGCATATTCCTCGTTGGTAAATGTTGCCATGTTCACAACACAAATCAAAGTCCAGTTACAAGCCACGTCACACAGTTAGAAGATGAAACAGTCCAAAAATCCAAGCCAAGTCGCCTTTTTACAAAAAAAAATCGGAGGGCACGGATAACACATCTACCATGGAAGAATCGCATGAGCAGACTAAACAAACACCACGATCCACGATTTGACAATTCAGACATTCACAAATGATGAAATGAAATGACATAAATACCTGTCAGCGCACGTCTCCCGGGCACAAACAATGTCTACCCAAACCTTTTTTCATTGTTTAAAAGTGCCAGGTAGTAAGCCGGATTCTTTTGTATCGAAATTCTGTTATGTTGTACTACCAGATGGGCCTATTCTAATAACATTATTTTAAGATTTTATGAACAAACCTAGTAGATGATATACCTTTTTGAATAGCTAAAGAGACGTAGAACTTTGAAAGTTATTCGCAGAATAAGTTCCATACATTTTTTTTTTTAAAGCCCATCAAAGTTAAGAACACTATTAGAAAATTCATAATGCTAACCGTTGTCGAGCAGTTTTTTAAGCTGTTAGTAGTAGGTTCAGTTTCTATTGATCATTTTTATTAATTTACATGTCCTCTAACTAGATACATCAAAAAAACCGACTCTAGGAGCTCTAATCCCAAAGAAAACGACTAAAAGCCAAAAAATAAAGGATTTTTAAAAATAATCTTTAAAATTTAATATCTCCATAACGGTTAAGTTTCGGACATTTTATTTCAGAATCAAAATCATCAGAAATGACCTGAATAATAACCTCCTTTAATATTCAGTACGACTTTCCCTGTAACCTGTATAAATACTTTTTGTTTCGACCTCTATGAAATGTGTCAATGTGGTTTCCATGGTAATTACGTATGTTGATTGACGAAAACGTCAGATAAGAAAAAAGATGTTTTAAGTTTGATTTATTTTTGTATTTATTTTTATACGAAGTTCATGAATATATTGCCTGCTAAATAGTGCCGAATTTTCATTTACTATAACGTCGAACACTTAGGACCTTATTCCTATAAATTACAGCTCGTATTTTTTTTTATTTCATCCACTACTATAAACAACAGGGTTACCAACTCAAGTTCGATTTTACCCCAAAATTCGGAACTACTGCAGTTGGTTACCCGTCTTATTTTTTTATAGTAGCTATTTTGTTTTGGGTAGAATGGACCCTATTGGTGTATATTTTACAAAGTGCGCAAAACCTTAGCAGCCGAGAAAAAAAATGTAGTAAAGCGTAGTCGACGGACGTTAATGGTTTAAAAAAAATCGAGTCGGTGCCCCAAGTCCCAAACTCGCTTCGCTCGCTCTTGCATCCTAAGTGTTTAGTGTGTAGTGTACTATGTAATAGATTTAGTGTACTGAGGTTAACATAAAAAAAAAAAACTAAAATAATCACATTGAAAGACATATTTTATTCCATTTAGTTGAATTTTCTGTAACTTTAGGATTTTTTTTTCTAAAAAACTAGGCGTTTACGCAGTGTGGAATTTTGCGAAAGTGAAGTTTACATGACGACATCGATAGGTCATAAAATTGTAAAGCTTCGCACGCGTGGGTAACCAACTGCAGTGGAGGACGAAATTACTGAAATCCCTGCCAAAATAAAATAGCTCTAAGCCATGCATAATATTAGTCATTTTACCCTAAAAAAGGGAGAAATCCCTAAAAGTGGAACACTGGTCGGAGTTTAAATGACAACATGAATTGATAGCGATAGCGAGAAATTAGACGTTTAAGCTGACGAAAGACCTTAAATAAAATGTAATTTTTATCGAACAGATGCAGCGACTAGACAATAGCGAAACGTGGTGTACTTTGTCTGCCAATCGAAAAATTCTATTTAATGACCTATGATCACGTTGACATTTCGATAGCCAGGGGGCCAACCACCACCTTTTAAAGCAGTATTATTTGAATATTACTTCAGTGTGAGAAAGAGATGAAGCTATGCAGGACGTCTAGCTCCATCTCTTTCCCACACTCAAGTAAGATTACAATAATATTGCTTTAATTAAGAGGTGGTGGTCTAGCTCCATTCCATACATTTTTTGGCTTTTTTACTAGCGTCATCGCTAATCGAATGCCATTTGTCTAGGCCCTCAGAACTGCACAGTTTTTAGTTGTGTCCTTTACCACACCTGCCGAATGAAGTGTGTAAAGTGACGATCACTGGTGGTCAGTGGTCCGTTTTGACGTTTGGTCGCGGCGGCGATGCGGGGGTGGGGGCGGTGTTCACATTAATGTTTGTGTTCGCAAACAAATGTCCACGGCATCAAACACAGCGGAAAACATGGCGTTGTCATGTTCCGGTTAAAGCAGATTAATACTTTTGCATTAGTTAGTAGCAAGTTAGTCATATTACCACCAATGGATTACACGTAGCAGACTGCACAATGAAAACTGACTCGGTTGTATTAAATTTGTACACAACTTGATACTTGAACTAAATCAGCCTTAGAATGACTGTGAGTTCATAATAAGCGAGCAGGAAGTCAAGCATACGCTTTAGAACCTACATAACGTAATCGGTAGAACGCCTTCACTGCACCGGACACGGGGATGCCAACAATGCACTAGTAGTATACACCCTGTACAGTAAGTAACTAGTACATTATACTAGGCTACGAGGTACCACGTTATACTTGCATTATACAGGGGGATGTGCACGAGGATTATACCAGCAATGCAATTACCGCCGCTTGACGCACCATCTACCGGCGGCTAATTACAATTACCGCCGCTAGACGCGCCGTCTACTGGCAGCTTATTACATTTATATATTCCAGTAAAGCAGTAAGCTTTAGTTCAAAGTTTACAAATAATGTCACTAACAGTAAAGGTGCATTTTAATATTTTAGGTTCGCCTAGAACTTAGAAGCCAACCCAAGCGTCTAGGGACGCTTGGGTTGGCTTCATGGCATAATCAGCCTATAACGTTCTCACTGCTGGGATACAGGCCTCCTGTCTGTGAGAGGGAGAAACGCGTCCCTACTTTAGATAAAATCTTATTAATAAAAAAAAAAAGTGAAGCTTCTATCTATGTAGGTAACTCTCGTGAATCTAATAGGTACTTTGAAAAGATTATCTTAACTATTTCCTAGTTGAAACCACTTAAGTCTGAGCTGCTTTCAAATGAGACTAATTATGAGCTGCAGTGCTAATTGATACTTCACAATATCCATTTAGCAGTGCCGCAAGCTCGAAACATAAGTACCCGCATAAAAACATTTCCCGAGCGACCTTTGTATAATAAAATCTTGAATAGGGAGAAAAATAAAGTACCCGAATCACCGGTACATTACCTTTCATTTCAGGGTACATACGTGTTTAATTACGAAACGTGACGCATTGAAACATTGTACATTCATTTCGAGCGGCACCTAACGGCTTCGCACATAATATTATTGTTCGAGTACATTCAAGACAAAAATGTCTCTTCGCGCGACGCGAGGTAGCGAGGTAGCGACCCTGAATATAACTTTCAATTAAGTCCTAGTTACTGTCTGGGATTGCGCGGAACCTCTGTGTCATATTGTAAGCATTCTTCATAATATGTAACTCCTTCTCGTATCGTCGTCAGTCCCAGTCGTCGGCTGATAGTACGCGTCATGTAAGTACTAAGTACTTACAATCCTACACGATCAACAGTATGGTTTCACCAAAGGACGTTGTACGACTGGGACTGACGCCGGTGTCACCTTATTTAAAACAACCTAAACCACCTTACCTTCCACCAAAAAATAACCTATAAGTCAAATAATAGAAATTGGGGGTGAGAAGGGGGGATACAGTTTGTATGAAACAAATATTAGGTATTTCGTTGACCTTTAAATTTGAAACTTGGCCCGGATACTTCATCATTATTTTCCTACCCTAATAACAATTTATTTGGGGTCGTCGGTGCAACATGTCTATATAAACTTATGTATAATTTAATAATAAACATCTTAATATCGAAGTGCTGATTGACTGACATATCAGAAATTTTGCACAAGGGTTCCTTTTATAATGTAGGCGAGCACTATTAAGTAGTTTTTGGAAATTCAACCTTTAAAGGGGGAAAAGGGATTATTTCTTATGTTAATAAACTTGAAACTTAGCACGAATACACTCTTAAATGAATAATAAAGTTTGTCATTATTTAGTTTTTAAAAACTACTCGCCAAAGGAATTTAAGAGGGTGCTAAAGTTTGTATGGAAGGATTTTAATGCGCTATCCGGTTACCTCGAATAACGGTATTAATATTTTTGACAAAAAAATATTGATATAAGGTTTTGGGTTTTTCGAACATCGACCAGCAAAAGGGGTAATTAAGTTTTTGCGGAGGATTTCACTGCGTGTCTGGATTAAGTCAAAAGTAATCTAAACATTAAATGATGAAAAACATTATTGAAGATTATTTTTAAATCAACCCTTTTCGGGGTGAAAAAGGAGGAACAGGAAATTTAATTCTCCCTTTGATCAATAAATTATATAATAAGTCTATAAATTAATTAATCAATAAATCCTTAAATATTATAAAACAAAGTCCCCCTGCCGCGTATGTTTGTCTATCTGAACGTGATAAACTCAAAAACCAGATTAAAAAGATAAGAAAGATTTTCAAACGGGTGTCACCAATGGACGGAGTGATATACGAGTATGAGAAAGGTTTAAGTGTATAATTCGTTAAGGTTTTGTGTAAATTGGCTAAAATATGACGATTATTGTAGAAGATGTCGGAAAAAATCATGCTGTCTGGGAGCATTACTGGCGTGCGCCACGAAAATCATAAGAAAAACATTAAATTAATGTTCCAAAGGATTGTACATCTTAAAAAGATCAACAAAAAAAAAATCGCAATAGAATCAGAATTTGATAAAAATTTAATTGTTATTTCCGAAGTTACTTTGACCGGTATTGTATTATTCTTATCCAATAAAATATGTTTTAAATTGGGCATTCAATTTAGATTGACATCATATCATTTAAATGAATACTTTAAAAGATATCACAGATTTTAAATTAGGCGGAACAAAATAATTATGGTTGTCCGCGGCGCAGCGCTAGGACAGGAGTCAGTGACCTTTTCCTCGGCTATTGAGTATGCGATCATCGCTTTGCTTCCTTTTAATCCTGGTAGTGCGTTCCCGTGGGATATGTTTTCCGACAACCACGCGGGCGAAGCCGCGGGCAAAAGCTAGTATTTTATATGAAAACATTATGTATGTTAGTCATTATGGTTATGTGACAGGCATAATTTTAACACTAGACATAGAAATAAATTAGATCAACCAGATTGTCTAAAGTACACACTTCTTTTATAGAGTACTGTGTAAAATGTTATAATAAAATACCACTTGATATTCTACAACTAAATGAAAAGAAATTTAAAACATGCATTAAACGCACACTATGTAAACAAGTATATTATAAGATGGAGTAAGTATATTATATCGTAGATAAAATGAGTGGCTTAATGCTGGTCCTGCTCCACAACCACTGGCTCATTTGTTAAAATTTTAATATTGCGAAGAGATGCTTCTCTTTTTATCTGACATTACGTTCTTCATGTTATTTTTTATTTAGTCAAGTTTTAGCCGTTGACTACTTCAATATGTTATAACGACTTTCTTTTCCTTTTTGGTAGTTATATTTTATTAATCTTTCAAATACATTGCAAACTATAGTTTTGTATAATTTAGAAGCATTTTATTTTTTCAATTTTGTAAGTTTGTGTACCGTGGAACCGTTTATTATGTTATTACATATTTATGTTGACTTAAAAGAGCATGGCAGTTGAGAGTATGTCATGCTCACTTAGATTTCTCTCTGATGGTGGCACGTGTTTTGGATCATTCGGTTCCCTTCAAAATGGTTGAGCTGGATGGTACTGATCGACGCGTCATGTTCGTGAACGGGCGTCGTCAGTTGAGACAAAGAAGTAACAAGATTATTGTACCCAGGATTTTGTAATATCATGATTTAAAAGAGTGTCCTTGGAGTTTCTTGCCCGTTCTTCTCTATAGAGATCTACGTTTTGGAATGAGCAACTAGCTTCAACTTTCTAACTGACTGATTCTTTGATAATTCGAAAGTGCCTGTTTAATTGAAATAAATGCTGAAAAATGTTGAGCTGATAATTATTTGAGTTTGAGACTCGTAATTGACGGCACGCGGGATTGTCTGAAGTGGGGAAGTGTCGCCTCAATCAATGAATAATGAGCACATTGAATACACCGAGCACCGTCACCTATACACTTGATCCTGCTTGTGTTTAGAACAAAATATCAAAGACACGCCTTGTCTTATATACTCGTATAATATATTTTTTTAATAAAAAGCGAAAAAGCAGCCTTAAATTCATCACGGCACTAATACGTGGAATGAAAAAAGGACTCTCAATACAATTTTTCTCGGCCCCTCAGTCGGTGCCACCTTCAAATACATATTTCATTAGAGAGCCGGACCACTTAGAGATCCTCGAGGTTGAATCAAAGTGAAATTATACAGGGTGGCATGACTTCGATGCGCAATCTGTTACCATGGAATCAGTACATGATTCTAGACCCCTTGCGTTGAAAATTTTCGTCGATTATTAAAAAAATTGCTGTTCCATACATTTTTTGACCGCGTAAGTATTGCACTTTTGTAGGAAACAACAGATTTTTTTTTTTAATAACTGACGAAGCGTTGAAATTTTTCGTCGGTTATTTAAAATTTGCTAATCCATACATTTTTTGACCACGTAGGTATTGCACTTTTGTAGAAAACAGCAGATTTTTTTTTTAATAACCGACGAAAAATTTCAACGCCAAAAAAAGGGGGTCCAGAATCATGTACTGAATCCATGGTAACAGGTTGCGCGTTGATGTCCCTGCCATCCTAAATAACGTTTCAATAAATGAACAACACTTTTGGCGGAACACGCTCCGGTTTATAAATAAGGAAATTTCCTGAACACGCAGTTTGCATGATTGTGGCGATCGCGTACTCACTGTGGTTGATATCTGAATACATGCATCGAAAGAAATGGAAATGGTCAACAATTATTGATGAGTGGGTTCGATGCGTGGAGAACGGCACGAATGCGACACTATTCCGCGCGCTCGATACGAGATCAACCCTGCACCTTCCATCTGCCACATACAATGACGAACAGAACACACTACAGAGTCTCGTCACTTATGAACTCGGACGAGTCCGATACGTTCACTAATCATTCGGTCACCGACCACATTGCTGAACAACCAATTCCGTATTCATGAAGCTAAACCGCGCCATTATAGTTCCGCGAGCAAAACTGAGGTTTATTTAAAATGAGTTTCGAATTTGAGGCAAATTGCAGCTTTGCGGCGAATCTGCGCATAGTCCCAACACCCGGCACGGATTGAGCTAGCCGGCAGAGGATTAACAGACACATTACAGATGCGACATGCAACCCGTTTTAAAAAAATCTCGACTTTTCCACGTTTTCAATGAATGCTAGATGCTCTTAAGCCGAAGTATATGTCAGGATGAATAATTAAACTTTTAAATTCACTCATTTTAATAGAATACACTGCTGGTAATTTGTATGGGTTCCATGAATAAGAAGTCGTACTTAAATAAAAATAAAAAATAATAAACTTTATTGACATAAAAATATTACAACCATACATGTGACGCCCCTGACTCCTGTGCTAGGCGAACCTGTGTTACAGGAATCAGTGTCCTCCGCCTTACATCAATACACATGACATTTTTATGGAATAAAAAACAAATAATAAGTAGCACTAGTAGGTATCGAAACAGTAAAACTAAACAATAATAAGAAACAAAGCGGGCGTGTGTTTATGCGCGTGCGTGTGTGTGAGTGAATGTGAGTTAGTGGGAGTGCGGGTGTCTGTGTGAGTGTATATGTGATGGTGAGCGAACGCATGTGAGTGTACCTGAGTGTGTGTGAGAGTACCCTAATGTTTTTATGCAAATTTTACGCATCTTATAAGGTACTGAAAGAATTAACTTTTCTGTGTCGTCATAACTCAAGGACTGAAGCCAAGGTCTTAAAATTTGTTTTACCTTATATAACGTAAGCTTATAAATCGGGATAGATTTATTGACCCGGTTGTAGATCTTTGAACTTAACGCACAAAAGTTTCTGAAACCTATTTTTCCGATAATATGAAAAGAAGTTGAACATTCGTGAGCCGGTTATGTAGCCGCAATCGGCAACAGGACCGGGCGTTGCAGCTTGTTCTCTAATACGGAGTTATTCCTCAAATATCCCGATATCAACAATACCTTCCTATTTGAGATATTCTGGTTCCATTTCCTAGGAGCGGCGTCTGTCCGGATTGTAAGGGTTATAGTTTTGTTTCTTTGTCCGGAGCCTCCTAACGACATCGCTTTGCGCTATTGTAAACCGTCTTGTACACTTGAAGAGTGTTACGGCTTTGAATGTTTTAACAACGGAACGATGTCGTCGCATTTGTGGGACTTTTTAACATTTTTATGAACAGATCAAACTTGACGCTACACTTTGCTCTTTTTTATTTAATATGAAACTCAGTCGCTCGCTGCTAATGAGGCTGGCAGGCGAGTCCGCGGGGCTTTAACACGTGCGATTGAGTTGACGTGTGTGTTTGTTGCAGCATCCTGTTCGCGGACATCTGCGGCTTCACCTCCCTATCCGACCAGTGCACCGCTGAGGAGCTGGTGCGCCTGCTCAACGAGCTGTTCGCCAGGTGAGTCACGCGTCACACCTGATATGTTTACGGCCTACTTATCTACCGAAGACTTACCTGCTGTCTAACATAGGCCGCTCCCAGTTAAGATTGACATCCAGATGACTTTTCACCTGATTTCTTTGGTTGCGCTCTCTCCTATTTTTTGTACTGTTGCCATGAACATATGTTTCTTGTCGTCCAAAAAGTAAGCAAGTAGGTATGTTTCAACATCGTGGTTAATTTTAGTCACATTATTGTACCACATCAAATTTAATAGCCATTAAATACACAGCAGCTTTGCCCATTTCCAGAATTACAGTTCAATAAATGTTCACGGCAAGTCATTGAACTCATCGGCTCCCGTTCGATAATTAATGCAACCTCTGATCCGCGTACTCTACCTACGTAGATATTCCTCTCGTTTTTCGGCCGGTATAGCTGTCTGACTCCAAAGCTGTCTGACTCCACTCTGACTGACCAAAGGTCTGGATGAAATTCGTTGAACAAACGTCAAAATGAAGTTCGGTTGGATCCGAACCGACCGAACGAAATAGAAAAAAGTATAGTAGAAAATTTCCGGACATTCGCCCGATACTTAGAATTTACGCTTCGAAGTAGGCCCCTGGTTAGTTAAGATGTGCATTTCTCTCGAACCGTATCGTCTCAGCCATTCCCCTCTTCAGTTACAACGAAATGAACAAAAAGAATAAACTCGTCGCCGTCGTCGCTAATCATGGATGAATTCTGTAATTTGTTGAATAATAAATGACCTGCTGTGTCCCGGGGGCGACAGCAATGAGGCAGGAGCACGAATAATAATGGAAATAAACGGAATTTTACATTTTTTCTTTCGCATAAATGTGTTTCCGTTAGAGTTGTTTTTATCAAATTTACAATTCATTGTCAATAAGGTCTGTTTCACAGACGTGTTTTGTTGTACTGTTCTTAGAACCAGCTACGAATTTCTTCTAACAAAATTAGTGACGAACAGATTCTGATTTGAATAAAATTATTCGCTAATTAGCTTGAAGCAACAAGTGTTATTTAATAATTATCCAACTCCAATTATTCCACAGAGCTCCGCGTCATTTTTAATCTAGTCCATTCGCTTGTTTCTGTTTGTAATCTCGTCCTTGAACTTATTTGTAATCTCGTCTTTGAGCTTGTTTCTGTTTGTAATCTCGTCCTTGAGCTTGTTTCTAATCTCGTCCTTGATCTTGTTTGCTCTTGATTCATCGTGTTGAATACTCATGACATGACACTGAAGCTCGCACTGGCCCTACAGAAATACCTCTGGGTATGTCCCACAGATTTGTTGGTGAAAATAGGAACTACAAGTTTTCTGTGTTAAAATAATCAGCTCGGAATCACAGCTGTAATTTTTCACTGTTTCTCACGTCATTTACCAAGACACGTATGCTGGCATCTCCAAACAGCCTGAGTCCCGGGAGCTCCCTTAACCCTTGAATGAATGTTAACCTCCGTCTTACACAGGTGATGTCAGAAACCCGGCCGCGAGTGTTAGGGCCCGCAACTCGACGCCACTGCTAGGGTTACAAATTGCGGGCCCTCCGGATAATAGGTGCAAGTTAATCACTTTGTTTTGTATCCAGAGATTAATTGGGTGCGGTAAGGCGAGACGCCACGGCTCGGTATGGTAGTCGGCAGGTCGACTGCCGCGGTAATAAATAAAATGTCGACGCAGTATCTAGTACCTACTATTATTTACTTATATATATATTATTGTACACCAGATTATACATTACATAAAGATAAATTATTAACTACAAAACATACAATTGGCGGTCTTATCGCTTACTGCGATCTCTTCCAGGCAACCTTGGAATGGACAGTGATTTTCTGGACACAAAATGGGGTTGATTTTAGTGCAAATAAAAAGTATGTACAAGATACACAGATACATACATATGCTATATAATAATATATACATATATAGATACATGCAAACTAAATAAATATATAAGTAACGAAAATAAATGACGAAATTACAGCTAATAAACGAGAATAAAATCAAAACAACAGATAATGTTCTTTCACGAGTCCTTTAAACTTAGGCAGTGATTGCGCGCACTTTATTGGAACTGGTAATGCATTCCACAAACGAGCGGCCTCGACAGTAAAGGATTTCTCAAGGAAAGTTGTGGAATGCATTGGCATTTTAAGCTTCAAGTTTTCTGATGACTTTAAAACTTTCATGTGGGAGTCGCAAAGACCCTGAAAGCGTTTCTTGAGATAGAGAGGGGTGGAAGGGAAAAAGAGCACATTATACAAAAGGGAAAAAATATGAGCATTCCAGCGAAGGTGAATTGGTAACCACTTCACACGAAATACGGAAACATGGTCATATTTGCGCAAACTGTATATGAACCATAAACAAAAATTTTGAAGCCGCTCAAGTTTATCAAGTTGGTCTTGAGTAAGCTCTAGATAGCTGTCATCAGCATAATCAAGGACGGGTAGAAGAAGTGATTGTGCAAGCGCAATCTTGATGGCAGTCTGTAGAAAATTACACAGTCTCTTCAAAGATGCAGCGAAAGCAAAAAGCTTGCGGCTAACTTCCTGTAGCTGGGTTGTCCAAGAGGAGTTCTTGTCAATGTATATCCCCAAATTCTTTACTTTTTTTTTTCTTGCTGAAAGGAATAACTGAGTTGTCAAAAGAAACTTGCGGTAGAGTCGTCCCGTCGATTCTTGAGACCGTCCTAAAACTGCCCACCACCAGAACCTGCGTCTTTCTGGGGTTGACCATAAGTCCATACCTCTTGCTCCAGTCGCATATACGGGCCAGCTCACGATTAATAGTAAGATAGCCTCTGACAGATTTGAAGAAGAGCTCGTGAG
This sequence comes from Fissipunctia ypsillon, assembly GCA_947568875.1. Taxonomy (NCBI): domain Eukaryota; kingdom Metazoa; phylum Arthropoda; class Insecta; order Lepidoptera; family Noctuidae; genus Fissipunctia; species Fissipunctia ypsillon. The sequence goes on along the minus strand of OX387643.1, from coordinate 24,694,057 downwards.
TGAATCATTTGTAAATCATCTGCACAAATATGGTAGGGAGAAATTAATTCGTCGGAGATTGAGTTAATAAAAACTGCGAAAACTAAAGGGGATAGAACGCCACCCTGTGGTACACCAGCAGAAATATTACTCCAGGAAGACAAGGTGGCTCCAATGCAAATATGATGCCGGCGTTGCCGGCGACCGAACAGGTAACTTCGAAACCAGTCAATTACTGATGGAAATATATTAAGAGAGCATAGAATGCCAAGCAAAACATCGAAATCAACCGTATTAAAAGCATTACTGAAATCTAGCAAAGCTAAGACCGTTATATTACCGTCTTCCATAGCTGTCTTTATATCGTCCATAATATTCAGAAGCGCTGTGGTAGTGCTATGACCAGGACGGAAGCCTGACTGGAAGGGGAGGGGGAAAGTGCTTATTTGATTGTGAATGAATGCTGCATTTTCTTAGAATATCCTTATTATCATTGTATGACGTGTGGCGTGTGATGTTTACCTTTTGTACATCCACATACAAGCTACGGTGCTGTCACATAATGTATTATATTGTATCATTGGATCCAGTATAATTACCTAGGCCCTATTTAGTTAGGTAAGTCGTTGGTATTTAACAATTCCACATTAACTAATCTGTTTAGTTAGTTTGTGGTTAATCTGTCAGCGACACACACTACGCTTAGCTAATGAGTGACGTCACTGTACTATCGCCTCTGACAATAATGTAATTTAGGTTCTAGACGAGGATAAGAATACTATGTGATACAAGTGGATCTGCTGGATGCGGGAAGCACAGAACCGGTTGAAGTGGCGGTGCTTTGGGAGGCCTATGTTCAGCAGTGGACGTCTTTCAGCTGAAATGATTATGATGATGATAATTGGATCTTAATGATTAGAGCGTACAGGAAAAGCTTGTTTTTATTTTTTATTAAGCTAAATATATTATTCCTCTGCTTGGCAAAGGTGTCGCCCAGACTTTGCCAATTTTCTTTGTGTCGCTTCTCCACATCGTCACGCCAGCGTTTCTTAGGCCCGCCTAGGTGCTTGAAAATTATATCCACTTTTTGAAATATAATATACTCTAGCTAAATATACAAAACACGTTTTCTTACACAGCGTTTCCAGTGACATCTGTTTCTTTTGTAAAGTTCGCTCATCTTCGCTCTAAGTTACACGGAGTTACAGCAACAGCATCGACCTTATTGTGCCTGTACTCCTCACTCTCTTGCCATAGACACCATATAATAATCAAGATCATTTACATGTACAAGCCTTACTCTAAGGATGAAGGTAATCAAAATCTTAACTGCGTAAAAATAACGCTTTCCAGATTGCCAATTTTCCTTCAGTCTCTTTTGGTTAAAAGGAAAAGTTTTAAAAGTTGCTTCTTTTACCGAATTAAGATTGGGACAGTAAGCCTCCGTAATGTTAGGAGTTCAGCCGCTAGGGCTCCGCAGAACTGTGTGTAGGACTATCTAGAAAAATCGAACAGAAACGAAAAATCTGTTAATAGTAGTAACAGCCATTTGATACTCAAAAAGCGGGTTATCTAGAAAGTTTTCCGGAAGTTTTGAAAATTGGTGATTTTATTGATTTTGACGTGATCGTTTTGATTTTTCACTTTGCCACCTCGTATCTTTACCACCTCATTGGAAAAATGGTGCCCAAAACCGTTTTTTGACAATTTCCAATATATTCTCGGTATTTACAAATGATGTGGGTAATGTGACTAATTAATTAATTAATGACATTATCTGAGGGTATAAAGGTAAAATTTCAAACAGTTGTGATCATTAATTTGCCAGTCTTACCTTAGCCAACGATAACTGGAATGGTAACGTGACAATGTTGAAGAAAATCGAGCATCGCACTGTGATTAAATTCCTTACGAAAGAAGGAAAACGTCAAAAAACTATTCACGAAGAGATGGTGGAGAGATGGTGGCTATTTACCAAAATTCTGCGCCTTTGTTATCTACGGTTCAAAAGTGGTCAAGTGAATTTAAATGGGGCAGAGAGAGTATTGAGGACGACACTCGCTCAGGCTGCCCGGTTAGTGCCTCTACGGAAGAAAACGTGAAAGTTGAGAAGCTTATACTAGAGGATGCCCGAGTAAGATTAAAATAATACCAGAGATGATCCACCTCTCAGTTGGTACCATGCACACTATTCTTCATGACCTTGTTTACCTTTCAAAATTCAGTGCAAGATGGGTGCCGCAAATGCTCACGGTGGCTCAAAATCAAGGGCGAATCGAGTAATGTTTTAACAGCTCTGTGGTGAAGTTCCATCAAGTATTTTCGTTCTAATTGTTACTAGAGATGAAACGTGGGAATTCATCATTATGACTCTGAAAGTAAATAGGAGTCCATACAGTGGCACAAGAAGGGGGCAGCACCCCTAAGAAATTCAAAGTCCTTCCGTCTGCCGGAAAAGTCATGGCCACAGTGTTTTGGGAGTCAAAGGGAATTTTGCTGAAGTACACAAAAATGTGAAACCATAAACGCAGCATCCAACGCATCCACTTTACGAAATTTACGGGAAGTAATTAAATAAAAAAGACGGGATAAACTGACCGCCGGTTTGTTGCTTCTTCCCGGCAACGCCCCGGTCCACACGATGCGTGTTCCCAAGGCAAGATTGTGGTTTCGAAGAACTAAATTAACTACCCACCCTATAGCCTGGACCTAGCCTCGAGTGATTATTATTTATTTCCCTAATTTGAAAAAAGACCTTCGTGGCAAACGATTCTCTAACCATGATGAGCTCAAGGCGGCAATAAATGCACATTTTTCAAAGAAGGACGACAGTTATTTTTTATAAAGTTATTTTCGAGATTTAATAATAAAGGTAATGGGGTGATAATGAAAAATAAATATAATTTAAATTGAATTTACGTTTTCATGCTGATACCGAGAATACATTGAACGCCCCTCGAATCTCATATCCAGCTCATTTATCAATGAAAATAGTTACATATGTAATAAATTAAAGTAGCGAAAATTTCCAATTATTTATGTTCCAATCTAGAAGGCGTGAGTTTATGTTATGTGTAGTTTTATATTTAATTTATTCTAAACTATTTTCATCGTAAAATGTGGCGGAAATAAGATTTCGTCCAAAAATTGTTTTTGGGTGCCATTTTTCCAATATGGTGGCGCGAGCGGCAAAAATATACGAAGCAAAGTAAAAATTCGAAAAGAGCACGTCAAAAGGAATAAAATCACCAGTTTTCAAAACTCGCGGAAAAGTTTCCAGGTAAAACTACCTCATGACTAGACTATAATAATTGCAGCAGTGATAAACGTCGCAAATCACTTTTTTGGTATTTGAGCGCGTTAGCATAATACAAACGAATTCATGCTGACCCAACAAATAAATCATTTGTATTCTGCGCCTCAAAGATAAACTTAATACCTACCAAATGAGTTCCAGTATGCACGACTCTTTATTTTCCTTCATCAGGACCGAGCTTAACAAAAATATGAATTCTTTCCCTCCCGCATTTCTATAACATGCAAATGAATATTGATTGTATTCGCAGTGATTCGAATCAGTCGTTAACTGGCCATAATATAAATTTCCTAATTGTAAAAAAAGATCGTACAAAACCAGCGTATTTATCATTTGGCCGATAATAAAGTGGCGCCGGCACGATTTGACCATTCATCAAACCGGATCGGTGCCGGCGTCCGGCGTCCAGCGTCCGGCCCGGATCCGACCGACATCGGTATTTTCTAATGAAGCGCGAATTTTATTGCTAACGGGGGTTTTGATGAATAGGCCCCTGTTTCTGCTTGTTTGGGGTTTGCCTAAACATGTAACAGAACACTGTCGGACCAATATCAAAGGACGATGCCATAATGTGACCTATTTCGGTCCGTGTTAGTTAGACAGTGGCATCGTGCACGCGTGACGTGACGCGCCGCGGGATAGGAGGTGTTCTACCTGCCTACGTATGTATGATAAATGTAGAAAAATCATAAGGGTTTAAAAGGGTACCTGAAACCTGAAATCAAATTAACTATGAGCATACAAAGAAAATATACATTGCACATTCAAAGTATACTTTCAATTCATTTTGTTTTAATCTAGAAATACAAAGAAAATATGCATTGCACATTCAAAATATACTTTCAATTCATATTGTTTTAAACTGGAATCGTAGGATAGGTCTTCCAGTTTGACCATGTGGTTGTAAAACTGTCCGCCGACAGTCGATGGTACCCTCTTGTCCCCCCCCCCCCCCCCCCGGGGGGGGAGATGTCCCCCTGACCGAGTTCATTAGTACACAGTAGAGTACAGCAGGTGCTAGCGGTGCACCGTAAAAGGTGCAATAAGGCAGAGCGCGGATTTACGAGCCCCCAGCGAGACAGATCCGCATGTTCCAATTTATTCGATGCACTAAATCACTGCTCGTTGTGTAAACAGACCGTTTTAGTGCGTGTGTTAGTACAGATAGTCGCTTGCGGAATCACACAAATGTGTGCCATAATATCAACTGTACTCAGCTGTGTGTGTGAACTGACCCCTACGTCAATCTTCCTATCCGTCACTCAGGACATGACGGAAGCCGTAAAGTGCGTTAATACTCCCAATAAACTGTGATCTACTTTACGTATTAGCGAATGCAGGACATTCCAACAAAATCAACTTTTTTACGACGGTTTTTATCTGCCGGCGAAAATTTTATATATGAGTGTCGGCTTACTTTAACTAAATGATGTATTACATGATGCAAGTTGCACTTACTTTTCGCTATGTTTTTACTGTAAAATATGGAGCAAACGACGTATTCATGTTTACTTAAAACTGTACTGCAAAAGTCCTTAATTTCACGTCTATTGTTTTTTTCTCTATGGCACTGGCGTCAATGAAATTTCACATCATGATCGAAGATTTTCATTCGACATTCGATCCTTGTGATGTATGTCAAGGTCCTGACATTGCCAAATTTCATATTAGTGAGCGTGCGCGCAAACTTGTGCGTGTGTGCGTTGATATTGTTATGGAGCAAGAGCCCGCGACGATCAGACCGATATCGATATTATAAAAATTGAAAGTTTCTCTGTGTTCCCCACTACAGCTAAGAACGATCCCGGCTATGAAATTTGGATCCACCATGAACCAAATTTGGCAGGAACCAAGTAGCAAAGGTGTATAGAATTTCACCTCAAATTCGTTAAAGTATATAGCTCAGTTTTCGTCAGGTTTCAGGATATAACTACATTATTATACTTACTTATACTAGTGGACCCGCCAGACGTTGTCCTTCCCGAAGAGCGCCACCTACCGGGTCAAATTGTGTTTTCAAACCATCCAGAAACCCATTGAAATATACACACAAAATTTCATCCAAATCGGTCCTGCCGTTTATGAGGAGTTAGGTGACAAACACACGTACAGAAGAATTATATATGTATTAATATTAAAATTATACGAATACTTCGTTAAAAATTAAAATGTGGTAACAAGTATTTACAAAAGAAAACTTCTTTGGGGATGGGAAATCACAATGGTGTACGCCCTTGCGGGATGTTCGAAAGAGTTACAGTGACCAAGGCACAGGCAACTGAAGGAACACGGGTGGGTTTTAGTCAGTAAAAGTCTGACACGCCCTCCGGCTCCGCCCAGAGCGGGAGAAGTCATTTGATGATTTCCCATCAAAAAAAAAAAATTTAAAAAATGGTGTACGCCCAGGTTGTTGTAAGATATAAATCATAATAAGCAGTATCAGAGGTCGGACTTAAAAATATGATGACATAGTAAACCAATCGACTTATGCGAATAAAGTTTTTTTTTATAATGTAACCCTTTATAAACAACAAAAAAACACAATTAGTGTTTAATCTTTATCGACCTATATTCCATAAATAGTAGTGTGTGAACGCCTCCTGCCCCCTCGTCCCAGTGCAGTAGCTAAAAATAATTGTCCTTGATAGCGAGCGCGCCGGCCAACAAAGAAAACGGCAAAGATAGTAAAGAAAGTGGTAGATGGCAGTGGGCTATGAAAAAAGGCACCTCTGATATGCAAGAAATACACCCCAAAAAAAGAAAGAAAAAATGAACAAAATAAAAAATATTGTCATAAGCAACTTACAAAAAGAAGTGAAATCCCACCATAAACATTTTTATGTAAAATGTTGCCAACACGAGACCATATGGCTCGCACTGTCAAATGTTATCAGATCTCATGTAGAGCCAGGCTTCTAACTCTACACGCCCGAACTCTGCAAGCCCTAACTTCACAAACTCTACACCTTAGTGAACTTTGGATCATGGTGGCTTTGGTAGGTAACTCTACACCTTAGTCAAAATATGTGCCTTGGCCGTTTCGCTACCGTCACATGGGCGTTCACGGTTCATAACTTTTATGTTATGCAATAGTTCTTGTAGTAACGAAACAGCTAAGCCTCATATTTTGACTAAGGTGTAGAGTTACCTGCCAAAGCCACTACGATCTAAACTTCATAGTCGGGGATCGATCTTACCTGTATTATATTACACAGAGGAACTTTCAGCTTTTATAAAATAACAAAGGTCTGATCGCCGCGGTCTCTTAGGCTATTAGCAGTGGACAGAAGGTGAGCCATCAGGGAGTCACGCACCATTACGCTGATACAACACTGAACTACCGATGTGGGTCGCACGCTCCGTGATTTACTGCATTAACTATCGAACTTTGATTAAATTGCAAAAGTACCTACCGATTGTGTACGCTCTAATGGCTTTAGTGTGATATTTTATAGTTAACATATAAGTAATTAAACCAACATCACAAAATCCATTGCAATAATGAGCGCGTCTGGTTAGCGCGCCTCACAAAGCTGTCAATAACGAGGACGTCTGGCTAGCGCGCTTCGCGACGCTGTCAATAATGAACACGTCTGTCTAGTGCGCCTCACGAAGCTGTCAATAATGAACACGTCTGTCTAGTGCGCCTCACGAAGCTGTCAATAATGAGCATGTCTGGCTAGCGCGCCTCACGAAACTGTCAATAACGAGGACTTCTGGCTAGCGCGCCTCACGAAGCTGTCACTAATGAGCACTTCTGGCTAGCGCGCCTCACGAAACTGTCACTAATGAGCACGTCTGGCTAGCGCCCCTCACGAAACTGTCAATAACGAGCACGTCTGTCTAGTGCGCCTCACGAAACTGTCACTAATGAGCACGACTGACTAGCGCCCCTCACGAAACTGTCAATAACGAGGACGTCTGGCTAGTGCGCCTCACGAAACTGTCACTAATGAGCACGTCTGGCTAGCGCCCCTCACGAAACTGTCAATAACGAGGACGTCTGGCTAGCGCGCCTCACGAAACTGTCACTAATGAGCACGTCTGGCTAGCGCCCCTCACGAAGCTGTCACTAATGAGCACGTCTGGCTAGCGCCTCTCACGAAGCTGTCACTAATGAGCACGTCTGGCTAGCGCCCCTCACGAAACTGTCAATAATGAGCACGTCTGGCTAGCGCCCCTCACGAAACTGTCACTAATGAGCACGTCTGGTTAGCGCGCCTCACGAAACTGTCACTAATGAGCACGTCTGGTTAGCGCGCCTCACGAAACTGTCACTAATGAGCACGTCTGGCTAGCGCGCCTCACGAAAATGTCACTAATGAGCACGTCTGGCTAGCACGCCTCACGAAACTGTCACTAATGAGCACGTCTGGCTGGCGCGCCTCACGAAACTGTCAATAATGAGCACGTCTGGCTAGCGCCCCTCACGAAACTGTCACTAATGAGCACGTCTGGTTAGCGCGCCTCACGAAACTGTCACTAATGAGCACGTCTGGTTAGCGCGCCTCACGAAACTGTCACTAATGAGCACGTCTGGCTAGCGCGCCTCACGAAGCTGTCAATAATGAACACGTCTGTCTATTGCGCCTCACGAAGCTGTCAATAATTAGCACGTCTGGCTAGCGCCCCTCACGAAACTGTCACTAATGAGCACGTCTGGCTAGCGCGCCTCACGAAACTGTCACTAATGAGCACGTCTGGCTAGCGCCCCTCACGTAACTGTCACTAATGAGCACGTCTGGCTAGCGCGCCTCACGAAACTGTCAATAATGAGCACGTCTGGCTAGCGCCCCTCACGAAACTGTCACTAATGAGCACGTCTGGCTAGCGCGCCTCACAAAGCTGTCAATAACGAGGACGTCTGACTAGCGCGCATCACAAAGCTGTCACTAATGAGCACGTCTGGCTAGCGCGCCTCACAAAGCTGTCAATAACGAGGACGTCTGGCTAGCGCCCCTCACGAAACTGTCACTAATGAGCACGTCTGGTTAGCGCGCCTCACGAAACTGTCACTAATGAGCACGTCTGGCTAGCGCGCCTCACGAAACTGTCACTAATGAGCACGTCTGGCTAGCGCCCCTCACGAAATTGTCACTAATGAGCACGTCTGGCTAGCGCGCCTCACAAAGCTGTCAATAACGAGGACGTCTGACTAGCGCGCATCACAAAGCTGTCACTAATGAGCACGTCTGGCTAGCGCGCCTCACAAAGCTGTCAATAACGAGGACGTCTGGCTAGCGCCCCTCACGAAACTGTCACTAATGAGCACGTCTGGTTAGCGCGCCTCACGAAACTGTCACTAATGAGCACGTCTGGCTAGCGCGCCTCACGAAACTGTCACTAATGAGCACGTCTGGTTAGCGCGCCTCACGAAACTGTCACTAATGAGCACGTCTGGTTAGCGCCCCTCACGAAACTGTCACTAATGAGCACGTCTGGCTAGCGCCCCTCACGAAACTGTCACTAATGAGCACGTCTGGTTAGCGCGCCTCACGAAACTGTCACTAATGAGCACGTCTGGCTAGCGCGCCTCACGAAACTGTCAATAATGAGCACGTCTGGCTAGCGCCCCTCACGAAACTGTCACTAATGAGCACGTCTGGTTAGCGCGCCTCACGAAACTGTCACTAATGAGCACGTCTGGTTAGCGCGCCTCACGAAACTGTCACTAATGAGCACGTCTGGCTAGCGCGCCTCACGAAGCTGTCAATAATGAACACGTCTGTCTATTGCGCCTCACGAAGCTGTCAATAATTAGCACGTCTGGCTAGCGCCCCTCACGAAACTGTCACTAATGAGCACGTCTGGCTAGCGCGCCTCACGAAACTGTCACTAATGAGCACGTCTGGCTAGCGCCCCTCACGTAACTGTCACTAATGAGCACGTCTGGCTAGCGCGCCTCACGAAACTGTCAATAATGAGCACGTCTGGCTAGCGCCCCTCACGAAACTGTCACTAATGAGCACGTCTGGCTAGCGCCCCTCACGAAACTGTCACTAATGAGCACGTCTGGTTAGCGCGCCTCACGAAACTGTCACTAATGAGCACGTCTGGCTAGCGCGCCTCTCGAAACTGTCAATAATGAGCACGTCTGGCTAGCGCCCCTTACGAAACTGTCACTAATGAGCACGTCTGGTTAGCGCGCCTTACGAAACTGTCACTAATGAGCACGTCTGGTTAGCGCGCCTCACGAAACTGTCACTAATGAGCACGTCTGGCTAGCGCCCCTCACGTAACTGTCACTAATGAGCACGTCTGGCTAGCGCCCCTCACGAAACTGTCACTAATGAGCACGTCTGGCTAGCACGCCTCACGAAGCTGTCAATAATGAGCACGTATGTCTAGCGCGCCTTATAAAGCTATCAATAATGAGCACGTCTGGCTAGCGCGCCTTACGAAACTGTCAATAATGAGCACGTATGTCTAGCGTCCCTCACGAAGCTGTCAATAACGAGGACGTCTGGCTAGCGCGCCTCACGAAACTGTCACTAATGAGCACGTCTGGCTAGCACGCCTCACAAAGCTGTCAATAACGAGGACGTCTGACTAGCGCGCCTCCCAAAGCTGTCAATAATGAGCACGTCTGGCTAGCGCGCCTCACAAAGCTGTCAATAACGAGGACGTCTGACTAGCGCGCCTCACGAAACTGTCACTAATGAGCACGTCTGGCTAGCGCCCCTCACGAAACTGTCAATAACGAGGACGTCTGGCTAGCGCGCCTCACGAAACTGTCACTAATGAGCACGTCTGGCTAGCGCGCCTCACGAAACTGTCACTAATGAGCACGTCTGGCTAGCACGCCTCACGAAGCTGTCAATAATGAGCACGTATGTCTAGCGCGCCTCATAAAGCTATCAATAATGAGCACGTCTGGCTAGCGCGCCTTACGAAACTGTCAATAATGAGCACGTATGTCTAGCGCCCCTCACGAAGCTGTCAATAACGAGGACGTCTGGCTAGCGCGCCTCACGAAACTGTCACTAATGAGCACGTCTGGCTAGCGCCCCTCACGAAACTGTCACTAATGAGCACGTCTGGCTAGCACGCCTCACAAAGCTGTCAATAACGAGGACGTCTGACTAGCGCGCCTCACAAAGCTGTCAATAATGAGCACGTCTGGCTAGCGCGCCTCACAAAGCTGTCAATAACGAGGACGTCTGACTAGCGCGCCTCACGAAACTGTCACTAATGAGCACGTCTGGCTAGCGCCCCTCACGAAACTGTCAATAACGAGGACGTCTGGCTAGCGCGCCTCACGAAACTGTCACTAATGAGCACGTCTGGCTAGCGCGCCTCACGAAACTGTCACTAATGAGCACGTCTGGCTAGCACGCCTCACGAAGCTATCAATAATGAGCACGTCTGGCTAGCGCGCCTTACGAAACTGTCAATACGGGAGATTAATTTAAGAATGCAGTTCACATAATATTTGTCTTGCTATTGCGTATGTAACACGGAGCGTGTAGAAGTTTCCTAAGTGTTTTTATACTTATACTTGTTTTTCCTTTGCTAATCATTTGATCAGCGCATTAAATAAGTTACTTCATTTTTCATTCCTTAGAAACCTGATAAATCAGCTTATCAGCAGCGGTAAACTCATAGCAAACAACGTAGATTACGTAGATGCCAGCTAATTTAAAGTTGACACTTTGCGCCCGTCGCCGTCTCTATGGAAAATCGAGGTCGGTTTCGGATCGATAACATCGATAAAAATCGATAACTTTCTATTTCTAAAGATTATGTTCTAAAATTTTGCACAAATATAGAGTAGTGCATATGGCTTCAAATGAGATGTATTTTAATATGATTTAATTTAATACCATACATAAAAAAATAAAACAAATTCAAAAGCATCAAAAATGACCATTATTTTATTTTTTTTAACAATCAATGCAAATTATTATGTCTACAAAAACCAATTATCATATAGTTAATACCAAAATACAAATATAATATAATAAATATTATATAATAAAAACATAAAATATAAAGTGAAAAATATTGTGATGAAAAATTGTAAGTAGGTATATAGATTAATTAAAAATTTTCACAGGCAACATGAGTGCAAACAAGAAATCGCCCTAATATCAATGCTTTGTTAATAGTAAATTACAAAACATAATTATCGCAAACTATTGATATAAATAGTCTACATTAATTGAAGCCGCAATATCGGATTTCGGATTCTGACTTTTGTCACATTTTTACCAATTACTTAGAAAATCGCAAATAACCGCAACTGATTTTTATTTGATGATTTTTATGAATAGCTAGGCTACAAATCAACATTAAATGTAAAGCCGGGGTAAACGTGGGTAACTGTCAAAAGTCTCGATGAACTTAAATAAACTTTTTTTTCACCTTATTTTATTTTGCAATTATTTTAACGTAAACGTTAACATAATATTATATATTATGTTAACGTTTCATTATCTTCAGCAGCTCCAACAATATTTTCGAATGCTAATCAATTGGTTTCTGCGCCCTTGTGGAGCAGGACCAGCGTTGAGCCAAACATTTTTGTCAGCGATGTAATCCCCCAACTTATAATATGCTTGGCTGCGTAGTGTGCGTTTTATACAAGATTTAAATTTCAAGATAGTTGGATAATATGGGAAGGTATTTTATTGTAACATTTGAAATATTACCCCATGAAGGATGAGTCTTCTTTAGCCAGTCTGAAACCTGGTTGAACTAATACCCCAAGTGGGTCTAAATTTAAAATTTGATGGCTTCAAACTAGATGCTATTACGGAAACGGTTTTTCTAGGATTTACTCTAGATTCTAAATTGCAATGGGGCGCCCACATTAGAGCTGTTTCATGCAGATTAAGTTCAGCTGCATATGCAGTTCGAAAAATAAGGCAGTTGACTGACATAGCCATAGCTAGCTTAGTATACTTTGTTTATTTTCACAGTATTATGTCTTAATGGCGTTCTGTTGTGGGGATCGGCTGCTGACATAGATTCAATTTTCATTTTACAAAAGAGGGCAATCCGCGTGATCTATAAAATGGGTCCTTGTGAGTCCCTTAAAAACAAATCTAACTCTGCCTTCTCTTTATATCTTAGAAAGTATTTTGTGTGTTCGCAAAAACTTAGTACTTTTCAAAATAAGAAGCAAATTCCATAATATAAATACACGTAGTTAACATGAAATTGTGATTCCCAAATTTAGATTAACCAAAACCGGCAAGTCATTTCTTATAAACAGTATCCACTTTTATAACAAGTTGCTAAAGTCGGTTAACAGAACTTAGTGATGTAAAGTTCAAAACCCACATCAAACGTGTCCTTATTAAAAAAGCATATTATAAGATTAAAGACTACGTTGAAGACAGGGAAGTTTGGCGATAATTCCTTCTGCACATGTGGCTTCCCTGGTACCTCATTAACAGCATAACTATTTATACTTTACTTTAATTTATTTTTTTTAATACTTCCATGATATAATCTTTTCATTAATATACATTATACAGTCTTGTATTTTGAATACATTCTTTTATATTTTGTAAATGTGAGAACGTTGTAGGCTTAATAGACTAGATTTGTAGAACATTTTCTATTTTGTTCAGTACCTGGTACTTGTCGACAGGCCTACACTGTCCTCCCATACAATAACCCTGTAATTTGAAAACATTGTAAAAGCCAATTATTTTAAAAGTGTAACCGTGGAGATTCTTGCCGGTTGTTCTCCATAGGAAATGGTTAATTGCAACCGTGCACCTAGCTTCTGACGTTTCATAAGTGCCTACATAGCTTTAAGTGAAATAAAATGTTTTTATTTTAAACTATTACCATGAATAATCATGATTCTAGACCCGTCAGTGTAGAAATTGTTCGTCAGTTATTTTAAAAAATCTACTGTTCCATACAAAAATGCAATACATACACGGTTAAAATCTACTGTTTCATACAACAATGCAATACCTACACGGTTAAAATCTACTGTTTCATACAAAAATACAATACCTACACGGTTAAAATCTACTGTTTCATAAAACAATGCAATACCTACACAGTCAAAATCTAATAATTCATACAACAATGCAATACCTACACGGTCAAAATATTGGTAGTTCTAGTCCTTCTCCATTTGGCTCCTTGATCTTTATTTTATTATATTCTTTTCGTCTTAAACTTTTCCGATCACCTCCATCATTGCAATGGGATATAATAGATGTTGCTTAATGCCAGATCTTCTTTTTTTCGAGTGAATAGTAAATAAATGTTGAGCATAAAATAAAAGAATTGGGCCCAGTAAAGCACACCACTAACGCCGCGATTGTCGTGCCCACCTGGGCATCAGTGATGTGTTTTAGGTCCTCAGAAGTGTAAGTTTATGGACATTTTGAATACTCCAGAATATAGAACATGATTTGGTCAGGAGCACCGCATTCGCACTGAGTGTCGATTGGATCTATAATCCCCCATTTCGCTAGATTGTGTTTGCAGCAGCCTACTTGGGTTCACAGTCGATTGACTACTTTCCATATAGGCTCCTGCAGGAACCAACCAGTTACCAACCACATATAACTGAGCTGTTCCTCCTTTGCTCAGGTTCGACCGGCTGGCCGCCGAGCACCACTGCCTGCGCATCAAGCTGCTGGGCGACTGCTACTACTGCGTGTCGGGCCTGCCGGAGGCGCGCGACGACCACGCCAAGTGCTGCGTCGAAATGGGCCTGGACATGATCGATGCTATTGCGTGAGTATACCACATGTACCCACACAAAGAACTCCAAACGACTACAGAAACATCTTTGTAGATGAAAATAATGAATGATTAGCACCCTAATTACGTTATTTTTTTATTGTATTTGGGCGGCTTAGAGCTATCAATGCAAAATTAACAGTGAAATTAATCACGACAATTCATTTACAAGCTTCCATAGTTAGCAATAATGTTGTGCAGGTTTTGTAAGTCACTAAGCATAACATCTAAGTATAACACTAAATCAACAAATACATTAAGTACCTGTATAGGTAGAGAAATGCATGCGCAACCACTAATAGGATGCATTAGGAACTAAAGTTTTTAGATAAAACAGTACTGAGTGACGCTAAGCTGCTTACAAACAGATCGAGGGGTGTTCATTATTTACAATTTGGTTAAATGCTTTAACTGAGCGAACCATAAAGGAATTACTGCGGTAGATCGTGCGAGCGTAAGGAGCATGAAGGATATTACTCAAACGAGAATGTCGAGGTGGAACATTCAGAGACAGCTTAGAAAGAAGTTCAGAACATTCAATCCTTGATTGTGCTATTTTCACTAGGAACCCTGTCTGATATATTCCTCCGAGTTACAAGTGGAAGTAAACGGAATCAAGCACATCGTGTATTATATATTGCGTAACACAATTTCAATCATAATCCGAGGATTTTGATGGAAATTCCTAATCCATTGCTTCATAGGTTTGAAAAGTTCGTCTACTTCACAACGTAAATAACGCAATGAACGTGGCTGAAGTGTCAAATTGAAAAGCACTCCGCTGGTGGAATAGCGATCTGTAGAATAACATCGTAGTCCACTAATTTTGTTATAAACTCGTAAATTGTTAACCTGTGCAGCAGAATATTGTTGATGTAATCCTTCACATAGTGTTCATTCACAGACAGTACAGTGCTATCACCTGACTCATGTGTATGTTTGCAGACTGGTGCGCGAAGTGATGGCCGTCAACGTGAACATGCGCGTGGGCATCCACA
Source organism: Fissipunctia ypsillon (assembly GCA_947568875.1). Taxonomy (NCBI): domain Eukaryota; kingdom Metazoa; phylum Arthropoda; class Insecta; order Lepidoptera; family Noctuidae; genus Fissipunctia; species Fissipunctia ypsillon. Next base: position 24,679,048 of record OX387643.1, on the reverse strand, counting down.
CCGGCCGCGTGCACTGCGTGGTACTGGGCCTGCGCAAGTGGCAGTTCGACGTGTGGTCCAATGACGTCACGCTCGCCAACTACATGGAGAGCGGCGGCGTTGCTGGGTGAGTACCAAACTCAAATTCAAGTATTTATTTCAATAACACCATTTACAGGTACTTTTGAAAGCAGTCTAGAGTAGCAGTAATAGATTCCTTTGGAATAGAATGGGCAAGAAAAACTCCATGGACACTCTTCACAATCAAAATATTGGTAACATCATCCATGTTGATGTTATAGGTACCTATTGTACCTACCAAGTAACGAAGTAATCGCTCATCGAAGAGTTAAACTCGGTTGAGCTTGCTAATGTGTTTCTGAATCATCATCCTCCTGACCTTATCCTTGTAGCCATCCACACTCATACCTAACACTTTGTAGCGCATGTGCTTCATCCCTCCGCATCATATGTCTATAATTATCATGACAATCACTTGCTCCTCAGCTTTTCTATCGCAAGCACAATATATGTGTTTTAAACCGACGTTTTTCCTTAACGTCACTTAAGTATGAGACTGCCTCCTTGGTCTAGCATTCGGTCCTGGGCTAGATTCCCGGGTCGAGTTCAGGGAATACAGGCGTGATGTTATGTTTTTATGGATGATTAGTGTTCCGGCACTAAGCACATGGCTATCCACAGACGCGTGCACGTTACGAAAGAGACCCTGTGCTGCCTGGGTGAGGACTACAAGGTGGAACTCGGCCACGGAGGCCTGCGCAATGCCTATCTGAAGGATCACAACATCGAGACCTTCCTCATCGTGCCTGACGACACCAGCCGCGTGGTCAGTACACAATCACGCTCCTTTATTTATCAGTTAAAACAGTGGCACTCGTCAAAAAAACTCACTTCGAGCACAAACGATCCCAGCACTGACGTACGCCCCTAAAAAAATCATAATAATTATATGTATATACTAAACAACGTTTAAAGTGATTTTCTCCAGTCTTACTGTGTTGATTGTATTGGAACCCATACTTTTACGAAATATGTGTTAACTTAAAGTTGCAATCGTAATTGCATCGCTTTTAAATGGTGCTAAGTGCTTACATAATGTTAGTTAGTGATAAAATATATTATGATAGTGGTTCAGTGAAGTACCGTAAGTGTAACGTGAATGTGTTGTGCACAGGACAAGAAGCCGCAGCACTCGTTCTCGCTGAACGGCAACGTGTCGAAGGAGATGCGCGTCATGGGCCACGGCTCGCAGCACGGCAAGCACTCCTCCAAGTAAGTATACTTCATCCCACCTGTCCACTAGTTCCACGTTCCACTACTATAGTAGTTGTATATAGACAACCTTATCTATAAATGGGACGTCAAAAAAGGCGGTTGTTAGCAACAAAACATTTATTCGGGTCACAGTACACGACACGGTTTATTAATCTAATATAAACATCCTTCAGTCGTCACATCTCTCCTCACTAACGGCCAAACCCAATAACATATTTTCAGTAAAAGACAGATTGCTATTGATGGTAGACAGTATAATCTGCCCTTATGTCATGCCGGTAAGATTCCATAATCTTATAAAGATTATTGGGACGTTAAAATCGTTGATAGATAGGTTTTTCCATCTCCAGTATGCCAAAACTGGTGATAGACAGGTTATTGGGTTCGGCCGTAAGCTTACAAGCGTCATGATAGTTATTTTAAACTAAGTATAAGTAATTAAATAAACTAATTAAGTATAAGTATTATTATGTTAAATGTAAATTAAAGTAATTTAAGCTAAATGAAACTGATGTAAACTTAACTAATGTAATCTTATTAAATCTGAATTATTAAAACGCTAAGCTCGATTGTAGGCGCGCAGTGCTCGAGCCGATACACCAGGCGGTGTCAGTTCTGGAATAGGCGACCGCTTTTCTGGCTCAGCCTTTGGTGCCGGTAATGTAGCTGATGGCGCATTCAAAACCTCACTCTCACCGCCCGATGCATCCTCAAACAAATCATCGTCGGCTCCCTTATCGACTGAGCGTCCTAAGTTAAGACTCTGACGTTCCTCGTCTAAGGCTGCCCGTAACCCGCACATTCGAGATAAAGAGTACCTCTTTTTATTACCATTTATTGGAATAAATTGGTCAGCATGACACAGCCATTCTACTTCGTCCCCACCTTGACTTTGAATGATACGGGGCCAGTCCTTTTAATCACCGTAGCTTCGGTACATTTGTCTCCCGTTGCTGTATAGTCGTGATTTCGTGAGCTAACGCCGAGTCCCCCACGTCAAAATTTCCATCAGTACCTGAGACGCGCACTGTTTGGCGCTCCTGCTTGGCGCGCATAGTGGCCGCTACGTCTGGCTGCAGCGCGTCCAGTTGGCTCCGCAGTCGCCGCTCTTGCAGCGTCACTGCGGGTGATATCCCGGTCGTCGCGTACTCTGCGATATTGAAACAAGAATTTACAGAGAGCCGCGTTTACGTCCTCATTTTCTTACAACATAATATACAAGCGTTTGCGACCGCGCCATTTCCCTGCGGCGTATAAGGAGCCGACGTTGTATGATTAATATACATTTTCACAGTAAACTTTAAATCCTTGAGATGCAAATGGTGGTCTGATAGTGGTCACGAGCTGTGATGGCAAACCAAAACACGCGAAACCACTTCTCAAAACTTTAATTGTTGAAGCTGCATTATTTTGTACTTTTCATTGGTACTTAACGCCTCAATCCACTTTGAGTGTGCGTCTGCAATAACTAAAAATCTGAACGCCTCCACAATCCGCGAAGTCGGCATGTATGCGCTGCGATGGGGTACAGCGGAAATTCCCAAGGGTGTAACTGCGCATGCGGCGGCGCGTCACGAACTATACACGCACGCGGCCCATGATTTACATAATAAATTATTCTAATACCTTTATAAGTTCTTATGAGAAATAAAGTTCTTTAAACGCGTCTTTTCTTTAAAAGCGTCGTTTTGGTTCTGCTATTTGACGATACATGGTGTTAATTTCACCAAAGAAAAGACTTTTGTTTTTAAGTTAATAAATGAATGTGTACTGTATTGATAAGTAAGTTGAAAACCGGTTTCACTTCGGCTTCTCTTTTACAAAAATTTACACCTCGCCGCTGCTACAAAGTTAAGTTTGTTCTTGGGATACATTCATCCCAACTCCCACTTGGCCGGTTTTTTGTGTATTATACTAAATTCAAAGTGAACCATAATCCTAATCCCACCACAATGAGAACAAAATCTAATTTGGCCATTATCTCGTCAAACGGATAATAGATATGACTGTTAGATCGTGAAATTTCGATCGTGAGTCACCCGATACTGCTGCACCGCCTCGCCCCGGCGAGTAATGAAGCCGCCCGAATTTACCAACGAAATAGAATTGTACCGACTTGAAACTTCCATCTTATTATTAAATTTCCGTGAGGTTACGCATCGCTTCCAATTGAAGACTCTACAAACAGCGGAAAATGTCCTCGTCCACTACTTACATGGCAACTTACAATAGTGCACTGAATCATAGCAACATTAATCACCGTACACGGCAGTGCGGTTCAGGCAATGATATTATAAAGGAAAGTTACGCTACGTTCATATTGAGCGGCATTCAGATATTGTTGCGTAGTTATTACAAATGTACTCGTACTTACATATAGGTGTATAGTAGTTTTAAACTACGACTGCGATAGATAATACGGAACGTATGATACAGAAAGAGATAGCTCTCTGTAGTGTGTTGCGCTTGACACGCTTCGTTTCGCTCGCTGCTGTTAGCCGACTAAATCAAATTACAACAATTGTCTGAATTTGTCTATAATAATTTGCGCTCGCTAGTGCGATATCTACCTCTTTATTTAGGTATATAATATCATTGGGTTCAGTGGCAATGTGGTCAAGGTTTAATAGCCAAATTCGTAATTTTCTTTTACAAATAGCTTTTGTAAGCGTGTAGATGGACATCATGTTATTAATTGAGTTATAAAGAAAAGTGCCCAGAAAACGGAAAAACTTGGGAGAAAGCAGTGTTATAACGGATAATTGGACAAACATTTGTTGATCGTCTATTTTGTGTTGGGAAATCGTGATCTAAGGGAAATTCAGAGTGTTTTTTTAATACTGTCATGAGAATAAACAACTGCGGAACGTTAGCACTTGGCAGTGTTGGTAAACTTCGAAAATTTGATAGAGGATTGGGGAAAAGCAGCTTAATTTTAATATAGCTCTTTGGGCTCTGTCTAAAGGAGACGGAAACGATTACATACAATCTTGGGCCTGAATGTAACGAGATGAAAATGGTGTGAACTAATAGATTCAAGCTTACAGTCCCTCACTGAAAATTCTGTAAGTTTTGACAATCTGAGAGCTGTGTTATTAGAGGATTAGTAAAAGTAAGGTTATGTCAATCTTTAACTAACAACTGATTCCTGAAGTGTAAAAGATGTTTTTAAACACTAATGTTTATATTTCGTCTAAGGGTCGTTGGCCTAGAGTATTGTAGTGACTAGTGTTGTTATCCCACAATTCACACAGAGATTCATAGTTTCAACAATATCCAATCCACAAAAGTAACAATTCCAAGTCAAACGTGTGAGTAATTTTCGTTATCCAGAGTGAAAACAAGGGTAGTACAAGGTAGGCAAGGTCAGAATCCGTAAAAAACAAAGCATAGGTTGTTAAAAAGGAGAAATAATCGGAAAAGCACTCGAAATGCATCGGAAAACACGAAACGAGTGAGCAAGCAAGAGCAGTCGGCAACTGTCTTTTGTCAATGTTAGTCAACTCACAGCAGCTGTCATGCCAGTGACGATAGACGAAAAATATAAGACTGATTTTAATCCATATGAAATCGTTATTCATTACATTGGTTTTTCAGTAATTAATTGATATTTTATTTATTAGTATGAGTGAGTATAGCATTTAATTACTCGAGTTAATTACGCAGTGCTGCCTAGTGCAAAGGTTTTCTTTTAGTAATTGTATATTTGGTTACTCAATAAAATTAATCGATAACTCACGAAAACTATCTTTTTTATATTTCTCCGTTTCCAGATTGAGAGTTGAGCTGATTTTTGATATTCTAAGATAAAAAAAATATAACTAATTTTTTAGATCATATCTCAACTTATTACATTTGGGCCCACCGTTTTTCATATCCTCACGCATGACGCCTCGAGGTGTCAGCGGGGATTAACAAGTTCACATATGTAAGTTTTAGAGGTTAATACAATATACTTACAAAGATTGGCATAGCACAAAGTAAACTGTCTTAATAACTGATGTATCAGATATTCACCCAGTTGCAGAAAGACCAACATTAATGCCAATACGTTATGGATCATTAACGCTAAAGATTTCATTAATTTAATGATGTTGCACAAAACAACTTGAACATAAGTTAATGTTCCATTACCTAAAGTCGTCTTTAAACAATGTATTGAGTGAAAAGAATGAACATGGGTGAAGGTTTCCATAATTTTTTTTTTAAATCTAGCTTAAGTCGATGAAAAAAATAACATGTTTGACAATTTTGACATTACATAAGTTTGATATATTGTGAGTTTTGTTGTATTCCATGTGCTTCGAGTTTGTATTGTTTTTACTGTGATTTATAATTTATTGTTGTGGTAAAAAACACGAAACAATTACACTAGTTCAAATTAGCATACATACACAATATTAGCATATAGCCTAGGAAAATAACATTTTGTCTGCGAAAAAAATCCTTATCCTGGATCCTAAATGAATCTTACTTTTTTATGTGGAATTTTTAAAAAAAAAAAGTTGTCGAAGCATTAGTTGGCGTAAAACCAACACTTGTAGAGATTTTTGGAATGAAACGGTTGCTGGACCTTTGCCAGCATTTTTTTTTTGCACTTGATTTATTTATGAACTTTTCACACAAGATTCTCTAAGCTATGCAATCCTGCAATTTCATAAAAATCTTCGGCAACCCTTCTGAATGCTCCCTCCCTGGCATTAGAATAAAAACAGGTGCTAATCTAGCACGCTTCAGAGTAACCTTCTGTACGAGTACTATTCGACAAATCGATTTGTGGACATTGGTCAAACCTGCTGAAAAGATTCTGTGGCAAAAAATATCAGTCAAATCAGTAGTTGCGTTTTGCCATCAATGGACTTATTTCTATGGGAAATTTGCTCCAAATCAAGCTGGTCACATATTTGAATAGCTGCTTCTTTTGAAATTTTGTAATTTTGTATTCCAAGAATATATCTTCTCTGTTTGGGATACGACGGCAACGACGGGGAACATATTCTTCTGCTTTAGACAATGATGCTCGACAAAGACATGTTGTATAATCCAGGAATGACGTTTGTTGACCTATTAAAATTTAACGCCCGAAATTTTAACGACGCTTTGTGCAACAAAAAATGTGGCAAATTGCTTCATTTGACACTTCCATTATTTAAAATTAAAGAACCATTAAAATCGAGTCTAATGTTGCTTTGTGCAGTATGTCAATGGAAGATTAGTATTTAATGACAGCTTAGTTTGCAACTGCAACTGGCTGTTAAGTCTTAGATTTTTAAATATTATGTAGATTAATTTTCGGAATCTTTCAACTAGGGTTTCGATATGTTGTAGGAAGCTGAGACTGTAATCAATGATTAGGCCAAGATATTTTATAGAATTAGTTTTAGCAAACTCGAGACAAGAACAATTGTTGATGAAATTACATGAGCGGGCTTACAAGTTGAAATTTGTTGGTTCTGGGGTCTAAGGGAATAGTCATGTATTTTGTCTTATCGACATTGAGGGTAAGCATATTGGAATGTAACTATTTACAAACAGTATCACAACCTTGTTGACCATAATTTTTAAACTCTTCCCACTTGTTAGTATCATATCAAGGCAAAAATAAAAATCGGCGAAAGTGATGATTTTACCGTTTAGCAGCTAGACGTCACATAAACTGTTTATATAAACTAAGAATAATGTTGGACCGAGGATATTGCCAAGTAGAACACCGCACTGATTATGAAGTTCGTCACTAATCTAACTATCTACTTTAGTAATTTGTGCTCTGTCAGACAAATAGTCTATGAATAGTTGAAGTGGCAAACTTGTCAGTCCCATATTTTCTAATTTTTTTATCAAAATGGGAACAGATATTGTGTCAAATGCTTTAGCTAAATCTAGGTAAATGGCTAAGGTCTTTTTTATTATCTAGTTTATTGACTATGTTATCTGTTAGTTTGTGGGCGGCTTCAGCTGTTGACCTGCCAGATCGAAAGCCAAATTGTGATGGAGATAAAAGAGAATTCGGTTCAAGGTATTTAGTAAGTCTAGTGTTCATTAATCGTTCTAAAATTTTAGGTAACGTTGGTAGTATGGAGATTGGTCTATAGTTATTGGCACTATCTGTCTTCTGATTTGAATACGGGTACCATTCCGGACTTTTTAAAGGCACGCGGAAATATTCCAGAGGAGAAAAAGTCGCATAATTATGTATGTAAGTGGAGGAAAAATAATATCAACAAAGCTTTTAAAAACCCGGTTAAGTGCGTGGCTGACCACGCACAATGATTAGTCCTGTAGTTGAGATGAAAAAAGAAGAGACAGAATTATCCTAAAAACAAACATAACATTGTAGTTGAAAAAAAAATGCTTTCCCATACATTCCAACAGCAACTGTAAGTTTGAACGCAAATATTGAGAGATTTACCGTATTACTTTAAGACCATAGATTTCTTATAGGTTTTGCTGTAATCTATAAGAATAGAACGATTTAAAATATTATAAAAAAATATATTCGAGACCCCCACACTAAGCCCTTTCATTTCATATGTCACAGGGTATAGTTTGCTTGCCGCGAGAAATCGCGACACGGCGGACAGAGCTCCGGCAGGATCTCATGGCGGCATGGAGAGTGCGATTGTCGCAACCCAGCGCTGGGCACGCCACAATTGCGGCGATAAGTCCCCTCTTTGAGGAGTGGCTGGAGAGGCGCCACGGCGTCCTCACCTTCCGCCTGACGCAGGTCCTCACCGGACACGAGTGCTTCGGGAGGTACCTGTTCCGGATAAGGCGGGAGGAAACGCCCGGGTGTCACCACTGTGCGGATCGCCCGGAGGACACGGTGGAGCATACGGTGGAGGTCTGCCCGGCCTGGGCGGAGCACCGCCGTGTCCTCGCGGAAGCGATCGGCGGCGGCGATCTCTCGCGTCCGGCCCTGGTCCAGGCCATGGTACAGGGCGAGAGTACATGGGAAGCCATTACCTCCTTCTGCGAAGCAGTAATGCTCGCGAAGGAGGAGGCGGAACGCGTGAGGGAGAGGCAAGCTTTGCGCCCTCACGCCCCTAGTCGCCGCAGGAGACGCCCTGGGCGTCGGGAATTGACAGCCGATTCCCGGCCACCGTAGGCGCGGGCTTGCGGACGGCGAGCAATGGGTAGCTCGCCGTCCGGTAAGGACCAAGCCCGAGTCGACGGCGCGTTGTGTTCCACGCGCGCCTCAAAGAGATGTCAGCACTATTGACGGGGTCCGCTAGGGCCGATGCCAGCTAGGGTTGCGGGATGTTCGAAAGAGTTACCGTGGCCCCGGCACAGGCAACAGAAGGAACACGGGTGGGTTTTAGTCAGTAAAAGTCTGACACGCCCTCCCGCTCCGCCCAGAGCGGGAGAAGTCATTTGATGATTTCCCATCCACAAAAAAAAAAAAAAAAGGGTATAGTTTGCAAAACTTTTTTTTAACGCTTCTTATTTGTCCCCCAAAAGTGTCCCCCATATTCAAAATTTATTTATTTACGTAACACATCCGTGTTTGGGTAAAATTGAAATGAGTATCAAATTTCAATTTAATCGGTCCATTTGATTCGAAGCAAATTGGCTGTAACAGACGGACAGACAGACACATACACGAGTAATCCTATAAGGGTTCTGTTTTTTCCTTTTGAGGTACGGAACTCTAAAAAGTTCCAGATATATTATCAACGCCAACTGCACACCCATTTTTCAGGACTGTATTTCTTCTTCATCAGTAGGAAGAAGAACAAAGGAGTTTTGTGAAGAATTAGTTGGCTGACGATCGGGTTCTGCATTAAGAAATTTAATATTATATTTAAAATTAATATACTATACACGAGGCTTGCAACCTGTGGCGATATTAAAATACGATAAAAGACGCTTGCAACCTATAGACAAAGAGTGTATGTTTTAGCGTATAATCCTAACCAAAAATGTATGGACGGCCCTTCGGAGCATCTTCCTTGTATCGATGAAAATTCGACATTTTCCACACGCGGACGGCGCAGCACGTCGGTCCGCACGTCGTGCGTCCAATTCAATTAACGCAATTAATCGTGCATTGTGCATGAATTAATAACGTAGGTAACCCTGCAGTGCGAGCTCACCCAGGACACCAGCCTACATCTGCCATGTTTGTACGGTCAGCAACAAAAGTCGATTAACACTTCAGTTTTTTTTAACACAATTTATGCTCAAAAGAATAAATTTAAGAAATGGACAGTTGTTAAACTCCGATGATAAAAACTCTTAGCTATTACTTGAAATACAGAAAAGTAGTGTACTAATAATTTAGGGTTTATTTATGTCACATGTAAAAGTAACAGTGTTAATCTACTTCTGTTGCTGACCGTACCACAGATTACTGAATAGTTACTACGTAACAGATACTTCACTCAGTAGAAAATTTCCAATACCTATTACGATAATTGCCTACTCCCTCGCGTCAACAACCACTGTATGCTAAAATGCGCCTAAATGCTCAAGCGTACAGCAGTGATTGCTTCGCACCGCGCGATTCCACAGTAATCGCAGGGCTGCATCTTCGATAAAATTAAATTAACATAACTTTTTATCTGTTATTGAGAACTGTGAATATGTTCTGACTTTTATGTGGCAGTTAAAAATTTTATCATTTATAAAATATTTAACCAACTTAAAAAAAAGGAGGTGATCAGACATACAGGCCAAACTGAGAAGTTTGACTTGTATGGTTTGTAGGTATGTATATTTGTGCGCGATAATCTCGCGTTTGGCTAAACCGATATCGATGCGGTTTTCAGAAAAGGATTTGTTACATTTAGGAGAACGTTTTAAAATAAGTATAATACTTCTTAGTTTGATGATGATCTTCGGAGATGTTCACTAGAAATGAAAAAAAAAAGCCTTAAAAAAAGAGAACCGACTTCAAATAAAGCACTAAGCCGTAAGAAATAATTTGTTTTTTTTTTTTTATGTTAGTCCTAACAGCTGGTAATTACGAATCGAAAAAGCACCGACATCAAAGAAGAAATTATTTCTTACGGTTTAGTGTTTTGAAGTCTGTTCTCTTTTTTAAAGTTTGTTTCGTCATCGTAATACGCGTACGAACGAACAGCACTATTAAAATTGAACGGCGTGCGCGCGCTTCGCTTACGAAAACCGCACTGAATTTGATCCGCCGGCGGACCGAGACCGCTCGGCTGGGCGGTAGGCACTTATAGCGCGCAAGTACATGGAGTGACGGAGGCCTGACCGTACCAGCAGCACGACACTCGTACCTAATTACGCGCCACACACGGAATGACCATCCCTTTCATTTTGACAATATTCAAAATGTAGTAGGGTGCAGGAATTAGTTCTGCTTGTGTTCATAATGCAGCAGCCGTAGCTTGCACCATACACCTCGTTAAACTTGCAAATCCGCGATTTCTCTAATTTCCGGTGTATAAGCACAGTATAATAAAGTAGCCGTATTATGTCTCGGCACTGAGCTTGAAATAATTACCTACGGCTGCTCGGTAGATAAATACGCACTAGGGTTACCCACTGACTGTGTCTCTTGGGTGACGTAGATATTTGATAATGCTATATTAAACTGTCATATTATGTTTTTATTATTTCGTTTTTTCTTGAATTTTTTCATTCCTTTTTTATATTTTCTGTCCTTTCTTTTTGTTTTGTTATTATTTTGTAAAATGTATTACTGCAAATCTTGTAAGTTTTCATTTTTACCAGACTACGGCAAAGACAATGGAGGGTATGATTTTGACAGGCGTGTACATATGCACGTTCAACTGTTCCCTCTTAAGATATGTAAATAAATAAATAAATAAATCCTAAACTACTCGTCGTATTTTGTTAAACGAGATATCGTTGGAAGTGCCATGTCGTTCCGCGGGTTATAGACTATAAGACGTCTTAAAAAATCTAACATGGCAGCTTATAGCGGATGCAGTGTCACCGAAAATAGATAATATTATCCATTTATTCGGGTTAATAAATAACATACTATCTATGGAAAAGTTACATAAAAAAGCCTAGAAAAAATCCGCGATGACATATATCACATACCTATCTAAATGCTCAGGTTAGTTCACAAATTGATAAAATATGACACAGAAGTATGAAAAAATATGTTTGTATGGTCTAGGGTAATGTAGGTAATGTTAAATCCTTATCGAAATAAAGCTTACCAATTCAATTTGCCTAGCCTTTTCCGAACTATGTTGGGGTCAGCTTCCAGTCTAACCGGATGCAGCTGAATACCAGTATTTTACATGGAGCGACTGCCTATCTGACCTCCACAACCCAGTAACTGGGTGATACGATACCCCTTGGTAAGACTGGTTGTCAGACTTTCGGGCTTCTGACGACCCATAACGACTGACAAAGATTTACGAATGACAGCCGGAACCAACGGCTTAACGTGCTTTCCGAGGCACGGAGGAGTCTCGGTATGTAAAGATGGTCACCCATCCACAGACAACCCCGGCAAGCGTAGCTTAACCTGATGGATCGACCCGTGCGGCTGAAATAAAACTCTTACCGTCAGGGAAATTTTAGGTAGATCAAAATTGCATTTTATACCAAATCATTTGGATGAATGAGGGTTGAATAATTTAGATTTCACGGAGGTGTTTTTGATCGCGAAGACTTTCTGTGACAGACCGAAATACGCGCGCATGCACAGAAGCTTGTATAGGAATATTTGGTTCCTTCACTCGTGCACCGATCGCATGCAAAAAGAGAGATACTCACCTAGGAAGTACCTGTAAAGGACGTTATGCTCGCTTCGCTTCAATAAATATACAACTACCTACATAACACAGAATTAAAGAAAAACTAAAATTATTGTTATTCTTATAGGCTTACCTTGCCGACTGAGTTGGTAAATTAAAAAATGATATTTCTGGTTTCAATTCAAACATCCATATACTGAACAATACAGTCGATAATTTCGTGCCATATTTCACGTAAATTAATGTTGCTCCTTCTGCGTCCGTGCGTAACCGCCGCGCACTCGAGACTGTTGTGTACTGGCATACACTGAGATTTCGAAGCGCGTTGTTTCGGCCGTTTTCCATGAAGATGTTATACTGTAACTTTGTTATACTTACTACCTACGGTATTAGTGGAATTATCTAATTAATATTACAGTGCTGTAATTCGAATGTTAACAATGTCGGCGCATAATAAATTTACTTTTGCAATTAGGAGAGCATTATTTGTTTAAATTCGTGTAAAACGGCGTACTCTAATAACTGGTAGGTATCTATGTAACGTATGTTTTACATTTTAAACAGATACAAACATTTATTTATAATCTTTTTCAAGAGTAGGGAACGAATCATGATTGATCTTATCCTACTTCGTAGCGTGTCGTTTAGGCTCGACATAAACGTTACTCAAACTGCTCTTGCACTCCTGCAAAAATGGTCAAAGAATAAAATTATTGAGGCCCTTGGTATCGATAACTATGGTTCAAGCTATCAGTAGTGAGGGCTTTAGAAAGATGAATCTTCAAACAATGTTAATGGCTTCGTCGTCATACTTTAGGCGTGCTGTATAATAGTTAGGCTGCTATTTAAGGCGATCGCCGCGCAAATGAGATCGCGTATCGCTCGATGTCAAAATGTTGTGTCCTAATATAAGCGATCGTCGAGGATGGATGGTCAAATCGCGTATTCGCGTCAATAAGTCACATTTCACAATGGATGTTAGAAACGCGCAGTTTTTAATATCGGGCAATATAATTAAATACCTTGCTGAGCTAGATAGAGAAACCAACAGCGAAACAAAGACTAGAGAAGCACAGCCTCTGTGCGTTCGCGCGAATGTCAGTTGGGCCACCTGTTTGGTGTATGGTGGTATGTTTGATCGCGCAATCGTACGAACTAAGTTTACAAACATTTTATTTGCGTGAATACACCACGTGAATGTCAATTAGGACACCAGTTCGACTCTGGTACGTTTTGTCGCTAGTTCGTACGAACAACGTTTGCGCGAACTGGGCAATGGTCGCGTGGTCGCTTTCTATTAGGGCGCGGGGTTACGATACCTGAACGTTTCGCCCCCATTTATGCGTCACAATCCCAAGAGCCTGCTGCGTGCTAGCTCTGACGCGGCGGCGGCGCACTGACTGACTCACATAGTGTAACCACCTAAGTGCAGTGTACAGTGCACAAATAAAAGTGGATCATCTTTAGGCTGGAAGAAGACTTGGCCACAGCAATAATAGCCAATGCAAATATACTTACACACTTAACAATACTTACTGTGTAAGCAATGTTTGTACGCCTTGCAAACCGCCAGCGACACAATATTTTTTATTTTACCACATGATGTACATACCAACAATATATCTACGTGTACAAATAAATACATTTGTATTTGGTATATTAAAATGTATAAAGTCATTGTCATAGCATAGCGGCACGCAGTGCATCGACTACTTGCAGTCTGACAAGGTCAGGGGCTGGAAATTCGTGGGGCTATCGATAGAGCCCCACTAATTTTTTGAAAGACGTGTTAAAACGGCATGTCATATTAACCTTGTAGGTCACAACAACTTAAATATTGCTCTAATTAAGTTCCAGTTGTTAGGTAAGTATCTGTAAATACAGTTACTAACTACTGTTTATAAAACGGCCCAAGTCGTTGACCGTGGGAAGCAATGTCACGACGGCGATCAAATTACAGCCATTTAATATCCTACATGCTTGCCAGGCACTCTTTATTAGTGAAGACTTCCTCCTTTGTCTGGTGAACGAGTTACACTTGCTTACTTGATGGCTTACGTTTGTCATCAATCTTTCTTTTTTTTACATCTTTAGGTACTAGTTTATAGAGGGTTTTATCAGTATGACCATGTCGCCTTCGTAGGGGCCATTCTATCTACGATTAATACCTAAGTTTGCAATTTTGTGTAATTTTATTATATGCCAACATCTATATTAACATAATAAAGCTAAAGAGTTTGTTTGTTTGTTTGTTTGAATACGCTATCTGTGGAACTAACTACCAGTCGGATTTGAAAAAATCTTTTTACAAAAATATTTTTTACATTATTTCATTTAACATCACGCTATGATCCTTAGGAGCCAAGGAAAAAGCAAAAAAAATCAGAAAGAACGATAAGCGAAAACGAAGTAGTAGCGTGGGCGGGCGCTGCGATGCGACGCGTTGGGTTGGGGGCCGTTCATGCAGATGAAATCGCGGGAAGAAGCTAGTTATTATATACGTCACTCCGTTCCACCTCGTTCCGGACACATTCCGCTAAAACATCAGCGGTATCGTCTATCTTACCACACTCAAAACTGTTGGGAGAATTACTCTCCCTCATTAAAAAGGCAAAGCTATTCATCGGAATATGTCTTTGTCAACCTTTAGTGAATGTTTGGTACCAAGCCTTCTTACCCTCCTATAGTTCTGTCCTTACCCACAGGATCGGAGTGGACGCCGGCAACGAGAACAAGAAACCCGAGGATGAAGTCAACGAGTACCTGATGAAAGCCATCGACGCGCGCTCCACGGACCGGCTGCGCGCCGAGCACTGCCGCCCCTGCACGCTCTCCTTCCGCGACACCAAGCTGGAGCAGAAGGTACGTACCCCACAGCAGACTGACCCATCGACGCACGCTCCACAAGTCATCCTCTATATCCTTTCGTCTCGACGTTACTTTGATTGAATATTGCTATATTGTTTTAGCTCAGTTAAGTAGGCCCAGTAGGGTCACGTTGATTGAATCATCAATGATGATTAAAAGATTCGAATCTTTGGAAACAAATCATCATCAACGTTTGAACGAACGTCAATTAAACTGAAGTTAAAAATAAGGATTATATGATACTATACCGGCTCGGAAAGTACCTTATTACTATTTTTTAAATCAGGCAGAATGTAGTCATTACTGTTGTACACATGTGCGAGTCGAAAAAGTGTATGAAAGAAAATCCATTGTTAAAGTGATGTGTTTTATTTTTTATTCAAGGCAATTCAGTAAATCAACGTCAAAGTCAAATAATTTATTTCAAATAGGCACATGAAAGGCACTTTTAAACATCAATATTTACAAAATTGATTTTAGTCCCTTTCAAAAGGTAATTTTGCAAGGAGAAGAATGGGCAAGAAACTCCACCGTTACTCTTTTAAATGTTTTATAATATTTTATATTATAAAACATTTTAAAAGAGACATTATTATAAGGAGTGTCTCAGTAAGAGTGCACTTTTTCATTTTAAAATAAAAACAAGTATTTTATGACAGAGTTGTGATATTTTTATTGTATTGAAAAGAAGACATGTTCCGATTAATTATGGAATAAAATATCCGGCAAATGCCCCCCATGGCTCCGATGACAGGCCATTACTCTTTTCATGAAATTTTCCATGACTTTTGCACAGAGATGTGGTTGTATTTCTGATTCCGATGACGCGTTGGATTTCCGATTTGAGCTCAGGAATTGTTTCGGGTTTATTCGCATAAACCCGAGATTTCACAAAACCCCAAAGAAAAAAATCGCACGGCGTTAAATCGCACGATCTTGGTGGCCAGTTGACATCAGAATTTCGTGAGATAATGTGTTCTGGAAATCGTTGCTGCAATAAGTCGATTGTTTCATGCGCGGTGTGGCAGGTTGCGCCGTCCTGCTGAAACCACATGTTGTCCAGATTCATGCCGTCCAGTTGAGGCCACAAGAAGTCCGTTATCATATTCCTGTAACGAATGCCGTTCACCGTTGTAATGAGTTTTCACAATTATAACGCGTTGTTCTTTCGAAAAGCGCTCCATTTTTAATAATCGGAATAAACAGAGGTGACAGCTGTCAAATTTCAGAGTTGCCACTTGCATGAAAAAAAAATATTCTAATTTTAAAAAGTGCACTCTTACTGAGACACCCTTTATAATTATATTTGAAGACGACGCACCTAGAATTAAATTACTATAGCACAATCGGTAAACACAATTAAAAATGAAGCAATGACAGATAAATTAAATATGTGTTGAAGTATGTGTTATATACACGGTGCTCACATATTCACAAACATTGTAAAAGTGTACGATTTTCCTAAAATTTTAACAACTAATAAATCAGTGTGTGAGCTACAGAATGTAAAATCAGTGTCATAAAAAATAATAAATTATACAATTTAATTAGCAGCAGTTTGATTTGGTCTAGACTCTAGATTGCCCGATGGAGCAGGACCAGCATATTTCCAAGCATTCTTATCTTGCATACCTATAATCCTCTAATTTGCAACATGCATGTTTACTAAGTGTACCTACTTTTAATATGAGTTTTAAATTTTCTTTCATTTAATTGCAATATATCACAAGGTATTTTGTTGTAACATTTAACACAGTACCTACCTTATAAAAAATGTTTGTACTTTAGATAATCTGAAAAATGGTTGATCTATTTTATCTTTATTAATTCTAGTATTAAAATTGTTTCTGTCACTTATTTTATTAAAAAGATGTAGATTTTTTCTTACATACATATTAATTTTCATAACTGATTTGGCAAGGTACCGTTATAATATGAATCCTTTTAAATAGTTCCCTGAGAGATTCGCGGCGACGTAGATTATAAATGGCTCTGACAGCTCTCAGTACCTAACCTAATTAAGTATAGTATAATGCCAGAAGACAAAAAGTTTTTAGCACCAAGCGCAAAATGATACCGGCCACATACTTTTGCTGAACATTGATTTAAAAAAATAAAATAAATAACCCTCCTTTTTGGCTTCGCCGCAGTCGGGTAAAAAGAATGAACAAGTGAAAATCGCGCGCACGCAGATAGCTTACTTTTGTTTTATTTATCTGAATTTTCAATTTGTGTTTACGATCTACTCGAAATGCCGTCCAGTAGTGATAATGAAGATTTGATTACGCCGCCGCCGCCGGTGGCACCTCAGGAACCACTTGCCCCTTTGGCATCACAGCCTTTCTCTAACGCAGTGCCAATAGCACAGGCACAGTAAGTAATCTCTTCTGCATTGTCTCAAATGTCTCAACCTAATATTAATCTCCCTGGCAAAAGTATTACATTGAGTTTTTATAACTGTAACAATTTTAA
Organism: Fissipunctia ypsillon; assembly: GCA_947568875.1. Lineage (NCBI taxonomy): Eukaryota > Metazoa > Arthropoda > Insecta > Lepidoptera > Noctuidae > Fissipunctia > Fissipunctia ypsillon. The sequence goes on along the minus strand of OX387643.1, from coordinate 24,661,727 downwards.
TATAAAATTCACTTTAAAAAATTGTCTTTTATTTTCTTCGTAGGTATAATTTAAAGCACTATGTATCACTCGGAAGAAAGTGCGATTCCCAACTCGTGTGTATTAAGGCCCTCGGCTGAGCCTCGGGCCTCAAACTACACCCTCGTTAGTAGATAATCGCTCACTTTTTCCCTCGATGAACAATCAATCTGCCTAGCCTTTTCTCAACTATGTTGGGGTCGGCTTCCAGTCTAACCGGATGCAGCTGAATACCAGTATTTTACATGGAGCGACTGCCTATCTGACTTCCACAACCCAGTAACTGGGTAATACGATACCCCTTGGTAAGACTGGTTGTCAGACTTTCGGGCTTCTGACGACCCGTAACGACTGTCAAAGATCTACGAATGACAGCCGGGACCAACGGCTTAACGTGCTTTCCGAGGCACGGAGGAGTCTCGGTATGTAAAGATGGTCACCCATCCACGGACAACCCCGGCAAGCGTAGCTTAACCTGATGGATCGACCCGTGCGGCTGTTATTTCTTAGCCACGAGCTCCTCCTTTTTCCCTCGATGAACAATGTACTATTATTAAACTGATCGCTACCAAAAGTACTATGCTATGACGTGTATGCATTAATGGTATCGGCGAAATATCAATAGTTTTAGCAATAATAATCATAATCATATCTTTATTTACCTAAACATCATATTACAGGCACTGCTTAATTTACAAAATAGTTAAAGTCAAGATGTTATAGGTATAATAAAAGTCTAAAATTGCAATGGAGTATGAACATAAAATAGAATAGAAAAGCAAGTCAACATAAAATTCAAAGAAAGATACAAATTATGTATATTCACTGATACGGACTTAGGTATCTAATTAACAAAATAAAATAATAATGAGCATAACAACAAATGATGAATGGAAATGGGGAAATGACAGATGTTGTATGTATAAATGTAGTATGTAAGTGTAGGTGTGTGAGTGCAAATGTGTGGGTATTAAGACACTGATTTTAATAAGTTTTCAGTGGCAATGTAGTCCAGATTTAATAGCAAAATGTGTAATTTTCTTTTACAAATAGCTATGAGTGTAGAATGAAATTTTTTATTAATTGAATTATAAAGAATAGTGCCAAGAAAACAGAAAAACTTTTGGGAGAAAGCAATGTTGTAACGGACGTTTAAACAAACATTTGTATCAACAAATGTTACACGACGACGATGACGTGTATAGACGATCACGTCTATTTTGTGTTGGTAAATCGTGATCTAAGGGAAGATCAGTGTGTTTTTTTAGTACTATCTGGAGAATGAACAATAGCCGGACCGTTAGCATTTGGCAGTGTTAGTAAAATTCGAAAGTTGGATAGTGGATTGGGAAAAAGCAACTCACTTATAATATAGCTCTTTGGGCTCTCTCTAAAATTATATAAGTTTTAGAGGTACCGCCCCAAGTATGCAATATACTAGCAATCATCGTCTATAATGACTACAAGCTGAGAGATTATGATAAAGACCTCAGTAGTCGGTACCGAGTGCAAATTGAAGCATAATTTATGAAGTGAACCGTGCAGCACCATCAAGTGATTGCCACTCTGTCAGAGTGACTACCGATGGAAGCGGAGTAGCTCGTGGATCTAATGAGCATTTCAATCAAAGCGCGTGCATTAACAGAGATAAGCGAACAGCCTGCACTCACTCACATTTCAAGCTGTTTAAATTATCAATGCAACAAGCAAGTTGACTCTAATTTGGGTTGCTATAAAACATTTGCATTGTTATAAAACCACCGTTTGAACTGCCATAGTATATAAATTAAAAAAGCAGGACATAAAAATTTAATTTTAAATTTTAAAAATCCCCTATACAAACAAAAACATCTAAAAAGTAAAACATAATATGTATTGGCCCTTTAAGTTTATTATAAGTTGTAAGTAATATTTTGATCTAAGCGTCGTCGCGGGCACGGCTAATGAAAATAGGAAGTTAACAACAGCTAACCTTTCTACAATAGCATATATTCATTATTGCTAGGTATAAGCCTCGTCTGTTTGGCGTTTTCATTAGCCGTGCCCCGACGCGACGACGCTTGGATCAAAATATTACTTACAACATAATACTTAAACTTAAAGAGCCAATAGGTACATACTATTTTTTACTTTTTAGATGTTTTTTTTTTAGTGTCGGGGTTTTTTTTTAATTTTATTTTTATTTTTTGCTTTTTAACTATTACTAGTAGACATGCTACGATCGACACGTGCCTCGCAGAAATCTGCGCAGCTGTAGGTATTTTTTCCACAGTGAAGCTGGTTACTAATTTATCCTCTTTTCTCTTTCCTACTCCATCATCAGACCCTGATCACTTATCTATCTATAACCTATTCATTGAGACCATTGCAATGACCCCAACACAATACATGTGCTGTAAGTTGGTGAGGGAGTTAGGTATCCTACAAAGTCCAGGTGATGCTGCAGCATCAGTTCAAGGTTACTATGTTCTAATATCATTTAAGTGATAGAATACCAAATTTCGAATCAATCAGACCTCTGAAAGATGCTCACATCCATTCATCAACTAAATAAGAGCTGATCATCTTCAAACGGCTGAACCGATTTTATTAAATCATAGCTAAGAATACTCTCAATTAAGCCATCAACTATCATACAAAAAAAAAAAAATCGGTACAGCTATCTGGGAGCTACGATGGCGCAGACAGACACACAGATACACACGTTAAACTAACACAGGGGTGTTAAAGTTTAAGTAAACCCCGAAGGAAACATAGGGCTGTGTCCGTTAGGGGTTAATATTATAACAATATTAATACAATATGTAGCTGCATTCGGTTAAACTGGAAGCCGGGAAGCCGACCCCAACATATATTGTATTGCTGAAAAATGCATGTTTTGTTGAAAGTAGTCCAATTCGAAAAGTACTAAAACTTTGTCCTACTTATCAATCCAATTGCATAATATGCTGACTCAAGAAAGAGCAGTATCGTATAGAAATTTTCATGCAGAAACTCGACAGTCGTACCGTCTCGAATGCCTTAGGCCTCGTCTACAGAGACGCCGGGCGTCGTGCGTCGCATTGGGCGGCGCGACCCGCACTAAATTCAAACATACATGTGGCGTCATATGAGAGCGTTTACGGAATAGTAAACTTATGGCAACATAAGTTATGGTACATTGCCATAAGTTTGTGTTTGTGCGTGTGATAACGCGGGCCGCTGTACGCGCCGCCAGTTTGTAAACCATTGATATACTTTGTATATCAATGTTGTAAACTGAAAAAACTTCCGACGCGCCGCGAGACGCCACGCCGCACGCGACGCGCGTCTCCGTAAACGAGGTCTTAGTGATCGCCTGCCCATCCTCTTCAATTATTCACTTAAGACTTGTCGTATTAAGGAACTATCGTATCCCTGGACTACGGACACTATTCAGCTCATGATGTGGTTGCGAGACAATGCATTCGCCAAATATAGAAATACTAAAGCGGGATCAAAAAAAGTTTACTATAAACAGTTAAAATCCTTGGTAGAAAGTTCCTTGTATCATGAAAAAATTGCATACTTTAGGCACAATATAAATAATAAAATAAATAATCCAAAATTAATATGGAAGAAATTAAATCCACGTTTGCACCCACAAAGCAACGACAAGACCTTCCCACACATTTTAGAAACCCAGACCTAATAAATACATTTTTGAACGTCTCTGGCAACCCGGCAGCTAGCACGTCGCTTATAACATTCTATGAGACCCACAGATATAGTGATGCAATATTCACAATTGCTCCGGTGGACCAAAATGATACCTCCCGCGTTATTTCTGACCTAAAGTCAAATGCTGAAGGCTACGACAACATAACCTTAAGTTTGCTTAGTAGTTAGTTTAACTTTGCCGCACAGTTTAGCAACTATTACCTACATTATTGATTATTCCTTATGGACATCAAAGGTTCTTTACCAATGGAAAATTGCCACAGTTATACCGCCTGGTCAGATGAGAATTGCTTGGCATTAAACCCATTGAAAACCAAGTATATGTTGTTTGGTACGAGGCAGCAGTTGAAGAGGATATCTTTAAGCCTTAATTTAACTCTAATGGGTGAGCCTATTGACCGTATGAATGAGGCGCGGAACCTTGGGTTATGTATGGACAACAGCCTTAGATTTGAGAAACACGTTGCTAACTCCGTAAGAAACTGCTTCTATCGTCTGAAACTGCTTTACAAGATGAGGCCGTTCTTGTCTGAAAAGCTTCGCGAACAGCTAGTCGAAACCTTTGTTCTATCCAAATTAAACTACGCTGATACGATTTACGGCCCACGCTTGTTGGCTCGTACCGATCGACTAATACAAAGAGTCCAAAATGCATGTGCGCGCTTCCGTTACTCTGTTCCTCCTAGAAGTCATGTCACCCCCTTTCTTAACAAACACTTTATTCTCAAGATGATGTCGAGACGGAAGTTGCACCTAGCGTGCCTGCTTTTTGTTATCATTAAGTCTCATAAACCGAAGTATTTGTACGACAAGCTTAGTTGGATGGCTAGTAGACGAGATTGCGCGCCCAGGCTATGTGCACAACAACTCTCAAGATAGTCTCATAGAACAGCAGCTTCCAGAGGCATTTTCCGATACGCTGCAACTAAGGTGTGGAATAATTTACCACCACCATTAAGGGTACTGGGCACTATCCACACGTTCAGAACATGTTTACGGCAGTATCTGATAGATTCGCAACAGAAACTAGATATAGTCGCTTTGAATGTTTCACATAAACGAAATGCCTACAGTAGGTACGAAGGAGAAGTTATGTTACACTAACACGAAACTAACAATACCGACTGATCAGCAAATGTCGCTTACCTTCTTCTATTTAACATTGGACCTACTTCATCTACTGTCATAGGTAGGTAGGTATTTCACTTTCTCCGAATACCTAGTATTAAATTAACTGTTCATGACTATATTTTTTTTTTATTTAAGCTTATAAGTATTACAATTTTTCTTATTTTTTATTCGATCCATCAGGTTAAGCTACGCTTGCCGGGGTTGGTCCGTGGATGGGTGACCATCTTTACATACCGAGACTCCTCCGTGCCTCGGAAAGCACGTTAAGCCGTTGATCCCGGCTGTCATTCGTGGATCTTTGACAGTCGTTACGGGTCGTCAGAAGCCCGAAAGTCTGACAACCAGTCTTACCAAGGGGTATCGTATTACGCAGTAACTGGGTTGTGGAGGTCAGATAGGCAGTCGCTCTATGTAAAATACTGGTATTCAGCTGCATCCGGTTAGACTGGAAGCCGACCCCAATATAGTTGGGAAAAGGCTAGGCAGATGATGAAGTATTACAATTTTTATTCGAATACCCACTAATTTTTACGTGATAACTGTCCGTGTATTATTGTGTAGTCCGTCGCGCTCAGGGGCCTGTACCGCTTTGAGAGTGCACTGTGCACGGATCAATCTAGCTAATCGCTAAGAACAGGTTTTGCTAAGACAGGTCTTGCTGTTTCAGTTTAATTTTCTATATAAGTATTAGGTATGTTGGAACTGTTTGTACCCTCCGTCACTTGTCCCTAAATAAAGGTTCATTAGAAAATTAGCGTCAGACAGCGTCTGTCTGGCATTAATGCCAGACCCTGAAATCTGAAAATCACCCAATCAATCAATGTCTGAAATGAACCTTTATGGAGCAGCCGTGAGGCACACACTATTGTTGTTAAAACATTATTTTCACTTTTTTATTTTGTTACTTGTATTTTGTGTTTCACAAACTGTGTCCAAATAAACATTATTCTTCTTCTTCTTCTATTTATATTTTTCTTGTCTTTTACTTAAACCTCAACCTTGAATTTAAAACTTTATTTATTAAAGCATCTTCTGAGTCAAAGGATTAACAATGCCTCAGATTTAGATTTATGTTTAGAAAAATATGAAATATTTAAATGATAACACTCACACTTAGTCCGGTTTCTTTCGATATTTGTGTTATACATATTAAATCCCCTTTTACGCAGCGCAATAATAGTTGCCCTCGCTTCAATATTTGTATTTGACGGTATTTTGAATATAATAACCATAACACCGCTAATAGATTTACAACACTCGTCACTAACCAATAATAATCACGAACCAACAACCTTCTATTAGGTGAATAGTCGTACCTACGTACTAACTGCATCTGTTTACAAAAATCGAAATAATTTACTTGGTTTTCTGTGGTCTAGGTACCTACTAACTTTATTATTGATGTGTACAAGACGAACGAGACAAAAAACTAATGATTACACTGGTCAACACTAATTTTGGTGCCGACAAGCTGTATTGTTTTTTTTTTTTAACTTAGAACCTTATAAGGATTACATTTTAAATAGCAAAAAAAAATTATATCCTACGTATAGTTTTCTAGATTTTGTCTCGTACAGAAAAAAATACAAATTTACATTTTCAAAACAGCATTTATTACACTATTATTTAAATAAAAACCTTTTTTTTGGCGACTTTCATGAATGAGGTATAGTGGTACTATCACGTTGATTCCCCGGCAAAAGTCAACAACCATATGCCGATTCCATCGGAGTTTTTAGGTCCTGGTGAAACCGCTCCCCTTGTTCTTTACTATAGGATCCAAAACTGCCTGGGCATTGGTCACGATGACTGTGAAGGTAGTGCTCTTTGATGGAAATATTACATCCTAAGTTTTTAAGTTCAGAGTAGTTACTTGACTTGTGATTTCCGAGAAAGGTTTTAGTAATTTCAACAAACGAAGTCCACGCAAGTCGTTCCAGACACTTTAGGTAGTTCAAGATCCCTTATCAAATCGGCTCCACTGTACTATATAACCCGCGCGTCCGAAGCTTCACGATTTTATAGCATGTAGATGTCTTCGTGCAGAACACTTTTGCAAAATGACAGAGCCAGCAAATGCATAGTTTTTGAGAAAATAAATAGTAAAGTCTCAAAAACTTATAATTACGAAATAAAATTGAATTTTTAACACTTTACCACAGACTAATGAATTTCATGAATTTAATGAAATTCATTTCTTGGTTGTTCCATGTTACGTTCAGACAAAGTGACATCTCGACTTAATAAAAGGCAATGAAAACTCAGGAAGCAAGAGCGAACGAAGCGAGCTCGGGTCTTGGGGCACCCCGACTCGGACAGGTTAGGTTAGAAGGAGAAGGCGGAGTCTGAAAGACCCCGCCATCCCCCTCGTGGTTATTTTTTTATCCATCCAGAAATAGGCTCCGTCGATCACGCCTTACGTCGAGACGTCTGTCATTGACATTGATCTCGTCTGTCATTGACTCTTGACCTCAAAGCTTGTCACAAGGTAATATTTAAAGATTTGAACATATTTTGGTTTGTTGACCATGACTTTTGGGGTGTTGACCTTGACTTTTGGGTTCTTGACCGTGACCGCGGAAATGTCGTTAACCATTAGATTTTGTTTGGAAACTAATTTAGACCCGCTACGTGAAGTTTTTTTTCTCTCGGCTTCGATGGATTTGCTGATTTTGAGGATTTCAAAAATACACTAAAAAGGGTTCAATCTACAAAAAAAAATGCTACTATAATAAACGGTGGGTTATAGAGTACAGTGATTCCATCAAATCATTTAATTCTTCTTGGGTAAAAGGTTTTGGCTATGTAGATGGTATTCCTTCGAAATCACTGTCGCTAATGATTTCTTCAAATGATGGTTCACGAAAAGAACAAAATGTTGGAACATGCCTCTGAATGTGGTTAGGGTCATTGAGCTGAATCTAAGTCAGGATAAATCATTTTTAAACACCACACGGATTAACACAGCAGAAGTAACAGTCATCGAAGTGATTTTTTTGTTATTTACATTGCATTCCGAACCCCATACGGCTTCTTAAGCCACTGATCCACTGTCTCAAGTGTTCATAGCACATTTTTGGGTATCCACGGCTTGTATTTATCCATAATTTCCGACATAAAATAATAAAAATAGGCACTTTTTATAAAATCTGTTAGGTGTTCTGAATTTGTTAACTGTGTATTCAACACATGTAACAAAACACATTTGGATCATTGAGACAACTTCTCCTTGATGAAGACATGATATAAAAATCAATCTATTTATAGAAATGTATCAATAAAATAACAAATCATGCACATGAAAGTACTGATTACAGCCAATATTCAAAACTGAGGGTAGATCAAAAATTACACGTAAGAAAAAAATTGAAAATGTTTTTAGTGCTGCCAATGTACACCTAATACAAAACCACCAGTGGTCTCGAACCTACCGATTTTTCGGTATTTACGATACGGTACAATTTCAGTCTAAAATCGTAGAAAAATCGTTATATTTCGGTACTTCGGTAGAACAGAGTCCATATCGGTAGAAATACCGAAAAATCGGTAGGTTCGAGACCACTGAAAACCACTAACAATGTCACGGCACCAAAATTTTTATTATTATTTCTTGAGTTGCCTACGTACGTACACGTAATTAGTCCACTACTAGTAATTATTAAAAATTAATCAAGTCTATTTAACTATCGAACTACTACTATGTATTATTAAAAAATAACAAAATGTATAAAAAACAGTAATTATTAAGAAGTATAAAAACCACAGGTGAGATTCGAACCCTCAGCTCGTCATGATTGCACTTGCCAGAGCGCTTTAACCAATAAGCTAGCATGCCTTAAACTAAGTTAGTTGAAATTATGAACTACTCTATCAGTTCCAGACAAAGTGTGTGTAGTATGCGTGTCTATGTATAGAAACAACATAATAGAAGAAGGTCGCACGTCAAACCAAAGCGTCAATCTATTGCTTTGTGAGATTGCTAATGGACATAGGAACGCCACTGTACATGCGATTTTATTGTACGTGCTGTTTACAGCTATACCAGTTTTGATCGGCAACTAACATGCTCGTATTGTGCAACAATTGTAAGTGTTGTTTAGATGGTGCCAGTTAATTGCTGTTTCAATTTTATGGTACGCCACAGGCAATGAACTTGCACCGTGTATATAGAGCCTTAAAGTCGTTGTTCTAATTAGCACAATAATTATACATTGTTCTCAGAAAACTCCAACGGAGGATGTCCAATGTAAATTGTTTCGCTGCTGCTGGCTGCGAATGGAAAGTCCACAGCTAATTAAACCATTTTATTTTCGCGGAGAAGTGACGGTGGCTGCTTTTGTTTAACAAATCCATTATTTGCCGCGTAATGCCATCACGCTCCCCAGAATTAGGTACCTATCGCGCACCGGGACCGCGCCGGCGCACCGGCACGCGGCGCGGCGGTGGCGCCTGTTAATCACACCTCAAACGTTGATAGTTTACAGGATTGCACCCTAATTGCGTAACACACTATAAATCACAATCTGAATCATTTTAAAGCAAATTGCCAATCCATTGCTTCATAAGTTCGAAAAATGTGTCTGCTCAACAACGTAAATAGCGCAATGAATGTTGTTGAACTGTTAAAATACAACCGATTCATAGTGCAAGTATGTTACTCAACTGCCCCGCAGATCGTGACCTTCTGTAAGCTCAAGGTAAAGCTCATTCAGTTAATAATGTAGGAACACAACACTCATCTTGTTAAATTCGTGTCACGCACAGTTTTACACGAAAATACTTTCGGCCACAAAAACAACAATCTCATCGTTGGGCCGTTTCTTGTAGTGTGTAATCTGTCGGCGGCGCAACGCAACAGACGTGGTAGTAAATAAATAAATCTATCAATATATAGATTCACAGATTTCTCACAACTTGTAGAGTATAAAGCTTTCTCCGTAGAGAAATCTAGTTTTATAGTATTGGATAGTCACCCTCCCCTCACCCCTTACACTCCTTGAACGAGCGTGCATAACGTGCCGCTGTCTGGCAGCAGTTGTGTTAAAAGCCTGCACTATTGCATACAATTCAATTTAAGTATAAGCTTCCATCTCGCCACGAATATCCGCAGGTGGATGGTGGGCATGGCGGCGTCAGCTCGAGCCAACATGTCATATTATTTACATGCTGACGCAGCTTTTAAAAGCGCTCTACACTCATTGTAAGGTTCAGAAGTACCACACGTTACAACGGATATAAAGGATCACGAGACATTCCTCGCCTCATACTCATTATTAATGAGAAGACGAGACCTTCAGCAGATGCAGATGAATTAATTCGTTAATGAAATCTACAAAAAGCTGCAGTAGAAGTTACCTACCAACCTACTAAAATCTTGTGGGACGTAGGTATATGAACCGTATTTGTAAAGATTTTTGACAGCCGTGTTAAAGCAGAGTACTTGCCTGATTTCAACAGTTATGGGAGTAGATAATACGAGGTGCACTTGGCACAAAGCGGCTTCTAATGTACGAACGCTCGAAAAGCGTTAGACACCATACTATGACATGATACGAAAGCGCTTTAAATGAGGTTTGAGATCATTTATTCCTATAAGAATTACACTATTCACTTAGATGAGAATATTAAAAAATACTTTTTTACAAAATAAACAACCGACCTCCAAAAAAAACACTACAAAGTGAAAAATAACTTTAATTTCGAAAGTCGGTGTCTTTGGATCTGTATTATAGGTTTTTGCCACTGATTTCCGAAATTAAAGTTATTTTTCACTTTGTAGTGTTGTTTTGGAAGTCGGTTGTTTTTTTGTAAAAAAAGTTTTTTATTTTTAACTTGTTAGAGGGTCGGTTTGAAATTTATCTCAGTTGCAATAGCCTAATGTCAACTGCTCATCACCTTTTACAAAATATTGTTTATCCCGATGCAGGGACGTTACCTAATTGTTGAGGAGTTCCCCTGGTACTTCACCATCAGCTCCACTTCACCATATACATTGTAACGAGCATAAATTGCTTAGCAACCATATTATAGTAATTGAATCGCAACCCGTGAAATAGTTTTTATTGATTAGTTCCGGTGGCCACCTGTGGTCTTCATCATCAATTCCACTGCACCAAATGGTGCTTTCCGAGGGCAAATGCACAAGTTACTATAAAAAGTACCCAAATCGCTGTAGGTGTGCCTATAATATTTGCAGAGTTCCCTCGATTTCTCCAGGATCCCATCATCAGATCCTGACCTGATGACTATGGGGCCACCTGGAGAGTATACCCTTTCAAACAAAAAATAATTTTTCAAATCGGTCCAGCCATCTTCGAGTAATCGGGGAACACGCTTAAAAAAAAAGATTCCGACGAACTGAGTGAGAATCTCCTCCTTTTTCGAAGTCGGTTAAAAATAATTTATAGCTAGAGTGCATATCATGACAATTTCAATAAGCCTAAACACGGCTATTACATTGTTTTATTACGGAGTTCCGGTGCCTACCTTCCGGCTTCATCATCAGATCAGTTCGATGGTACCATTTTCATCAGCACTATTTATTTAAATTGGCTTCGTCATTGTCGTTTAACTATCTTAATCGAGATATCTTATCGCCACCCGTGAAATACTTATCATTGAGGAGTTCCCGTGGCCATCTGTGGTCTTCTCCATCAGTTCCACTTCACCAAATGATACTTTCTGAATGCAAATGCTTGACTTGTTGTTGAAAATTTCAAAATCACTATGTGTTTGCCTATAATATTTGAGGAGTTCCCTCAATTCCTCATGGATCCTGTCATCAAAACTGGACTTTGATAAAAATGGTACCAATCTGGAAGTATGTTCATTCAAATAAAAAAAGAATTTTCCAAATCGGTTTATAAATGACGCAGTACTGAGGTAACAAACATTAAAAAAAACATACAACCGAATTGATAACCTCCTCCTTTTTTTAAGTCGGTTAAAATCTAGACGTATCACAAAAAAGAACAAAATGTTGGACGTATTACAAAAAGTAGCCATCGATTACAAATATTTTGAGGGTAGGTTAATTAATATAGACAAGTGTTAGCTCGATACACGCATACAAGTTTCCGTATAACACAGATCAGCGGTAACTGGATGTGGCTTGACACTATTGTAGGGAATGTGATTTTTTTATTATAAAGTGTTTAAGTAGCTTTTTAAAAGTGGTTTTGGACTTAGATTTTTTGAGGTCTCTCGGTAATTTATTAAATATTTTAGATCCTTCGTACATAATAGTTTTTCTTCCGTAGTTTGTGCGGGTTGGGTGTAGTTGTAAAAAGTCTTGTTCACGTCTCAGTTTCATTTTGTGTTTTTTTTTTAATATTTTTTGTGAAGGTTATGTTTGTGTATATATTTTTATTAAGTATTTTTTGAATTAGTATGCATGTATTATATATATATGTTTGTGTTATATTCATTACTTTAACTTTTTTGTAAATAGTTTATGTTGGAGTTAGATATTCATAATGAAATAACGTTTTTAGTAGTTTATTTTGAGCAGTTTGTAGTTGGTTTGTATGTGTTTTAGCAGCAGTACCCCATATTTCCACTAGGTAGTCAATATGCGGCTTAACAAGGGAGAAGTAGATTGAATAGCGAACTTGGCGTGGTAAGCAACGAACGATACCTCGCAGGGTACCCGTGAGTGATTGTATTTTTGATTTTATTTTTTGAATATGTGGAAGCCACGTCAGTTTGTTATCTAAAATTAGTCCTAAATATTTTTCTTGATCTACTTTGTTTATGGTTTGGTGATTTATTTTTAATGGCGTGTAACTGCCATTTTTTTTTTGCTGTGAATATCATATAATTTGTTTTAGATGTGTCAGGAGATTTTGTTTAAACCACAGCAAGTCCAAATCGTTATGTGTTTGATTAACTATAGTACCTATCGATTGAGTGGCCGAAGTAAAACAAACATGTGTCATCTGCGTATAATGTTAGGTCAGCCTTTAGACCAATTTTGTGAACACTATTTATATTCAGGAGGAATAACAGGGGAGCCAAAACTGAGCCTTGGGGCATACCGTATGTTATAATTTTGGGATCACTCTAAGTGTCACTAATTTTAACTACTTGACAGATAGGATCTAAAAATCTCAATGGCAGGGCCTTGTTTCCCGATTTCCATCAGTTTTTTTAGCAACAATTCATGACTGACTGTGTCAAATGCCTTTTTAGATCAATAAAGACACCATAGCCATTTTCTTTTTATCAATATTAAGGTTTATAGTTGTCACAAGGTCTATTGTAGCTGAGAGTGCATTTGATTTCGGTCTAAAACCGTATTGTTTTTCATATATGAAGTTCACCAAGACATCAAGTACTTTTTGAGGTGATTGTATAAGACTCTCTCAAAAGTTTTTGATAGCACGGAGATAACTGAAATAGGACGATGTTGCCCGGCTCTGATTTAACTCCGGATTTATAAATTGGCGTAACTTTTGCAATCTTAAGACTATTTTAAATAATAAATATTTTTAAATGTTCCTGATTTCATACATTTGTTTATGCAACTAGTGAGTTCATCAAGAATTAGGTTAACAACACATTTTATTGATTTTGTAGTGATACCGTCTAGACCTGCGCTAATGTTGTTATTTAAATTATTAATTATTTTTATGATTTCGTCTGTTGTGGCAGGTTCTAAATCACTAAGAGAAGTCGAGCTGGATCCAGATAAACTCGCTAAAGCACTACCTGATGGGCGATGTTTTATGGGAATTTGATTTGCCAGTATCGAATCAACATAACATAACATCACGCCTGGTTTCCCCGAAGGGTTAGGCAGAGGTGTACTTATAGTATAGTAACACCCACATTTCGCCAATTATGTTTGAGTCCCATGTAATAGGGGGCGAGCTTATTGCCATCTACCGGGCACAAATCCAGACTCCGGGCTGCTACTGAGAAATTTCAGATAGAAAATCCCAATAACACTTTGCCTGACCTGGGAATCGAACCCAGGACCTCATGCTCAGCAGTAGTGCTTGCGACCACTAGACCAACGAGGCAGTCTCGAACCAACATTTGCAAAAAAATCATTGAAGCATTCACAGATGTCCTTTAAGTCAGTAACAGTGCTATTTTGTGACTGGAGTTTCCGCGGGGCAGATTTTTCGGTAAATTATTGCAGGACAGGCTGTTTATCAGTCCCCACATTTTCAATGGCTGTTTCTTACAGTTTTCAAAGGTTTTCATGTAGTAGCTTGCTTTCGTTCATTGTATAAATTCTGATATTTCGTTTCTTTTCTTTCTAATATACATATGTCATCCTTTTGCTTGTCTTTTGGGTTTTTCTTGTGTTGATTCCATAAAGTGTTTCTTTGGTTTATTTCACTTATGATTGATCTATTTATCCAGTCTTGTCGTGGTGGGTTCAGCGTTTTGTATTTTGATATTTTGCTTATTTCTATACTTTTTAATAGTTTTTCTTCCAAGGTTTCATATATATAATCACTGTTATCAGTGCGGGATTCTAAGATGGTCTTATAAAGTACTTCATAGTCAATACTATGGTAGCTTATCTTCTTCAGGGGTTCCGGTTTATAACGTTTGAATTCTAAGTAGATTTGTTTATGGTCTGACATGGGTGTATCGATAATGGCTAGGTGGAAATTATTGAGTTTAAGATTTGAGCAAATATGATCAATTATACTCTTTGATGTTTTTTGATTCTCTTGTGCAGTAGTCTTCATCTATATTGTTTAAAAATTCATAGCCGTTTTCTTGGATCACTTCTTTATACATTTTTGTTGCACGTTCTATATTTAATAGGTTGAAATTAAAGTCACCAAAGATCACACCCCGCTTGTTTTTATTTAGCTGTTGGGAGTAGGTATCTAAAAAGGTTTTGACGTTTGATTGTTCTGGTTTTCTGTACACAACACCTACATATATCCAGAGTAAAGTTTTCGATATGAACCCAAAGACAGTGGTTGCAATTTTGATAAGTTTCTTCAGTCAAACTATGTTTTAAGTTATTTTTCACAAATATTGAGACGCCACTGCCTCTTGTATAAGGTCTAAAGTTGTAGTAATATGTGTATCCTGGAATCTGATATCTTTTGCCTTCCTCGTCAGATTTGATCCATGTTTCTGTTAGAACCACTGCGTGTAAGCAAGATGGAAAAGCTTTTATCACACAATTTATTTCGTCAAATTTACCTGGTTTTACAATGCTTCGCATGTTTGCGTGCAGAAATTTAAAAGATTTGTTTGTAGTTACAATGCTGCTGTAGTTATCTACAACTTGATAGGTTATTTTCTCACTATTAGGATCAGTCTGTTATTTGTAGTAGGTTCGGTAGTTATTTGTTTTTTGATGGTAACATCACAATTTTTGGTATGCCGTTAATGTATCTAATTGTGAGAGTTTTGTCTTCATTAACCTCTCGGCGATTAAATTCATCTTTAAGATTTTGCAGGTATTTACGCTGTTTTGGTGTCTGATCAGAATATATTTTAATACTGTCCTGTTTTGAGTTGCTTTAGTTTTAGTTTAGTTTAGTTTCATAAAGGGATTGTAATGTTTACAGATGTTGCATTTACATATTTGTAGGTTCACTAACAGTTTACAATAAATACGGGTGAAGTACTGTTCTCCTAGCTAGGTTAAAATTTAGCCTGTGTTTAGGAGAGATAGGCTTTGGTTACGTAGTATAGATTTTGCTATTTCCTGAGATTTCAAATATACTTTTATTGGACGGGTTTTATTTGCATCATACTTTCCCAATCGCATAATCATTTTTGGTTCGGGATAGTCCTGATTAATCGATTTGAGTAGATTTACGACCTCTTTTTTGTCATGGTTTATGCGTTGTTCCTTGTTCGATGATGATGGTTCTGGTATACCACTGATAATAATATTCTTGCTTCGGAATTCACGTTCGTTAACCTCTGCTATGATGCTTTCTTGTCTTTCAATTGGGAGAGAAACTTGAGATGGTCTATCTAAATTTAGCAGTTTAACAGCCTGGTTAATCTCTTCAACTTTTTCTCGGTTTTACAGTTGTCATTCCGTAGCGATACTATATCCGACTTGATGTTGCTTTGTTCAGCGGCGAGATTATCAGAAATTAGGGTTAATACTGTCAATTCGTTCCCTCATTGTTGTTATCTTCAGTAATTTCAGCCATTTGTTTACGCATTTCACTTAGTTCAGTTCGAATATGCTCATTATTATCCAACTGGTTACGTTTATAACTGCGATGGGTGACTTTCGATGTATCCGAAAATTCGAATTGAGAAACGCGTGATAACAAATTCGGTTGAGTCACTGCGTTCGAAGCTGGGGCCACTTCCAGTTGGCGAGCGTACTACACTCATGATGTCTTTGTAAATATTACTCACTCAGTGCGTGGTCCTACTGTTGCACTGCGATGTCTTGTGAGTGCTAGTGCGAGGAGGTACTTGTGGGGGGGCGAAGAGCTGCTCTCGCGCCGGTGAACCGTCGACGATGATAGTGTTCTCAGTAGCGTCGTAAACAATTATTCGCGATACAGTTTATGTTGGATCTTGTTATTAGTACAGTTTAAGTGCACTCTGGACTGCCTTTAGTTTATAAATCAGTGATAATTTTAGCGACACGTCTGCTTTGTAAAACTTTGTAAATTCTGCAACAGAAAGGTGTTCACCGCCGTGAATGAGCACTCATTTCCGTGAGTCGCAGAGTTATTGCGCCAGAAACATATTAAAGGATATCTTGCAGGTGATATTACTTATTGTCAAGATCACAGCGGTTAGACAAGGCATCATTAGGGATAATTTATGCTAGACCGTGCCGGGCGCAAGCCGTGCCAAACTTCACGAACATTTTATATGAAGCAGTCTGGCTACACCGGGCAGCGTCCGTGTCCCGTCCGAGTCTTGGTCCCTACAAATTGAGCAGACACGGACGTGGCTCGGTCTAGCATAAATCATCTCTTAGTGGTCCGCGTCGCCCCTAATGAAGTGCGGAATCATGCTGCGCTGTAACGCTGTCACGCTGTCACTTATGTGCGCACACTCACGTAAGCCCGCGTTGTTCACAGTACACTGCCGAGCGTGACCGCATGATGAAGGTGTACTTCATCTGCACGCTGGCCATCTACCTCGGCGGCGTCACCATCCAAATCATCGCCTACAACCTGTAAGTACAGTACACCACACAACTCACACCACGTGCTTACTCCAAAAAGCTGCCGATACGTATTTCCAGCTTCAATAAAACTCCAATTTCTTTATGGATAGAAAATATTTTCAAAGAAGGGCAAAACGCCCCAATCGAAAAGGTAAAATTTTACAGTGTGTCCCGTAATCTACTGATATCTTTTAGAAAAGAGAAACTTCTTATTTTTTACTTTAAATAATTTAAAGTTATAATATATAATTTAAGGTTTATAAAAGACGGCGGCTCTGCCCGTCGAGTGCAGTGTTCTGAACCAGTGAACCGATTCCTTCCAGACGATCACACGCATTATGTTTTAAAGTCTGTCAAACAAGTCTGTCTACTGAAACTTGTAGAAGAACTATATAAAATAATGTTGACTAGATATTATTGTTGAATCATAATATAGCTTTTGTGTGCTGTGTACAGATCATTGCTGGGTATCGTGAGCATCGTCGTAGCCGGGCTCACCATCACATCGTGCACGTACCTGGTGGTCTGCCTGGACTTCGAGGTGAGTAGTGAGGGGTAACATGACGCCTTACTAATAAGCACAGAGTGCACATGCTCTAACACGCCCGTTTGTGTGCAGCACGCCGGCGAGCGCGTGCGCCGCGTGTCGCAGTGCGTGCACAACAACCGCACGCTGTCGCAGATGCTGTCCTTCATCGTCGTCACCGCCTTCATCATGCAGATCCAGCTCGTCATGGTTAGTGTTATCGCCATGCCTTTTAATATTAAAAAAATCACAACGTTGCGGTTAACTAACCCTTAAACGAAACGTATAGGTTCGGTTAGAACTGCGTATGAGTTCCAAACAGGTATTACACTCAATCAATTTTATGCCATTTGAGTGGTTTATCAAACGAATTAATATTCAATGTCGATTTGATATTATTAAAAGTATACCCTGTAAAACAAAAAAAAATATTTTCCAAATCGGTCCAGCCGTCTTCGAGTAATCGGGGAACACACATAAAAAAAGAAAAAAAAATGATTCCAACGAATTGAGAACCTCCTCCTTTTTTTGAAGACGGTTAAAAATAGAAATGTCTATTGGAATAGCTAGATATTCCAATAGAAATTGCCTACATAAATCTTTAAAGTATTAGAGATGTTGTTGGTATCTAATGAGTACTTAGCTGGCTCTGACCGTGTCACGTGGCGCAGATGGAGGGCATGTTCACCGCGGCGAGCCAGCTCAGCGGCAACGCGACGCTCGCGCAGGCTGATGACTCCCACTACTGCCCCTACAACATGAATGAGGTAAAACACACGCACACACACCCCAACATATAATTCCGCACCACCACACTCTTCATCACCTCTCTTGTCCCTACTCTGGAAATCAAATCCCGAGCCCCAGGATACAGAGTAACTGACTAGTTTGGGGCTCACTGGCATGTAATAGCTGTCGGTAATATTTTAAGCCACTTAAGACATTTTTATTTGTGTTTAACCTGTTATTTCTATGAATTTTCTATTTTTATGTGTGTTTGGTAGCATTACCTGCAGCTGACGCTCCTAGCCATGTTCCTGTGCGCGGCGCACCAGATCCTCATCACCGTGGTGAAGCTCGCTCTGCTGACAGTCACGGCCGCCGCCTACGTCACCGTCATCACGCATCAGCACCTTGTCTATCAGCAGCACTTCTACGACTACCAGTGAGTGCCTTCCTGACTATGTAATGCTCCCTCAAATATCTGGCTGGTGGTCCCGCGTTTGTTGGATCATTCGGTTCCCTTCAAAATGGCTGAGCTGATTGCAATTGGTTGAGCTGGATGGTGCTGATCCACGCGTCGTGTTCGTGAACGGGTGCCGTCAGTTGCGACTAGTCATCTGTTAACTGCCAGGGATTATCTTTAACGGGTTGAAGTATAGTGAACGAGACACAATAGAGTCTTATTGTTATAATCATAGTGTTAAATCTTTATATTTTGAAATTATGTTTTATACAGGCTGCCCCATTTATAGTAGTCCAAAAAACTTTTTTCGGTCTATGACATCCCAATGATTCATCTAAACGCATTATAATAATATGTTCCTCGAAAATCAGTAGTTTAGACGTTGCAACGGTTCCGTTTATGCATTGAAAATCGAGGCAGACACTTCGAAAACTTATTGTAATTATATTCCCAATAGAAGTTTTATTGTTATGACGTTTTAAGACAAAAGAGTGTTTATGGAGTTTCTTGCCCATTCTTCTCCATAGCAATCTACGTTTTGAAATGGGCCACCAGCTCCAACTTTTTTATTAACTGACTGACTCCTTGACAATTCAAGAGTGCATGTAAATGGTTTAACTGGCATAAATGATTTGAGTTTGAGTTTGAAATGTCATCAGATCATAGAAAATGAGCACTAAGGATGGATTTTTGGAAATTCGTTCCCTAAAGGGGTTAAATAGGGGACGAAAGTTTGTATGGAAGTTCGTCGTTTTTGGCGATGGGAAGTCCCATTGTGCACACGGCTGGTTAACTATACTTTGGTGGATTGTCCCCCGTAGACACCGCTGCGGCCTGGACTGGAACCAGCAGTGGACCAACATCGTGATTGCTGTGGGCGCCACGGTGGCGCTACTGCTGCACTCCCATCAGACAGAGAGCACGTACCGGCTGGACTTCATCTGGAAATTACAAGCCAATGGTAACTAAATGATTCTTAGGCACCATCGCGAACTTTTACGGTAAACTACTTTTCGGCCTTATTGCTAAGGTAATAAGGTTGAAAAGTGGTTCACCTCAACTCTGCGATGGTACAGTCACGGTAGGTCACGAGCAAAAATATATTATTACTATGGACAGTTCGAAATTAAACCGACTTCCAAAAAAAACACTACAAATTGAAAAATAACTTTGATTTCGGAAGTCGGTGTCTTCAGTTTTGTATTTTCGTTTTTTGCCACCGACTTCCGAAATCAAAGTTATTTTTCACTTTGTAGTGTTTGTTTACTGCTGAGCATGAGGTCCTGGGTTCGATTCCCAGGTCGGGCAAAGTGTTATTGGGTTTTTCTATCTGGAATTTCGCAGTAGCAGCCCGGAGTCACGATTTGTGCGCGGTAGATGGCAATAGGCTCGCCCCCTATCACATGGGACTTAAACATAACTGGCGAAATGTGGGTGTACTATAGGTACACCTCTGCCTAACCCTTCGGGGAAGATAGTCGTGATGTTATGTTATGTTATTTCATCAATGTGTATTTGTGTAGCCACAAACCACACAAACATATCAGATCACACATTAATTACGTATTATATATTAATTAGTATGCTACATATTGATATTGTTACCGTACACAAATGGCACCTGCCATGGCTGCCATGTTACCTCTCCACTACCCTTTGTCTGACTAGTAGATAATGCCTCAGGCATTAAATCCGCCTTTGTACCTTTATTGTACACAAACATTAATAAATAAATGAATTATAGACAAATAAGTGAATTGTTGTCTAAAATGTGTGTTGTGTCGCAGACGAGAAGGAGGAGATGGAGCACTTGGAGGCGTACAACCGCAAGCTGCTGGCCAACATCCTGCCCGAGCACGTGGCGCAGCACTTCCTGTGCAGCGACAAGAACATCGACGTGAGTACAGACACCTTCAGGAAGTTTAAGACAATGCTTCACTTTCTTAATCCTCTTCAGCTAGCATAGGTCCACAGGGTCACAAGGTGATGCCACTCAGTTAACTTCATACTGTGGCTCAAGGGTACGATCATTTATCGTAGAGCGGCGGAAGTAAAGCAGTTTCACTAGCACACGCAGCACTATCCTATGTTATCCCCTTAACTGTGGAGGAGATACCTCCTAAAGATCAATTGTGTCTCATGTGTATTGTGTGTACGACTACGCAAACTTTTGCACAAACTGTATGTTATGTGCACGCGATGCTGTTTATTCGACGCTTAGAGCCTGATCATAAACTGTCGTCTTTAGATTGATCGCGGTTACTTTTAATCTTGTACCAAATAGTATCCAGTGAGAGTACCTTGTGTGTGTGTGTGTGGCAGGAGCTGTACCACGAGCAGTGCGAATCGGTGTGCGTGATGTTCGCGTCCATCCCCAACTTCTCTGAGTTCTACGTGGAGCTGGAGGGCAACAACGAGGGCGTGGAGTGCCTGCGCCTGCTTAACGAGATCATCGCCGACTTCGATGAGATCCTCGCCGAGGACCAGTTCAAGTACATCGAGAAGATCAAGAGCACTGGTGCCACCTACATGGCGGCCTCGGGTACGTAGTGGACAGTTTGTCGTTAAACCTAGTATTCTCGAAGGCACTGACTTATATCACAATGTTGTGGAAATATATTTCCAGGCCTAACAGCTGCCACCCGCGACCTGCGCGGCTTCCGCCACGTCACCGCGATGGCCGACTACGCACTGCGACTGCGCGAGCAGCTGCAATATGTTAACGAGCACTCCTTCAACAGCTTCCGTATCCGAATCGGTAAGAGGAGCCCTATCTGAGCAGCGCGCGGTGCATCCTGCGTCGTGTCTAGCAACTACAGTCCGCTAGCACTCCTCTGATGTACCGCGCTGTCTAGCTGGCACGGGCTGGAGTAAGACAAGGGCGAATTGTCTCTTACGCGAATTCTACGCTCTTTAAGTTTCACGCTGTGCTCTTGCGACTGTTGCGCTAAAACATAAGTGAAGCAAGTGAGGAACGAGTTTTGTGTGGTTCGACAGGCATTAACATCGGACCGGTGGTGGCCGGCGTGATCGGCGCGCGCAAGCCGCAGTACGACATCTGGGGCAACGCCGTCAACGTGGCCTCGCGTATGGACTCCACCGGACTGCTCGACCATATCCAGGTGTGCACCGACCGAGATAAGTCGTTTATTAACTCAAATGCGATGTGTTCCACGGCGGCTCTTAATGCCTATTGCATTTGCAAGAGACATAATTAATCTGACGTTCGCGCAAAACAAATGAATTGAATTTGTGTTCCTCCGCGATTGTGATGTGGTACCACAATGTTAATAATATCCGTCACTGCGAGCTCCGCTCTATTCGATGCATGCGCGCGACAGTGAACTCAATTGCGTCGTACGTGAGTTGTAATTAGAGCGGCAAGCGTCGGGCGGCTGATGTAGAGGGTGTGTTGGCAGGTGACGGAGGAGGTGCACGACATCCTGTCGATGCGCGGCTACCGGCTGCGCTGCCGCGGCACAATCGACGTCAAGGGCAAGGGCAACATGATCACCTTCTTCCTCGAGGGCGTCGGCGAGGCAGCCTCGCCCGGCGCGCAGGACATCTACAATGTAGGCAGACATTTTCCCTTATATTCGCAATCAGAAAATTGTATCATTTTCGTTTTTATGACCTACATGGGGATAACAAAGCTCAAAAATACACTTGCATTTCACTATAAAATCGAGGTCAGCCTTATTTCCCGACATGATCTGAAAATTATTATTTTTTTTTAATTAATCGTATTATTTTATCGTCATGAAAAGGTTCAGTAGTCATGATGTTCGCTGCGTGGTGTTTCAGGACCCGCAGCCGTCGACATCGGGCACGAACCACGAGGGAGTGGAGAGCGTGCGTGTCGAGCACCGGCCGCTCGAGACGCTGTCAGAGGGCCACACGGATGAAGATGGTGGGCCCTCGCCCCGCGCCTCCATCCCAAAAGGTAACTCACAACTCCTCCAAGAAAAACAGACAACTGGCCTTCGTGGCAAAATCATAACAATTTGTCACTAATGCCAGTTGCGTTTTTTTTTTCAATTATATGAAGGATTAAGAGCGTCAGTGTAGTGTGGAGTGTGTGTGTCAGTGTGTGTGTTTGAAGATTGTGACCGCAATCTAGTTGCTCTTTTGGATAAAAATAAATAAGGTAGATATTTCTAAAACTACATTATTAATGCATTAATTCTGGGAAAAAATACAGAAAATAGTTATGTACTTACTTATAGATTACAGGAAAGTTATAAGAAGTCTATGGTCTTAAAATATAATGGTAAATCTCTCAATATTGTGTACAGAAACTTACATTTGCAGTTGGTATGTATAGGAAAACATGTTTTTCAATATTTTGTTTTAATATTATAAAAAAATATGACTACATTAAAATTTAAAAGCGCGCGAAACGAACTTTTCATTATGAAAACTATATTACTCGATTGACGATTTTCTTAATGATGATTCACTGACTGATTGACATTCTGTTCCTCTGATTGACATAATTATTGTGTTCCTCTCATTGTCTTATTTTATTTTTTATTGTTGTAACCGCGGTGATTTTTTTTTAATATATGTATATATATTGTAATTCCAATGAACTGCCACTTATTTTTCTTTTTTTGGAATTGTAAACCTTTGCCTACCGATGTGACGGTAAAATATGGAGCACTTTATTTTAAAAACATCTATATATATGTATGTACTATACCCGTGTTTGCAAAGAAATAAATGATTTGATTTGATGATTTCATTTGATTTTATTTGATTCAAATTCAATGTAAAGTTTGTTCTTGCGATAAATTCATCCCAACTACGGAAACCTTCATTGTGCGTGGTCCGACACGCACTTGTTAAATCGGTGGCGACACCTATCCCGCCACAAACGAACTGCGCAGTCAGCCAGGGTTGTACAAGTTGCAGTTGAGGCGTCACACGTGACACGTCATATCATCGATAGGCTATACAATTCTCGTAGGTAATTGAACAAGTTCAGTTGCAGTGCAGTCGCAGTTAATTTTGGATCAAGACAACGCTTTTCATTTTTTTTTTTATTACATTATTATTCGTACCAAGTTTCAAGGTAATTGGATCGCGTATTGAGATTTTTCATACTTTGTCACCCCATAGCTCTAATCCCCTGACTTTGGGGCATACAGTTTGTTCGTATTTCTGGGTTTTTGGTCCATACATGATGGACCTTCCCTTTTATGAAATCTACCTTGTTTTACAAAACATAATTATCTACCTATATATCATATTATATTCTATCATATAAACGGAGAAACTGACTGACTGACTGACATATCAACGCACAGTCGAAACTACTGGGGCTAGGAACGTGAAATTTTGCATACGGCTTCCCTTTGCAATGTAGGGGAGCACTTAGAAGGGGTTTTTGGAAATTCGACCTTTAAGGGGGTGAAAAGGGGGAGGTTTGTATGAAAAATCTTATTCCTTGAGTTAATAAACTTGAAACTTGGCACGAATACGTATCTAAATAAATTATGAAGTTTGTAATTTTTTGTTTTTCTAAACTACCCCCAAGGGGGGTTGGGGGGTGTCAAAGTTTGTATGGAAGAATTTTAACGCGCAGTCCGATTAACTCGAAACTCAGTATATAAACTCAAAGACTAAAAATAAAAAATAACCTGTATGAGGGTTTTTCGAAAATCTACCCCTGGCGGGGTGAAAAGGGGTAGTCAATTTTACAGGGGAGGATTTAACTGCGTGGCTTGATTTACCCGAAAATTGGTATAAATAATCTTTGAGTTAAGTTTGGAAGTATCCTAAACGATTTTTTTAGATTCCATCCCTATGGAGGTGAAAAGCGGGGATACAGTTTATATGAAAAATCTTATTCATTTTGTTAATAAACTTGAAACTTGGCAGGAATATTTGCTTAAGCAAGCGATACAAGTTTCTCACAATTAGGTTTTCAAAGTTCAAGGAGTTTAGGGGTCTAAAGTATGTATGGAAGAATTTTAACGCGCCATCCGATGAACTCGAAACTCAGTATTTACTCAGTACTTTTGACAGAAAAGAAATAATAATACGTTTTTGGGATTTTTTTAAATCGACCCCTGATGGGGTGGAAAGGTTAAAAGGTAGATTTTAAGGGGAGGATTTTAAGTGTGGCTTAATTAACTCAAAGATTGGTATAAAAAAATCTTTGATTCAAGTTATTTTATTTATTTGGGAAAATAAACAGTTAAGTACACATTATATTTAGTTTTACTCAAAAATTGAGTTAATAATCAGTAAATGTACCCACGACATTTTCCTCATACTATAAGTAGTAATAGTAGTATACAGGATAAGTTTAAAAGGAGTGCGGATATTTTAGGAGGTAATCAGGTGCATAAAACTGAACAACATTCCCCAAGGAACATAGGCCAAAATCTAAAAAATTAAATCTAATTCTCATGTAAACATAAGTCACGTGACCACTTTGTATGAAAAGTCGATTTCCAATTTTAAGATTTCACCCTTGGTTCCTTGGGGAATGTTGTCCAGTTTTATGCACCTTATTACCTCCTGAAATATTCGCACTCCTTTTAAACGTATCCTGCATTAGTTATGGAAAAATCTGGAACGATTTTTCATAACTCCACACCTGTGGGGGTGAAAAGAAGGGATACAAAAACTTGGCAATATTTGCCTCAGTAAATAATAAAGATTGTCGCTTTTAGTTTTTTTTAGGATTTAAGGGGTGTCAGTTAGTAAGGAGTATATTAAATATTAACGTGCTGTAAGATTATCTCGAAACTCGATACTAATACTTAAAACAAAAAATAAAAAAGTACAAGTTTCAGGGTTCTTCCAAAATTAACTCCTTACGGGGTGGAAAAAGGCAATAAAGTGTAAGAGATGCATTTTACCGCTTGCTTTTCAATCAACTCGAAAATGGGTATAAATAATGCTTAAGTCATACAATGGAATGGTACCAAATGCTTTTTTAAAAAAACAAACCCTGTCGTGATGAAAAAGGAGGACACAGTTTATTTGAAAAATCTTATTCCTTTGATCTGTAACCTAAAAAATTGGCCCGTATACTTATTTATCTAAGTAAATTAAAAGATCGTAAACATTACTTTTCGAAAAACCTTTCAAAGGGGGTGGAGGGGGCGTTAAATTTTTACAGGAAAGTACGAAATCCACGCGGACGAAGTCGCGGGCAAAGTGTACCTATACTTATATACATAATATTATTGAGTGACAATTATTTTCCAGAGACCAACGGCTCAATAAGCCCAAAGCTGCCGAACGGCGGCGTGTCGTCCCGAGAGAGCATCGCGGAAGCCGTGCGAGCGCGCGTGCGCCACCGGCTGGATCGCCCGTTATCGCTGGCCGACCAGACCGGCATGCCCACGCTCTCCTCGCTCGTCAACTCCAAGGCATACTCCACCGACTTCGACCAGACCTTCCATATCTGCGAGACGAAGAAGAACTTCTCGCTGAGCGATGTCAAGCACGGCGTGGTCGAGTCGCGCAGCAGCGGCGAGATCGAGGCTCTGCTGGAGGGCACTGGCCCGCGCCGCGCCGCCAGCCTCGCGGACTTTCTCTTCCGCCGCAAGCAGACCAAGCTCAGCTCGGCAGTGGTCAACGTCATCGAGAACCCGATGACCGCGATGTACGACTACAGCCCGAGCACCTCGGCCGCGCACGAAGAGTCGCTCGCCGGCTAGACGCCGACGAGCCACATGGACGTGACAACCCGGACCACAGACATAGAGAATGGACTAAACGTTAAGGCGCTCCCTCACCAGAACATTCGCCTGTAATGTAACAGTTCAGATTCGAGCATACATTAGGGTTTAAGACTGAAAGATTTCTTTCTATCAATATTTTTTCTTTACAAGAGAAATTGAGACAATTAAAATTAACAATAATAGAACTATTTTTTATAATATTAATAATAGAAAATTTGTATTTTTTCTTTTAAGGCGAACTAAGTCTAAGCTTTATTTTATTGATTATACTCGTAAATAAATATATCGATCACAGATTACACTAATACTTTACAAGCATGAAAGTAAATAATATGTCGTAGATGGATTGTCGTATTCGCTGTCTTACATAACCGCGAGAAGTTTTTCAAAACAGCTGGCTCCATTATGTAAGACAGCTGAACAACGTTTAGTAATTTTCCATAATTACTAAACTTTAACACGCAGAATTGCATAAACGTTTTGCATTTATCAATGCAGCGGGTGAACGGTTAGAGGTTATGTAAAACAGTGTGAAATAAATCGTCAGATTGTAGATTTTAGTTCTAAATTTTGTTGCTCATGGCAGCAATAATGGCGTCAAAATAAATAAAACGAGTAATATGAGTGAAAATGACCCTAACTCAAGTGAAAACAGTGACTACTCGTATAAGGACCAATTTGAACATAAAGTTATCAAAGTTTTATGAAAGTCAGTCCTAAAAATACTAAATAGCCAAGTTATTGCGACCAACTTGGAAGTAGCGATCGCCGGCCACTGCCGCGGTTGGTCACAGTTCTAACCTAACCTAAAGCAAATTGATCAGGGTGCCCTAGCTTATTGTGACTGTACATAGATATAAGCCATTCTGCATTACGTCTAAACGTGCACAACAATCCAGCTGAACGTCGTTCAGCTGTTTTACATAACGGAACTGTTATGTAAAACAGTGGATTCGACAATTTATCTGCGACATATACATGGTCAAATTAAATTAGCTGGCGAAACTCTGCAGACGTGATCTAAACATGATAAAACAAAAACGAAATTAATTTGATATGTTTTTTTGGGTCATCAACTGCCGGTAGTATAGTCACTTAAAATATCAGTTAAAAATCTTTTGTTTTGTTCTGTAAAATTCACAGACGCAGACACTATAAAACAGATTTTATCAACTAATACTTCATGTAACAACACTACCAGTGGTCATTGACCCCAAAAAATAATCAAATCATTTTTATTTTGTCGTGTTTAGATATCGATACCTATCACGTCCGCGAAGTTTCCCTAGCTAATTTAATTTGACCCTGGATATTAAAGTCAAAACATCATTGGATATCAGTCACAATTCTAGGAAGAGATAACTACTGGCCGCACATTC
Source organism: Fissipunctia ypsillon (assembly GCA_947568875.1). Classification (NCBI taxonomy): domain Eukaryota; kingdom Metazoa; phylum Arthropoda; class Insecta; order Lepidoptera; family Noctuidae; genus Fissipunctia; species Fissipunctia ypsillon. Next base: position 24,633,955 of record OX387643.1, on the reverse strand, counting down.
GCTTTGTCTCTCTCGTAGGTTTCAGTCTGTATTCACTGCACAACTGACTAGGGAACGCTCAGTCCATTCTCTATGTCTATGCCCCGGACCGACAAGCCGCTCTGCGCCGCGCGAACACCTACCGGTACTGTGTCGGTGATCGTCATCACCTGTACTTGCGTGCTGGTTTTGTAATGCTTTTATATTTATCGACGGCAAATAAGTACAGCGTCATGACTTCATTTGTAAATATTGATGGACACAGTCTCGGCAGAAATATGTTATCGACATCGAGCTGGTCTCATTGTCAACATAAGGGTATTTGAGCAGGCTTCCTCTGTTTTCTCTATGGCCATTCCTACTTGCTAACAAGTAACAAACATAGTTGAATTCCGATGGGTTTGTTTAAATCGATGTTGTGGTATGATGAAGCAGTATCAAAATGATTTGAACTGCGGTTGAGTTCCAAGATATTTCGATGCTAGTCCGACTTTACAAAGACTTTGTCAGTCGGTGATGTTTATTGTTAGTAAGTGACCACTGTACAATCAGAGGCATACCATCTTTATAAAAATAATAATACATAAAATTATAATAAGTCGTTAATAATTTCTCTATAACAAAAGGACTCTTCGACGGGCATAGGTTTCCAATAACTTCCAGCTTTTTCTGTATTTTGCTTTCATCAGCCATGATCCTCTTTCCAGCTCTTCTCTCTCGTCCAGCCAACATTTCGCTGCTGTGCTTTTGTTTTCATTCCATCTTTATATTCGATATAATCCGCTAACGAGTGAGTTGTATTGTTGAAACGAGTATCAATTATTGGTGATGACTTTTTCATGTTATAACACATATTCGACGCTGACAAACCATCGATGAAATGTGACAACCTCACAGTGAAACATATCGCTTGAGCGGCCTTGTCTGTGAACAGCGGCGGAGCGCCTCAACGACCATTGTGATGGCCATGCTCGCTGTGACAACGTGTTCCCGGAACAGAACCCCACCATAAGACTGAAGGGCGGACCCGGCCCTCTTCATAACACATGTCACTACTGACATGGCCGACAGCGGCATTAACACAACAAATGATAACCTGACATGCTCTCTCGGACACACGTCTGAGAGTTACCAGACATTACTCGTAAACAACCACAGCACTCCTGGAACCGTCGCCCGGGCACGAGCCGAACGTGCGCTTACGAATTTATTGATTATTATTGTAGGAATGCGGCGCACCGGACGCGGTTCCCAAGGTTGTGACCCTGCTCACCGCTCTGTGTGCCCCACGCAGAGCGAGGTAGACTTAAGTATTTACATAGTTAAGGATTGCGGTTGTGTATACACAGGTAAAGGCGTGTTGGGATATATGAAAGGTATTTGTCAAGTTTTCTGTCGACTTACGGTTTTAACTGTGTGAACATTTATCTTTCTAAAACAGTCGAATCTGATTCTGTAGAAATATAACTTGTTTCAATACAAATTTTGTCAATAGAACTTTCATCTAATATAAATGTTGATAAAGTGCTGTACCCAGGACACAGCGTATGTGTGAGCGGGCGCGCGTCATCGTCTCGCGACTCGGCGTGCTCCCGACCACTCCCTACGTAGATCAGCAACACTACAATGTATTCCACTGTTTTCATAGATCCTGCATAATGTGACACCCCACACTTACCACTACAATGTAACCTTAATCAAATAACGAGCTTATAGTAACTCATAGTGAGGTAAGACATGATAGTATTGTGTGAGAGCGAGCAGTCCGCCCGACGCCGCCCGGAGCCGCTCGGCGCCGGGCGGTGTCGTCCGGTGCCGCCCGACGTCTTGGACACTTGAAGCTTTAATACACTGTGCTCCTTTCGGCGGACGGAGAGCTACAGTCAAAACGTGTCGTTCGGTTAGGCGACGATTACATTTACCAATCAAACATTTGGTGCTTTTTGGAGGTTAAGACTTAAAGTTTGTAACCTCACGGGGTGTAACCTTTAAAATTTTCATATATAAGCATGGTGTAATAAAGGCTCGGAAGTCCCAAGGCATGTGTCGGCAGACCCAGCCGTAGGAACTATTAATCTCAATATATTTGAACTGATTAAGTATTTATATATATGTACCTATATTAGGTTTTAATGTGTGTTTAACTAGCGTAATACAAGAACTTATATTACTTGTTTACGTCCTGGATACAGGACTCTGGTATTTTAAATGAAATATTGATTTACCGTGAGTTAGTCAGGGACAGCTGCACACCCGTCACCCCGCCCCCAGTGGTGTGATCTGCCTGCTCGGGTGTGCTTGGGCGTGCTCGGGTTAGCTTGTGTTGCTTGTTCGTCTGCTCGGCGTCTGAGTCTCACTCACCGTCGACAGTGTGAGTGCTCGGTTAATTGGCCGCGTGTGTCAGCTGTTTTGAGTGTGAGGGGCGAGGTGACTCTGGGTGTGTTACGGGTAATTGTCGCATCCCAACCAAAAATAGTAGCCAAATAATTATATTAATGTATACGATTGCTGTCTTACCATATTCGGCTAATAGTAATAGAACAGTTTGAGGCACAAGTTTATTGTAATAGTCAGTTCGTAAGCGGTGCACCGTCGAAAGAGATGGTAGTAGTCAGTTGCAGTGCTGGTCCGTTTTGAACGCTTTGGTAATGGCTGCGTATTGAGTGTCAGCTCCACCTGCTCTCGACAGCGATGGATTCTCGTCAGTTGCGTATCCGAGTGGTTGCAATATGAAGCTAGTAACGCTTACAAGAGTTGGGATCTCGTCAGTTGCAAATTGTCGGCCCTTTCGAACGTATCGGTAAAGGCTGCGTACTGAATGTCTCAAGACCGGATTCTTAAGCGGAATGACATGTTGTTTAGTAAGACGTTGCACCGTAGTGTAGGAAAAAGCGCACCCGTGTTTATCTGCTTACATGAATGTGTGTAGTTTGCTTCATCAGAGCGGCTCCGTCGCTTGCAGACGAGCCGCGCGCGGTCGGTACGCGCGACCTGCACCCTTATTGCGTAACACGCTTGCAGATGAGCCGCGCGCGGTCGGTCCGCGCGACCCGCCCCTTATTGCGTAACACGCTTGCAGATGAGCCGCGCGCGGTCGGTCCGCGCGACCCGCCCCTTATTGCGTAACACGCTTGCAGACGAGCCGCGCGCGGTCGGTCCGCGCGACCTGCACCCTTATTGCGTAATACACTTTCAGCGCGGATTATTGATCCATTGCTTAATAGATTTGAAAAATTCGTCTCTTCGACAACATAAATAACGCAATGAACGTGGCTGAACTGGACGGTCAAAATGAAAGGCATTGCGATAAATTGCCATTGTATGTGTGTTACGCAATTACCCCGACGTTGCACGCGCGCGGGTTCCGTCGCTCGCGGCGCCCCGGCGCTCTCGGCCTCTGCAAGTGAGCGGGCAGTCCTGCGCCTCGCGCCCTCTCTCTCCGTGTGCCAACTGACTCAACTCCGACCAAGCTCCCGGGGTCCAAGCTTAAAACAACTATATTTTACTAAAAACATATATGAACTGTATATTTTAGTTTAAAATTCATATAATAGGTATCTAATGCGTCTCTTTTTAAAGTAATTACGTCGTCTGTAAGGTTACGCGCAAGAAACACTAGTGCTTTCATTTATTTGTATACATATCAATATGAAGGTGTAGTTGCCTCTACACAGTGTATGCTAACGAACAAACACGACTTCGCAGAAAGTATCGCACACAGCGCGACTAGGGTTAAGTTGCTCGTTGTCTCCCGCGGCGCGCCTCTCTCCTGTACATAGGTCTCGCGTCTTCCGCGCACACTTCGCTGTAGGTACTAGTCGTACTTACACAATAGGTTCATAATATGTGCATGTTTACAGTAGCTGTGTTAGCCCTAAGTACCAAGTTTATTGTCGCCAGATGATTTATCCATAATTTACTGTGATGTTACGAAAAGAAATTATTTAATACAGTAATTATATAAGATTAGGCTTATTCCAAAATTTCCAAATGATAATTTGTTTCGATGTCTAATAAGACGCAATGTTTATTACTTACATAATATACTTACATAAATAAATTAGAGTATTTTATCACATAAGTATAAAATATTTACCATAGATTTTTCCCTATTTACCCATTTGTGATCCAATGTTTTGAGCTAACAATTCGGAAACCTAATAATCCTTTTGGTGTTTTAAATTTGAGTAGGACAAATTTATAGGTATTTTTGGTGTTGTATACCTATTTAAGGGGGAAGCTCCAGGTAGCCCGCGAAATTAAAACTTTCTTATGTTTTTTGTAAATTGCAAAAAAACATAAGAAATTTGTATTAAGTTGTATGTTGATTAAAGTATCATACGCGACCGTAACAAATATGCATTTACAGAATTATAATCATCAAAATCAGTAATACAACTCCATAAGTTTGTACAATCCTAATTGTCAAGATTTCATGAAATAGTCATTCAATAGAATTACCTGGTCTTAGAGAGTCGTATTGATGACATTAATTATTATAATTATGTAAATATATACTTTTTATGGTCGCGAATCATATTTTGATCAACATACAACCTAATAGCTACTGACTTGCAAATTGCAAAAAGCGTAAGAAAATTTGAATTTCCTGGGCTACCTGGCGCTTCCACCTTAATGCTAATTATTAACTAATTATTGATTAAATAAATGTGCCAATCGTGAACGACGTCTTAATCGTTTGCCAATAATGCCTACACTCGACCCGCACTCTGCTACACGTGATTCGTGGTCTGTCACACGCGATCCGTCTGATGAGAACCGCGATCCGTCACAATACATGCGACCCGCAATCCATCACATGCGACCCGCGATCCATCACATGCGAATCGCGATCCGTGAACAAGTACATTAACTAAATAGGTAGGTACATTCGAAACAAATTGTTGTATTAAGTTATATGTAAGTATGTAGAATGCATGGATTCATTAATTATTTTCTAATAGGTAGTATTTTAATATAGTATAAAATTCGTCTATAATTTGATACAATTCTTGAAAAGCGCTGTAATGTAACGTAACCAAATATGTGACCAAACGCCTAATATTTTTAGTCATAATTATGAAGTGTTGATTTTATTATTTTGTTGTACTTAACACAACACGTGTCTCCCCTCCCACCTCCACGGCGCCGGCCTCAGTGCCCCCTCGTGCATCGCGTAACATCGCGTTCGTTCGCTCGCACAAGTCCAGCCACCGCGTGCCGCAGTGCGCTCGCGCCCCTTGCACTTCGTCAGGTCGCGTGCTCGGCATGAGCTTCTCGCAAGTTAAGTATTAATGCGTGTGTAATCTTGCAGTATTAATTAGTATTATCAGAGTCTACCTTTACTGGACAGTATAGTAGCGAGCACCACAACTGTGCGGCGGCGCGCATGCGCGACGACGGCGATGTGGTTCACTACTGAATAGAGAATATTGGTTCCGTTTCATTTCGTACGGTTATTGTATTGCCCAGTAGCAGGATGGTGGAGGTCAGATAGGCTGCTGGCTATCTGACCTCCACCAACCTTTGTTGTTGGGGTCGGCTTCCAGTCTGCTGACTGGAAGCCAACCTAACAGTTGGTGAAAGGCTCGGCAGATGAAGATGATTGCATTTCGTTTCTTGGGTATCATCTGTGATAACGTGACGTGTAAGTGGACGCAGCATCCCCTCCTCCTCCCGGCCCCGCGCCCAGCGCTCGTCGCGACCTAAGTGTTAGCGTGGCTTTCATTAGAACTCATAATGTTAATAATAATGTAAGTAACATTCTTCTCGAATATGTTTCTGTTCGTGTCGATTAAGACAATCGGTGTTAGTCGTATGGAACACATCAGTCAGTCCCCGAACCAGTAAAATACGACAGCCCCTGTCGGCAGTCGTCAGTCGCCGTGCCGCGCCGGTGGTATCAGGCAACCCGCGAGCATCGCAAGTGGCTACTGCTCCTGAATGCTGTAAAGCTGTAGGATGAGGCGTTACGTGAGCGGAGATGTTATTCCCCTAGCGCATAGTTCTCTACTCGTCGGAATCGTTCTCGAGCAGTGTGCAGCGCCTGACTCGCAGGGTGCACGCACTGGTTGCATGACGTGGCTGAGTCGTCACACGATCCATGTGTTCTTCTCTTTGTATACTACTGTTTATGACACTTTGACGTCGTTTCTATTAGCTTAAACCAATGATGATATAAAGGCAAGATACGCTACGTTCATACTGAGCGGGGTTCAGATACCGTTGCGTTGTTATTACAAATGTACTTACATATAGCTGTATAGGTAGTAGTTTTCAACTACGAGTCTACGACTGCGATAGATAATACGGAACGTATGATACAGAAAGAGATAGCTATCTGTAGTGTGTTGCGCTTGACACGCTTCGTTTCGCTCGCTGCTATTAGCCGACTAAATCAAATTACAACAATTGTCTGAATTTGTCTGCAATAATTTGCGCGCGCTAGTGCGATATCTACCTCTTTATTTATATAGTATTATTGGCTTAAACGATTTACATACTATACATAATATTTCCGAAGACTTAGTTTCACCTATTTTGTAAGTTGTAGTCGGTGAGGCGCCGACGAGTACCACGTCGGTTGCTGAAGGCCTAATCTCAAGCGAACAAACGTCACGATATACAACAGTCCTATGTTACTTACTTATACTGGGTGGCGCATAAGTAATCACACGACTCCCTAAGACTATAAGTTTAATGATTATGAAAAATGCTATGAACCTTTCAGCTCTTCCTTACGTTTTGTCTATTGATGCGAAAACAAATGTATGGAACAACTTATTGGTGTGAACACAAATGTATGAAACAACTTATTGATGTGAATACAAATGTATGGAACACCTTATTGATGTGAACACGAATGTATGGAACACCTTATTGATGTGAACACAAATGTATGGAACAACTTATTGATGTGAACACAAATGTATGGAACAACTTATTGATGTGAACACAAATGTATGGAACAACCTAATGATGTAAACACAAATGTATGTAACAAGGAACAACTTATTGATGTGAACACCAATGTATGTAACAAGGAACAACTTATTGATGCGAACACAAATGTATGTCCCTTATTCTTCTTCTTAGCGTGTCGGTGGCAATCTAAATAGAGTCGGGCTAGAATTTGGCCATGAGTTTGGCACTTTCAGTAGCGTAACGTGCAAACAACAGTACACACTGAACACGGAATTAAAAGTCAATCCCATTGTTGGTGGCACAGCGCCACATTTACACTACGTTATGTATGAACGCAAGGCGCGCCCTCCCGCGGGCCATCTACTGTAACACGAGTCGCAACTCTGTAATCTATATCTATACATCTATGAAGTGTCTATTTGTAATATCAAAATAACAACTAGCAATTTAAAAAAAAAATTGTCTGTCTGTCTGTCTGTTTGTTCCGGGTAATCTCCGAAACGGCTGGACCGATTTTGACGGGACTTTCACTGGCAGATAGCTGATGTTACGGGGAGTAACTTAGGCTAATTTTATTTCATAAAAATTATTAGAGTTACGCGCAAATAAATTAAAACCCCTGAAATTGTGAACAAACGGTCGGATTTGAAAAAATCTTTTTCCATTTGGTAGCCCAATTCTCGAGGATGATTTATTTTACATCACGCTACGACCGTTAGGAGCCGAGCAAAAGAAAAAATCAGAAAGAACGCTAAGCGAAAACGAAGTAATAGCACGGGAGGGCGATTCAACGCCCACCGCGTTGTATCGCCCTCCCGCGCTATTACTTCGTTGTCGGAGGACGAGGAAGTTTTAATAAAATGTGGCTGTTATTTTAGTATATTGTGTATATTACGACTTCCACGCGAACAGCTAGTAAATAAATAAATGAGTGCGTTGCTAGCTAGCGAGCGTTTCAGTACTCCTTTCCCCGCAACCGCGTACTTAACACTGGCGACGAGAATTTTACCTACCACGTATTGAAAATGTCTAGTTCTGTGCAATTTGCCAACCTAGGTCCGGTCCCTTGTTACAAGTTGTTCGTAATGATGAGTTCAATGACCACTTCTTAGCTTTAAGGTAAACAAAACTACGCTTGTCTGTCAAGCCGCCGCGCTGCCGTCAGAATTGGTGCCACATTCACACGTTTTAGAGCGTTTTGAATAATTTCCCTTGATTTTTCTGGCAATATAATCGATACTTCTTTGGTTTCTTATAGGGCCACCAAGGTCTTTGGCTTATTCACAATAGAATCGAGTCTGTAAAAGACGCCATTGACAAAATGTATAGTGGGAGAACCAGTCCAATGCAAATCGCCAAATTAAGAAGTGCTAAGCGGCCAGAACTCAATATTACCGTGTCCTCGTAAAGTACTATCGTGGCAAGGTCAAGCAGATTGCTCCTGGCCGGGTGATTACTGGTACGCCACCCTAGCGTAGCGACACGACTGTTGACAGTTAAGCGTGGGTCATGGCGTCCTTGATTACAAATAAAATGGTTTTTAAATAACTTATTTAACTGCATTGTTATTTAAATACTCTGAATTTCCGTCGCGAAATTTACAGCAGATATGTCGCTACGCGTATATAAATGTTGATAAAGATCGGCCATTGTTCAATATATTTAATAATTTTAATTAATGTTATGTTTATTATAATAATTAGATTTTGTTATTATGTTTAACAAAAGAATACCTAATATTATATTCTATAAGAAGATTTTGTACCTAGTTGCAATGATATTATTTTCTCTTGTATAAAAATAGAACCTTGGATCAAAGGGATTAAATAGCATTATTTCATTCCTTTGTTCTAAAGATCGGTAAGATTCTAAAAATTCTTCAAGCTGTCTTCAAAGGAAACTGCAGTAGGTATATATGTACATTATCAGTGTGCACGCATATTTTTTGCTGAATCAGGAAGGTACAGTCAACTACACGTTCATGGTATTAATTAACTTTAGGTTACTGCGCACCTAGCTTTAGACTACCTGTCCGCCCCGAGCACGCTGCAGTCGCCGCGATTTAATTGTTTGTACCTATGTAGTTATGTGCATGTGCAAGTTAGCGCAGCCATTCGAGCCGCGCTCTCCGCAGTAGCCGGTCGGCCGAGCATCGGCGTGAGATGCGCCTATAAAAAACTGAATGGAAGCAATGCGATGCGGTCGCGTCGTGCTGCGATGGCATAGAAAGCATTGTGCAATGACTGCGGCGCGTACGGTGCACTGCTGCGCGGCGTACGGTGCGGACTAGTTTCTGTAGTTGAAGTGTTACCACTGACGTGCGGTTGACCGTACGTCCTTCTCGCTCGCCTCAATCGTGAACAGTCAGCCTGTCACGACTGTCACGACTGCTCGTTGACTCTAACAACCACTGTCATTTGATTATAACCAATATTATTTAGTGAACTTGCACTAGTTGTTGTATATTGTGACCGCCTTGTTTTAGATACGTACCTACGCGACGTAATAGTGTTAATTGATTATTATTATTTAACTGTTTTATTAACAGTTTGTTGTGTTCGTAATGATGAACCTATGTGATATATTCTTAACATCTGGGTACATCTATGTAGGTACCTAGCTATACGCAAAATTAACTACATGATGGTAATGTTATAATCCACGATGAAGTGAAAAAAGGATTCGGCACTGAACGTCAAATAACCAACAAACTGTTCTTAACAACATGCAATTTAAGTAGGATGAGCGCTGTCCTCTGTAATTAATTATATTTTGTAACGGCACTAAACTATAGGACTCTCGGAATTTTGTGATAGGTACAGTCATGGCACGTCCGTTGTAGCAATTTGACTTTGATTTACAGCGTCTTTAGGGCTTTTTTCCTGTCACGCGGATTTGCATCCGCATACGTGCCTTACCCGCATGCGAGAGCTAGCGCGTGTGATGCACCCGCAATCCCCGCGTGTCGCATGCTTGTGGCACGCATGACAGGAAAAGTATGTGCGAAGCGATGGGACGCGGGCGGCGCGCATACGGACCAGACACACACGCGGACTCAAATCCGCATATTAAGGAAAAGGCCCTTGTCATTTCGAGTAGTAATTACGTATTATCGTAATTAAAGTGTTACCAGTGGCGTGCGGTTGACCGTACTAACAGAAAGAATGAAGGAATGTGTCGTAAACCAACTCGGAGTGTAACGATTATCAGGGCTCTATCCAACTCAAGTTAGAATGATCAGGTCTACAGACGGAACAATAATCAAGAAAGCCCATTACTGAATTATATACTTGTATAACTTGAGGGCCGTTAGGTACCTAAATAGTATTGGATTGTAAATATCACTTGTTCGTGCGTGGGCTAGACCGCGACTGAAGCGTTTGCTTGGAACTCCGACGTCCACTTCACACATCCTCAACATGCTACGTACTCATGTTGACACTTTTTAAAACCCCTTCATGTGTTGACAGCCAATGAGCCCGGTTACCCTGAAGAGGAGCCGCACCGTCTACAGCTGTAACGTGGGTAGTCCTCACAAGCGCTCCAGTTTCGGTCGCACTCACTGTTCTATTTTTACTTGATAAAGTACATTTGATGTTTCGGTTTTATATTCTATCACGCTTTCCTTGTGTTGTAATCATTAAATGGTGTCACGTGATCAGGACGCGTTTTATTATCTAATTTAGGTAATCAACCGTTATATTTTCCATTTTCAACCCTAATCCCTCTAACATTCCTTTACCTCTCTATACCATTACCTACCTCTTATTGAACATTGAGCTAGCTAGAAGTAATGAGATATCTACTCACTCAATCAATACGTTTGGATAACTTATTGGTGATTACGGGCATTGTGGCTATTACTTAACCGTTATACGGGTTAACCCTTATAGTAAAGTACCTATATGAGCTTAACCATTTAATAAAGAGACAGAGCAAACGCTCAAACAACTGAGCCACGCCTAAGAACATGTCAAAAACTAAGCTGATGAGGTTCAAAACGTAAACGCAAACGTTTGACCTGCCGCAGTCCTGTCGAGTCGCGATTACTCTGGTAGTAAGGGATACATACTAGTACTGCCTCGTTGATCTAGTGGTCGCAAGCGCTACTGCTGAGCCTGAGGTCCTGGGTTCGATTCTCGGGTCGGGCAAAGTGTTATTGGGATTTTCCATCTGGAATTTTTCAGTAGTAGCCCGAAGTCTGAATTTCTGCCCGGTTGATGGCAATAGGCTCGCCCCTATAACACAGGACTTAGACATAACTGGTGGAATATGGGTGTACTATAGGTCCACCTCTGCCTCTCGAGATTTTCCATAAATTAAATGCACACTGGAGGGACAAGGGGAAGAGGAGATTGACTAATCTACGTTTCGCCAAAAGAGGACAATGTCATATCTGTTCTCTTTTCTTCCTCAGCAGCTGAGCTAGGTAAAACGCTAAAACAACTGAGCCACGCCTATGAACATGTCGAAAACAAAGCTGATGAGGTTCGTCATCAGCTTTGTTTTCGACATGTTCACCGAACCCAAAGTAGAAAGGAGATTGGGCGATTCTGCCCTGAAGCCCAATAGCGTTAAATTATAAATAATAATCAAATTAACGCTGCCGCATGCTCCAATAGCGTTAAGATATATGCCAATGGAAAGATCTCTTCAAGGGGAATAGTTCGTGTTATGACGACTTCTCTTCATTGTTAGTCAATGAGGAGCTACAGAACTCTAAATAGGAGTAACTAGCTTCTGCCCGCGACTTTATCCGCGTGAAATTTCTTGTTTCCCTGACGCACCCCGTCCATTGCATTGCCTGCCCGCGCTATTACTTCGTTTTCTCTTAGCGTTCATTTTGCTCTGCTCCTAAGAGTCCTAGCGTAATGGTAAACAGCCTATAGCCTTCCTGAAGAACTAGGCTATCAAATGCAAAAGGATTTTTTCAAATCCGACTGGTAGTTCCAGAGATTAGCGCGTTCAAACAAATTCTAAGTCCCGTATTAGAGAACGTCACTCAATACTCAAGCATTACTTAAAACTAGATTCCAGCCATTTGATTGGTTGAAACTGGTTTTAGTATTGAGTGACGTTCTGTAATACGGGCCTAAGAGTCAGACATAATGTTAAACCTGCCGAAACTCCCAATACCGTTAAGATTAAACACAAAAAACATTACGCCTGAATTCCCTAATTGGTAGACAGACATGTAAAACTACATTTTGGCTACGGGGTAAAAAGCATTGTTCCCTTTACGTCGAGTCTCGCTACGTCGTGTCATAAAGGCTATATTGTTCTGCAAGGATACTAATGTTTACGCTTTCTACTCCCTTTACATCGATCTTGGAAAGGTACAGTCACCGTCATATATTGTAGCAGACAAGGTGACCAAATACTTCTGAACAATTTAAAATGTCAATAAGTTCCATACACTACAAGTTACCATTAATATCTGAACATTCATTCCTTCATTAATATCTGAGCAGATACTTGTCAATAATTTCTATACAAACAACTAACCAAAAATATCTGAACATTTAAAACGGCTAGTGTATCTACGCAGATGGGGTAGTCTTAGATATCTGAGCAGATGAGGAAAAATTGGATGGGATGAATCTCATGGGATAGTCATTTATGAATATTACTCGAATAATCGTGCTATTGACTATAGTTCCATGTTATGTTGGTCTTGTTCACTTAACTCGTAAAACTTTATGATTATACCCACAGAAACCTAAATAAATAAATTATAAAGTAGACAGATGCAGTTAACTTACTACTCATTCACCGCAGTGTACGACTAAACGCCGACAGACACTACGCCGACAGACAGAACACCGACAAGACTTTAACTTCGACGCGACTCTTCGCCGACAGGCACCCCGAGGGCACCCCGAGGTTTGCTGTGGTTACGTTCCTTAAAACCCTGCACACAGAAATAGGAGCCTATCAGACAAGGTATTAATGTACCTAGATTGTGTATGACCAGCGGTCGATGTTCTATTTCATGAAATACAACCATTTCATGAAATGGTCGAGCATATCATGAAATGAAAATTCTAAGATCTGGCCACGACATAATAGTAGATAGCTATAGATGAAAAATTAGTTTTGATAAAGTTAATATTTTGATGAAATATTCATGTTTTAAGGAAAATATACCAGAAGGAACATTTTTAATCAGTTTCCTAAAAACTGTCAACTAACCTGGCTCGTTGCTATTATTTTTAACCGACTTCAAAAAAAAGGAGGAGGTTCTCAATTTTTTGGAATGTTTTATTATGTGTGTTCCCCGATTACTCGAAGACAGCTCGACCGATTTGGAAAGTTCTTTTTTTGTTTGAAAGGGTATTAGGTCAGGATCTGATGATGGGATCCTGGACAAATCGAGGGAACTCTTCAAATATTATAGGCGTGTGCTTATAATATTTGATATTTGTTCTATGGCGATATTTATTATATTTCTATAGCGATTTGGGTATTTTTTATAGTAACTCTTGCATTTGATCTCGGAAAGCACCATTTGGTGAAGTGAAACTGAAGATGAACACCACAGATGGCTACCTGAACAACTCAATACTAAATATTTCACGAGTTGCGATTGGATTACTTCAAAATGATTGCTAAGCAATATAAGCTCATTACAGTGCATATGGTGAAGTTGAGCTGATGGTGAAGTACCAGGAGAACTCCTCAAAAATTAACATCCCTAAATCAGAAAAAGCAATATTTTGTATAACGTGATGAGCAATTGTCATTAGGTTATCGTAACTTAGATAAATTACAAACCGACCCACTAAAAAGTGAACAATAAAAATTTTTTTGCAAAAAAAAACAACCGACTTCCAAAAAAACACTACAAAGTGAAAAATAACTTTAATTTTGGAAGTCGGTGGCAAAAACCTAAAATACAGATCCAAAGATGTCGGCTTCCGAAACTTAAAGTTGTTTTTCACTTTGTAGTGTTTTTGGAATTCGGTTGTTTTTAAATGCAAAAAAGTTTTCATTCTATTGTAAAGGGTGTCCCAAGAAGAACGCAATTTTTAAATCTGGCAACATTCGAAGTGTCATTGTTTGACATTTGAACAATTGTTATTGTTTGCTAGTAGAAGGTACGAGGTTAGTAAAAATGGAGCGCTACACGAATGAACAACGCATTCTCATTGTGAAATTGTTTTACCAATATGGTGAAAGTTTTGCGGCTACAGTTCGCAAATTGCGATCAATTTGGGGTCACAATAATGCTCCAAAAGAGTCAACTGTAAAGAGATTAATGGATAAATTTGCCGAAACTGGGTCTGTTAGTGATGTAAAGACAACAACGCGCCATCGACCAGGTCGTTCGACCGAAAATGTCGCAGCTGTACGCGATGATGTCGCTCTAACTCCATCCACCTCAATTCGACATCGAGCTCAGCAAATTGGTGTCTCCAAATCCACTTTGCAGCGAATTTTGACGAAAGATTTGCATCTTCATGCATACAAAGTTCAATTGACTCAGGAACTGAAGCCAGCTGACCATGGACAGCGAAGGGAGTTCGTTAATTGGGTATTGGAGAGACAACATGAAAATGCTGATTTTGCCGATAAAATCATCTTCAGTGACGAGGCCCATTTTCATCTTGATGGCTTCGTCAATAGGCAGAATTGTCGCATTTGGGGTGAGGAAAATCCTCGAGTGATTCACGAGAAGCGAATGCATCCTCAACGTGTCACTGTGTGGTGTGGTTTTTGGGCTGGAGGAATCATTGGACCTTTTTTTTATGAAAATGAGGCAGGTCAAGCGCAAACAGTCAATGGTGTTCGGTATCGTGAAATGATAACCAGTTTTTTCTTGCCTAGAATTGAAGAAATGAATGTGGAGGGCATGTGGTTCCAACAAGATGGCGCCACATGTCATACAGCCAGAGAAACAATTCAATTGCTGCATCAGTCATTTCCCGGTCGTGTTATTTCGCGTTTTGGAGATCAGAATTGGCCGCCTAGATCGTGCGATTTAACACCATTAGATTTTTTTCTTTGGGGTTTTTTGAAGTCGATGGTTTACGCGAATAAGCCGACGACGACTCAAGCCTTAAAAGAGGAAATTGGACGCTGCATTAATGAAATACCGCAGCATTCATGCAAAACGGTCATTGAAAATTTCATTAAAAGATTGC
The DNA here is from genome assembly GCA_947568875.1 of Fissipunctia ypsillon. Classification (NCBI taxonomy): domain Eukaryota; kingdom Metazoa; phylum Arthropoda; class Insecta; order Lepidoptera; family Noctuidae; genus Fissipunctia; species Fissipunctia ypsillon. The sequence goes on along the minus strand of OX387643.1, from coordinate 24,618,908 downwards.
GTGCATGCCAGCAAAGCCGCGGCGGCCATCTGCACGATATATTGTTCCATACATAACCTCATTCTGTCTACTTTACGATATAATAAAGTTTCATGTTTTTTTTTTACATATCTGTGTTTTATTTAAAATTTAAAAATTGCGTTCTTCTTGGGACACCCTTTATTTCGTTCGACTTTATCGCGTCTATAATACACGTAGCACCACCTAGTTCACAAATATTGCACTAAAATACACAGAAGTACGACATTAGGATTTATACAGAACCGGAGCAAAATGGGGAAGGTCAGGCAAAGTTAATTGTAGATGGCGTGATCATAGCAAGTTCCCCACGGCCTAAAGTATTTTGACATTTCGTTCATTCATGAGTTTACTTTTATTTCGCTATTTCGTTATTTTCGGTGATTTCAACATTTTAAATCAAGTAAATGATATGGATAGTGTCAGAATTTAAAACCATAATTATATCCTCAAAGTCACTTTCTTCAGAATGTTTCTACTCTGTTTAATTTATAAAACATCTCTACGAATAGCTATAAGCCACCATCTTTTAATTTTAGGGTCTCTCGGGAAATGGTGGACTCCAATTTCGGAGTATTTAGTAACACAACAACGCATCATTTTCGCAAAAATAAAATAAAACCGCCTCACACCTTGTATTACTAGCTTATTTTGGGAACTAGCTACGACAGCGCCATTTTGACAGTTGCCTTCCCCATTAAATAAACAAAAAACAAATAAATTCCAACGAAGACTTTTTGTTTTCATCTAAAAAGCTTGGCTTGAAAACCCTGTATTCAAACTGATTTAAAAGTCAATGTATTGAGTATTTGAGCTGCCACCGGCTGCTGCTATAATTCGCGCATGGCAATACAGCTTTTACTTTCATCAAGCAATGAAGTACCAAGCCTTCATGCCTTCAACTTCAGTATTGCCAAGTCGGAGTTTTTATAGCTAGATTTAGCTATAAATTTAATTCATCAGCTACAAAAAATTCAATACTAATAATAATAGCGCACAGAGTCTGACCAAAGAAAGCTGTCCAAGAAAAAAGGCGGGAATTAAAAAAAAATCAAGAGCTGTCAACCCTGGCTATACACTGCTTAAACGGAGTTGATACTATTTATAATTCAAGACATATTATGCGATATTTAGATCAGTAATTCATATTTCTATACTTAGACCTTAATCACCTTATTACCCTTGACATTTACTTGGAACTGTTAAACCAACATTATGTATTTGCGCAATGGTGGATAATCAAGTTAGCGTTACAATATTTCGCCGTGAGGATGATCATTATCAGTACCAAAGTTAAGCTCTAAACGAAACTAGTTTGGCATTTTTTAACTTCTGCGCATTGAAGTTCACAGCTCAATTTTCCTGGCACAGCCTTATACAGAAAAGGTGAATTAAACAAAAAGTTATTACTATACATTTATTTGATGGAAATAGAGACCACTGATGTGATGAGGATGACACAATAAAATCAAAACAAAACATAGGGGTTATGAGTCATAGTCAAAATCGGATTCCAAAAAGTCTACACCTGATAATATTGAATCAGCTTCATTGCTTTCTTCACTGCTATTGCTACTGTCCCCAACTTGTATTATGAATCATTCAAGTTCATTTTCAACAATACGGTCCCTTAATTTATACTGATGTTCAACATTTAGTACATAATTAGTGTACTTCTTCTAGTTATCAGCAGTTATGGATAGAAAACATTACTTTATCAAATTTTGCATTTCAGACCCTGGTATTCCTATATTTTTGCTTGGTACTTTTCTCTTCGCCTGACTCCATACAAGCTCAGGTGCATTGAGGTCGCAATGATACGGTGGCAGCAACAAAATTTCGTGATTGTGGGTATGACTGTGTTTTTTTAGAAGTACTTCTGCTTCGTAAACAGCTGCAGGTTTATTATCTTGCACCAAACACATTAATTCAGATTTGGTATGATATTCTTCAAAATGAATTCTCTTGAAGCCATATTCGGAGATAAGCTTTAGAATCAGACATAGCAGGGGGTTTGTTTACTTGTTTCACACGGTAACTTGCATTGTCCATCACAAGTACACTAGGTTCAGTGAGATTTGGTATCAACATTTCCTCAAACCATTTCATAAAGTTGGTAGCATTCATATCATCGTGGTAGTCAGCTGATTTAGATTTTGTGCTGAATACCAATAATGCACCTGGCTCAAACCCTTCCTCCGATCCTGCATGCACAATAATATATCTTTTTCCTGACGATATATTACTAGTGACACCACTTGTTGAAGGTCCTTGCTACGATTTTTTAACTTTATAGTTCTGATGTACAGACGCCAGAACATCAAGCTACCCGAAAATGTCTTAATACTTTATCAATAAAGTCGAAAATATATTAAAGAAATTTGACAGGTTTTAGTAGCTTGATGTGCTGGTGTCCATACATATGTCTCATCAAGGTAAACAATCTGTTTACATTCTAGCCTCTTCTGATTTATTGCCCTCAAGAATCGGTGTCTCCATGCCGTAATATCATATTTTTCTGTAAGTAAAACCCCTTCATTTTTATTGCTTTGAAACTCAAACCCGTTCTTGTGTAAAAAAAAATAGGGTTTCACGGCCTCCCGTAAATTCAATTGATTCCTACAGTTCATTGTGTAGGCTTCTCGGTGTTGGGACTTATTTTTCCACTCCATAAAATTCGTTTATTTTGCTTCTTATAGCCTAAATATCAAAATTATCCAAAATGAAACTGACAATTTTGACAGTCCTAAAATATTGCGATACTAAAACTTTTGAAAATAATTCGTGGTTAGCTTTCGTTGGCCTAACTCTATTTCAAGGCGATAGTTTGAGTCCGCTTTGGTTCTTGCCTTGAATCCTCTAAGCACACTGCTGGAGGATTCAGGTCAAGGCTATCGGCTGAGGAGAGGTTGTCAGATTATAAATCTCACCTTGTCTACATGGATGACCTAAAACTCTTTGCCCTCAACAAATTGCAACTGATGGAGCTACTGAAAGTCACTGAAACTTTCAGTAGCGCTATCAGGATGGAATTTGGTGTGGACAGATGTGCGGTCATGCAAGTAAAGCGAGGGGAGATTGTGGAGTCCGTGGGAACCCAACTCTCGGATTCCATAAACCTTAGAGCCCTCTCAGCATCAATGAACATGTCATCCCCGCTCCAAGTTTAGAAATGGTACACCGGGGGGGTTTTTAATTCTGACAGACATCCATGAGGATTTTCCACCCCGGAACAAAAAAAGGGAAGTCAAACAGACCCAACCAAAGCATTTTGCAGTGTAATTGCGAAATAAATGAAAAAAAACAAATTACCTAATAAATAAAAAAAAAATCTAGCTATTTTTACTGCTCATTTAGCTTACTTTAAAAAATTGAGTTGGCAACACTCGTTCAATTCAATTCAGTTGAAGTTTAGTCTCGCTCGAGAAGATCGCGTGTGTTGCCGGTAGCTAAATTTCCGTGTCCGTGTTAACGATTGCCACTTTATATTCAGTGATTTAGAGATCTTTATTTCATTTCGTGAAATTATTTATTCGTTCACCATGGAGTGGACCATGCCCGTCAATGATATATTCGACGAACGGGTGACGAAGATAACAGCTACGATGCTGCCGCAAAATTTCTCTGGCGATGTACGCACCACTAGGTAAGAATACCCTAGTAGTTACTTTTAAACATGTTAACATCAATATGATCAGCGGAACATGTCTGTACAAACAAAGAAAAGCGCGAAAAAGATGATTAGTACTGCGACACGCCTTGTCAAGGTTTGTGTCCATATGCGTGCACATAGAGCGCCCTCGAGCGGCTGGCGGCAGAGAGCGCAGTAGCGCGAGCCGCGAGATGCATCTAGTAGAACATAGATCACAGGTAATAAATTGCAATGGCGAGGCGCAGGGCGGGCCAGACGTAGTGCGCCGCCGCAGACGAGCTCTGGACGGGCGGGGGCGCGGTATTGATTGCACCAGCAGTGCACTTCAACAATATGTACTATTGAACACCTCCTGGTGGAGGTACCTTGGGGCCAGATGAAATGATAACAAAATGGGATTTATATTGAAATGAACAAGACAAATAGCTTTTGTTAGGCCTTGATCATTGGGAATATTACTGTTTAGCTAAACTTGTAGCAATTTTGAAAAAAAAAAATACCAAAAATACTATTACTGTTATGTTTTGTTCATAATTTTAGAAAGTAACCCTGTGTTAAAGCTGAAGTCTCAAAACATTAACTTGTCAATTGTTTGTTTATGAGGATTCATGAATCTTTTGAATATGCTCTCAAAATTAAACATGACTCATCAATTATTGACATAATAGATTCCATGTTACAACTTTTAAGTATAATAGGAAGTTGATCTTAAGTGCTCTAGCTCACACATACTATCCTCCAATTTCTGTATTTGCCTATCATTGTCATCATCATCATGTCCATTGTTGCCCAAATAAGTTTGTTCACACCTTACAACTATAACAAGTAACTCTTATTTGCTTTCTACCATAAAGTTTTATCTCAGGTAAGCAGGTTGGTCTATATTGTGTGTCTGATGCACATATCGTTTATATTTAGGTATCTGCGCAAGCTTGGGAGCAATCAGCTGAGCCACCGTCACGCAAACCAAGACACTGCATGTGCATCCAAAATCATACACACACAATGAGACCAACTCAACTTTTTGAAGTAAAACATCCATGGAATATGTCACTGCATTATTTCATGGCTATTGTTTAATAATTGGTAAAATAACCCAATGAGCCAGTAAAAAAATAATTAGCAATTTTGGCATTGTATGGAATTTCATTTTTAAAAGAATTGCTATTCTTTTGAGTTCAAACATTGAAAAACAATAACTTGATGATTAATCGAATGGTATACAATATAACAGAATACTCTTTATTATAGTACAGGGGTGAAGCCTTCATACAACCCGATTCCTATCGGCTTCCCTTCGGAACAACACTCTTCTTAATGTCTACTCATCATCATCTGCCTAGCCTTTTCCCAACTATGTTGGGGTCGGCTTCCAGTCTAACCGGATGCAGCTGAATACCAGTATTTTACATGGAGCGACTGCCTATCTGACCTCCACAACCCAGTAACTGGGTAATACGATACCCCTTGGTAAGACTGGTTGTCAGACTTTCGGGCTTCTGACGACCCGTAACAACTGTCAAAGATCCACAAATGACAGCCGGGACCAACGGCTTAACGTGTTTTCCGAGGCACGGAGGAGTCTCGGTATGTAAAGATGGTCACCCATCCACGAACCGACCCCGGCAAGCGTAGCTTAACCTGATGGATCGATCCGTACTTAGCCACGAGCTCCTCCTTCTTAATGTCTACTATTGCCAAATAATATGGTACACCTGTGTGTGTATCACATCACATTACATAATTATATTTAATACCAGTTTATTACATCATAAGATTAAAAACCTACAGTTTTTTGTCTGGGTTTATGAGAACTGAACAATTTTTATCTTCGGCTTCTCTCTAATGATGATTGTCTCTGTGCCACTGCCATAGTATGTATCGTTTTAGCATTCCTTTAGGTTTAAGCTAAGAAAATATTTACACTTGCCCATCAGCAAGCTATGAACATTTTCCCTGCAACACATAAACATTGCTGAAACAGTGTTGTGCAACTTCTGTTTACTTATGCATGCACAAAGTATTCTTGTGTATATTGAGCGAAGTTCTCTGTTTCTGCTCTGATACACGAAGGGCTTGCTGGTTACGTATTGATGTTACTTACAAAGTTGCATCTGTGGCGTGGCAGTGCAATGAGAGCAATGCGCCGCCGCGATGCACCCCCGCCACGCCGCGACGCACCATATCGCATCCACACCGATACTGATCTATGCACCACCTGTAAGCACTAGCTACATAGCATTGGACCTATACGTCGCCGCGTCAGCCGCGCGCTCCTTATATGAATATAGCAACCACTCAACTGAGCCTGCTCTCTACAATCTTACATTCATCGCAAGTTTAAAAAGGGATCATTTACTAGTACTTATACAAATCATTTTTCATTTTTAATTTCAAGATGATTTTACCCAACTGCTCCAGAAGAAGGGTAATGTTTTTATTTCACACTAGCTGTTGCCCGCAGCTTTACCCGCGTGGATGTCAATACACCCCTATTTGAATCGGACTTTGTTCACAGTTTAATTTTTCTTTGTGTGGGACCATAATTCTTTTTCTAAGAAAAAGTAGCCTAAGTTACTCCTTATGACATCAGCTATCTGCCAGTGAAAGTTCCATTCTCAAATCAAATCTGTCTGGCCGGTTCGGTGATTAGCCGGAACAAACAGACAAAATTTTTTTTTATTGTTTTTTTTGTGGTTTTCCCCATCTGTCAATTGATCAATAGAAATTTAATTGTGTCTTATAACCAGTGATCGGAGTAGGTAGATTGATTTTTGGTACTTGTATCATAAATGCCCAAAGAAAGAATAATTTGGATAAGCCATTTTCCCGGAAAGTAATTCCGGTAATTCCTGTATTTCCGGATCCAATTAAATATTGTTAATGTTGGTAGTGATATTATTACTACTCAATTCTAAATTTAAAGGAAGGTATTAAAACTAAATTAATTTATTATTTATCTGATGAATAATAAAAACAATCGAATTCCGATCGAAGCATTAATACATTTTTAATATTTTATATATGATCCAAAACTGTAATTCATAAACTGTAGTTTCATACAGTATGAGAAGATTAATTTTTATCCTCTCGGCGACGTCAAAACACGTGCGTCTGTCACGTCGACTCATTGAGTCAGCGTTATTCGGGTCGGACTTAACGCGAAAAATTGCATTCTAGAGTATACCTTTCCTGTTCTAACTTACACAAGAGTATAGGAAAAAGAATAGGAAAGGCATATAACATCACATGTCAAACATCTGACAATAGTTTTTTACGGAAAGTTGCACTCAATAAAGTCTAGTCTAAACAAGCGCGGCTCCGATTCGGGGACGGTCGGTAATGCGAAATATTGCATTCTAGAGTATACCTTCCCTGTTCTAATTTGCACAGAGTGTAGGAAAAAGAATAGGAAAGGCATCAAACGTCTTAACAACAATTTGTTACGGAATGTTGCAACCAAGACAAGCGCGGCGCCGATTCGGGGACGGTAGATAATGCGAAATATTGCATTGAAATATTGCAATTTCCTGCTCTTACAGAGAGTGTAGGAAAAAGAATAGGAAAGGCATATAACATCACATGTCAAAAATCTAACAACAACTTGTTACGGAAAGTTGCTCATCCGCGGGTGGCGCCGATTCCGAAATTCCGGAGGAATGTCCATATTAATATATACGTTTCGGCGTAATGACCCCAATTCAATCTACCTACTCCGATCACTGCTCATAACAGTTAAAGGTTTATAGCAGGGGTTCCCAAGCTTATTTTGTCTACTGCCCACTTTGAGAATAAATTATTATTTTTTAGCACCCCCATTTTTTCACGTACTTAATAACCACTACCTAGATGAAATTACAAATCGCCACTTAAGCCTCTACACAACGCCCCCATTTTTTTTTCTGGGTCTCTTACTGCCCCCCCCCTTTAGGCCTGCAGCGCCCACAAGGGGCCATTATCGCCCACTTTGGGAAAGGCTGGTTTATAGTACCTACATACTTTCATATGCATTTAGTAAAAAGCTGTTATTTTGACATTAGAAACGGACACTTCAATTTTATTTATTTGTATAGATAATAACCAATTATAGACCATTTTCCTTAATGTCTCGTTGGTCTAGTGGTCGCAAGCGCTACTGCTAGGGATGAGGTCATGGGTTCAATTCCCAAGTAGAGCTGAGTGTTCTTGGGTTTTTCTATCTGGAATTTCTCAATAGCAGCCCGGAGTCTGGATTTGTGCCCGATTGATAGCAATAGGCTCGCCACTATTACTAACTGGCGAAATGTGGGTGTGATATAGGTGCACCTCTGCCTAATCCTTCGGGGAAACAAAGAGTGTTGTTATGTTATGTTAGCTCAGCATTCATAAACAGTATAATTTATGAAGGTAAGTAGTACCAATACTCAAGAAGCACCGAATTTTTGTGCATTATAGTTATTTGCTGGACTCAAACTTGCACATATTACATGTGTAAAAGTGAACAATGTCGTTAATGAAGATCGCGTCATAAAAAAGTGGTTTGTAAGATGGGAAAAATTGACTTGACTGGCTTCATAAAATTTCTTTGCAGGATTTTATTTAATGACGACAACAAGACGGTGTTGGCAAGCACAGTGAAGATTGGTCAGTAGTCACCATGGGTCAGTGGTCATCAACCACCACTTGTGTTGTCATACGAGGCACTTGCTTGTGTTGAGCAAAATACTTGCAACATAGTCAGGCGCGTGGCGAATGTAACGTTTGGAGCTGCGAGTAGGCTGCCAGGACCGCTCAGGCGGATTCTTCGGTCCTTCCTCTGTAACCAAATACATATACTATTAGGTAACTCGGCTAGGTCGTGGTCGATTGTATAGACTGCTGACAGTTGCACTCGGTACTTTTGTGCACTGCGGTACATGGCTGACAGTTGCACTCGGTACTTTTGTGCACTGCGGTACATGACTGACAGTTGCACTCGGTACTTTTGTGCACTGCGGTACATGACTGACAGTTGCAGTCGGTACTTTTGTGCACTGCAGTACATGGCTGACAGTTTCAGCATTCTAGCGACTCTCGTATGCCTGCAGGATTTCATTTGTATTCTTAGCTTAAACCCTCCGAGCGGGGATCCTGCGGGCCAAGGGACTGGCCCGCGAGGAGTCGCTGGAGACTCTGAACACGGACCCGTGGGGACGCCCCTATAAAATGGTGCGGAACAAACTCCGCCCATGGGCTCCTCCACTAACGCAGAGTCTCCGGCTCCAGCTCGTGGAGGACGTGGTGAGCACTCTGTACCCTTCGCGAGGGGAACACACTCCCCCGCCCATGGCTCCGCCTCCTGTGGTGCTCAATGCCGACCACACAGCCGACGATGACGACGATGCTCCGGAGGTGACCGAGGTAGAGCTGAGAGTAGTGGCTGAATGCCAGGAATACCGCCCCAGGACCCGACGGCGTACCTGGAAAAACCTGGCTTCTGGCCTTGGAGGCTCTCGGGCCTCGACTAAGGGGGTTCCTAAGCGCATGCTTGGAGAGGGGCCGGTTCCCACTTCGTTGGAAGACGGGGAAACTGGTCCTCACTAAGAAGCCGGGGCGCCCTGCGGACTCTCCGTCCGCTTACCGGCCCATCGTGCTGCTCGACGAGGTGGGCAAGCTCTTTGAAAGAGTCATTGCAGACCATTTCGTCGGGCGGCTGGTGCGGGTGGGGCCGGATTTGACGGAGAGCCAGTTTGGTTTCCGCAGGGGGCGCTCTATGGTGGACACCATTATGCGCGTACGAGCCCTCACGACGGTGAATGCTGTGGCCCGGGGTGGGGTCGTCTTAGCGGTGTCTCTAGACATCGCTAATGCCTTCAACACCCTGCCCTGGAGTTGCATCAGGGAGGCACTCCGGTATCACCGGATGGCCGACCTACCTCTGTCGCGTGGTCGAGGCCTATTTGACGGACAGGGCCGTCATCTACCCCGGTCACCGGGAAGAGTGGAACCGGTGAGAGATGTCGTACGGTGTCCCACAGGGATCGATCCTGGGGCCGCATCTGTGAAACATCGGGTACGATTGGTTGCTGCGCGCCGACCTCCCTAGCGGCGTCAGCATGGTTTGCTACGCTGATGGCACGCTGGTCCTGGCGCAAGCGAGGTCGCACCAGGCGGCGGCCGAACTAGCGACACGCGGGGTTGCGACAATCTTCGAGAGGATCCAGCATTGGGACTCGAGGTGGCCTTGCACAAGTCCGAGGCCATGTGTTTTCATGGTCCTCGGAACGCGCCACCGTCGGGTTCCCATCGGCGTCGAGCCGACGATGAAGTACTGGGACTCGTCCTCAATAGCCGGTGGAATTTCGTGGAGCATTTCCGACGTTTGGCTCCCAGACTGGAGCGGGCCGGGGCTGCCTTGAGGCGGCTCCTGCCCGATTTTGCCGTGGTTTGCCGTGGTTTTTTTTTTTTAAAAAAAAGGGAGTCCAAACGCCTCCTGCCAAAAGCTCTACGCGAAGGTCGTGCGGTCTATGGCCCTTTATGGGGCTACGGTGTGGGCGCGTTCCGTGAGGCGGTGACTGGCCCGCCGGTTGAACGCCTCCCAGAGAGTCATGGCCATCCGGCTAGCCCGGGGATACCGCACGATCTCTGATGAGGCGGTGGACCTTGCCGGATTGCCGCCATGGAATCTGGAGGCAAGAATCCTTGCGCATATGTGGGAGTGGCGCGAGGAGGCAAAACGCCGGGGCGTAACTCCGCTGCCGCGAGAAATCGCGGCACAGCGGACAGAGCTTCGGCAGAATCTCATGGCGACATGGAGAGTGCGACTGTCGCAACCCAGTGCTGCGCACGCCACAATTGCGGTGATAAGTCCCCTCTTTGAGGAGTGGCTGGAGAGGTGCCACGGCGTCCTCAGCTTCCGCCTGACGCAGGTCCTCACCGTACACGGGTGCTTCGGGAGGTACCTGTTCCGGATAAGGCGGGAGGAAACGCCTGGGTGTCACCATTGTGTGTATCGCCCGGAGGACACGGTGGAGCATACGGTGGGGTCGGCCCGGCTTAGGCGGAGCACCGCCGTGTCCTCGCGGAAGGTTTGGTGGCAGTGATCTCTCGCGTCCGGCCCTGGTCCAGGCCATGGTTCGGAGCGAGGGTACATGAGATGCCATCACCTCCTTCTGCGAAGCAGTAATGCTCGCAAAGGAGGAGATGGAAAGCGTGAGAGAGAGGCAAGCCGCAGGAGACGCCCTGGGCGTCGGGAATTGATAGCCGATTCCCGGCCACGCAGGCGCGGTCTTGCGGACGGCGAGCAATGGGTAGCTCTCCGTCCGGTAAGGACCAGGCCAGGGTCGACGGCGCGTTGTGTTTCACGCGCGCCTCAAAGAGATGTCAGCACTATTGTCGGGATTCCCAGGAGCCAGGGTCGCGGGATGTTCGAAAGAGTTACCGTGGTCCCGGCACAAGCAACTGAAGGGACACGGGTGGGTTTTAGTCAGTAAAAGTCTGACACGCCCTTCCGTTCCGCCCAGAGCGCGAGAAGTAATTTGATGAAAAAAAAAGTCAAACATTTACCTTAATACCACAAGACCGTGTTTATTACTTTTTAGGCTAAACAACTGTTAGACACAGCATTGTCATAAGCTCCTTGATGTGACCAAATTAGCTACAGCTGTTCTATTAGGTAAATAAAAGTAAAAATAAATTACTAACTTAACATGTTGTTGGTGACAGGTCTGTGCAAGAGCAGATCGCCAAGCTCATCGACCTGCTGGGCGAGGAGTCGGCAGCCTCGCAAGGCCTCAACAAGGTCATCACGTCGGCTGAAAAGCTGCGCAACAACCCCAAGCACATAATCTACCTGTTGAAAGACTACAGGGGCAAAGAGTAAGTATCCAACAATTATATCTTTTACCTACTCATTTGAACCGAATACTTCATTCTACTAAAACACAATTTTTACTGTATTTGCCAAAAACTATTTTTAGACAAATCAAACAATTAAGTAATTAATTAAATCTTGAGTTAATATGAAATAATCATTTGATTTGTATAATCTGACTGAAAAGTTGTATGGAAACCAGTCGTCATGGTACGGGCTAGTGACGCAGAGGAATGAGAAAAATGTCGTGAAGAAAGTTTTAAGTATGAATGCGGGATGGCTATAAAAGTAGAGGAAGACCAAAGAAATGATGTTTGGGATGACGACTAATAGAGAAGTAAGAAAGAAGACATGCTGCCGATGCTGCGCTGCCCCTTAATATTTTTTGGGATATGGGCAAGAGAATGATAAAGAATTCTATAATCATTTATTAGTACTGTTTACATTGTTGACGAATTAACTATTTTTTTAGTGCCTTGCTTTTACCTAAGCTGTGCGAGAGAGCAACACTTTTCCAAACACTAGTCTTATTGCTGATAGAGCTTTATTACCGACTGCGAAATTATTTAAGTGTACAATTAAAAACTGCATTGCGGAAAAACTATCTGAAAGATTGAAACAGGATGAAATAGAAAAGAATATCCTTAGGTATTATTAACATGCAGTCAGATATGATCAAAACAGTCCCAATTCAGGCGTAAAGCAATCCTTGCGTCCTCACGAGGGATACCAGCATCGGAGCAAAAAATAAAGCTATAATATTATCGCTTGTTCATACCGTCAAATATATTGTGGATTCTTTAGAATTTCTTAACTGTATAATTTTGTGAAACGACGGCGGCGACAAGAATTCAATTCAACCATGCAAATAGTGCTGCGTGAGTATCAGTTTGATCACGGGTTGATGAGCACGAGTTTTGATAAGAAAAACAGCAAACTTAGTATTTCTGCTCATCGCATCTACAGTATGTCCTGGACCCGCGGCTGAGGCTGGGCACTGATCTGTGCTGAACTGCCGCCTTTGCGATAGCTTGCGCCTCCTTACCCCTACGATACCTAAGCATTTCCTTGTTCTTTATTGTTTGCTATTTTATTTAATACTATTGTTTTGTTTCTTTTTATGCTTGCCCTACGGTTTAAGAATAGTTAATACAAAACCATTCAGAAGCGTTTAATCGTCCTAGACGAACACCAGTCAAGCAGGACACCTAGCGACAACAAGCTCTTGCGTTATTCGTTTTCTTCAACTCTTAGTGTGCTGCTCCTGAATTCACTGGAACTGTTGAACATTCGAATACTGTAAAGAGTTTTCAATACATCATGACGCTTAAACTGTTGGTGCTCTCTGTATGCGCGGAGACTGCAAGCAATTGCAACTTATTTACGTAAACGTCCGTGTTTGGGTCACATAAATTAATATGATACCGCAATTCCACTTAATCGGTCTCTATTAGATCCACGAGTGAGCCTATAAAGGTTGCGTTTTTTCATTCGGAACCCTACAAAGGGTCCTAATTTGCTATCAGGAAACGGTTAGTGGAAGTCGATCTCAAATATAGAAGTATCATCAAAATCCCATTCCTTTTGTCTTGACACTTTAAAAACACGAAAATGAAACTGGCCGGGAAATCATGGAGGTTCTTAGACTTGCCCTCACAGTCGCCTGATGTTAACTTTTTAATCAGGTCAGTGTCAGGCGACTGTGAGAGCCAGTCCAAGAACATCGGTAATTTCCCGGCTTTGCTAATTTACTTATATAAAAAAAAAACCTGAAAATACTAAACCGTGTAATAAATAGAGCGGAGAGTTTCGAGTTTACCAGGGTCTGCGATACATGGCGTTGTGGAAATGACGCGATTTCCTGCTTGCAGCGTTGTTTTTCCTGTTTTCTACAGGAGAGTGGCTTTCATACGTGGGCAAAATGTTATTATAGTATATCCAGGCCACTAAATCATCATGTTCTAGTAAAAGTTGGCAAAATCAAAAATTTTGTTTACAAAACAATGATAAATGATCTTATTTCTGTAAGTAGGTTTATACAAACACTTTTACATGTCAAGCATTTTTTTTTAAACTAGATGAGGCCGGCGTTTCCTATCTGACTACTCTGAGAAGAAAGGCCGAAACAAACTCAGAGGTCACAGTCTCTTTTAAAGTCCAGGCATAATCTTGGTCAGATCATGTGAAGACCATGTAGGTTGGTGTCTGAAATGGTCTTTTGAGGAAAGAACATAAAAGTTAAGGAGCTCAACGATATTTACGATATTTACATTTCAATACGTATCCTTTTTTTTTTTTTTTGTGGATGGGTAATCATCAAATGACTTCTCCCGCTCTGGGCGGAGCGGGAGGGCGTGTCAGACTTTTACTGACTAAAACCCACCCGTGTTCCTTCTGTTGCCTGTGCCGGGGCCACGGTAACTCTTTCGAACATCCCGCAACCCTAGCTGGCATCGGCCCTAGCGGACCCCGTCAATAGTGAATACGTATCCTTAACGTTACAACACGAATTTACTTCCATACTATTCATATACATACTTCCATCCATACTATTCATACCATAATATTACAAATGCGAGAGTAACTCTGTCTATTATCTTTTCACGCCTTAACGGCTCAACGGATTTGGATTAAAGGCATACGGATAAACCATGACCTGGGTTAGGACATAAGATACTTTTCGTATCCCGGCAGTACGTTCCCGTGCCATAATTTCCGACGTCCACGCAGGCGAAGCCGCGGGCAAAAGCTAGTATTACAGTAAAATAAACATAATATTTAGATAGATTAAAAGTAGATGCCGTATACACGGTTTTTAGCAGTGCGTTTGATAAAGTTGACCATTCTCTGTTACTGTCGAAGTTAGATTACAATGGTATACATGGCTCACTATTAAACTAGTTTTCGTCCTATCTATCCCGTAGATCACAAATTCTTGTCGTAAATGCTTATGAATCTTACCCATACTATGCTGACTCAGGAGTTAGTTAGGAGGTAGTTCCTCAGGGTTCTCTTCTCGCAACAGTTCTGTTTTCGCTCTTCATCAACGACATTACAGATCAAATCCATCACTCTAAAGATTTAATGTTTGCCGACGATCTTAAAATTTATAGAACTATCACATCAAATGAAGATGCCACTCTAATTCAAGAGGATTTAGATAGAATTGAGCAATGGTGCCATTCGAACCACATGAAGCTTAATGTACAAAAATGTAGCCTCATACGATTTACTAAGAAAAAACAATCCATTGCTGTCTCATATTATATAAAAGGATCATTATTAGAGACTGTAAATGAGGTCCGAGATCTTGGTGTGATCATGGACAATAAAGTTAACTTCAGAAGTCATATTGGTAGTATTGTCACGAAATCAGCACGGTTGCTTGGATTTCTTAAGAGAAGCACTAATGGCTTCAAATTGGTAAGAACTAAAATTGTACATATTATATAATGCCTTAGTTCGGAGCCACCTTGAATTTGCCAGCGTGGCGTGGTGTGAAAATGAAACTGGCCGGGAAATCATGGAGGTTCTTAGACTTGCCCTCACAGTCGCCTGATGTTAACTTTTTAATCAGGTCAGTGTCAGGCGACTGTGAGAGCCAGTCCAAGAACATCGGTAATTTCCCGGCTTTGCTAATTTACTTATATAAAAAAAACCCGCACCCGCACTATGCGGTGCACTCACAAAGAGTCGAAAGCATTCAGAGGGCATTCACAATACATCTAGCATCTGGGTATAGTACATAGGTGTTTTTTTTAATAAGGTTCTCCATATTTAACCGTCACATAGGCATGCAAAGGTTTACAATTCCAAATACAAAATGAAAAATAAGTGTCAGATCATTAGAAATTACAATATAGGTACTTATACTAAAAAAATGTCAGCGTGGTAACAGCAATAAAAAAATAATAAAATAATACAATGAGAGGATCACAATAATTATGTCAAACAGAGTACTTAATAGAATGTCAATCAATGAATGTCAGTGAATTATCATTAAGAAAATCGTGAATCGCGTAATAAGTTTTCATAATTAAACATTCGGTTAGCGCCCTTTTAAATTTTAATGTAGTCATATTTTTTACAATATTAGGTACTCTATTATATGTATATCAGTGGGGCAATACCAAAAAAACTTTTTTTCATTAATGCGGTTTTACATTTTACTTGACATAATTGATTGATGTATTGAGTCCGTATTGGATTTTTCCTAACCTCTGATAGTTTTTTAAATAGTTGTGGGTTACATTTCACAAACAAAGCCGTTTCCATTATATATAAACAAGGCAAAGTTAAAAATTTTAACGATGATTTAAAATTCCCTATTTTTTACTCCACACATTCGAATACCACTAGCTGCAACTGTGACAGGAAGTTATTATAATATCATCAACATACTCTAAGCAGAAAAAATACGTATTATTAAAACTTAACTCAAAAACTACCCAAGCAAAGTTAATAAAAGTTTATATATGGAACTACTGCGCAAGCTTCTTCTACCAAAAGAAAAAGTTATTTTCAAAATCGGTCTACAATTGACGAAAATACCGATAAACTACTAATATCATAAATGCGAAAGTAACTCTTGTATGTTACCTTTTCACGCCTAAACTACTGAACGAATTTCGATAAAATTTGGCAAGGCGATAGATGGCATCCTGAGGAAGGACATAGGCTACTTTTTGTGTCAAAAATAATCCTACTGGGGGTAATATAGGGGATAAAATTTTAAAGTTGAAAATTCAAAGGATGATGATCATTTAAGCCCTAATCATGTCCAGCCAATTAATTTCGGCTTTCGGGACCGGATATATCAAGCATGCTGCTCCCACACCGCTGACGCACCGACAAATAAAAAAAAAGCCTTGTTTGAATTAGTTACAAGTTTCAAAATAGAGCGAAAATGAGCTACGTTAACAAATACCATGGGAAGTACCAAAATATTTAACAAAATAAAAAAAGCTGCAAAAGAAGGAAATGGAAGTGAATACAATAAAACAGGCGGCTCGTGTCGCACAGGTCTTGACTTGAGACTCCGAGTTGGTTAAAAGTTTCGTACGGAATTGATGGAAAGGGGTAGAGTAGATGTCGATGCTATTGGTTAGTGCCCACTTCCCTTCCCACTTGATTGTTTCCCACTATCTGTGCTCCGCGACTTCGTTCGTGTGGAAGTCGTAAGATACACAATACAGGGTGTAAGGGACAGCCCTCCGCAAACTAATATGGTGCATTAACGTCCTTATTTTGAATCATAATCCACCGTTAAATTTCTCAGGAAAATTTTCATTTTTTTTATCGTTTTTTCGGTTATTATTCCTTTATTTCAATGTAAAATTACATTTTATGTACGCAGCATTCAGTATGCGGAGAGACTTACACCCTGTATACTAAAATAACGGCCACATTTTAATAAAAACTCTTTCGTCTCGCGAACCGCCGCGTTGCATCTCCCGCCCGTGCTATAACTTTTTTCTTTTTGCTCAGCTCCTAAGGGTCGTAGTGTGATGTTAAATAGCCTATAACCATCCTCGAGAATTGGGCTACCAAATGCAAAATATTTTTTCCAAATCCGACTGGTAGTTCCAGAGGTTAGCACAAAATAGCTTAATTTGAAAGAAAGAAAGAAAAAAAGTTTATTGGCACATGCCACATAATTTCATGGGTTTTAATTTTTTTGCGCGGAATCCTAATTATTTTTCCAAAATAAAAGACACCTAAGTTACTCCTACATCAGCTATCTGCCAGTGAAAGCCCCGTCATAATCGGTCCAGCCGTATCGGAGATTAGCCGGAACAAGCAGACGGACAAAAATTTTAAAAACATTTTGTTTGTTATATGTACCGTATATATACTTTCACATGCATTTAGTAAAAAGCTGTTATTTTAACATTACAAACAGACACTTCAATTTTATTTGTTTGTATAGATTAAACACTTAGGGTCGTAAGATCAATTGAAGTTTAAACTACTACGATCGACTACTACTACTGCATCGATTATTTCTAGAAATAATCGATGCCCAGAGATAAAACTCTCTTCCATAGTTTAAACTTCAATTTATCTTACGGCCCTTAGGCTCAGTTTCCACCAAAAGGAAAAATCCTCGCAGATGCTCGAGCACTTTTTAAGTTTCACTGAATAAGTAACTGTATCAATATTGACTTTAAGTATAAAATTCGACGCAGACATCTCGCAGTTACGCTTGATAAACGCTTGATGGTCTGCGTCGAATTTTATACTTAGTCTTACGCCGTCACGCGGCTGATTGGCGAGCTGGCGGCGGCGTCGCGGTCGCAACCAAAAAACTTAGTAGTAGGTACATTCTACTTTGTTTACCATCGACACAGCTCAAGGCCGAGTTTATTGCGCTTTGGGTAATCATAAACAATTAGGTAATATATTAGTATATCTATCGTGGCGTTATGTTAAGGCTCCAACTTTCTTTCGAATTTATAAGGATATCGAAATCGGGCTTTCATATTTTGGATCAACAAATTTCTATTTGAATACGATAAACGTAGGTAGGTATGTAGTTACTATTACAACATTAGCTTCAGAGCATTCCGTTCCGCACGGTTGAGCAGCGAGCTACACTACCACGAAATAAAAAATATGTAAGTAGTTACAGAAGAGCGACCGCAAACATTGTAGCAATATGTGACGGCGCGTCTAAAAGTTTTACGTTACCAAACTTACAGAGCTGTCAACTTGACGTAACCCCGAGTACTGAAGAGAGGACCGCTCCGTGAAGGGAAGATCAATATCATACAGATCTAGAGATCGATCAGAAACCCGGTAAACACGAAATTTCTCGCGGAAGAAGTCGCGGGCGGAAGCTAGTCTATGATATCTATACTAATATTATAAAGCTGAAGAGTTTGTTTATTTGTTTGTTTGGTTGAACGCGCTAATCTCAGGAACTACTGGTTCGAATTGAAAAAAATATTTTAGTGTTGGATAGTCCACTTATCGAGGAAGGCTATAGGCACAACATCACGCTACCACCAATAGGTGCGGAGCAGCAATGAAAAATGTTGCAAACACGGAGAAAATTTATTCCGCGGTGGCATATGTCTATCTTCTAAGGTTGGCTCACTATAACTTTTTAATGGTAATCCAATTTGTTATAAAATAATGCATTATTTGCGAAGGTGTTTTTATAAACATGGTAGGTATTAATCCTTGTCCAAATAAATAGTTTTATAATCAAGGTTAATTAAATACATGGAAATTCCTTTTTAAATTATTCGAATCGGACCTTTCGTTTAGAAATTACGACGGGTTATAAAAATGCTTAAAGTAAGAAAAATGCGCTTCATCTATTAGTTACCTATACACGTTATTTTTTATTGACTGTTTGAACGCGCTAATCTCTGTCACTACCAGTCGGATTTGAAAAATTCTATAGGGTATGTAACATTACGCTAAGTAGGACCCTTAGAAGCCGAGCAAAAAGAAAAAAAGTAAGAACGAGCGCTAAGCGAAGTAACAGTGCGGGCAGTCGATGCGATGCGATGGTCGGGGCAACAAGAAATTTCACGCGGGCAGAAGCCAGTATTATAATATTTGAAAGAGGCGCGTGAAAGAACAAGCATACGGTGATTGTTAATTTGAATGCTTTTGCAAGTCAATCACGCCTTATAGAGGTGGCACACGGGTAGACCATGACCAGGATTAGAAGTAGGATGCCTTTGACCCGGTAGTACGTTCCCGTGGAAGAATTTTAATCTTATCGTTGAACTCACGCGGGCGAAACTGCGGGCAAAAATTTGTAATTTGATAAATTTTTTCTTCCCTTGCGGCATAGAATAAAAAGTTACAGTAGTTTATCTTCATAGAAAAAAGCCCAAACGAAGCGCTTCGAAATCGCAGTGTATGCCAGTACGCAAGTCTCGAGTGCGCGGCGGTTACGCACGGAGGCAGAAGGTGCGACATTTATTTACGTGGAATATGGCACGGAGTTATCGACTGTATTGTTCCGTGTATGGATGTTTGAATTCATCAATATCGAAACCAGAAATAATTAAAAAAGAAAGTTAAAAACTATAACTCAACTACGACAAAAACGCCAACTAAAAAGGAATAAACAAGACATCGTAACAAAATTACAGGCTTCGGTTTTCGTATAATTTTAATATAAAAAACTCACACGTAATCTGTATGATTTATACCATAATTAAACGATTAGTTTTTATGGCTTGTTTATACCTTTTTAGTTGGCGTTTTTGTCGTAGTTAGTTGGGTTTCAGTTTTTAACTTTCTTAATTTTTCAATTATTTTGGGGTTAGGGATCATTGAAGTTAGGTATCAAATTCCTTTTACATATCATTTTAGAGGGGTTTTAAGTGTTATTGAAAACAGTCAGTGAGAAACATAGTTGTTTTATTCTTTTTGGGGTTTGTGAAAATGATATACAACATGTCCCGGAATGTACGCACAACCTCTTAAGGGGTCATTGTACTCATAATTATGAACAACTTTTACAATGAGACCAAACCTGAAATCGTGAAAAAAAAAACAGCTAAGTAATTTTTTTTTCCGGTGACATGGCATCCGCTAAAAGCTGCCATGTTGGATTTTTTGAGACATCAATAGCCTATAAATCTGCGGAACAATATGGCACTTCCAACGATATCTCGTTTATCAAAATACGACGAGTAGTTTATATTTGGGGTTATGAAGGAACGGATGAACGTACATACATACATAGCCTGTCAAAATAATACCCTCCTTTGGCTTTGCCGTAGTCCGGTAAAAATTAAAACTTAAAGATTTGCAGTAATATATTTTAACAAAAAAAAAATCACATAACAAAAAGAAAGGAAAGAAAAAATTTAAAACAAAAAGTAATAAAAGATATGACAATTTAATACAGCATTATCCTACCTTATCTACGTCACCCAAGAGACACAGTCAGCGGGCAACCCTAGTGCGTGTTTATCTACCGAGCGGCCATAGGTAATTATTTCAAGGTCGCTGCCGAGACATACTACTAACTGCTTTTATTTATACTGTGCTTGCGGCCAGGCGCAGTCAAATATATAGCAAGCAAGTCCTAAATATACAGGATAGAAAGTTCTTTAAATTTGGAGCGAGCCCTGGAGGAGTGGTACCCGAAATATTAATTGCTGGAATTTTTTACTCACAGGATACATTCGATTTTTTTTTAATAGTACCTATGTAAAACAACCAACATTTTTGAAGAGTTCCTAGCCTAGACCGGGTATCGAACCAATAAGGAACAACGTGCAATTCGATGCCGCCATTCCGTAAATATCTACTTTGTGACTATGCTGCGGGGACAGGCACGTCCGCACAGCCCACGCTGTGGCCCTGCCCCACACTATCACACAAACTGTCCGTGAACGATGATGACTCGATCATGTTACGCTCTCAGTACAATTCAGAGAAAATCGGAAAAATATTATAAAACGTGTTTATGTAATATGTAGCACGCTTTCGCCAACCACCCGACCAGTAATGGCAGTAGATAATGTTAGTACCTAAATGATGGTCGTGGTGGTCTGACGCGACTCGGAAATATCGCGATCACACCACACATGCGACTGTAGAGGTTTTATGCTCTGTGTTCAATTCGTTAGTTAGGTAATCATGTCGACCCATTCATCTACAAAAGCTGATTTAGGCTCCTGAGGATGGTTGTGGTCGTGACGCACGTCTAGCCAGGCATAGTTTGTGGTGTGATGCATGTCAACCATGCATGTAGCGGTGACACTGTGCGGAGAGAAACTACCCCGATACGAAACGCACGCTACGCGCCCTTTCCTAGCCTCAAGCGAACAGATGTTTGATGCTATGCGAAAATAATCATTGACACTTCTGATGTCGCGAATAACAAGTCTACGAATGCGAAAGATTTAGTCCTACGCGAGTACATATAGCGAGCGGCTGTGCACCAAGGCCTGATGGCCCCGCTAATGAAACTGTGACTTAACTCCGAATGAATGAAATATTGTGTAAGATGTTTGACTGCTTAAATTTGTGTGTGTAGGTAACCTTTAAGCAGCAGTATGTTTATTTTTTCGTTTCCTTTTGGAACGAAGCTCCTTATCGCACGGTATACTCTGCATACTTGGCGAATGAGAGCTAGACCGAAAAAAGTGTAACATTCTTACCGTCACGACACTTGCTATAGTGTGTGTTTGTGTGTTTACAAGAGTGTGTCTATGTATAGGTATATTACTCCAGTTAGACGTGCGGGATGCGCGGCAGCTGTACTTATTCTTATATGCGCTTGTGTGTCTGTAATAGATATAAAAATAATAAAAAGAGCGAAAGGAACTTTGTTCCAACTGGACGTCCCACAACACTTCTCGTTTTTTTTTAATATATATTTTTAACTCTTAAACGATGAGCAGCAGTTCCAACAGCATCCTGGGAATGATTGCTGATAGGCTGGACTGCTGTGTTGTAAATCATTGCTCCAGTATCTCAGCTGGAATGCGGAGGCAATGATTATTTTGTTGTGTGTTACTGTAATTGTTGTTGTAATTGTATCACTAACATAGTTGTAAGTTTATTTATTGTTACTAACACTATATGAGCCTCATTGTTACTCTCATTAACACTCTCACCGCCATGTGGTACGCCGGCCGCCCACGTAAATTCTAGTGCAGCAAGCTATTATTGATTTTTTGTGGCGAGTTGCTAAAGAAATGAAATGGGCGGCGCGCCGCCCACATGGCCTGCTGCTTTGGAAAACTGTATATATGCGTGGCAGTGAGAGTGTTAAATAATGTATTTATTTAAATATATTGTTCAAATGTATTTAAAATAAAAATGTATTATATTATTTAAAATAAAATTAACATCTTCATGGTAATAATGTGGTTTGCACGTGCAGGGGGCAGGGCGAGATAATCGGGCTACTGAAGGTGGGCCGCAAGCACCTGTTCCTGTTCGACACCAAGGAAGCCGTGCATGAGGTGGAGCCTCTGTGCGTGCTGGACTTCTACATCGTGAGCGACCGCCAGCGCATGGGCTTCGGACGCATGCTGTTCGACTTCATGCTGCATGTGAGTACACGCGCCATGTCACCGCCGCCGCCTGATTTGAAATACCGGAGGCATCGCGAATGCGTTGCTACCCCAGACACAAAGCTGATCTGTCGCATGCGCCTATAACTACTGCGGCACCCATATACGGGTGGATTTTTGAGATGCGGCAGTAAGGGCAGATACCTTTAGCGTCGTTGTAGTTACAGGAGAACGGTCTTAGGAGATTGTCCTTATTTTTTTGAGAAATTTTGATCTCCATTCACAGATTTTGAAAAAAATGTACAGTCAGCAAGAAAATGGGTCATTTTTGTAAAAACTTTTTTTGATGTCAACCGATCCTGTTTCTTATAAGGACTAAAAACTCTATTGGACCGACCAACTGAGGTTTGAGTACTAGAAAAGTTAGAAATCGCAAAAAAAACTTTTCCCATACAAGTCTAAACATTCTAAACTATTAAAGGACATTTATCTCAGAATTACAGAAATCACAAGCAACGACAATGTAAACTGTTCTGAAAGTAAGTAAATAAATTTATAACGCGTTTTCGTTCGATCGTTCGTTTAAATAGTTTTTGTTCATTTTCGGTCAGTTTTTATTGTAGCGGCCAGTCTATATATAGTAAAAAAGTAAGTTGGGAGTCCCAACGCTGCAACGGTACGCCTACCGGTACCTAAGTGGGCCGATCCGTAAAAAAATTGAACATGGAAAAAGTACTGTCACAAAAATATACAAACAATTTACAAGACCATCTTATTCTGTATTGAATGCATTTTTTATGTACAGTATAGTTCATTAGCTTTAAAAAAATGTATAACGGAGTCAAATGTTGCTAATTTAACTGATTAAAAATTAAAAATAAGGAGAAAAGGTAACTAGCGTGTAACACCTCCTGTCGCTAATTTTAACTAACCGAAGTTCATGGTTTTTTAAGTCACACCTCAGCGTTTTTTGTGAGCTTTTAAAGAATAATAGATCAGTTTAAAAAAAAAATTAAAACATTAATTTTGTATACAAATCATATTGTATTACAATAAAATTCTTGAAATAAAGGATAATCAAATTAGCACCGAGCTGGCCATTCCACTTTATTCACTACTGTTTTATTTGCTTTCAATAGTACAAAACTAGCAAAACAAGTAATTTTATTTTCATGGTAACATTATTACGGTAGATCAGCCATTTACTTTTACCCATCGGGCAGTCGTGATGTGGTAATCGGTGACGAAAGGCGTACTCGACTACACGTCGCAATTAAGAAGTCCATTATAGGCACAGTTATAACGTGATACAGCTAAGTTCTTAAAACATTCTTTCATTTGCGAATTATACATATATGTATCTGCGTATGTTATGAAATAATGATTCCCTCTAAAAATAGTAATAATTATACTAGCTGTGCCCCGCTACTTCGTTCGCGTGGAAGTCGTAAGATAGACAATACACTAAACTAACAGCCACATTTTATTAAAACTCCCTTGTCCCCGACCCGCCCGCGCTATTATTTCGTTTTCGCTTAACGTTCTTAGTGATTTTTTTCTTTTTGCTCAGCTCCTAAGGGTCGTAGCGTGATGTTAAATAGCCTATAACCATCCTTGAGAATTAGGCTACCAAAAGGTTTTAATTTTTTTACGCGGAATCTTAATTGTTTTTCTACAATAAAAGTAACCTAAGTTACTCCTTATAACTTCAGCGATCTGCCAATGAAAATCCCGTCAAAATCGGTCCAGCCGTTACGGAGATTAGCTGGAACAAACAGACATGCAAAAAAATTAAAATTGTTTTTTTGTTATAAGTACCGTATATACTTTCATGCATTTATAAAAAAAAAACTGTTATTTGTACATTACAAACAGACAGTTCAATTTTATTTTTTTGTATAGATTTATGCTGGTAGGTACATAGCGTGGATGGCACATGCTACGATGTTATTTAATATAGAAATGAATTAAAACAAAAATAAAATCAAGTTAGTGCCAATCAAACAAAATTTAAAAAGTGTTGAATTCTTAAATAACTTTAAAACAATTTATTTAAAATTATAAAGAAAATGAGACACACTAAGCCCTTTCATTTGATAATATGTAACACGGTACAGTATGCAAAACTATTTTTTTAATTTTCTTATTTGCCTCGCAAAAGTGACCCATGTTCAAAATAAATTCATTTGTGAAATTCACAAGTTAATCGGTCGATTAGGGTTTCGTTTTCATTCCGACGACGTACGGGACCCAAAAAACATACAAATTTTGTGCTGCATGAGTTTCACACGTGCTTGTGTAGGACCTGGAGGTAACAGCGAGTCAGATGGCCATCGACGGACCTTCGGACAAGATGGAGCTGTTCCTCGCCAGGAACTTCGGCATCTCGAAGCTGCTGCGCCAGAACAACAACTTCGCAGTGGCGCCCAACTTCTTCGACCGCTCCGACGATGAGATCAGGTCAGCCCATCGAACGACCCCCCCCCCCCCTCCTTATTTATGGGCTAGCTCCCAAGCTCGAGCCAGTCTAATGATCTTCAACTATACTTAATAGACTAATTGCATTGTTGTTTGTTGTTTTGCTTTTCATTTACAAAATACCTACTTTAATGTTATAATTTTTGCTCCATTATAACAATATTCATAAAACACCAATTAGGTATTCTATAAATAAATATTTTAGTCTATGTAGGGGCCATGTTGTTTTGACGCGGGTATCACACCTCCGCCGTGAAACTATAGCGGCGAAACCGCAGTAGTTTCGCCATGACTTGTCTGTACCTGCTCTAACGTACAGATTTGATTTATGATCCCATCTCTTTCCCGCGTGATTTCGCCGATCTGTTCGGAAGCTGGTTACACCTCCGCGCTCAGCCCGTCATTTTGTTGCGGTCCCGTGTATTATATTGCAAGCATAAGTATTTTTTTTAACCGACTTCAAAAAATAAGGAGGTTATCTCTATTCGACACGTATGTATGTAATATTATTGAAACTGCAATATATTGACATAATATTATAATCTGTTAGGGCTTCCAATCAAATATACAAATTTTTATAGGTGTATATAATATGTATGTTTGTCCACGCATTAATCCGAAACTATTAGTTAATCGGATTATGGTATTTTTTTTATTGGCTTACTTTTACTTAGGGAACAGTGCAAGTTTAATCAAATTATGTTCAGTAGTTTTCAAGATATGGACTAATACGTGTACTTAAGTGTGACGGCCTGGCTTCATTGATACGAGCTACGGGCACACTACGGGTGCGATGTCAAAGGGTAAACATCACAAAACCTTGGTCAAATTCTAGTGCAATATCTACAACAAAAATATTAACTACTTGATACATACAAATATTCTAGTTTTTACTTAAAACTAAAAATTACGAACTAATAACTTTAATTTCGGAAGTCGTCGGTGTCTTGGGATCTGTATTTTAGATTTTTGGCCACCGACTTCCGAAATTAAAGTTATAAATAATTTTGAGTTAATTTCTTTTGAAGTCGATTTAAATTTTTAATGTTACTTTTTTTAATAATGGATGCTGATTTTACGGAACAACTAATCAAAGAGGTCCGAAGTATTCACTAAGTCGAAAACGACGACATTTCGTTCCTATTGCTACAATTCAACTGACTCGCATGATGTTCCGCTACTCGAATCGTGACATAATGACGTAACAATGTTTCGCAGCGGAATTCTTTTAGCGGTTTCGCATCATTATTTTCCCGTCGGAGGTGTGCTAAGGCCCTAAATGTCTGCGTTGTACATTAGTAAGCTCCGTGTCAAATCAAATCTTAATTGCTGCATCCATTTAGGGTATTCTGAAGCAATATCTTCAAAGTCTCGTGTTATTCCACACTGACCTATAATTTTGTGAAAACTATTTGTGTGAGTGAATAATCATGGAAGACTGATTAAAAACTTTATCGAATAAATAATGTATATTTGTTGTAGGTTGTACTGTTGTACAGTCACGAGCACTAATATGTATACAGTGAGCAACTTTTAAAAATCATTTTCTCCTACTGTGTGTAATTGTAATTTTATATTGTTACGAATATAGTATTTTTGAAAGCCATACTATTATGAAAGAGGTCTTATCTTAAAGTTGCAATTGTAATTCCACGAGGAAATCACTTTTGAATTATGCTAAGTGTATACATATAAGTACACGTGACTGTACTCATATTATTCTGTTGATTTATACCTTACTTATATCCGTACGCACTAGGGCTTTCAAATACCGGATTTTTTCAATGTCTTTTAAACGTAACATAACATCACGCCTTGTTTCTCCGAAGGGTTGGACAGAGGTGTACTTATAGTAGACCTACCTATCGCCAGTTATATTTAAGTCCCATGTAACATGGACGAGCCTATAACCGGGCACAAATCCAGGCTCCGGGCTAAAATACCTTTTATATTGAAGATAAATAACATAGCTCTCTTATACAGGCTGACCCGTAAAGCGAGGTCCAAAGCAAAATTTTAGAAGCGTCCAAGGGCTTTCCGAAACACCCCGATGTATGTTCAGTGATTATTTATAGTTTAGGAGCTAGACGGTTTTTAATATTTTTTGGGAAATTCTCACTTGACTTCAGACTATTTTATTTTTCTCTTTCTGTGTCCCATTTTTTTGTAAATATGTATTATTATTATAAATTCTTAAATTATGGCCTACGATCGATACTAATATTCTATCTAAACATCACCCAAAGTGATTAAAACTTTACCCAAAGGTAAAATTTTTGTTCGACAAGATTCGTTCTAGATTTTCAGTCTTTAAAAAAAGAAGGGTAGCAATGACCCCGAAGTAATTTTATAAACTTCCTCGAACCCTCAGCTTTCTAAAACAAGACAAATTATAAGTACTTTTCGGGACGATATTTAGAGCAATTGGAGGTCGAACATGCTAGGTTAGGAGAAAAACACAATTTTGCATACTAATTGGTAGTATTGTGTGTTTCCGCTTGGAGTAATCCATGTTTCATGTACTTCCTTGCATCCGATTAACGACCGAACCCAATAACCTATTTTCAGTAATAGACAGATTGTTATTGATGGCAGACATTATGATTCTATCTGTCCTTATGTCGGATGTTCGAAAGAGTTACCGTGGCCCCGGCACAGGCAACTGAAGGAACACTGGTGATTTCCCATAAAAAAAGCCGGTAAGATTCCATAACCTCTTAAGTAGTTTATTGGGATGTTAAAACCATAGATAGATAGGTTTTTCTATCTCCAGTATGCCAAAAATGGTGATAGATAGGTTATTGGGTTCTGCCGTAAACTTAAAATTGGCATGTTCGAACTCCAATTTCTCCTAGAAAAAGAGCTCGAGTTAACAGCGGGGCGCTTGCGCTGGCGAAAACAACAGAGTAACACCACGTCATAAATCATATCTCATAATTAAATTTCCTACTACTTATTACAACAAATCGCGATAATAAATATAAATGTTTGTAATACCGCGACCGTAATCACGATATTGGCTCAATACCGGAATTGAAAAAGGCCAATATAATTCCGTGATTACGGTATTACGAGGTCCCGGAATACCGATATTGAAAGCCCTAGTACGTACAATACGGGGCCAGACGTGGAGCGGCCAGCCCGACATCGATGTCATCTTCACTAAAATATAATTTGCTTTTTGTCGAAAATAATAATGTAGGATCTCTCCTCGCATATTTTATCCAAGTGTTTCTCAATTTAATGTTTTTTGGTAATTGGATGCACACTCTTTATAAGTACTAGAGCATTCACACTGAGCTGTGGCACAATACACCAAGGATAATTACTGTGCGCATTAGGCATGTTGCTTATTTAATTCAGTTTGGAATACGAAATCCGCGAGTTTACTAATGTTGTGACGTCACACAAACAATCAACATGGCGGAACTTTTACGTGCGTTCATATACAAATTCAATGAAACGACTTAATGAAATAAGTCAACAACTTTTAACAACATAAATAGATAAGTACACTAGGCGCCGTTTGAAAATCAATGCAACTAGCCTATTCATTAAGCTGTGGTACCTAACGAGTAACTCTATGTGTCTGTTCCACGACAGATGCTGGAAACTAACAAGAAACATATTAAGTTAATAAGCATAGAGCAGAGGTCAGTGCGATTCCTACCTTGTACGGTTGTTCATAATTATGACTAATCAAACGAAATACTTGGGAAATCGAAAGCTCGTCTGAGCAGTAGCTGGAGTAACAAAGTTAGTGTAAAGCCCTCAAAGCCGCAGCCGGTGCTGACCAGCACGCGGTCGGCATCCGCGAGCAGCCCGACAGCTCGATTGCTCGATGGCTCGAGCGCGTGTGTATCACCATTACTTGCATCATGATTTATTAATCTGTAACTACGATCAGTCGTTAGAAAGATGTTTCTATCTAGCTGGCCCCCTTGAGCCACAGCAACGAAACAGGCGTAGACCGTTAGCTTGTATATACCTGTCTAACATCACGCCTTGTTTTCCCGAAGGGTACCTGTCTAATCTAACGAAAAATTTGTACACCTCAAAAACCTCAGAAAAAATTACCTCCGCCACAAAGACATAAAGGAAGGTACATTGGAAGAAGTATCTCCAATACAATTTTCAAGTCTCTAAGCAATAGAATGACTGGGCCCCGCTGAATGGAAACCGAAATTAAATGCCATTTCTAGCTTTGTGCCGGAGGTACATTTAAAATTTTCGTTAGATTAGTTAGACAGTACATTCAACAAGCTAACAGTCTACGCCAGTTTCGTTGCTGTGGCACAGCTGGGCGGCGGGCCAGCTAGATAGAAACACGAGGTTGGAAGGGTGTCTGCTGAGTGTTACTCGCGCTGCATACTCTATATTATTCAGCAGTCGCTAGTAGCTGAGCCTTCCGCCGACTAGTCTGGCGGCCAGTCGGTGTACTAACGTGTATTTTGATAGTAGCAACGGCGCTGGCGACACCTCTGAGGGCCCCGTCGCCGCTGTTGGACGCTTCGCCGCACCCAAACCGACTTCCGCCATAGCTAATGTAAGTATACTAACAACCGCCACGTCATGTCCTGCAACATTTACATTTCGTCTACAACCTAGTGGAACTACTATTCTAATAGGTTGTAGGTACTCCACACATTGGTTAATCATTTGAGAAATGGTTGTCAGGCCGACGCCACGTTAGTCTGAGAAGGGGTGTTATGTCAGTGTTTCGGGCTCTTGGGATAACTCTGGCTGTGTCAGTCGGTCAGTCCGCTGATGACGAGCCGCACGTTTCAGGTGCTGCGCTGGCAGTGACGCGCTCGACTAAAGCGCGCTAGCGAAGTGTGACAGTGTGAGTCCCGCTCACTATTACAGTAATTATAGACACATAGACCTGACATTACTTTCTGCTCATAGTGTAGGTAACAGTAACAAGTATACCTTCATAAAATACCTTATGAGTATTAGGATGGTAGATGTAGTTTTTCTGATCATCTAGCCTTCCGTCGAGTATGTTAGCATCAACTTCCAGTGGTAGTCCATCTGACTGGAAGCCTGACAATGTAGATTACATTGTAAAGCACGTGCTATGTACAACATGTCCTGAAATTAAGGCACAACCTCTTAAGGGGTCATTGTACTCATCATTACGAACAACTTTGACTATGGGACCAAACCTGAAATCGCGAACAAAAAATCAGCTGTTCCATACATTTTGACGAGTTATGCGAACATAAATGTAGGGATCAGCTGATTTTTTTCGCGATTTCAGGTTTGGTCCTATAGTAAAAGTTGTTCATAATAATTAGTACAATGACATCTCTTCCGGGACATGCTGTATATCTTCAAACTAATTTAGTTTTGTAAAATAATTGTTCTGTGTAAAAGCCATTCGCTGATATAATGAATGCACACATCGCAGCCTGTGAGTCTGTGACTGTGTCATACAACGAGCCACGTTGAATGAGAAATCGTTCAACTTGGCTCGTGCACCTAGTCATCCCTTGGTTCACATTGAACAATATGAACCAAGAGATGACTAGGTGCGCATGCGCATACAGAAATGAATTCAAATCACCATAGAGCCGACAACGTGGCAGGCTCTCGTGAATCATCCAGTTGAAGTGCTACTGAGCGTTGGCAGGAGCGTCTGTTTGTTCCGACTGACGCGACTTTAGTCACGACGTCGTACGCTAATGTTGCTTGCTTCGTGTTGCAGGTAATCCACGGAGCTGGCCACGAGGAAGCTACCCGCCGGTAAGCATCGTCTTCTCCGTGCTTAGGGCGACAGTAGACTCTATACTTTTAGCATCAGCAGTACCTAGAGCAGTTTTTGGAAGCTGGCAATAGCGACTGAACGCTGCATTCCGCACAAATTCGAATGCTAGTCGCAGGATTTAATGAGGTTTTGGGTGTATGTGGAACACGGCTCATTGCTCAGTTATTCTGAAACACACCGAGTCGCGTAAAACACGAAGCAACATCGAAGCAATCGCTGAAATCGTGAATGATCACAAGCAGCCGTCAAACTGCAATGAACAAACGCAGTCGTCAAACCGCAATGCAGCTTATAATGAAGACGCAAAATCCCCGGTCGCCCATGCTAAAAGTATCGGGTCTGCTATGGTCCTAACATAATGATGCTTTGTTGAAGTAACCTCAGCAAAGGCAAATTCTATTAAGTCCTAAAATCAAGCAAAATCAATAGTTAAATGTTATTAACGTTCGGAGGCCCTGTATTAATGTGCCGAATAATATGCAACACAATGTGAGGCTGTGAGGAGCGAACAGTGCGTGCGCCTGCGCGCGCGCACACGGCATAAAATAACACTTGACGTTGCCGCGCCGTGACGAAGCCTTTTTTCTCAATTCCTGCACGCGTAGCATGAACACCATGGAAACGGGTGTTGTCGGCGGAAGAACAGGCAAAACGACAGGTTGTAGAAGATTTCTAACGTCTAAGCATGGCGATGTGTCTATAGTGGTCACGCAATGCGTGCTGGACGTTAAGTGATATTTTATAACAAATTATAGAATATATTAATAATTTATCATGTAAAACCTGACTATAAAAGAACTAAGTTATGTAAACAATAATAGTTGTAGTATCTTCTATATTATTATTATAATAAAAATGACATGCTGTTCGTTGGTAAGCGCATCACTTCAGAACGGCTGGACCGATTTGGAAAATGTTTGTTTTAAAATGTTCGTAATAGTCCGAATCAGCTTCTTACTGAAAGAAAAATTTGAAAAGTTACTGGGAAAAATACATTTTCTGTGCGAATTTTGTATGAATTATACAGGATAATTTTAAAAGGAGTGCGAATATTTCAGGAGGTAATCAGGTGCATAAAACTGGACAACTTTCCCCGAGGAACATAGGTCGAAATATTAAAATTGAAAATAGACTTCATACAAAGTGACTGGTCACGTGACTTATGTTTGTATGAGAAGTTGAATTTTATTTTTTAGATTTCGACCTATGTTCCTTGGGGAAAGTTGTTCAGTTTTATGCACCTGATTACCTGCTAAAATATCCGCACTCCTTTTAAACTTATCCTGTATATTTATGAATTTGTATGAAAGGACATGTCCAGTAGCACAATGGACGATTGCCTAGGTAGTCAAAATCAATGTTCAGTAAATATTTTTACATTTTTATAACCGCTATTGTTTCTAGTTTATCATTAAATTTTACAAGTCAGGAAGTCAGGAACTCGCCGAAACCGATCAAAATATGGTTTATACTCTTAGAATTTTAGTAGTTTTTTTTTACTATAACGGCATTTGTGTGTGAACACAGGTATTAAGTGGAGGTACTCCTGTGTGAGATCAGTGAAACATTTTATATTTTGTTGGCCTGATCAGATTTTGCAGTTTTTTGCTTTACATTTTTTTATTGTATCACGAAGCATTTATTCTTTTTTGTGTGCTTAAAATAACATAATTAGTTAAATATTTTGTTTTTTTCCTCGATATAGTTACCCATGTTTATTTATCTACTTATAATTATTTGTTCCTACTGAATTAAGTAAAACTATATTTCTTACCGAATTCTGCAATGCAAGCGACGCAGAAATTAATTTGTAGTCAATGTCAATATGAACCATAAAACAGAGGATCATATTGACAAAAAAAAAAATCTTTTTAATAAATCTTTTGTATGGATCTTCATTTTTGGGACATATTTAAGGGTTAATTGAATTTATAATAAACATTTTGGCCTTCGCAAAATAATAGGGGTTTAAATATGAAATTGCAGTTTTAACGTACTGGCCACTGAATTAAAATTAAACCTGAATTATGTGATTCCAGAGTGAAACTTTTTTCACACGATAACTATAACATTCTAAATTTGAAAATTTACAACATTCGATTGTTTGACTTTCAATTGTTTTTCATTCAGCTAAAGTAAAGATGGATACATTGAAAATAAGAGTAGTTTTTGAATACGAGTTTCCGACGCAGAACCAACGCAGCAGAAGTAGCTCGCAATATCAATGCTGTGTTTGGAGAGAATACCGCGAATGAACGCACCGTGCGTCGGTTTAATCGCTTTCGTAGTGGAAACTTC
Organism: Fissipunctia ypsillon; assembly: GCA_947568875.1. NCBI lineage: Eukaryota > Metazoa > Arthropoda > Insecta > Lepidoptera > Noctuidae > Fissipunctia > Fissipunctia ypsillon. The sequence continues at coordinate 24,585,861 of OX387643.1, read as the reverse complement.
GACTTGAAGAATGAACCCCGATGAAGACCAGCCACTAAGGTAAAGAACGATGAATTGAATGCGATGGTGGAAACCGATCCGTATCAAACTAACAAGGAATTAGTGGCATGGTTTGATGTTAGTGTTAGTGTGGCGGTTAGAGTGTATATCTACATCGCCACAATGGAACGCATCACACTGACGTTACGCAAAAATCCTGCATCGCGCAATCAGAGTTTACCGCGCGACTAGCATATATACAACATCCCGACATCAACCGTCGGGCAGTAGCCCACCAGACACAACACCCGTCTGGTTGGAGGATCCTCCCTTTCCTATGGAGGATGAGTGAACTTTACACCCTGTTCCTCATACCTCTATATTAGCATACCCAAAATATTGACACATTTGCATCAAATTGGTAAGATAAAAAAAGCTTGAGAAATGGGTGCCTATTAATTTGACTGATCTGCGCGCGTTGAAGCTTGCCGTACCTTGATAAACCGGTACAGAAATGATGGGATTTTGGGGCGAATTGTTATGTGTGATGAAAAGTGGATTCTTTACGATAGTTGCAGGCGAACAGCGTAACTCCAGGTCAAAAGCCGCAACAATGCCCTAAAGCGAAGCTTACCCATAGAAAAGTGATGGTAACTGTTTGGTAGTCTCTTCATGGTGTAATTCACTACAGCTTCTTCAAATCTGCTCAAGCAATAACAGCAGACGTCTACTGTACAGGATTTTGAACAATGATGGTAAAACTCGCAGCGAGACAGCCCCGACTCGTCAACCGATCTTCCCTGCGATCTCATGATCTCTCGAATCCATGTGATCATGCGATTGCATTCGATTTCTCAATGCTAACGCAAGATCTCACACTGCTCGAGAAACCGTTTGAACACTACAGGATCTACAGATAAAAACCATCCGTCATCCTGCGTACTCGCCGGACCTGGCCCTAAACGACTACCATTTTTTCTGCGATTTGGACAATTTGTTTACATGGTAATAAATTTTATTCCCAGGAAGGAATTCAAAATGCCTTGACACTGTTGAGTCCAGGTCCCCAGAGTTGTACCGCAAAGGCATAAATGACCTTCCCATGAGATGGCAGAAATGTATAGACAATGAGGGTACATACTTTGAATAAATACATATATTTTACCTTAGAAAAAAAAAATGTTTGTATTTTTCAGTACAAAACGGCAATTTCATATTTAAACCCCTAATACATCGGAGAAATGTAAAGTCAAAGAAATGACAAATACCTTCAGTTTAGGAAGTGGGTAATGTGGGTACCTCTTAAAAACATACTTTTGATATTACCTAAATGTTTTAGTATCTAATCATGACATGTTGTTCACACACTTTAAATGTAATTAAGTACGGGATAAAAAGGAACGTCAAAAACATTTTAGCACTTCGTTTTAACCATGGCAAGGAAGAAAGGTATTTTGTTAAGTATTGTTTATTTTTGGAATTTTTCCCGCAAGTACAACAGAATTAATAAACCCATAGTAATTTAGATCTTAAATTTTAAATCATAGGTACTGTAAAACCCCAATCATGAACATCCTTTGGACAGGACAATGTCTGTAGGTAGGGTCAGCTAGTAGTAAATACAATTCCTATTTGAAATCTGCCGTGCTAAGCAAGCAGTAAAATCCTCAGCTAATAACTTGATCGCTCCTTTTCATCTATTTAGATGATTTTCGGGAAACCCAAGAAAATCTGGTATTTTGTCAAGATCAAGATCGCGCGTTAAGATTCTTCCAAACAAACTTTAACACCTAACCCCCTATTAAAAAAACTAATAATGTTAAACCTTACGACTTATATATGTCGATATAGTACCAAGCTCCAAGTTTTAAGTTAATTAACCCAAGGAACAAGATTTTACGTACAAACGAAGGCCGGCCCCCTTTTCACCCCCTTAGGGGTAGAATTTCCAAAAATCCTTCCTTAGTGCTCACTTTCGTTTTGTAAGTTCTTCTGCAAAATTTCATGCTTCTAAATCCAGCGGCCTGGGCTGTGCGTTGTTTGTCAGTGAATGAAGAAATTAAGATTTTGATTATGTAGGACGCCTTATGAACGTCCGTTTTCTTGTTGCGTGATATGCCCAGGGCACGCTGGGCACACGGTACACTGGGCGCAGGCGTAGCGACAAGTCCCTAATGAAAGGGCCAAACAAAAACTTTACTAGTTTTAAGACTTTATTGATATCTGTGGTTGATACTAATTGCGCTTGTCCCAAAATGTTTGCCAAAATCCCTTAAGATAGTTGTTATTTCGATTCAAAAATCGTTCGAATTCACGTTAACCTTGCGCGTTCGTATCGTAGGGCCTCAGGTCTGAGATGTTAGTTTTATTCTACGTCATCAACTAGTCCCAGATTTGCCTTTGATCGGGTTTGAACAGTACAGTTAACCGCACGTCAGTGGTAACAATTTCATAGTGCCTTTGTTTCGTAGCAGTAAGGCCGGTTTCATAGACAAGTGTTACTACTGACGTGCGTTTGCCCGTACGAAACGCGAGCTTGTTATCTATAAACGTACAGTTGTTTTATTTGCATGAATAGTTTTGATTTATGTTAATTTATTTGTTTGTTATGTTTATTTTGCGTTTACGTTGCTTGCAGCTACGCGCGCTCGCGACGCGCGATGAACTCGCACTGACGACGTCCGTCGCTGGCGACCACGACCGCTAGACTAGTCCATCGTACGCGTCGACCGCGCGACACGACGGCACACGACCGACACGCCACTCGTCACACGCACCACACACGACACACCACACGTACTACTCGCACAACTAGCACTCACGGGCTCCATACAGACTGCGTCGCACAACGAACGGGAATCAAAGTGTGCAACTAGCTGTACCTAACCCTTGTTGGTGGTGGTGAGTGGCCGCGCCCGGACGCCGTGCGGCCCCTGCGGACCGCACTCTTACGACTTGCAGTTGTTCATCGCCCATACATTAGACAGCACTTAGCACGGTCAAACATTTTCTTAACAAAATGCGCACGTGCTTGTCTGTACTGCTAGAATTTATACTACGTATCGGATTTTAACATATTGAAAATGATACCAATGTCCAACAGCTAGCATTTTTCCATTGCGGGTTCACTTGGACAAAAATACATTTTAGGATCTTTGTTTTTTAAACGGGATCAGGGTAACCCTTAAAAATACTTAAATCCCGCATCTTTAATATGTAACCAACCTCTATCGTAAAAACTAATTCGATGACTTAAAATACTTGCAGCCCGCACGTCATTTTAGACACGCAGACAACGCTCAGCAGTTGCGCGTTGTCCCTGTGCTGTTGTAAATTAATATATTGTTTATTTATTCCAACGATACGTTGAGAATTAATTATAATGATAATACATCTAAATGTATTTAAGTTTATGTACTTCGTTAAAATTATTAAAATTTTATTTGAATTGATCTCGACCACTATGTTGTTTTTACAGTAAATTATTGTGATTAACAGTAAAGTTAAAAAAAAATATACTTAAGTATAGGGCAACAATATATAAATGAAAGGAGACAATATAATGCAAAAATATAAGTATACGCTTTGCGACTTAAAATAAAAGTGCGCTAAGTTGTGAATTTCGTCTCAAATGGTTTTATTGTGTAATAAGTAGTATTGAGTGAATACGTCACAAGGTCACAGGCGCGCCACCGCCACATGCACGCCACTGCCAAGCGCACGCGACACACACGCACACCGCGCCTGTACACTTCAGGTCCACGTAGCGGCCGCGTGCTCAGACTTCCTCTAGAGACAGATATTTCTGTTCCGGTTTGAATGTACTCCACAAAAACATCATCCATTGCGTGATAAGATGGATCTCACCCACCATCCCTTTCACTGGATCACACGAACACTGCTCTTAGTACGCGCAAGACCAAATGAACTTGCGCTTGTTTACAGTACATAAACCTCTTAAGATGCATTTCAGTGAAATAACTATTAAGGGTCCGCGAAATGATCAATTGCAATTGTCAATTTATCCGTGATTGATACACATTGATTGATGCGCAAATTGACCATCTACCAAGTGCAATTGAAGCAATTGTTAATATTACTACAATAGAAACTGATGGCAATTGATCAATCGCAAATTATCGTTTCGGAGACCCCTTTAAACGGTAAGCTAGGTGCGGCTTCTCGTTTTCGTAGCAACCGTCGGTCGCGTCGATGGAGTGTCACGAGCCGACTAGCTCACCAGCTGTACGCGGCCAGCGCTTGTTGCAGCTTTATAATATCGTAACTGTACATTGTTACAGGATGCCAAACACACAAACTGACTTAAGTAATGTATAAGCTCTGTGATAATATTACCTTTTGTTGTAGTGTTCTTTTTATATTTTAATTTATTAATTTATGTTTAAAATGTTTAGTAGCAGTCGCTGTTAGTTGCATGATGTCAGATTGTTCAGATACTTCATTGTTGACCTCGATATGTTTGTGAACACCAGACTAAGACGTTATGTGTAATTTGTGATTTCTGTATACAACTTTGGTTGGAAGTCCGCAATAAATAAATATAATCACCAAATCAATGTCCTATTTACATATAAACCGCTTCCCGTTCATTTAGTGGCAAGATTTGCTAACATTCAGCTAAAACGTAAGCTTTCATATATCTTTAAGGGCTGATTTAACCAAAGTCAGATATCTTTTATCCGCGGAATAAAATTGACGTCTGACAATTTTTGTGTGGAAAATCTGTAAAAATTTATTTGCTGGATTAGACTTATACTACGTATAAAAGTTTGGTCGAATTCGCCCTAAGCTATCGCTGTATGGAGATCTTTATGTACGGGGAACTCGATACCCTAGGCGAGGCGATTGCAGCTCTGGTCCAGAATATAAAAAGTCGGGAGGTGTCGTAGGACACTCGGGTGGAACGAAGTTCCTTTCGCTTTTGTTACGTAACAAAAGGGTAGTGACGGTAAAAAGGTTACACTTTTTTCGGTCTAGCTAAGTATGCAGAGTATAATGTGCGATAAGAAACTTAGTTCCAAACATCATTCAATCATCGTATCGTGTAGGCGAAAGACTGCGAGTAAATGGGGCTTAGCGATTACCGACGCAGGGACGGCACCTCGTATACATGTAGGGATCGTCTAGTTTAAAACTGCACGCCCCTCCACTGCTTTGTGCATACACATTTCAAATGTTTGTACTGAAATTTTAGTGGAGGGGCGTGCAGTTTTAAAATAGTTGATCTCTACGATATTTTAAATTAAAGTTAAATGTTGGGATCACACGTTAACATCGCACTGTTCATACGTTTAAAAACAAAATAATGTAGTTAACGCATACAACTGCCGTATGATCCCATAATGATACAGTACATTTTTGTATCGCAATGTTCAACGCCGTGTGCACGTGGGCTTACGCTCACTTCAGGACCACATCTGTATACTTAAGTAAAAAATCTGTAAACAATTAATTTAACCTTTTGAACGCCAGAGCATAAACGCATCGGCGTCCACTCCCACGCCAAGCCACAAATTCAGCGCAAATACCTACAAAAAAAAATTGGGATTCCAACATCTTATCGATAACGAAATTAATCTTTGCTTTTCCTGCCATATTTTTAAAATAAAATATTACTCGTTACATCATGCTTTTATTTAATTTGACACTATTTCGTAATATACTATCATTAAATCGAAATCAAAAATCGAATTATCGATTTTCCCACCCATTACGCAAAATACGCGCATTGACGTGGAGTTGCGGACACCAGCCCGAATTACCTATTACTATCATTAAAGATAATATTTTTGTGTTCACCAAAAATCTAAAGGTTAAAATTATATGTATGCTCCCCCAAAAATAATGATCGTGCACCAAATATTCCTGAATGTTACACAAAATATTTAGTATGCATCCTAGTACCGTATACCCATTTACATATTTTAGGTTAGGTTAGGTTTCATTTTTTATTAATAAAGCTACATTGGACATTAATTGGTGTTTGATTCAAATACATTTTGCAGTGCATTATCTGAAGTAAAACTAAAAAAATAAATGCTTGTTTTTAAAATTAGGTGTGCTATTTTTACAAATTTGCAACAGTTGTTAAATAGATGCTCGTTATGACATATTTTAATGAACATATTTTGGTGCACATTCAGTATATTTGGTGGAACACAGGCAAAATTAGGTAAATGAAATGGGAATAAATTGAAGTACTTTTAAATACCATCCATCATTAAATAGAACATCACTAGCAGTCCACCGTAGCGCTAATGATGTCACCGCTTGACGTGTCTTACCGACTGGCGTACAGGGTTTATGCGCTGTTGCGTAAGGGATGACAGATGTTACGAGAGTGGGCATTAAAATGTCGATCGATAATATCAATTATGAATTTGTTACTACAGACCACAATTTAATTTTATATTATGCTTAGGAATATTCAGCTAAGAATAATCGTTATGTTAAAAATAATTATCGAAACAGAAGTAAGCTACGTTCTATAAAATATTTCATAAATTTGAAATATAATTTACCTTACTTTCCCATCACTAGCTGTCGTGTCTTGCCGACTGTGGCGTGGGGAAGCACACCTCTTTATGGATTTCGATTAGCATTTTTTTATGATTGTGTTCTAGTGAAATGTAACTAACGAATGTATATTCGTGCCTTTTTACAATATTTCATTAATGTGGTTTTGAATAATAGCGAAAGATACACAGAAAACTTAATTTAGTATATTTATTTTGTACTTAAAAATGTCGTTTTCTTGTCGGCTTTCGCCGACGCGGTGACGTGTTGGGCACGTTTTCACTTGTCGGCTATATCCGACCGTGGCGCTCCAAAGGTTAAAATTAGTGTCCGACCGAAACACGATTTTAAACCGAACCGTAATCGAATACTTGGCTCCTCTTCTAGTTTCGGCCGAAACCGAAACTTATGAAATTAAGTAAAAGTTAGCTAAATTGACATTATTTTCTGAGACTTTAAAAAATATTGAAACAAGGTGACCTATTTTGTCTCCAAACAATCTCTGCGTTCGGAGGCATCTTCTTAATTTTAACAATAAGGCCGCTTGTACACGCTAAGAAAATTTACCGTGTCTGCTGCAGACAGGACCAATTCATCAAGTGTACACGACAAGAATTTTGGGACCCAGACACGAAAACAGAGGGGCCATTCCCGTAATTAAAAACGTTCAAAATCTAGTCTTAAATTGTGTTACCCAGTTTAACTCCACCTCCTCACCTCGGACGGGTATATGTTGATCGGTAGCTGTTACTTTTACGCGGTCATGCTTACCGAAGAAGTCCCCAAGAAAACGATTCGCTAGTTGGGACCGACAACCGTGCGAGAAGCTCCAGTATCCAGTGTCAGCTAACATGGTCTTCCGTTCACTTCACCTTTGATGATCAGGCTGTACCTGTACCCATCATGGACTTGTGAGATCGAAATCCTTGGGACTCTTTTAACACCAGCCAGCACCCGCCCCGCAGTTCTGGCGTTGTATTCGTTTCCCTGCTGTTGGGCGATGACATCAGCCGCCCTTCATTCCTAGGTGTGATCTTCGCTTCGGGCAACTGGACCGGAGGTGGGTCTTTTCTCCACAAGTGTAGCATCTAGGGCTGTACCTAAAACGGTCACGTACAGGTGACGTCGCAACCTCCCTGATACGGTGGGCTCGATGATCATGCCTCACTGCCTCCATCTCCAACGCATGGGCCAAGGCGTCCTTCAGCGTCTCATGGTGCCCAAGTCTAACAGCAACTTTAACCTCCAGGTCCCGTATACCATCGATGAATGCTTGAATCAGATTCCTTTCGATGAGCGCAGGCGCAGACTGGTACACCTTTCGAACCAACTTTACTATTTCCAGGGCTCACTGCTGCAGGTTTTCACCAGTGTGTTGCACATGATCTTTCAACTGGGCACGAAACACGTGTTCAAGGTGTGCATCACCATATCTGGATCCTAATGCCTCAAGTAGCTGCTCGTAAGTCTCATTTTTTCTGAGAGCCTCCAATATGATTAAGGCCTTGTCGTGAAGTCCCAAAGTAAGTGCCGTCGTGGCCTGCCCTTTTGTCCACCCATTTGCTTCCATGACGGCTTCAAACTGAATTTCGTATGCCGACCAGGAAGATGTTCCATCAATGGTGGCACTTTAACCCCGCGTACCAAAGGTGCAGCAACTACAGAAGCCGCAGTCCCGTCTCCAGCTTTCAGATTTCCCAATGTTTTTCGATATACGATCCGAGTGCAGCTGAGCCTTCTCCTTCACGGCTTTGATGTCCTTGCCAAATGTCGCGTGTAAATATTTCATGAGGAGGATCTGCTCTTCTTGGCGGTGGGTCTGCTCCTCTTTGTCACGCTGAAGCGGTTTCTCCAGTCGGCGGGCCTGTTGCTCCTATCGGCGGGCCTGCTCCGTCAGTCAGCGGACCTGCTCCTGCAGCATCGCCATTTGAGCAGAAAGATCCATAGCTGCTGACGCTGTAGGAACTCCAGATACTTCGGAAACTAGCTCCGTCATCGGCTGATTACCACCAGGTGTCGGTATCGGAGAAGCTTCAAACTGCCTCTGATCTTGCTGGCGCTGACTCCTGGTACGGATACCATCCGTATCCTTCGGTAAAACTGGCATAATTTATCCGTTACTTCTGACACCAAATGTTACGAGCTGGGGTTCGGTATAAATAAATTTATACCAATTTACGCCAAAAACACTAACACTATATTTAAATAGTTACAAAATTCACAAATACAGCAATCAGAAACTAATCAGAATCACTAGTTCCTCACACTAGTGAGGAGTGCCTCACAGTAGTATGTATATTAGAATTTAAACAATCAAAATGGTGTATTTTTAGCGCCAAAATGTATGCTTTAAAAAAAATCCCAAACCTATCGAGTGGGGTATCACAATGAAGGGTTTTAAAAGGTGATTACAAAAATATGTACAACTTATGTGTTTAAATGTAATTTGGAATGAGAAATGATAAAAACACAATCCAGGGGTTATTCGTGGCACATAGCTGATAATATAAGGAGTAACTTAGGTTACTTTTATTTTTGAAAAAGATCTAGGATCCGCGCAAAAAAAAATTAAACACCCCTGAAACCGTGAACAAAAAGTCTGATTTGAAAAATTCTTTTTGCGTTTGGTAGTCCAATTCTCGAGTAAGTATGGTTATAAGCTATTTAACATCACACTACGACCCTTAGGAGCCGAACAAATAGAAAAAGAAAGAACGCTAAGCGAAAACGAAGTAGGTAATAGCGCGGGCGGGCGATGCAACGCGGCGGGTCGCGGGACGAGGGACTTATTAAAATGAGGCTGTTATTTTAGTATATTGTGTATCTTAAGATTTCCACGCGAACGAAGTCGCGGGGCACAACAATACTTAATAATAATGGAGCTAAGCATAGATATCCGTGGAGCTACGTACGTCAAATAATAATAATAACCCCACCGACGCGCCGTATCTCTCTACGTTGACGTCGTGGTGGGGCTTGCGCGCCGCTGACCTCTAGACCTGTGCCGGTAGAGTTTACTTTACCGAAACGGGTCTAGGTGAGAAGCCAGACCAAGAGTGATACCTACATAAACCCGCAGGGCAGCATGTGTCGAGCTGTTGGGCAGTAGCGACCCCACGGACCCTATCTCCCGAGAAAAGTCTTGTTACTCATCTCTAGCAGCTGGCTCGCCTTTATTGGCCGGCTTGAGTGGAGATTCGCAAGAGCAAATGTACGCGCAGGAAGGAAGTATTCCAGTAAGATGCTGGTAGGGATTTTGACCGTACTCCCGAGATTGTCCTGACAGCCTTCATCATTCTATACTAATAAATAATAATAATACTTCTAATAAAACTAATACTTCTCCATCCCTCACAAACGCATCAAGAAATGTTGCGCCCTTGTCGGTACGCCACTGTGTGCTAGCGACCTATTTCGGGGCCCCATTATCAAGTGTGCAAATCAGGCCCCGCCATTTTATCTGTGTAAGTACTTTATATAAAACATTAGTCAGGCAGGGGCCATACTCTTTCCATAGTTTTAGATAACCAGTTTACTTAGCCACCCAAACCCATAATCCGATATCTTTGTTTCCATGTCATGCAATGAGTAGTCCTACACCCACCGAAGGTTGTCCTTGAGTGCACTTGCATAGTGCGAACAGGAATAATCTTCGGTTGGTTTCTCATTTAATTAAAAACGTCGGGCCTCTGCGAGTTGCCTCCGGCCCCTCGTAGGTAGGTACAACTTCCAAAGGTCTGGGACCCCAGGGTCCCGAGAATTGTCATGTGAAGTAGGTAATAATTAGGCAGTATTATAATTGGTAAAATATTATCATAAAATCTCAGAAATAATACAAGCGTAGGTATTAGGCCTCGTTTACGGAGACGCGGGGCATCGCGCGTCGCGAGCGGCGTGGCGTCTCGCGGCGCGTCGGACGTTTTTTCAGTTCACAGACAGGCGGCATTGTCAGCTGCCACACCTGAGGCTACCCCCTCGCCGCCCCTCTCCCTCCCCGTCCTTCACACATCGAAGGGCACGCGGAGATGGCTGCTGCATCACCCGCCGCGTCCTACGCGGCGTCGCCCGTCGCTTCATCCGCCACATGCGACGCTACAATTCAAACAAACGCGTGCTTTTGCACGCGTTTGTTTGAATTGCGCTTCTCCTTGAACCTTGTCATATACATCAGAGAAAATGCTCCTAACTATTTACCAAGTATGTTAAATGTATGTGATGTGGCAGTACTTAATTAAATAAATAAATAAACGCTCTATACATCGCCGAATGTTTTTTTCCGGCAGCCCGTACCGCGCATCGCGGCGCCTGATGCCCTGCGTCTCCCTGAAAGAGGCCTTATAATGTTAGATGCCTTTACCCTGTACTAGGATAAATATGCCTAGGACTAGGGCCCACTTGCACGCTTAGTCGGGTTAAATGAATAAATGTAGAGTTTGTAAACTCGGAGTTAAGTAATTTTATGGCTCACAATTACGCGTTGTGCCACTAAAAAGTAACACCGGGTTAGATAACCTGACAATAGTGATTTTTGAGTTGGGAACATTGCAGTTCAATCGACGAAACTTACCGACCAAACTTTAATCAACGAACAAGGAATGGAAATTGTATACCCATCTCTTTTGCACTACTTTTCGATACGTAGGTAATACCTAGTATTTAAATTTTTTTGCATGACATTTTATTTTAATCGATTGTATGTGGTTTCCATGGAGACATAGTTTATTGATTGACGAAACCGTTACATATGGAAAAATATGTTTTAAGTTTTTTTTTTTAATAATTTGTATTTATTTTTATATGAGTCCATGAATATATTGCCTGCTGATATAGTACCGAATTCCCACTATATCGTCGAACATATAAACTACAAAATAAAGCAGCGGTGCCTCATAACGTCAATTTATTTTGACATTACTTACCTACACTAACCCAGAGTTTAGCGACTTAACTCTCCCAGATCGGGGGGTTAAATATTTAAAAGTTTAACCCTAGGTTTACCTACCTCTAACTCTTGGTGGCGCAAGATGAATTATTTGATTAACCCTGAGTTAGCTGTTAACTCCGAGTTATTTAGGATAACCCATGAACGTGCCAGTGGGCCTTAGTAAAAATTTCCGCTTAAACAAAAGTATGTTTACCTATAACCTTACCTTTATAAAAGTATCTACTCGTGGGACGCGGGACAGCGAGGTGTAACTAGTAGTTTTGATAATGTACGCCACAGGTCACCGTCCCCCGCGCCCGCCGCCGCCGTCGAGCCGCGCGCCGGCGCCTCGCCCGGAGGCCGCGTCTACGTGGGCTTCCCGCCCATCGAGGTGCGGGACGACGAGGAGGAGCCGGAGTTAAACATCGACGCCTACGAGTTCGATCCGGACCAGCCGGCAGCCGAGCGCCGCGACGAAATTCGCTCGCGCGGTCCGTTCCGCTACACCCCGCCCGCGCTGGAGCGACCCGCCTCGCTGGCCGTGCAGCCCCCGACCGAGCCTGCTGACGTACCGGCCGCCGGCATGCCGTCTGGCGGTGGCTCCGCCACGCAGTCTACCGCCGGATACATCTCCTACGCGCAGTGTGTCGCCGGCATGCCGCCCGGCAGCGTCTCCTACGCGCAGTGTGCCGCCGGCATGCCATCCAGCAGCGCCGCTGGTGCGCAGTCTGCCATCGGCAGCGGCTCCGGCGCGCAGTCTGCCGCTGGCACGCCATCCGGTTCCGGCGGCCGACGAGACTCGCAACTCACCAATAGAGGGTATTTTGATATTAAATATTTCCACAATAGGCTGTGGTAATCTACCACAGCTTATTGTGGATTTAATTATAGGTTTATTAAACATTATTTTATTTGCTTATATGTTATTTGCTTACACTGGTTATTAGGCATGCATTAAATTTTCAAGACAGCATTAAGACATGCACCCTGTAAGGGCCTGCAAATTTTCTATGTCAAATTATTAAATTACTTTATATTATTTCTATCTTTATATTTTTAGGTGCTATTTATATTGATTTTAAGTTTTCCAATTCATTACATTATATTAAACATAGAGGGGGGGGGGGGGGGGGGCTCGTGACTAAGTGATAACAGCCGCACACAGCACGGGTCGATCGATCAGGCGCTACGCTTGCCGCGGTTGATCCGTGGATGAGTGACCATCTTTACATACCGAGACCCCTTCGTGCCTCGGAAAGCACGTTAAGCCGTCGGTCCCGGCCGTCATGCGTGGATCTTTGACAGTCGTTACGGGTCGTCAGAAGCCCGAAAGTCTGACAACCAGTCTTACCAAGGGGTATCGTATTACCCCGTGACTGGGTTGTCAGATAGGCAGTCGCTCCATGTAAAAGTACTGGTATTCAGCTGCATCCGGTTAGACTGGAAGCCGATCCCAAAGTAGTTGGAAAAAGCTAGGCAGATGATGTCATTATAGTAAAAAATAATTATTACTTTAATATTGCCCTAGATGCAGCGCCATTTATCTTCATTTTTTAATATTTATAAAATTGTGTCGCTAACGACACATCGCGGATAATTCAAATAACTACACTTTTAGATGTGGGCAAGTAACGACTGAAGTGCTCTAAATGGCACACTAAAATATAATAGGTAAGTAAGTAGGTACTTATACCTATAACTACCTCACCGATGTTTTTGGAATATCTCTGTGTACTTAGTTATCCAATAACCTTGGATTAGACGTATAACTCTTCAAGGCGGCTTTGCTCGACATAAATGCATTAAAAAGGATCTTTCTTTATCCTAAGAGTGCACGCGATTCCGCGTCATCTCAGCTTAAGTATAAACATTTGTAATTAAAACGATATTGAATCCCTCTCCGTTGTTTTATTAATGCCTACTTTACAATCTATTCACGCAGCGCAGCTAGGATCAACAGAGATCCCATATGTCAGATCGGAGTAAATTATTGATCTTACAATACAGGGCGGCGGGACATTGACGCGCAAACAGTAACTATAAATTCAGCACATGATTCTAGACCCCTAGCGTAGAAATTGTTCTTGGGGGGTATAAAAAAAATCTGCTGTTTCACAGAAAAGTGCAATTCCTAGTTACACAGTCATTTATGGAACAACATGTTTTTTTAATTGTCGCTTTCGAGTCACAGTGCATTACTATGTAAAATAACTGCCGAAAACATTAAAATAATGTGTCCTTTACCACACAATCCTCACCTTTGAAAACTTCATGAAAATCAATTTCGAGAACGCCAAAAACTAGTGATAATAGGTCAAAAAAATTATCGCATTATGATGAAGTTATAACTTTATGTAGGTGAGGATTGTGGAGCGAACGTCTCCACACAATTCTCACCTCTATTGCAAGCAAACGGCTAGGTCGACTTTGTTTCAATCCCAAAAAATATTTAAGAAATACCTAGTTGTAACGCTATGCCAAATCTCGAAAATAGTCAACTTTGACAGCAAAAATAAATACGTAACTACAATATTTTATTACCGTTTTAAATTAATATATAGCAATATTAAAATACATTTGCAATTTTAGTGTTCGCGACTGTACTAAAACAAAATGTATGTAGAAGTTTACATGGAAGTTTAACATACTTCTACAACCAGCACCCTAATTGCGTAACACACTATCAACCACAATCTGAATGATTGTGAAACATATTGCTAATCCATTGCTTCTTATGTCCGAAAAATGTGTCTGCTCAACAAGGTAAATAACGCAATAATGAATGTTGTTGAACTGTCAAAATGAAACCGATTACTACTGTGAGTGTTACGCAATTGCCCCGCAGGTCGAAATTATCATGGTTGGAGACGACTATTTCAAGACATTTTTTTTTTACACCAATTTCAAATTCAAATACGTAAGCGTTCCGCGGTAATCAGGCGAGGATTGAGGCGAGCAAGCCAAGGCTCACCACGTAATCCTCACCAAGACACCTTTATATCTCTGGAATCCCTTAATGACTATTTTCGAAATTTGGCATACGACTATTTTTTGGAATTGAAACCAGGGCGATACTCCCAGCCGTTTGCTTGCACTAGAAGTGAGGATTGTGTGGAGACGTTCACTCCATAATCCTCACCAACTTATAGCTTTAACTTGGAAATCATATGCGACTATTTTTTTTGACCTTGGTGACTATTTTATGGCGTTCTTAAAATAGATTTTCATGAAGTTTTCAAAAGTTTGTAATGTGTGGTGAAGGACACAAAATAGTGATTACTTAAAGAAAAAGTTATTAAGCAATTTTGAAGCTGACGTACTGGCCATCATTTTGTTATTATCATTTGTTCCAAATTTGAATTCACGACCATTATAAAATGTATAGATCATAAAATTATACAGGGTGGCAGGGAGCAGAAACATCGACGCGCAAACTGTAACCATGATTCTAGACGTAGAAATTTTTCGTCGGTTATCAATAAAAAAATCAGCTGCTTCATAGAAAAATGCAATACTACGCGGTCAAAATGCACAAATCAAATCAAATAATTATTTAATTCAAACAACAAGGTCCATTATGGGATAATAAATAAGTACCTAAGAACTACATATGTTAGTGGTAAGGGTGATAAAGTATCTTCAAATAATAATTAAGTACATCAATATTATGTTAACTTGTTTTAGTCAGAACCCTAATGTGATGACTTAGAACAGCGCAATCAAATTTGTCCGCAATAACCACCAGAATGCCGTTGCTGCTAGCACGAACTCTGCTCAATAAGGAGGCGCTTTTTATTGCGCAGAATAGCTCTGAATCCGTCCGTACGAGCCTCCATGAACATGGCAGATGCGCTGCAGAAACGTCGGAGCCGCAATAGCATTCTAAAGGCATTGTTATATTGGACGCGCAAAGTGTTGAGGGTTTTCAGAGAATATGTTGTCCATAAGCTACTGCCATAGAAGTTTTGACAATGTGCCTTAAATAGTGTGACTATGACTGTTTTGAACAAGACGCAAATCTTCTGAACAACATATTAGCCCTGACCATCAACGCCCTGCGCTCCCTATTGATATCTGCGTCATCCTTAAGATCGGCACTCACCAAGTGGCCCAAATATTTAAATTGACTAACCCTTCTAAGAGTAACACCATTCAACATCACAGGGGGTACAGAGTCGGGCCCAAGATTGCCTCTTGAAAACAACTTAAATTCACTCTTGGTTACATACCTTAATGTCGTAAGCCATGGGTCAAGGCATAAATTTCACACTACTGTAACAACTTCCTAAATGCGCCAACAGCACCATGTCGTCCGCATAACTCAAATTGTTGACATACGACACCGTCAATGGAGCAGCCGACTTGTATGCTGGTGAGGCCACCTATCAACTCATCCACATATAAGTTGAAAAGTTTAGGAGAGGTTAGGTATTCCCCCTGCCTCACTCCGTATCTCAAACCGTATGCATCCGATAACTCCCCTGCATTATCTGATTGTCATACCAATACTCAAAAACAGAACGCAGCTCTTTTGGTAAACTAGTATTCCTAAGCTTCTTCCATAGCACATCATAAGCTACCATGTCGAAAGCCCTCCAGAGATCCAGGAAACACGCGTACTTGGAGTCTTTCTATCGACATAGTACCTTACAGTGTGCTTTAGAGTTAAAATGGGCGTTTCTGTAGAAAGACCTTTTCGAAAACCAAATTGTCCGTCATGCAGATTTAGGGGCTTGCTTAGGTAGTTGTCCATCAAACGGTCCAGAACCTTTGCAATAACTGTGGCCAGCAATATTGGCCTGTAATTGCCTTTATCCGAGATATCTCCCGTTCTGTTCTTAATTATTGGTACGACAATAAAGACTATTGTCGTACCATCAGATCTAATGGCATGTAAGAATGAGAAATACACAGAGAGAAAAACATGGCGAGAACTCGCGGTAGATGTGATCCTGCATACTGCAGGTGTTCAATGCTAAG
Organism: Fissipunctia ypsillon; assembly: GCA_947568875.1. Taxonomy (NCBI): domain Eukaryota; kingdom Metazoa; phylum Arthropoda; class Insecta; order Lepidoptera; family Noctuidae; genus Fissipunctia; species Fissipunctia ypsillon. The sequence goes on along the minus strand of OX387643.1, from coordinate 24,569,441 downwards.
ACCATCATGGCCTGGCGATTTACCTCTACTCATGTTCTTAATTGTGCTTCACACCTCCTTTGTTGTAAACCTAACATTACACGACATGCCAATCTGCACCATCTCGGCACTGAACACCTGCGGTTTACATGTAGGTACTTAAAGGTGATTCAACTTGAAAGTTGTCTTTATGTTCCGTCTGTCCTGCAATGTTCAGCGGAAGACCAGGTTTCAAATTATGCTTATTTGTGCTTTTCCTAAATTGAGAGAAGTTTTTGGCGGATCTATAGCTATCAATATCCATTTTTATCTGATCTTGATTTTTCATACACCATTTTAATTTTGCCTTGAACTTTCTTCTACTTTCACACATGTCATTAAAAAAAGTACCACTACTTAGCCTACCGTACCAAATCCAGACCTGTAACTTGCACCTGGCATCCTTGTGAGCATGCATGCATTACATGTTTATTCCACCCTGTGATATTGCATGAATTGCGCCTAACGTAAAAAGAGTAGACCTCTTATCGTTCCTATCATAATCTTGCAGATTCTTTCAAAATATTTATAATGTTACTATACATGTCATTAATAATATCTATGAGTCCCGTCACAACAACATGTATCATTAAATTTATCAGAACAAAAAAACTAATGGAAAATTAATGTCCTTAAGTTTTTTGTTACAAAATTCATAATAGTTATCTGCCTGAGATCTTGTCCGTTCACCCCATTACTATTTATAAAATTCTTAATGTCAGAAATAGATTTCAAGCGTACCAAACTTAAATCACAAATTATTAACACGAGAAAATGGTTATACCAAACCACATCATTACATACCTTAATGTCTCTAATGGTACAGATATTCTATTTCACGAAGTCCGTTCGGCTTTGACTGTAGTAGTGACGTATCCCGACAAGCGCGCTTGTGTGTGTAAAAGTGGGTAACGTTAGCAAAGAAATCTGATATATATTCAAGTCGAGATTTAATAATCGAAATAAAATTTTGGTTTTAAAAGTATATACTTTTTGTAAATAAATTAGATTAGGTTGCAATAAATACAAAAATATTAAGAAGATGTAGGCATTTAATTAAGCATTGGTATTACAGAATGGAAACGAAACAAGTAGGACTATTCAGTATTTTCAATCACTATCAGATAAATTTTCGATTTCCGATTCCGTTTTACTGTCGTCAGAATCATCTTGTACATTGATTATAAATTCAAAATCGAGATCAAAATATTTCAAGTAGTCTTTTTCAATTTTTTCAACATGATCACAAGTTTTCTGCCACGTTTCACTGCTAACTTGGCCCAAACTTTCATTGATCGGTCTTTCCGTATTCGTCATGTTTTGCTCGATATTTTTAGATGCGACGTAATTTTTAACGATCCCCCAAATATTTTCAATCGCATTTAATTCTGGGTGATACGGGGGAAGGCGTAACACATCAAAACCCTTGCTCTTTATAAATTCGTCAATCTTGTAGATTACGTATTGGGCTTTGTAGTTCTTTATTATATCGTACAATTCCAATTTAAGAAGAGATTCATCAAAGGCCCTTATCCCTGAGCCATTGCTGCATATCGGCTTTCTTTGTAGATTGCGTCGGTAGTCGTTCAGCCCGTGTGTTGTGAGAAGATGCATTGTCTAAGACAATGACAGAGCGCGGAGGTAAATTGGGTAGCAATTTTTCATTTAGCCACTTTACATGGCAATAAAGCAAGCACTAAAGCGCTAAGTGCGTAGTAAGCGCTTTGCAAGCAATAAAGTATTGAGTATAGTTATCATAGTTCACATTTGAATGATAATCACCAGCTGTTGAGTTGGCCTTATGAACCAAAGAAGCATTTTCAATAAAACCATTCTTGGCTCCCGCGTGCACTAAAATAAAGCGAGTGCCTGTGCTAATTTATTTTTTAAAACGGAGTGCTTTCCTTTTTTTTGCCCAGGTGTTGTTTCGCACGTGTGTCGAAAGGACGTAGCTCTCATCGGTGTAGACAATAGGCCGACTTTGAGAGCGGTACTCTGTTATCTTTTTTAAATATTTTAAACGCCACATTTGTATATCAAGACGCTCCGTCAAGACTTTACGGTTGTTCTCTGTTTTGCGCCACTTGTAACCTAATTTCAATAGTAACTTGCGAACAGTTTCTAAACAACCTTCGAATCCAATTTTTTCATTCAATGCTGTTCTTAACTTAGCTAATGTTGGAATTTCTTTATTGACAATATGGAAATCTTGTACAGTACTGCGAACCACATCGGCTGTAAAATTATCTATATCTACTTTATTATCTCGCTTTCTCCTTTTCTTCATAGGTGAAGTGAATTTTGATGAAGTGGATGGCAATTCCTTATCTTCTTTTAATATTCTTTGAACTGTTTTTGGCTAACACCCGTAGCTTCAGCTGTACGCCGTGTAATGTCTCGTAAATGAGACAAATCACAGTTGGGTTCCATGAATGATTTTGTAAATTCATATTCTTCTCGCAGAAAATGATAAACACTAGCTATCATGTTTCGACCCTAAAACAAAATACTTAATTAAGAAATATAAACATTTTATAACCCAAAAACACATTCATTTTATAAATACTTCTATTGCTATATTAAGTATCTTTGTATAAAATTTTAATTGAAATAAATATTACCTCAGTATGGACAACTCTTCTTCGTTTTGTTGCCATGCTGACCTTACTCCGTGAAACAATTTGGCGCGAACTAAAAACACTACACCATCCGGACCGTGTCCCGATCGACACTGAGCGCTCTCGAGGTTACGCACACAAAAACAATGTGCATGTGCACGCTTGACAACATTCATAGCCAAACGGACTTCGTGACATACAACATCTGTATCCCAGGCAGATTGCGTCACATCACAGTGATCCAACCAACGCCGAGATCCGTGCGCATCGCTAACAAACGTGTACGTTCCCGAGTCTATACACAACTTTTCAACGTCAGCGCAACGTCATTATTTTACAAAACGTCCCACAAAAATTCGTTAACTCTTTATCAAATAACTCAACCGGGTGCGCATTATAGTCACCGAGAATAAACACTCTTATTCTACACCAGCACTAATTTCACTCAGGCAATCCGAGAAATCTGGTAAATTGTCGAGCACTGGGTGGGCATGTAAACACTATACACGCCGAATGATTTATTTATCGAGTTCAAACTTAACAGCTGTCAAACGCACTATCGCACACGTGAGTACTGTTACGCAACGAAAAAGGTTCTTCTGCCATAACAAGGCAACGCCACCATATGGCCTGCCGAGAATCAATTGCTGTGACGTATCAACCGCTGACTTTTCGAAGAATTCAAAATCGGCATGTATTGAGCCAAGGAACGGGACGTCGTTGGGCTACCAGGGGCGAAGCCTTCATACAACCCGATTCCTATCGGCTTCCCTTCGGAACAACCACTCTTCTTAATGTCTACTATTGCCAAATAATATGGTACACCTGTGTGTGTAACTGTGTATCACATCACATTACATAATTATATTTAATACCAGTTCAATACATCATAAGATAAAAAACTACAGTTTTTTGTCTGAGTTTATGAGAACTGACAATTTTTTCTTCAGCTTCCGGCTCTCCACTGAGGGCTACAAACACGATTTAGGAGTCCTGCGGGGTAATTGCGTAACACACAATCGACGGCAATGCGTTTCATTTTGACAGTTCAGCCGCGTTCATTGTGTTACTTAGGTACGTTGTCGAGTAGACGAATGTTTCGAACCTATGAAGCAATAGATATCCATTCCTTCATAGGTTTGGTTTGGGGTCGGCTTCCAGTCTAACCGGATGCAGCTGAATACCCGTATTTTACATGGAGCGACTGCCTCCTCCGCGTCGTGGAGGTCAGATAGGATGTGGAGTCCACAACCCAGTTACTGGGTAATACGATACCCCTTGGTAAAACTAGTTTATTAACTAACTATATTAACGTAACGCTGCCAAAGACGACAAATCACGCTCTTATTGACACCAAAGTGCCGAGATACCTGGGACTGATTTCTGCCCGCTTGTAGCATTCCTACAGCTCTCTGCAATTCATCAGCAGTCAAATGGCTCGCTCAATGACATAATAATGACTCACCACTAATTTTTTTCAAAAACTGTTTATCTCAAAATGATAAAAGTGAGAGAAATACCAAATTTATCAAACAACAAAAACACATGAAATCGGGAAAAAATAATTAAGTAGTTTTTATTTTAATGAAAACAAAACACCATCGAAAAGTTTCTATTTCAAAAAATCAGCCAGTATATGTTTCAGAGAACAAAAGGATTGTGAACCAACCTACTTTGTTAAGAAAAAAATAAAGTATCAATTGATAAAACATGCAGTTTCCCTAAATTATGCGTGTTGCTTAGACTTTTTTGATGTGTGTATATATTAATATTGAATATATTTAACATTGAATATTATATAGGATGACTGGTAATTAGTGACCGATACTTAAACACATGATTTTACACATGATAACAAGCAACTTTTACTATGGCACCAATCCTGACATCGCGAAAAAAAAATCAGCTGGTCCCACATTTTGACGACTTATGCGAACATAAATGTAAGGAAGAGCTGATTTTTTTTTCGCGATTTCAGGATTAGTGTCATAGTAAAAGTTGCTTGTTATCATTTGTGTAAAATCATGTGTTTAAGTATCGGTCACTAATTACCAGTCACCCTATATACAGGGTGTAAGGGACAGCCCTCCGCAAACTAACAGGGTACATTCAGCTCCTTATTTTGAATCATATTCCACCGTCAAATTTCACAGGAAAATTTTCATTTTTTTTTTAATCGTTTTGTGTGTACAGATATGCAGTGAATTTTTCATTTTTTTTTTGTATTTTTCGCAAATCTTTAGTTTCTCGATTCTGAAACAAACTGCTTCAAAATGTACTTACCTAATTCCTTATACAATGAAGCTTAATAAAACCCGAATATAATAGATAGAGACACCCTCACACACATTATACTTACACACACACCTAAGCAGAAGCACAAATTTATCATGTCCCGATATTGTTCCGTCATTTTAAAATCAAGATTTTCTGTTTTGTAATCTAATATCAATAAATTCCCTAAGTACCTGCATTAAACTTATACAATCTGACTTAATAGCAAAGATTCACTTTTATGTATAACTCTTCTCTGCATTTTTCTGAGACACAAAATTATTATTTATTGAAATATTAGAGGTAATTTTTTCATTATCCTGGCAACCGTAAACGCACACAGAGGCACGTGTTCTTAACTTAAAGTGCTGTCACGCACACAGGTCTACAAGCGTGCCTCACTCTCGCATTCGCGGTCTATCTGCCTTCTCTTAGAATCTCAGCTTACAATACTTACCTATTTATACTTACATACTCAGAGATAAATAAAACTGAAGTATTTGTTTGTCAAAATAACAGTTTTTTACTAAATGCATAAGAAAGTATAAACGGTACTTACTTATAACAAAAAAACAACTTAAAAGTTTTTTATTCGTCTGTTCCGGCTAATCTCCGAAACTTTGGACCGATTTTGACGAGACTCACTGGCAGATAGCTGATGTTATAAGGAGTAACTTAGGCTACTTTTATTTCACAGATTTCTGCAGAATATATTATTACTCTGTACCTACTTACCTCTTAACACTAGTTGTAATAATACCTTTTTGTTAACTAAGTAAATTAAGTCTGTAACCTTTTTGGAAACAATAAATTTATTTATTATTTTAGAAAAAGAATTAGAGTTTCGCGCAGAAAATTAAAACCCATGAAATTGTGAACAAAAAGTCGGATTTGAGAAAATCTGTTTGCATTTGGTAGCCCAATTCTCAAGGCTATTTAGCATCACGCTACGACCCTTAGGTTAGGAGCCTAGTAAAAAGAAAAAGTCGGTAAGAACGCTAAGCAAAAACGCGGCGGGTCGGGGAACGAGGGAGTTTTATTAAAATGTGGCTGTTATTTTATTATATTGTGTATGTTACGACTTCCACGCAAACTAAGTCGCGGGGCACACCTAGTAATCAATAAAATGATTAGAACTATTTTGTAACTAATAATGATGTTGGAAACTTGCAAATATAACTGCTACTTAGTGATTGATTTGATAATAGTTTAGAAATAAATCAATCACAGTCGTGCCTAAAACAAGGATGTATGTGTCGTGGGCAGATCTTAGAATTGATCATTTCATGAAGTGTTCGGTCATTTCATGAAATGGTTGTGTTTCATGAAAAGGCCAGCTAAAATTGACTACATCATTTAAACGTCAACGTTTAATTATATGTCAGTCGACGTTTGGCCATATCATTAATGTAGGGTATCTGTCGTGGTCCGATCATAGAAATGGTCATATATCATGATCGAAAGTTGGGCGTACTGACGAAATCAACCTATTTAACGACATTCCCAGCTGACCACCGGGCATATCGCAAAGTAGTTGCATTTCACGCCGCTAGTGGCACCTCGACCTCTGGTTAGATCAAACCGCGCATATCCAAGTTGGTCGCAGTTACTTGGCTATTTAGTATTTTTAGGACCCTAAAATAGAAAATATTCGAGTAGGAATCTTAGATGCACAACAAAAACAAAGCGACATCAACGCCTCTACCGGAGGATAATCTAACTATTTTACGATATGATCACTAATGTTTGGCCCTTTTGGCCACATCCAGAAGTAGTCGTGCGTTTAACCGTTGGTCATATCGTCAAACGTTGAGTATTAAATGATCTAGCCAGACCACATCATGATGTGACCAGCGGTCGATGTTCTATTTCATGAAATACTTACATACAACCATTTCATGAAAATGGTCGAACACTTCATGAAGTGATCAATATTCTAATGTCTGGCCACGAAATATCTAGAACATATTTTTTTCAGGACCTAAATACACTAATTTGTTTTGTTTTAATTTCTAAAACAGGCAAATTCGGATAACCCGTTAACTGTAATCGAGTTTTCATAACTGATTATTGGTAAAGTAATATGTTCGATTATTTCATTGGTCCAACTGTCAAGTATGGCACTTAAAAATTTCTGATGTCAAGCAAAAAGTGTCTTGGATTTTGTGTGTTTATACCTACGTGGCAAAGATATCGGCTGAAGAGTTCTTCAGCTTACTTTTTGAAATAATATATATATTTATATATATATACATATTCAGAAATTTTATTTAGGTACTGCTTGGAAAACCAAAATATTGAATATTATATACCTATTGAATATTTAAATACACACATAAAAAACGTCTAAGCAACATGTAGTACGGTTTTGTACTTTTGAACGATTTTTACTATTGTAATATATTTATATTTCTTTTGTAAATAATAACAAAGCATTTTTGATGCATTAGTGACTAAAGCAACAAAATACTTCATTCAATTGTTCATTTAATCACAATAATGAACAATATTTGTACCGTAACATACGTAGTATAAAATAAAGTTAAAACGAAATTAAACTTTCATAAATTATTTACTTTTTTAAATTATTTGGTAATACAATACAAAGTGTGACTGCCTCTGTTGTTTAAAATTGTCGGCAACGATTTTTCATTGAATTTATAAGACTGTTTATCTGATCCTGCGGCAATCGCTTCCAATGGAATTTTAACAAGTCTTTCAGTTGTTGGGTGGTCGACACTCCGTCCAGGTTCTCCAGAACACGTTTCTGGAGTATGTCCCATGCGTGCTCGATAATGGGACTGAGGTCTGGCGATTGTGCAGGCCACGGCAATACCCGGATGTTTTCCATTGCCAAGTACTCTCTGGTCCTCCGAGCTGTATGCGAACGCGCATTGTCATGCATCAGCGTGAAATCTGAGCCACGACTTTGTGCAAATGGGTCAACATAAGGCCCGAGGACATCTTCAACGTAACTTTCAGCGTTCATATTCCGCTCTGCAAAAACGAGCTCAGTTCGTCTGTTCTTCATAATACCCGCCTATACCATCACTGTGAAGCCACTGTAATGGTGCACTTCCTGGACGCATCTCAGCCGTTCAGCATTTCCGGGACGACAATACACTCTTACCCTTCTCGTATCAGGCCTATATCCAAACCGGGACTCATCGCAAAATAATATTTTATACCATTGCTCCTGGGTCCATGTCAAGTGTTCCCTATACCATTCGTTTCGACGGACGCGATTCCCATGGCGTACAGGTGGGCACCAAATTGGGCGTCGTGCTCGTAGGCTGTATTCATGCAGCCTCACGGTTTGGTGGCTAACAACAATACCGCTTGAGAATTGTAGCTTTAAACCTATCTCCCGGGCGGTTAACATCGGCGGACGTCTTGCAGTCAGTTGTATGTATCGGTCCTGTCGAGCAGTTGTACTCCTTCCACGTTCTGGGTGCTGCTCAGCAGGATCTCCTATATTATATTTTATACTTTCTTATGCATTTAGTAAAAAACTGTTATTTTGACAAACAAATACTTCAGTTTTATTTATCTCTAAGTATGTAAGTATAAATAGGTAAGTATTGTAAGCTGAGATTCTAAGAGAAGGCAGATAGACCGCGAATGCGAGAGTGAGGCACGCTTGTAGACCTGTGTGCGTGACAGCACTTTAAGTTAAGAACACGTGCCTCTGTGTGCGTTTACGGTTGCCAGGATAATGAAAAAAATACCTCTAATATTTCAATAAATAATAATTTTGTGTCTCAGAAAAATGCAGAGAAGAGTTATACATAAAAGTGAATCTTTGCTATTAAGTCAGATTGTATAAGTTTAATGCAGGTACTTAGGGAATTTATTGATATTAGATTACAAAACAGAAAATCTTGATTTTAAAATGACGGAACAATATCGGGACATGATAAATTTGTGCTTCTGCTTAGGTGTGTGTGTAAGTATAATGTGTGTGAGGGTGTCTCTCTGTGTGTGTGTACAGATATGCAGTGAATTTTTCATTTTTTTTTTGTATTTTTCGCAAATCTTTAGTTTCTCGATTCTGAAACAAACTGCTTCAAAATGTACTTACCTAATTCCTTATACAATGAAGCTTAATAAAACCCGAATATAATAGATTAGATTCAAAAACTGGCACAGAACCGAGTTGGCCAACCCCGATTCCACGTGGTACTTGTTTGCCCTACCCCGAGTGTTTTTTAGAGCCGGAGGCGCGCAGGGAGGGCAGCCTCCACCCGCTGTTATCTAAGAGGCTGTACTTCCCGTGGCGCCGGAGAAGATGCAATTCTGAAAATGCTGGCGAACTTTGACTATAATCATATATAATCGCCGGCACGAGTCGTGAGCACAAATTCCATCTTAACTTTAACTGCCTTCGTCAGCGCGCTCTTGTATTCTGTTTTCTAAGTGTTTACAAATATGCTTGATCATAATATTGATTTCATTGCTCCCGCCCATGTGTAACCTGCCGTGATAGGAAATAAGATGCGTTAGGTTTAAGAGTAGAGTTTGTGCTCACGACAAGTGCTGGCAACTACTTATATACGCCTAATCAAACGTGTTTCATATGGAACTGGGACTTGTATAATTCTCAACTTTTTGTAAATATGGAAAAGATGATTTTTTATTTTATTTATCTGCAACTGATTATTACCTACATGTAGAGTTTTAGGGGGTTGCTGGTTGTTAATGGGGGCGGAGGGGAAATTTCATTATTTTTGCGATAGGACACCCCGTTTTCGAGATATGAGAAAAATTAGAAGAGAAAAAGAAGATAAGTGTGATTTTTGCACCTCAAGTCAAGGTGTTGGTAGTGTAGGGCATTAACCTTGACCTCAGGATCATTGACCAATTGGTCAATATAAACAACGATATCGAGTCCCGCCAATCAACGCGCAGCTCGTGGCCATGTATTTTTCAATCTTGCATTTCCTAATGTCACACTGTCTTGGTAGCTTTTTATTATTGTTAAATCTTTCGTTTAAAGTCTACTAAGTCACTATCATCGAAATAAATATTTTTGTAAATCGATATTCCTGTACTTATCCTATACTTTTTCCTAACTTAGGAGGACTTCAATATAAACTAGCAACGCCGAAAGATTTCTGTCGAGGTTTTATGTTTCACGTAAAATAATATCCAATTAGACAAAATATCAATATTTACCTACGAAAAGATACTCCATCTTCTTTCTTTTGTTTTTGGGGCAACTAGAATCAATTTTATTTTCTTGTTAATCGTTGACGTTCAAAAGTGCCTTTGTGCATATTTGAAATAAACGATTTGACTTCGACTTTGACCAGTTTTTGCGATGTTTAAAAACACAAGATGGTATTATTCTCATAAATATTGAAATTATTTGTCGATGCGGCGATTCGTGCTGTACTACTCGAGGTAGTATTCGCTTTTGAATTGGTATTTGCTTTATTGGCTGCACTCTCAGTGTTCCGCGCGATCTATCTGCCTTCTTTCTAAATATAATCTGAGATTGTAAGTAAGTACTTACAGATATTATTTTTTTATAGCGAATGGATTTTCTACCGTTATATTGATTAATAACGATCATAACATTCAGGCTTCGGGATTTAGTTTTTTGTGTAAATTGATTTTCAACGTTTGATTTGAATCCCTTCAAAAACCGAATTTTTCGCAAGACTCCGTATGGGAGCCCACACAAAACTGCGAATTCACATCGCATCGCAAAAATCTGCGAGCTGCGCCTTGAATTGTAGCTACAATAGCTAGATTTATGCGATGCGATGCGAATTTGCAGTTTTGAGTTGGGATACCCATTTGGATACTTTTTAGCGTCATTCATTTGGAGGTCAAATGAAAGTCAAGTGGTTTCATGTATTTAGGTTAAAATAAACTCGTAATTTTAAGCGCTAAAAATAGAAAAATAGGGTTATGAAACTAAGCTCGAAATGGTTTTGGAATCAGTGTAGGACACTTTTAGAGTGCGGGAGTGTGTGTGCGGTAGGTAGGTAAGATAAGTATATCCGGTACTAAACAAAAATGTACGATCAGCAACGAAAGTCGATAAAGTTGATGATGTACGCCACAGCTCTCTGCCGGCCACGGCTGGTGGCGAAGCGTCGGGTACCGGCCCCGTCGAACCACGCGCCGGCCCCGTCGAGCCGCGCGCCGGCCGCCCCGTCGAGCGACGCTACGGTCCCGCCGTGCCGCGCCCTGAAACCTCGCCCGGGGGCCGCGTCTACGTGGGCTTCACGCCCCCGCATATGTTGATGGACGAGGACGAGGAGCCCTCCGACCCGGAGCCAGACGACGCTGTTTATGAAGCCTACGAGTTCGACCCAGACCAGCCGGCCGCCGAGCGCCGCGATGAAATGCGGGCGCGCGGCCCGTATTATTATTAAGCAGTATGTTCAAAACGGAACGGATGCTAAATTCTGATAAAACAAACTTAGCTGTTGCTAAGAGTTTGTTTTTCTGAATTCAACATCTGTTCCATTTAGGTACAACCTTATTACCTTAGTAACAAGGTCGTAAAGTGGTTCACCGCAAATGTCCGCGATGGTACATATTCCAATTTGCAACATTTCATATAATAACCATGCAATGTTGAAAAGTCGTATGACGTGTACAGTGTCAGTCTACTTCTGTTGCTGACAGCGCGTAATACAAAATAAAAAATCAGGTTTTACTACAAGTCACGAACCTTGGCTAGGTTCATAAAATAAAAAAGCTGCCATATAATATGTAGGTACTGGTACTCAGAAATAAATGATAATTTCGGCGACATGATTGTAATTCCGTAGAAAAGACCTAAAAAGATATTGAAAAAAATATGATTTGAGTACCTACTCTGGGCCAATTTGACATAGAAATTAAAAGGATGATAGAGATGAGACTATTACCATAATGAAGTAGGTATAATGATAATGAAATCATAGGCTATCATTCATCATTTTTATAAGCAGGGGAAATACTAGGTAATCATCTTCAAAAAATACAATAATAAACTGACATAGTGTGCGTTATCCCATCAAAATAATGTCGAAAATAGTCTTTTAAATGTTATAGATAATTAGTTGCCCAGCTTCTGTAATTGTTGCGCAAATTTTTACGCGGTCGCTTTTTTGTAACCACCTAAACATACCACGGTCTTGCACTTCCTGATGACATTTATTTTATTATCTCGTTAATTATTGTATGTACTATGCTGAAATTTTACAGGTATAAAACTGAACTAAGCAACTAATTATTGATATATCATTCAGTTTATACGTCCACATACAGGTTTATCAGTGGCCAAATAACTCCGCGCGCATTGTGACCGTGAACGTGGAGAACTGAATGTCATCATAATTTGTTAATTACTAACATGATACTAATGAGACTTCACATACATTTTGAAAGCAGTTACAAGCTACAAAATAACGTTTAAAGTAAGTCTTTAGAGCTTTTATTCAGGGTGTTAGGACCTATTGAGGTGTTTTTATATTTAATTAAACATCCTTTGAACGGTGCATTATTTTAGTTTTTTTATTGCACAACTAATTAAAACTAATTCTTAAGAAGTCATGTACAAAACATTATAAGAATCCGCTTAACCGTTTCAGAGATCCAGCAAAACCACAAACGTTACTTCGGCAAGATCTCGAATAACTTCGCAGCCGAAGAAAGAACAAAATATACAAAATAAGTTGCAACATTTACATAGTCTAGACAACTATATAGCTAATATTTATTTCAGTATTCCCATTAAAAAAGAAAATGTCTGGCTGCGGTAACGTTATCCCAGCGGGAAATGTTTTTGTGAAATAACTAAAAAACTATAAGTGCAACAAATTTAAAAATGAGCGCAACAATTACAGAAGCTGGGCAACTAATTATCTAAGGTGTACTGGGGTAATTCCGACGGGAATTTTTACGAGATGTCTAGAGGTCTACATTTCGGTTAGTTATGTAAAGTAGTTTCATATTTACTGCCATTAATAAGCGACTTCGGTTAACTTAATGAAAAGATTTAACCAATGGATATATTAGATTCATAAATATGTAGTTGGATTCACTAGATAGAGCATTTTGAATTTTTGAATTATAATTTTTTGGTTTACGGGAAATTACGAACTATCTTGGGGTTATTCCGAAATTATTTAAACGTCGACTTTATTGTACTTTGATCAAAGGTTTACATTTCTTTTTCAATCGTATTTACCCCTTACACAAAATATCATGAAATTTGTATTTCGGAATTACCCCAAGAAGAGAATTTTATGGATTTTCGGAATATACCCTTTTTTGGAATTACCCTAGTGCACCTTATAAAATTTAAATGACTATTTTCGACATTATTTTACTGGGGTAACGCACACACTGACATAATATTGGTAACGCCATATGAGGACTATGCAGCTAATGTCTGAGATGGTCTTTTGAGGAAAGCACCATACAGATTTGAGTGGACCTGTCCAGTAAGTGTAATTGTGTAAATCAACGCGGAGAAGAAGCTCTATGACTCGAATATCAAATAAAAACATTTAGGCAGGCCGTTTAAAGTAGGTACCCAAACTGCCAGATTATCATTAAAACTATCTGAGAAAAAGAAATTACCCACATTGTCCTCACATTCACAAGAGTTGAAATAATAATGATAAGTAATATTGTTGCCACTAAGCCTGGGCCTGCTATAGTGGTGGAAATATACACAAATCAAGCATCTTGACTTGGCTCGCGAGATTGTGGACTCGGCAATCGTTGGGCCGATAGTCGTAACAGTCAATGGCTGAATTGCCAAGAGCCTCGACAAACACATGAGGAGGCTCTCGTTGGGCAGCTGGATCAAGGGCTTAATTCAGAAAGCGGTAACTACTTCTGGACACGGCTCGCATTGTCAGGAAGTTCCAAACTAGGTACTATTTTTAGGAGGCAGCTATTTTTATATTTTTCAACCAACTTCAAAAAAGGAGGAGGTTATCGTTTCAGTTTTTTTAAATGTTTGTTACCTCAGTAGATACTCCGTCATGTATAAACCGATTTGGAAAATTATTTTTTTTATTTGAAAGGACATACTTCCAGAGTGTTCCCATTCTTATCAAAATCCAGTTTTGATGACATAATGATCCATGAGGAATTGAGGGAACTTCTCAAATATTATAGGCAAACACATAGCGATTTTGGTATTTTCATCAACAAGTCAAGCATTTGCATTCAGAAAGTATCATTTGGTGAAGTGGAACTGACGAAGAAGACCACAGATGGCCACGAGAACCCCTCAATGATAAGTAGGTACACACATCAAAAGTGTCTAGGGATCAAGTACATTTATCCAATTAATATTTACCAAATCAAGTCTTCCAGACTGTGTTCTTACTTTAATTCCTATGTTTAAGTTAATAACTTATCCCTATATTTTATAAGAATTAAGAAAAATTGCAATTTTTGCAATTTGTGGGAAATTAACCTAAGTTAATGTCGTCAATTAAGTGGCAAAAATGAGGATTTTGAAATTTTTTATTGTAAAGATAAAAGTAATAATAATCTGAGTTTTCACCATTGACACGAATCACATAGGTAATCACAGCGATTTGGCATGTTTGTTCCCGCTCCATATGAATGAACTTCCTGACAAATTTTCTAATGTTCTTGACGTCCAGAGGTCCTCCAAACTCGAGTAGGTACGTCTTGTATCCGGCCTCTTACCGAAACAAGATTCATCGGAAAAGCAAACACAACGCCAGACTTCTTCCTCCCAATTTCTGTGTTCGCGAGCCCATTGTAAACAGGCCCTACGATTGCAGAGTGCTATAGGTGGAACTCTCAGCGGCCTTCAGGAACGCACACCCACTTCACGTAAACGATTTCGGATGGTTTGGTCGCTTATCAACAAGCCTGAAGAGCTGTGGAGCCTCGTGGCCAACATCATGGCGGCCATGGTACGATTCCGTCGAGCAGTATTTTGGATGTACTGGTCCTGTCTGCGGGTGGTGACGGGAGATCGTCCTCCATGTCGCTCGGCCACGATGCCCGTGATACGATAGCGTTTCCAGAGGCGGCTTATGACGCTTTGTGTAGTGCTAAGAGCGACAGCCACAGTACGTTACCTGGAACCAGCTTGCAACATTCCGGCGGCCAGTGGTCTCGAACGTCATAGAGCGAGATCGGTAGAGTTGCCGTATATTTGTACCCAAAATCGGTATTTGACAAAAAATACAATATTCAATCAAATTCTTTTATTTATTGAAAAAAAAACTTACAGACTTATTTATAACGAGAGCCCATATCGGTAGAAATACCGAAAAATCGGTAGGTTCGAGACCACTGCCGGCGGCTCTCATCATCTCTTCTCGTGACAAATGATGTCGTCGCAGAAATTGTAATGGTTTTGTAAAAACGCTATTAGGTACACACTTTAGGAATCGAGGGACAGTTGTTTTTTCTATTTTTAATCAAAATTTTGAGAAAATTCTTCATTCAAATAGTGAAATTAGCTAAAAGTACCAATAACGATCCAAAAAAGTAAAATAATAATCCTCAATTGCAGCGATACTCTAAAACGTACTACACGTACTAGATCCCTAGACACTTGATGTGTGTATTGCACGGGTGGCGATATCTTGATAAGCGACTATGACGAAGCAAAATAAATGGTTCTGATGAAAATGGTACCATCGAACTGATCTAATGATGAAGCCGGAAGTTAGGCACTGGAACTCCGTAATAAAACAATGTATGCATCCTAGCCGTGTTTGGGCTTATTGGAATTGTCATGATATGCACTCCGGCTATAAATGATTTTAATGGTAATATTGAAGTATATTACGCTACTTGAGTCGTATGTTAAGTGTGGCCTTGATTCTCAGAAGACAGATTTCGTCAACGATCTGTCGTCGTATTTAACAATTTGTTGGCGACGGCTTCCAAACCTGATAAAACTACGCCTTACAAACTTCTGACACGACTTAGCGCGACACATATTTGTCTTTTTGCAAAGTTTTTATTTAATACTTCTGCAGGCGTAGCATGACCACCATGGAAACGGGATTTGTCGACGGAAGAAGACAAAATGACAGATTGTAGAAAGATTTCTAACGTCTAAGCATGGCGATGTGTCATATTGTCTATTCTTCCGTGGACAAAACCCGTTTCTATGGTGGTCATGCTACGCGTGCTGTGGTTGCCTAAAAATTTAGTCAAATTCTGATGAGTGATTTCTGAGTTAGCTTTTTTTCCATTTAGTGTGCCTATGTTGATGATATTATAATAACTTCCTGTCACTGTTATTTACTTAACAAGTAGTGGTGGGGTAGGTACCACAACTAAAAAGTGGAAAATAAAAACTTAAGTATTTATAAAAAAACCCCCGACTTCCAAATAAAACACTACAAAGTGAAAAATTACTTTAATTTCGGAAGTCGGTGGCAAAAGACGAAAATACTAAACCAAAGACTGACTTAGCAACCATATTAAGTAATCTAATCGCAACCCGTGGAATACTTATTATTCAGTAGTCCCGGTGGCCATCTGTGGTCTTCATCATCAGTTCCACTTTACCAAATGTTGCTTTCCGAGAGCAAATGCTCGAGCATAAAAAATACCCAAATCGTTATAGGTGTGCCTATAACATTTGAAGAGTTCCCTCGATTTCTTCAGGATCCCATCATCAGATCCTGACCTGATGACGATGGGACCACCTGGGAAGCCATTCAAACAATAAAAGAAATTTCCAAATCGGTCCAGCCATCTTCGAGTAATCGGGGAATATACATAAAAAAAAGAGTCCGACGAACTGAGAACTTACTCCTTTTTTTGAAGTCGGTTAAAAAGAAATCTACATTCAGTATCTGCTCCTACTAAAAATTTGGAACAGCTCAATCCCAAGCCCTTGTCCTCAATATAATCTATAACAGCTTAAAAGGCTTTCTGGCACAACTTATGTTTAATGAATAATTCGTTCTTGTAGGTACGTGGCTTGGAAGGTTAATATAAAAGCGTATACATTGACATTGTTTTCTTGGGCCTTGTTGTAGGTATCTAAATGTAATATTATTATTTATTTTAATATCTGGGCATCGAATATTTCATAAGAAATAATCGATGCCCTGAGATTAAACTCTCTTCCGTAGTTTAGACTTCAATATTGATCTTACGGCCCTAAGGATACTTATCACTGTAGGATTTTCCAACAACTTTATATTTTTATGGGCATATACTGAGAAGGCACAGTCATTACATTAATGATGATTAGAAACTAAAAGTAACGTACAATTAGTTTCTAACGATTGAGTTAGTTTTAATCATGTAAAAAAATAAAAATCGATTGAATTACTTAGTTTTAATTTTCAATGGGGTCGGCAACTGTCAAAATTGCGATGTCGTAAACTCTTAACTGCAGTTCCCGAAACAAGCTACGAGTATACATACAGGGCGTGAGGTGGATTTATTTTATTTTTGCGAAAATGACTCTGTGTTCTTAAATACTCCGAAATTGGAGTCCACCATTTTCCGAAGCGAAATGTCCCTCGGAAAATGGTGGACACCAATTTCGAAGTTTATATAAATAGTTTATACCAATAAATAACACAACAACGCGTTATTTTCGGAAAAATAAAACCACCTCACGCCTTGTGTTATTAGCTTATGTTGAGAACTAGCTATGACAGCGCCATTTTAACGCCTTCCCCATTGAACGAACCTGAGTAATTTCAACTAAGCAAAAATGATCCAACCCTCCATTGTCGAGGTTGTGGGTGGATCATTTTTGCTTAAATCGGTCCAACTAATGATACCTTTTTTAGGTAAACGAAACCTAATTACCAATATTAGTGTGATGAATTGCCAAAATAAAACATTGTTTTCTTATCACCAGACTTTGGTTGCCAAGAATTTTATTGATTAAGCTATTTTTTATATATTTAACTATTGACCGCCCCAGTCGTAATAATACGACAAATATTTTCGTGCTCGCGATAGTTCTTCGCGGCTTGTCGTAGGAGTAAACTGACATAAATTGCAACGTAACGAAAAAGCGTTGTGCCGTCAGTTTTGGCTTTTGTTTTTTAATACAGAGGCTATTTCTTAGATGGCTCTGTATTAAAAAACGAAAACTTTTGAACTTAGACCATTCCTAGATGGCTCTATATTAATTAATTAATGCATTATTATATAATTATTAATTAATATACAGCATTCATTTACAGCGAAAGGAACTTCGTCCCAACCGGGTGTCCCATGACACCTTCCGCCTTTTTATTTCATTGCACGACCCTATTCGTCGTAGCTGGGCGCTGCTGGGGGCACGGCCAAGCGGTCAATAGGTTAAATGTTTTTAGTTTTTGTATTCAAATTAGGCTATATCTAGCGATACCTAATGTAGGTACCTAAAATTTAACTTTTATGCGTATTTATAAAAATAAAGAAGAAAATAACAATAATCATTTATTTCCCAATTATTATAATCTCAATACCACAGAATGACTTTCAGCCATCTTCTTTACGATTGTCAGACCGAATTAATAAAAATAGGACAATGTGAGAGAAATAATGGGAAAGAGTCTGTACTCTGACAATTTGTATTATTCATCTTTAACTACATATAGTCATTCAGGTACAGTCATTTGGTACTCAAAGACTTACATTGAACCTCAATGTCAAAAACGGGATTACCTGGGGGCCAACCAGCACCTCTTAAAGCAGTATTATTTTAATGTTACTTCAGTGTGAGAAAGAGATGGAGCTATACAGTACGTCTAGCTGCGTCTCTATCCCACACTGAAGTAAGATTACAATAATACTGCTTTAAGAGGTGGTGATCTAGCTCCTGGAAAGTTTTCCGGAGGGTGATTTTATTTTGACGTGCTCTTTTTGAATTTTCACTTTGCCACCTCGTATCATATAATAGCCAGACCATATAAATAGGTTATAGGTTGATGTCAACTCGACATTGGTTAAAGGTAAAAGTATACAAAAGGTATAAGTACTTATACAATTTAGATTTTTATAATCAAGTAATTGAATATAGTTTTCCATGCAATAGTCTGCTCAGTGCCGCAGCTTGAAAAGGAATTATGTGACTTGACTTGATATAGGAAAGAATTTGAAAACTGACGAACATATAAAGACTTGAGGGGGCGTCCATTAATGACGTGAGCTCAAAAAGGGGGGGATGGGTCCAGCAACATCTCACCAAATCTCATTTGAAAGGAGGAGAGGTCAATAAAAATCTCACGCCAACTTTTTAATTTAGAAAATAAATATTAGATTAATAACGCTTACATAAGTATTAAAGCTTATATGTAGGTATTTCAAAGTGGTATGAAGCAAAATACATGAAAATATTAAATTCATTTTATTATTTACAAATTACAGGACGAATTTCACGGGTCTACCGCCACATCTCATCAAATTTCACCAAGGGGGGGGGTCCAAATTTTGAAAAATCACCTCATGTAATAATGGACGTCCCCTGACTGTTCTCGCCTAGGTTGTAATAAATAACTGGGAGCAGCAAATATATATTCACTCACTCACATTGTACGTTGCGACCGCATATTGCATAGGTACCTATTTTGAACTGTCATAAAAATCTAATTGTAATTAGTTCACATTCATCATAATTCAGTTCACATTCTGTACGCGTCATAGCAACACAATATCATCATCATTAGGTAGTTAAGTGAGTGGACGTATCAAGTGAAATAGGTAAGTACAAGGTGTGGCAAAAGTAATGTCTTAAGGGGGAAGCGCTAAGGTAGCCCACGAAATTCAAATTTTCTTACGATTTTTGCAATTTGCAGCTCGGTGTCTGAGTGTATGTTGATCAAAGTATGATACGCGACCGTACCAAATATGTATTTACAGAATTATAATATTAGAATTAGTGATTAATCCTGAAATGTTAAGATTTCGTGAAATAGTCATTCAATAGACTTACTTGGTCTTAGAGAGTTGTATTGATAACTAATGATTATAATTCTATAAAATCACGGTCGCGAATCATATTTTAATGAACATACAACCTAATACTGATCTGCAAATTGCAAAAAACGTAAGAAAATTTTAATTTCGCGGGCTACCCTGGCGCTTTCACCATAATGTGAATTGGCTGCCATTTTGTTTGAAATGAAAAAAAATTAGGCTCTGTTTTCACGGAAAGTTTATTTAAATGTGTTAAATTTGTGACATTTAAGTCGAAAAAATGATATCGGTTAAATTACGAGCTCCTGAGTTGATGCACATTTGTGCTCGTTTTCGTTTACGGTATTTTGAATTGTTGCACCAAAACTACCTCCAATTTGGTGACTTTTCTTCAATGTTGGCTTTCAAGACTTGCAAGGTTTGTGGTTTGTTGTGGTAAAGGCGAGATTTCATAAAGAGTCTAGCACACCGTCATATCTGGCGACCTGGCCGGCCAGTTCAAATCGCCAAAACGTGAGATCACAACGCCCAGAAATTGGTGTTTCAAAATCTCCATCGTTGCCTGAGCTGTGTGACTGTGTATCGCTCCATTGCATTGTCAACTAATTCTGTATCCGTTTACTACATATGTATCAAATTACAATGAGATTATGACGCCATTTGCAAAAATTATGCCACATTCACATTATGACATTACTTTTGCCCCTCCCTGTGTGTACATAGTTATATTCGATATCAATCATCATTAGCATCAATCAGTAAAAGGTGTATGGGTACAACCCGACATTTTTGGTCCTTCGAGCCGGATGTGAAATGAATCTCAACTATAAGTATAACTTTTCGTATGGGTTTATTCCCGGTCGTCCCCGCACCGTCGTCTCCACTGGGCACGAGTGGGAAAGAAATGTTTCGATCCTCCCCAGTGGTGACGAGTGGAACTTTTTTTTTCCACTCGTGCCCAGTGGGGAGGACTGGATGAACCCTTTTTTATGCCGTAATTACAGACACAATTAAAAACTATTTGTGTCTCGCGTAGATCCGCGTTTCCGGCAGCCCATTTGATAAATTCGAAAGTGGGTTTGTTTGTTACGCTTTCACGCTAAAACAGCTGGACGGATTTGGATGAAATTTTGCACATAGGTGTCTACCTAAGATACTTTTTTACCTCGATAGTACGTTCCCGTGGGATATTTTCCGACATCCACACGGGCGAAGCCGCGGGCAAAAGCTATTATAATGTAAATGAGTGGAAAAAAATGTCATTTGCCTAATGAAACCGTACGAACATAATTAATAAACACATTGACGGTAAAATATCCACTGTTTACCCTAAGCATAATCAGCCTGCAACATTCCCACCGAGGCCTCCTCACTGTTAGCCGAAGTACGCACGGACATAAAAATATCGCGGCGATTTTTTTCGCGCACTGGATTTTCAGCGCTCTGCTTAGCGCCGAGAGGTCAAAATCCAACAGTCTGTTTATTCAACGCTCTGGAATACACTCTGTTGGATTCTCAAGACCCGGCTCAACACCAAGAGTTGAACATCCGGTGCGCGATATTTTTACGTCCGTGCGAACGTCGGCTTACGGTCGAACCTATCTATCACCAGTTTTGGCATACTGGAGATAGAAAAACTTATCTATGGTTTTAATGTCCCAATAATCTATAAGAGATTATGAAATCTTACCGGCCTGACATAAGGACATATAGAATTAAACTGCCTACCACCAATAGCGATCTGCCTTTTACTGTAAATAGGTTATTGGGGTCGGCCGTTAGAGGGAGTGGGCCATAATCCACTATGCGGGCCCAGTTAGTGGATGTCACGTCTTTGACTGTATTGGTTCTAGGTCATGCCAGTTTTCGTTACGATGTTTTCCTACACCGTTTTGATAGCAGCGGTGATGAAATAAATTACACAAAGTAAAGTAAACCCACGACATACCGACCGACACGTAAGTCGGGGCCGTTGCCTCTGGTCACCGCTGCTCTCGATGATCGCTGCAGTGATACCCTTGATTTCTGTTCTAAAGCAATTTGAACTAATCTATTGAAGGACTTGGCCCACTGGCACCATAAATCACTAAATTCGTTTAGCCCTAAACTTCATTCTGTCTGTCATCTTTAAACTATTGACAGAAGCAAAACGATGTTGTAGTTCATTTAGCGCTAAACGTATTTAATAGTTTGTGCTGCAAGTGATTTTATTGCTTAAGTATACTTCAGTTAAGTTTTATTAGTGGCTACTCTTATTTCCGCCTGTCTTTTATCTGGGAGGGGTGGTAAAAATTATAAACTGTTTTCTTAAAGAAATCATTTTATTTCCATTACAATTGGACATCTGTTATGTATCTTTGGATTCTATTACTTATCATAGAAGGGAGTTAAGTCGGTGACGAACCAGTGGGAGCAGGGATACATACTGCTCAAGCTGACGACGTAGTAGTTGCGGACTAAGAACGAGAGCCGCGCGCCGCCCGGCCGACTCTACACGTGTGCTGTATACACGACGGAATTCCACGATATTTATAACTAAGTATGTCAGGCACTCTGGATGCAGTTCATGTCACCAGCGAGATACCTACTGCGTGCGGTCGGCGACTCGGCGTCAACGGGCCCAGTACATTACATGTCGTCAAGGGATCCATGACAAATTATCACAAACTGCAATAAGTACCTGTTGGCTGTTGAGCAGAAATCAAATCCCAGGCAACAGCAGCTACTCACGTAGCAGCTCTCGCTACACGACAACAGTTCGTGATGTGCTCGAAATATAAGCAACCAGATAAGCCTGATTAATTAAGAATTTTGATTGAACACAAGATTACTAACAGGCCTCCTCTCTCTGAGAGGGAGTGAGCTGTGATCCACCATGCGGGTCCGCTCGCTTTTTAAGCTCGTTGTTTTATGACCAGTCTATTCATTATAAAAAAGTAAGCTGGAGTCTCATTTCCTACTAACCTTCTTACTAATAAACGTATTATATCAGGTGAATAGCTACACACCGATTTATTTCTTTCAGTCGTCAGTAATTTGACTTTCGAAAGAATGTTGTGTAACTATAAGACGCTATACAACGTTTATTAGTAAGGAGATATTTTGTATAGGAAAACTTGTTCCGATTCCTAACTTTTCTAGTACTCAAAGCTGAGTTGACTTGATAGTTTTTCGATCCTTATAAGAAACAGGATCGATTGGCTTCAAAAAAGTGTTTGTGAAAATGGCCCATTTTCTTGTTGACTGTTCATTTTCTTCAAAATCTGAGAATACAGATCAAAATTCAAAATTTAATTTTTCTTCTCCTGTACTCTGCCCTTACTGCCGCATCTCAAAAATCCGCCTTGGATAGTGTGGCGGCTTGTTTCATGAGGTCCGCTACCTTGCCGCACAAGCGGGACGCGTAAAAGTTGAAGCAGTAACGTAGGCAGATGCGCTCATACAGTTTACGCGCAACATCACCTGGGTATACCCTGACTAGTTGAAAGCGGTCGTCTACGTTATGGGTTCAGGTCGTCTACGTTATGGGGAGGAGGAATTCGTCCGGTTGTTATTAGAACAGTGGCGCTACACATTTAGAATGATGAGTCAGTAGCAAGTTGCTGTGCCTCTTGCGAGCCGCTGAACTGTGCTCAGAGTGAGGGCGCGGGGGCGCGGAGGCTTAGGGCTAGGGGAGGCCCGCTCTGTCCTCCGGCAGCTAATACAAAATTCTTAATGATACATTGATTACTAAAATAGCTTGAAGTATTGTACAAGTACCTATTTTAGAGAACTTACGTACATTTATTATAATAATAAAGACTAGCATACACATGACACAGTAGCCGCGCACAGCGCGCAGGCGCACGGCCGCGCGCTGTCCGCGGACAGGTACAACGATCATGTTAATGTTTTGATACCGATACAATTTTTACCGATCGTAATATATAATCATTTTATTAAAATACCTTACAATTTCGATTAATACAAATAATATTAAAGAAAATATTGAGCATAATTATTATTACATTACTTATAAGCCGTATCACAGTACGCTAACTTAAAATAGTTAATGTTTGAGAACTTTATTTGTTCGCACTATAATAAAATAAAATATATAATATTCAATATGCGCAAGAACGGTATAATAGTGATGGCCGAATCATGGCGCACAAAAAAGTATACATTAAAGTATATAATAGGCCCAATACAAACCAATAGTAAAGACAGTCTTACATGTGCGTGCGAGGGCGCGCGCCCTGCTCACCTCTAAATCATAACAAGCATCGTTATTGGTCCGAGTCGAACAAGTCTTCTAACGTGTATAGTAACTACATATTTATAAGTATTAGTTAAATGCTAAACGAAGGAGTACATAGATGAGTGCGTGTATACATTTAAGTCAAAGTATATATCGCGTATGTCAGGAATGTAGGCGGCGACCGCCGAGCTACTGCCGCCAGTGCGCACGAGCCACGAGCCACAATATCTTACTAACAACATTTTGGCACTGATAAATAAACACATAATAAACTAGCGGAACTCAAAGGGCCTGCGGGTCGCGTGCCGCGCCGATACGATCCGTAATACTTGCCGCCCGAACACTTACACTACGAGCAGAGAGTATTGTTCATGTTCGTGCTACCGCCACTATATGTCCATTATACAATATTCACTTGTCGGTACTCTCTTTGGTTTGTCAACAATACACTGCGGGAACATAGTGGGTGCGGAGACTCGCCGCGCGGTCAGTCACACCACAACACTACGGGGGATTAGGTTTACTTACCAACTACTGTCGCTACGAAGTCCTACATGTTCGTTTTGAGATCGGTTACATTATACTGATGAAGAAATAGCATGTCGTGGTGACGCCGTGCTAATTGTTGCGGCGCGACTGTCGCTCGCCGCGGTCGCACATCACGGTCGCGCGTTGCGGTCGCGCGTTGCGGTCGCGCGTTGCGGTCGTGCGTTGCGCTCGCTGCGGTTCGTAAGGCCTGTGTGTTCTGTAGTATATGTCAGCCGCTTCACGTTTATCTGTAAAGTTTAATAAATGCCCTACTTAGTATTGTCAATTAGTTGTGCCAGGGACTATTTACGAGTATTTGGTTCTTTCGACCATCTACCTCTGACGAGATAAAAAAAAGTGATAATTAAATTTTTAGGGGAGATGTTACTGTGTGTCTTGATTAACTCAAAAGTTGGTATTCATAAACTTAAAAGTTAAATGATGAAACAAATACTTCAAAAATCAATCCTATACATATAGGGATGCAATCATTTTTTATTTAACGCATGATGTCCCACTGCTGGACAATGGTTTCCCCATACTTTTCCAGATCTCTTTATGTTGTGCATTCTTTGGCCAATCGGCTAGGAACGACTCAACGATACAATTTATATGATATTTTTAGATCAATAAATTTGAAAATTGACTTAATACTTACCGAAATAAATAATAAATATCATTATCTTTATTTTCGAGAATTATCTTTTAAACGCCCCCCGCGTTATTCAATTTTTAGAGGAAAATACGAAATCTACGCGAAGTAGCGGACGAAGTGCTAGTTCTCAACAAAAGGTTAACAAATTGAAAATGCTAGATTTTTTTTATAGACAAGTGTTTTTTTATAGACAAGTGTTTTGTTTCACTGATATTGAAGTATTCAAATTGTAGGTAATGTTTAATTAGTTGTAGTAAATGGTATAGACCCGAGTGTCTGTGATGTATACCTGTGCACTATGTCGGCGAGGTCCTTGAGCGCGCGCTCGACGCCGTCAGCTAGGTGGTGCGTGGGCGGCGCGGGCGAGGCCAGCGCGCGCGCCTCCGCCTCGAGCCGCGCCGCAGCCGCGCGCAGTGACACGCGCAGCGCCGGCGAGCAGCGCCGCGCGTCCGCCGCCGCCGTGCATGCCGCGCCCAGCCGCGCCAGCCGCTCCGACGACTGCAGCCGCCACAGCGACCCGCGCCCGCCGCCCCCCGCACCACCAGCACCGCCCGCACCACACCCACGCCGCACCTACACAACCAACAAACTAGTATTAGCGTTTCGTTTATTCTCTTATTACATTATTATTATTTCTCGGGACCCTAGGGTCCCGGACCTTGGAAGGCGTACGAGGGGCCAAAGCTAACTCGCAGAGGCCCGTGCAAGTGCACCCAAGGACCACCCCCAGACTATTGCAGAACACGAAAACAAAACATATTGGGCTATGGGCGGGGGTGGTTATTGATAGGTTACCTTAAACTATGGAACAACTATGTCCCCTGCCTGACCAATGATATACAGGGTGGATAAAATCAATAAGCCCTGAAGGGAAACCACTTTAAATCTCTAAGATAGATTATTTTACTAAAAGGAAACATTCTTTTATTTTTAAGAAGAAACAAAACTGTATTCACAGATTTCTCGACAGGCTTGCCTAAACCGGGAATCCACGGATATCTAGGGATATGGCTTGGAGGCGTGGCACATGTCGCCTTCATCCGGTCAAACTGACCTTAAGTACGCGCGACGGCGGTGAGCATCGTTTAGTAGTATGTTTGCATCGGAACGTGTATTGTCATTACGTATTTTTTACAAAATGCCGTATTGTTCCGTGCTTATTTGGAAAAATAGGACAATTACAACAAACCTTAAGACAAGTGGCGTGTCCTACCACCGGTAAGTAAAAATCACTGCATTAATTATAATATTTAAGGATTTTATAAATATCTAGTTAAGAAATATTTTCTAATGACTGACGCATGTCAAAATGATGCTTTAGTGGTAGGCAGCACTGAGACATGGTTATCGATAAAAGTGTTGAAACAAGAAATTATATTTGAGAACCTGTTTTACAAGAATTCATACATTTTATTTCAGTTTCCCCGAAAAATCCAAAAATTAAACATATATGGATACCTAAACTCAAATTAAGATACATATTTGAAACAGTACCGTCAGGACCTCTCGGTACCGTCCGAGACAATGGCGAAGTCGGAAGAGTGGATGTGTACTCGTATGTGTGCATGTGTGTTATGTGCTGACCCTACTCGTCTTGACGCATACATTCACTGCTTGTTTGTACACTTGGTAACTACAAGAAAAGCGCGTGTTGCTTCGTGAGAAAAAAAATACTGAAAGAAACCGATTTAGGTACTTAAATGTTATTTACAAACAAATATATTATATTTTTACTTGGTTTGGTTTTATTGCTGTTTATAATATACTACATCGAAAGGCAGAAAAAGAACATGTTCATGAATCTCTATTTGTATAATTAGAGCACCCAGAGATTTCAAGTACATATGGTACATATGGCGTTAGTATAGTTGCCGGCACGAGTCGTGAGCACAAACTCTACTCTTAAACCTAACGAATCTTGTTTCCTGTCACGACAGGTTGCACACGGGCGGGAGCAATGAAATCAATGTATGAACGAACAAGCATATTTATATAAAGATAGAAAACTGAATACAAGAGCACGGTGACGAGGGCAGTTAAAGTTAAGACGGAATTTGTACTCACGACTTGTGCCGGCAACTATACGAGATTGTTTTCATCGTAAAAAGAAATGTAAAAATATAAGTACCTAATATATTAAAATGTTTACAGACTATCAGATATCAACTGAGTTGAGTACTTTGTCCCAAATTAGAATTCCCTGTACTAGTACTATCTTCCTTTCACAAATTCTTGACAATACACCAAAATTGGTAGTCTTCGATTAGTATAGCGATATTATAGAAAACATCACAAAATAATATGTACGCCCAAAAAACACCTCTTTTTTGTAGTTAGGTTTCATCGATATTTTTATCGATCAAATATTTATACCAACCCCTCTTCCCTAGTTGAGGCAAGAGATGCATGTGTGCATTGTGTGACTGGATCTATACTTTCTAGTGCCCGCCCCTTTTGAGCATGTGTGTAATAAGATGGCACAAAAGTGTTACGCATTTTTTCTTGTGTGCGTGCGAAAAACGCATCATGTGTGCCGTACAGGCTTCTTCTGGGTAAGCTCGCTCCATCGTCGACTTTAAATAATGATAATAATAATAATAAATATCTTGGGACAACTCACACACGGCCATCTGATCCCAAGTTAAGCAGAGCTTGTGTTATGGTAACCAGACAACTGATATACATACTTATATAATTTATAAATACATACACATTATAGATAAATTACACCCAGACACAGAACAAACAATATGCTCATCACACAAAGTTTGTCCTGGGTGGGAATCGAACCCCACGACCTCCGGCTTTGCAGTCAGGGTCACTAACCACTAGACCAACACGCCTGTCTTGTCTGTGACTTTGTCTCTGTCATCTCTGACCTAGACTAGAGTCAAGAGCAAACCTATCTTAAATAAATAAAAATTAAAAAAATCTATTCCTTTTGTTTTTGTGTGAGTTTCAAGAGTGGGAAAAAGGTGGCGACACTTTGAACTTTAACAAACATAGAGTGAAGGCATATCTCCGGATATCTATGCGGGAATCGAACCAGCTAAAAATTCAAAAAATAAACACTACTAGTCGATTCAGTCAATGGTGCCAATTCTCTTGTTACAAATGCGTAAACTAGACTAAAAATCACCAACATTTAGTTTATTCCTGTCACGACGATTTCCCATTCTGAAATTGAAAGTGACAAACTTAACTATGATTTAGTTTGACAGCACTAAGACGGCACTGAGTTATTAGTTTAGTGAAAATGGTAATTTTGCTATTCTGAATTTGACGTTTTTCACCTAAAATTTAGATTTCCTAACTAAACCCGACTATTTTTAATCGCGATTAAAAGGTGTGCGATAAATTTAGCTGGGATGAACTAAATTCACACCAACACCTCGACTTCAGGTGCAAAAACAGTACTGTATCTTTTTTTTTCTTTTGCTTATATCTCGAAAACGGTGTGTCCTATCGCAAAAATAATGAAAATTTCGACCCCTTAATATAGCCCATAAAACCCTAAAACTCAACATGTAGGTAATAATTTTTCATATTTTCCATACACATACATACATAGTAAAAAATTCCATATAAAACATGTCAAGACTGTCCCCCTGCGCGTCTCCGGCTCAAAAAAAAATCACGGGATAGGGCAAACAAGTACTTACCACGTGTAGTCGCAATTGTCAAATTCGATTTAGTTGTCAAAATTATTTTTAAATTTAGTGATATTTTTTTGCAGAATAGCTTTAAGATTCTCATAGCCAAAAGTAAGGAATTTTAGTGACAGTTTAATTAGTTTAGTTCGGTGTACAAAAGAATCGGCACCAATGTTAAAAATAAAATTTCTCCAAGAAACATTAGGTCTTACACTCGTCTGTCGTACAAGATATCCATGAAATCTAATATTTAGTACACAAGGGCTTTATTCAACATTACCTAGACTAGAACTGTTCACTATCAACGTTAGAATTTTCTTATAACTCTAACATCCAGAGGCATTCCATAAAGTACAAGCTTGCTAATTTATCTGTAAGTACCTTGTTGAAGACTTAGATAAGAACTATCGTTTAATTGGTCCTATGCACATTTCCTTCATAGACGAGGCGTTCTGACGAAAAGTTTAACTTTGTTTGCGATTAGATGGCCTGCAAGAAGTCCATACCTGACGCCTCTGGACTATTTTTATGGGGCTATGTAAAATATGTTATTTACAAAAAGTCTTATGAGACTGAAGAGCTAAGGATTGAGGTAGAAAATGATATTAGGAATATACGCCACAAGTCCACAACACTTTGCAGAAGGCTACACGAAGTGAATTTCAATAAAGACTATATTTGTGTCTCATTTCGAACAACTTATCCAGTTAAATTATTAGAGTGTAACAAAATTATAATTTTAAATAGTTCAAGTATCAATGTGTTGCTAGGTAAGTAATAATTTTCTTTCATGTTTACGTGTCCTTCATATTAGAATATTGATGATAAAATAAAATTAATGTTAGATTTCCTGATCTTGACCAAATGTTTATTAGAGAGATTTCATCCTGAACACCAATCCTATCAATTAGTAGAATAAAAGAGCGAGTGTTTATTTTTTGAATTTTCAGCTGGTTCGATTCCCGGTTTAAGTAAGCTTGTCGAGAAATCTGAGAGATTTGGTTGTTTTAAAAAATAAAGGAATGTTTCCTTAAGTAAACTAATCTATCTTTAGGAATTAAAGTGGTTTCCCTCCAGGGCCCATTGATTTTTTCCACGCTCTATAAAATACACGGATAAACTGGCAGAGGGTGACTTGCACACTCAAAAATGGGCCCTCGGAAACTGTCGCTAGCACATAGTGACTGCTGAAGCTTTTTATATTTTAAATTGTTTTATATTTATGTATTAAACTAATACACTGTAAAAGTAATAAATTTTATTTGCAATAGAATTATTTTTTTCTTTGTTTCAGTATTTATGGCAAGACTAGGTATAAATACTCCGTAAATAATAGTTCCTCATATCCATTATCTTTATGAGAACACAACTTGTCCACGATTCATGGGATTATTACCATGGGTCGAACTTTTAGGAGAATGCTGCAAATTCTATGCAAACTCGTTTTCAAGACGTAATCAATGCTAATGGAGGGTATACAAAATATTATTGAACAAGTTTCATATTTTTTTGCCAAAATCTGAAGTAGATCTACTATTGTTATAAGTAAAAGAATATAGTTATGTTATTAATAGCAAGATGACAATTTAAGTGTAAATAAATGAGTTTTATGATTCGATAGTTTCTTGCTTGAGAAAGTTGTAAAAGAATGGAAATATAATGGCGAAAATAATTTGTAGTTAATTTCAATAAACAAACGACACGCCAATAACGTCATGCATGTGTCGTGGCCAGATCTTAGAAATGGTATTTTATTAAATGTCCAGCTAAAATTGACCATATCGTTTAAACGTCAACGTTTAATGATATTTCAGTCACCCCCTATTACATGGGACTTAAACATAACTGGCGAAATGTGGGTGTACTATAGGTACATCTCTGCCCAACCCTTCGGGGAAACAAGGCGGGATGTCATGTTATGTTCATGAAATTATCAATTCTAAGATCTGGTCACGACACATGCACGAAATGAAGGAGAAAATAAGTATTTCCGTACTATTCTAAAATTTGAAAATAGAATGTCAGACCTGTATACATATCATTGTAACCGAAGACGAACACGTTAATTCGTTTCAAAGCGTACACATTACAGTGTCTTTCTTGCTGTATACATAGATTTGGCACATTTAATTGAAACATAAATCTGTCATACATCGTGTCTACTTGTAGACACTATGAAAACATAATATCCTTAGATGGTGTTGTCACTGTTTGTTATTGTTTGTTATATTTTTTTGTAACTTTCAAAGGTAGTCATCTCATCTCTTTGTAGTCGACTGTACCATACACTGTGTTTAATCAGCAAATACTAAAAATGCCGATTCATACGGTATTTTGTTTAAATATAAGCGATTTTCTGCAATTGCAAAAATAACTTTGTAATTCACAGTAATACTAAGAAATATAAAGTTATCTTTACGACTAAAGATGAAAATTATTCTTCATTTAGTATTTTCATAAAAATTAAATTAAATTAAATCTTAAACGGGGTCCTCATAAACATTTACAAGAAACATTTTTTTTTTAAACTGAAGTATTTTTTTTTCATGTGTATAGTGTTAAAAATTGCACGGTGGTACGGAATTCTTCATGTGCGCGTCAGACTAGCACTTGGCCGGTTTTTTAGTGAAAGTCAAGTCAGTTGTGTCATTGTGTATTAAAACGAAACAGAAACGTGATCTTCTTATGATGCATTAAATCGAATCTGACGATATAAATGTTCGGACAATGCAATTTGTCTATTAAAACCAGTTTTTACGAAACGCGTTACTCTCCAAATAATAGATTATTAGGTTATTCATGACGTTTCCGATTTTCATGACTGACTGAGGGCATGACGCGATAACTGAATTTGAACGTTAATATACGAAATCAAAAAGTAAATTACCTGAAATGCCATAATATAATATGATAACTGTTATGTATTTACACACTATAACAATGAGTAACGCTCGTAAGCATCAAGTTTATTTTGAATATTTCCACCGTCAACAACATTCCTCTACCAAACGATGTAACAATGTTGTGTCATTGGGTTCGCTGCTATGAGTGCGGCAGTTTGGCGAATGGTTTGTTATTTTCACACCTATCTAGAACAAACTATTCCATCGTTTGGAGAGTAATTTTAATTAGAATCACTACGAAAAAAAAAAACTTTTAAAAAGACAGCTGACCAACCTGAAAGGTTTTTAAGTATAAAATAGTAATTTATTACAGTGGCGTGCTACTTGTTCGGGTAGCTTGACTCGGCACCGGTGCGCAGCCGGTGTGCAGTCGAGGGTCAAAATCGAATATATATTTTACCGTCCTGCTGTACCGGATCGTGTCGGTCAAAATGACTTATTAAATGACAGATGTTTGCAATCTAAAGTAGATTTGACCGGTTACTAGTTTGGATTGTGACAAATACAAGGTGTCAAAACACTCATTACCATAATCTATGCATTCTGTAAAGTCACAAGTTTATCTGAAACCTTCTACTGCTTGATATGCAATGGTCTCTGAAGCATCATGCAACATAAGGATACAGTGGCTAGTGTGAATCTTTGGGTTCATTCGAGTAATCGAGTCTGGTCAAACCACGCTGGGGTCGGTGCATTTCATTCATTCATACAGTTACGCATAACCTGAAAGCGTCTGGTGAAATAAAAATTGTAACTTTGAGAAAATATCTATTATTTTCATAATAGTATGGTTTTGATAATACTATGTTCGTAACACACTAAAATATCTAACAATACTTTAGGAGAAAATCGCTTTTGGATCTTGCGTAAGTTTAAGGTTTTTATGCTCGTGACTGTACAGTTAAGAAGGCTAGATGCGACTGATGCGGCCAGGGCTAACTTAATAGGCAAGCGGTTAGTAGGGTGATGTGGTGGAGTAGCGGATGGTGTGCGTACCTCGTTGGTGCACCAGTCGAGCGAAGTGCGGAGCGCAGCCAGCAGGTCGGCGTCGTCGGCGTCATCGGCGCCGGGCTGCAAAGGCGTAGCGTAGATGCCCTGCTTGGCCGGCTTGCCCTTGACGGGCGGCTTGCTCGGCACAGCCGGCTTGTCGTCACGGCGGCGCGCGCGCGCGCCCTCGGGTGACTCGTCGTCGGGCCGCGCCCGCGCCGCGGGGCTCAGCCGTTCGTCCGACTCCTTGCTCTCCCACAGCTTCTTGAGGCTGCTGATGCTGCCAGTGCTGCGGCGTTTGTCGTCGTCGTGGGCGTCCAGCGGGTCGTCACGCGGCTCGTCGGGCGAGCGCTCTGCCTTCTTGCTGGTTCCGTTGGTGGCGGGCGCGCCACTCTCCACTTTCCGCAGTCGTGACTTGAAGTCTATGATAGCGCGGCCAGACTCCTCCGAGTCCTTGGGCGCAGGCAGTATTTTTTTATTGGTTTCTACTTTTTTGAGTTGCGATTTAAAGTCAGTGTTTTTGATCTCCATGCTCTTCTGGTCAACATTGTTAGTGTATGGCGTCTTGCGCAGGCTGGCCTTGAGGTCAATTTGCGATACGCTCTCCTTGGTGTCGTCGAGGCGCACAGCCTCGGGCCGGCGCATATTGAGGCTCTCAGACAGTTCACTCACCAGGCGGGTCACGGGGTCGCGGTCGCCGAAGGGCGCACTCACGTCCCCCATCACCAGCTCGTCGGGCGGCGATTCGTTGAGGCGGTGCTTCTTCTTGTCGGCGCGTTCTTTGATCTCCGCCACCAACTTCAACTCCAGCATCTCCTTCATGTTCTTCTTGGTGGGCTTATCGTCGTCACGCTCGGGCGGCGGTGGCGGCGGCAGATCAGCGAGGCGCTCGGACGTATCGGTGCCAGCGTCGCGGCAGCAGTCGGGCGGCGGCGGCGGCGGCGGCTGCGCGTCCTCGGGCGGCGGTGGCAGCTCGGGCGGCGGCGGCGGGAACTCCAGCTCGGCCAGGCGCGGCCGCGGCTTGGCGGGGCTGTCGGCGAACGAGCGCAACGGCGGAGCGGCGCGGGGCGCACGGGGTGAGGCGGGCGCGGGTGCGGTCACGCCTCCGGATGAGTTGGAGCGGATCATATGCGGCATGGCGCGCGCCGTACGCGGCGACAGCGAGCGCGCCTCGTCCCGCGGCTCGCGCCCCGCGCCCACCGACTGGCGCATGGACTCCAGGTAGGCGCCGATGCGCGCGCCTTTAGGCAGCGTGCCGTAGCGGTTGATGGCACGCTTCACGTTCTGCACCTCCAGGGCCGCCACCTGCACTCCTTGCTGCAACAGGACGTCACACAGGTTAGGTACTGACACGTGAGGGTACAGGTGCGGCTGGCGTGGCTGGCGCGGTACTTACCTTGGGCGCGACGTCGTGCTGGTGCGGATGCGCGTGGTGGCGGCGCTTGTTGCGGTGGCGCGGCTCGCCACCCGACTCGTCAGTGTCGGGCGTGCCCTCCGCCAGCGAGCCTTCGGAGGAGGCCTCGCGCGCTCGCCCCCCGCCCCCTCCCCCGCCGCCTGCACACAACACGCTCGTCAGCACCGCGCGGCGCCTAGTGACCCGCGTGCACGCACGCACGTCGCTAGCTGCGCCCTGCCTTAATGCTGGCGCTTCACTTGGTGTAGCATGTTTGTGTAATTGTTCTAGGTGCCCATTGCCCAAAGCGGTACCGCTCAGTACACACGCTAAGCCAAATGAAGTGCCGCGTAAGGTCCAACCAGCTCGCGGTTGATCAACGTCCAGTTAACTAGACATTAATGAGTCTCCGAGCAACCGCGGTCTAGTTGCACTCCTAAAATGGCCCACACACGCACACACGTCACAATCATAATCGCACAACGTATGTAATCATCAGTGATCGGAATAGGTAGAGCTATTTAGGTTCCTTGACGTCAAACATCGATGTTAATATGGATATTCCACGGGATTCCGACTGATACTACGGGATTTTATTGAATTTCATTCTTTTTGTCAATATGTATAAAAATGTTTTATGTAAGCCAATAAGCGCATGAGCAACGTTGCAAATTTTACGTCAACAGCACGCCATAAAACTTTTTGCCAAGCGCGAGACGTTGCCGCGTTGTTGAGACGCGTAATGTCGCCGCATTATGGAAACAAAAGAAAACAATAGCGGGGTGTTTCTGTCGCTAGAGTGACGCACCTGTTTTTGTCTCTTTCTGCGCCACTAGAATTCAATTCTTTACCAACAGTAACTTGTTGTCTCACTCGATTACTTCGGTTCTTAGAGTGCGCTTGTTTGCTTCCTGTTGTGTTTTGTTGTGTGGTGAATATCTTCTGACCCTGGCTTATTTACTGGATTCTGGAACCTTCTTGCTACTACGACTTTACCTAGCATTTACGGACTCTGATTTGACCTTATTGGATTGGACGTTTGGAGTTATTTTGGTCAGTGGGTCGTCTTAGGGGCGGATTTACTGTATACTATTGTTTTTACTGTATATTTATTGTATACTGATTTGGTAAGTTCTATTTTTTAAGTAAAATATTGAATAAAACTAATGTATTAATCTTATTCTACCTTGACATATTAGAAAAATTAATTGTTTGGGCTTAGCGAAAAGCTTGTTTTAAGTCGAACCAATAAAAAACATTTTAAATACAAAAAGTACAATACAGTGTTATTCGCAAAAAACGCAAAACCTTTTCTTGTTAGCTAAACTTTATTAATACTAATGTATTCCAATCCAGTATTTTCTTGACTTTAAAGTATGTCACGCACGTGTCAAAATTAACTTAGAAACTTATTCATAGAATGTATTAATTAGCTATACGGTAAGGTGCAGGAGTCATAGACTAACATGTTTGCAGTTCGTGCACATACGAACTATCATTGAACTGTACCGAGTGTACTACTTGTGTGCGATTAACCGTACCCTCTCTTAGCGTAAATTGAAAACTTTTGATTGACTTTGCATTTTCAAACTTACACTGGGAATATATATATTTTACTAGTTTTGTTTTTCGAACACTAAGTGTCGATGTGACTCTACTCGGCATTTCTAATTTAACGACATTTTGATTCAGGTGAAATACTTCAACATGGCGTCAAGTTCTATCAAGCCTGAAACAGTTCAGAAGTGGATACGTGACTATCCTGAGCTGATTTTTGACGCTGCCAGCAGTTTACTGCACCAAGTGTGAAAGCCATTTATCAGTAAAAAAAATCTAATGTTAATCGACATATTGAAGGTGCTCAACATCGAGGAACATACAAACAGCCTCAAGAAGAATTTTATTTTGACCTTATTCAGTTTTTAATTCTTTGTAACATCCCCTGGTCGCAAATAAAAAATAATGTCTTCAAAGATTTTTTTCAAAAATACATGTGTGGTGTTTGTTGTTGTAATTGCAATAACAGAAAAGTGCCTGACGAGTCGCTATTACGAAAGGTATATTTGGACAAATTTTATAAAAATAAAATTGCCTCCATCTATGAAAACGTTAAAGATGAGAAACTTTGGATATCGTTAGATGAGACAACTGACTTTTTAGGTCGTTATATTGTGCATTTCTTAGTAAAGCCATTAAATGAAAACTTTTCTGGTCGACCTTATTTAATTGCCTGTAAAATTAAAATGCTCGAGGTGATTAATGGCCAAACTATTTCAAATTTTATAATAGAGTGTTTGGAAAATATTTGGTAAGACAACTTTGAAAGAAAAGTTGATAATGTGTTAATATTATGTACTGATAGTGTTGCATACATGTTGTCTGCGGGCCGAAAATTATTTATTTTTTTACCTCAATTAAAACATGTCGCCTGTTTGGCACACGCTCTTCATCGCGTACCAGAACAGATACGGTTAGAGTACTATGATGTAGATATGCTAATATCCAATGTGAAAAAAAAAAATTAAAAGCCCCTCGCAGAATAAAAGTATTGAAAGATACGTATCCTAACTTACCTCTTCCCCCACAACCAGTGATAACTAGATGGGGCACTTGGCTCGAAGCTGCATTGTATTATGCAAAATATTATGAAGAAATAATACATGTTATTTCTAGATTAAACAGCTCTTATTCAATGGCAATACGTAATGCGAAAAATATTCTGGAAAAGTAAAATCTACGGAATCAATTAGTATATATAGAAAATCATTATACGATTATTTTATTTTCATTAAAAGAGTTGCAGAAACAAAATTTAGCATTAAGTGACTCGTTTTTGGCTTTTGATCAAGTCAGAGCTGCTTTAAATGAATGTAATTCTGATAGAATAAAAAACAATATTGAAAAAGTTATGGATAGGATTCCTGACATTGACATCCTTAGAGAATATGAAGGAAAATTATCGAAAAATGATGTGAATGACGAAATTTTGTCATATAAGTTCGCTTCACTAACATCAACAGATGTCGAACGCTCGTTTTCCACATATAAATGGGTGTTAGATGTAAAAAGAAATAGATTAAAATTAGATCATTTAGAAAAAAATAATAGTGATTTATTTTAACTCTGGTCATACTCAGTCTTCTAGTGAAGCTGAAAACGAACCAGACCAATGACATTTTTTGTTTAAATAAGTGAATTATTGTTGAAGCGTATTGATTATTTTAATTAAGATTTTATTGTAAATACAAATTGTTCTATTTGATAATGTTTTGATTTTCTGCGGAACAAATAATTTGTATGGTAATATGTTTTTGTACAACTTCAGAATGATTGTTGATTCTTGAATAAGAAATTGTTACGTAAATAAAATATATGTGGTTTAATGAATCATGTTTATCTATTTATTATACTATCCTTAATCCCGTCCTTCTTATATTTACTCGTCAGAAATGAAGTGTAATCTTTCATTAGTCCCGAAGGCGAGAATAGTTTTTTATGATTTTACTACTTAAAAACCTAATCCCGGGAATCGGGGAATATCCATATTATTCTAACCTATGGCAAGTACATAAAACAGCCCTACCTATTCCGATCTATAGTAATCATACGCAACTTTCAAATAAGATGCCATAACAATCGTGTTTTGTTTATACTGTTGTTACCTAAGAAGAAACAGTAAGATAAAATACTACCAGGAATCGAATATCAATGATATAACAGCTACGAATTACTTGTCAACAAATTTTAGTGTACTTGCAGCGCGCTGCTGCTTAGGGCGGGTCCACACCTGCACACGTGTACGAACTTTACAGTTCGCGTCCATCTAAGGAACATAGTATGGATATACAGATCTTAGAATAAGATCCTTTCATGAAATGGCCAGCTAAACTAGACCGTGTTAGCTAGTCTAAACGTCAACATTTAATGACATGTCAGTCGACGTTTGGCCATATCGTTAATGTAGGGCATCTGTCGTGGTCCGATCGTAGAAAAAGTTGAATTTCACGCTGCTAGAGGCACCCCGACCAAATGGGTTAGATTAGATTAGAACTGTGACCAGCCGCGCGCGAGCCGAGCGAGCGAAGCGAGCGGTACCGCGGCAGCCACCGGCGAGCGCTACATCCAAGTTGGTCGCAAAACTTAGCTATTTAGTATTTTTAGGACCCCAAAATAGGATTTATTCGAGTAGGAATCTGCACAACAAAAACAAAGCGACATCAACGCCTCTACCGGTGGATAATCTAACTATTTTACGATGTGATCACTAATGTTTGGCCACATCATGAAGTAGTCGTGCGTTTAACTGTTCATATCGTCCAACGTTGAGTATTCAATGATCTGGCCAGACCGCATCATAATGTGACCAACGGTCGATGTTCTGTTTCATGAAATACAACCATTTCATGATATGGTCGAAAACTTCATGAAATGATCAATTCTAAGATCTGGCCACGACATGGACATGTTCGCGAGCGGTTGGCGAGTGATTAGCGTGCGAGTCGTTACCTTTACGACGTGCACATATTCGTGGTTTCGCGAAGTGGTCGCGAACGCGTCCATACTAAATCAGTCCATGAAGCACTATGATACCAATTCACACAAATCAATGCTACGGTCACAGTGTGACGCGTCAATAGCCGTTCGAGACGCGTCATGTGCACGGTTCGTGCGCAGGAGTGGAACGCCTTTACAGTCCGCCCCGCGCTCGGCGACACCTCGTAATATCACAACTTATAATATATCAGCTACAATGTAATAAAATAGAGTGCATGGAAAGCTAAATACCTAAGGATGAAAAAAAATATTCCAAGCTTCCAACAAAACAGCGTTGGCCGACTAAATGCCACGCGCCCGCCCCGGACTACCAACTACTGCCATCTACACTCTACAGATGTGTGTAACTACAGCGTCCTTATGGGTGATAGAATCATTCTACCTTTTGTGGCAGCTATTATGCCAATATTTAAGGCATAATAGCTGCAATTAGTGTTCCCAGTCTTAATTTAGCTGCCACAAAAACTTCACTAATATGTTCCGAATTTCGTGTGGAGCTCAAGTGGTTACCAATTCGCCTCCGCCGGAATGCTCATATTCTTTCCCTTTTGTATAATGTGCTTTTTTTTCCCTTTCACCCCTCTCTATCTCAAGAAACTCTTCCAGTTTCTTTGTGACTCCCACACGAAATCTTTGTCATCGGATAACTTGAAGCTTAATGCCTATGCATTCCACAACTTTCCTTGACAAATCCTTTACTGTCCAGGCCGCTCGTTTGTGGAATGCATTACCAGTTCCAATAAAGAGCGCGCAATCGCTGCCTGTGTTTAAACGACTCGTGAAGGAACATTACTTGTCGTTGTGATTTTATTCTCGTTGCTGGCTGACAGTCGTCTTTTGTTTTCGTTGCTTACATATTTAGTATGTATGTATCTATGTATATATTATATGGCACATTTATCTACTAAATAGCATATATATGTATCTGTGTATCTATTATAGTATATTGTACTTATATACTTTTTATTTGCACCAAGAACAACCCTATTTAATGTCCAGAAAATCACTGTCCATTCCAAGGTTGCCTGGAAGAGATCGCAGTATGCGATAAGGCCGCCAATTGTATATTTTGTAGTTTAAGATGTATCTTTATGTAATGTATAATCTGGTGTACAATAAAGTATATATAAATAAATAAATGAGCCGTGTACTGTGTGTTAGTTGGCGCTCCGAAGCAATAATTTGATTTTTTTCGCGCGGAAACTGTTTTTTGTTTATTACGTGGAAACGAGGCATAGAGATTTTAAATTTTTGCTGCCTGTGGCAGCTCTTAAGCCTTAATTTTTGACCTTTAAATCGAAACTACGTTTGATAGTTTCATTAATACACCACGTGTAAGCTAGGGTTACGTCATTCTAGCTTACACATATTTATCGGTTTATATCTCATAAGAGTATTTTGGCGAGAGATCTGAAATTTTTGGCAGCTATTATTTTTAGCTTTTATTTTTTGAGCTATAATACATAGTAATATCTTCTTTCGTTCGGAAGATATGACATGAGCAGCTGCGGTGACATTACTCCAGCTTACCTAAGCACAGTTTTATGATCGTAGTTTCAACACTTTTTAAGTATTATCGTTCAGTTCTTTCCTGCCTCGTGCAGCTATTAAGCCTTGTTTTTCTGTCTATAGCCCAAAACCCCAACCTCACAGGTTTGCCTGTACTGCATGAGGAAGCTAGGGTGACACCTCTCCAGCTAACACACAGTAAACGGCTCGTATTAACCGGTTCCGTGCGGAGGTCTTTTTAGCAATCTCTAGTGCCTGGCGTCAAACAAAGATTCCGTGATGCCTCTGGGGCACCAATTTAAAATTTTCAAATAAAGACACTTATTTACGGGACTCTTTTGACAAATGTCGTTTTAGCCGAGTTTTTTATGTTTTAGTTTTGTATCCTCTCGGGCACCATACGCCATACGCAATAGATTTACATGGTGCCTGTGCGGCATCATCCGCACGGAAACGGTTAACGAAGTTTTTGTGGCAGCTAAATTAAGACTGGGAACTTTGATTGCAGCTATTATGTCTTCAATATTGGCATAGGTAAAATGATTCTATCACCCATGAGATAGCTATAGTTACGCACATAGGACTCAACAGTTATTAACAACGACGACATTTCCGGAGTGAGCATTAAGGCTCATTAATATTTCAATCCAGCGCTCGAATTCAGGACAATGAATCGGGATTGGACCAATGCAAACACTTCAATCGAGTCCAGCATCTAGTGTCTTTTAACAGAGCAACCGATGGTAATTATTAGATCCAATGATACTCGAGTCGGACGGTGGATTGTATGAATGCAAGGCACCTGTCCCACCGTCGATGACGAAGCGATTAGCTATCAACGACGTTCAAGAAACGTGAAAGTAAAAGAGATACTTATACAGGGTGGCAGTCATCGACGCGCAAACTGTAACCATGAATTCAGCACATGATTCTAGACGTAGAAATTTTACGTCGGTTATCAAAAAAAAAAAAAAAATTCCGTTTCATAGAAAAGTGCCTGTTCTGAACCTACGCGGTCGAAATGTATGGAACAGCTTTTTTTTTTTAATAACCAACAAAAAATTTTTAGACATGGGGTTCAGGATCATGTGCCGAATCCATGGTAATAGGTTGCGCGTCGATGTCCCTGCCACCCTGTATTAATAGTTCATCGCTGACTGTTCATACCGCCGGCGGGTACTCTTTTATCGCAGCGACAAGAGCAATCAAAGAGAGTACTCGCTCAGCGACGCTCGATTGGCGGGCAAAACGCTCGCTGAAAGACTTACGCTTGGTACATACGCATACCAGTGAGCGAGTAATCACTTGTCGCCGCCGCACACTAGCTGCTCGCCAACTCGTTTTTCGTTGCTAGCTCTACTCGCTTGTCATTAATCGCCGGCGGTGGGACAGATGCCTAAATCAGCCTTTACGTATGGTCTGTTTTATAATCTCGGAGACCAAATTGACAAGTGATGGCAAACTGACTTACATTACAATAGCATGTAAGTCAGTTTGACATTTGCACTTGTCAATTTAGTCTTCGATATTAAAAAAAAACAGACCATAGGAGTCATGAATATAAAATGTTCAGTTAAACCTATTTCAGGATAGCTTAATTGATATGACAGATTGTAAGTCCCTGGAACTGGTAGCTCACGTATACATATCTATCACAAGAAATAAGGCACCTTGTGTGGAAAATGTGTTTCGAAAAACTTCGAATAGCTATAATATAACATAAAGGACAGTTCACACCGAACGCGACGCAACGCATGTGAAGCTATGCTTGTCTAATACTGATGTAATTTATGTTCAATTAAGTATATTTTTGTTATTTCTTACCATGGAAATATCATACAAATGTATAAACACTCGGAAGTTTAATAATTACTATTTAAAGTACCTACGTAATGCAATAAAGTGCGCTTTGCTGCACACGGGCCATGGCGCTATAATGAAAGTTAC
The DNA here is from genome assembly GCA_947568875.1 of Fissipunctia ypsillon. NCBI lineage: Eukaryota > Metazoa > Arthropoda > Insecta > Lepidoptera > Noctuidae > Fissipunctia > Fissipunctia ypsillon. The sequence continues at coordinate 24,527,273 of OX387643.1, read as the reverse complement.
GTAGGCGCGGACTCAGCCGGCGGCGCCGCAGTTAAGTGGAACCAGAACAATGTTAGGGTGTACGGTTTTAATTTCAAATATATCAATGATGGGAGAACTATTGTTTCAACTGCTAACTTAGGGCTCCCACACAAAACTGCGACGTTGCATCGCAATTTTGTGTGGGAGCCCTTAAATTTGTTCTTTAATCCGAAATTGGAAATTCAGGCAGCCGGGCACAGCTTTGAGATGGAACCTCAGGGCGCGAGTCTTACTCGCACTTGTCTAGCTTTTGTTTATACAACTTTAATTTATAATTAATCGATTTCATCCGATTAACAAGCGATCATGAAATAGGTAAGGCAACCCTAGTGACCATTGCAGTACTCACAGTGGCCTTTCAATCGATCGCAACGCAAACATGAATAGTCGAATAAAGAGTTCGGTATACCTACACTCTACAGGTAAACATTTATTCATCTTTCCACCACACTGGCTCGACACTCATGGAAGAGTGATCATGGAAAAGATGACATTTGACTGACTACTAACACCCACAACATTGTTTAAAAGTAGTTGCAAATCAGTTGCCTTCATATCTCTCTTTGTTTGTACAGTCACAAGTGTAAATATACAATGGACAGCTCGGCAAAAATATATGATTTCATGATTTATTATGACGGCAAATATATGTGATAATATGTGACAGGCATATACAAGTGGCAGCAAAATTATGTGACATCGAAGGAACACCAAAACTATCTGGCGAGACAACCGGCACCAAAATATGCTGCATCGGCTGGCAATATTAACCGACTTGACTTGCGTCATAAATATCTGCCTACTCAGTTAAATTCAGAAGAATGTGAATGTGCCAATTGGACAACGTTCAGGGAAACTCATCAACGGTTGACGATTTATTTATTCCTTGTGTTATTAGCCGATTTACAAGACGTTCTGTTGACGATAAATGCAGCGTCCGCGCCATCCACACCGAAAAACAACTCGCTAGCGAGTGTTGAAGCAAAGGCTTCGGGCGTTAAATCGCTAACAAGCTAAATGCAGCGAAAAAGATCGCTGCATTCAAGCGGTTTGTTTCCAGAAGAGGAAAATGTAGCGATATATGGGCCAGGGCCGAAGTTTTGTTGGTGCCAACAATGAACTGATGGCTGCATGAAAGGAAGTAAATCTGGTCCTTGAAGGTGACATATCAAACACTAACGCTGGAACACATACAACATACGCACCGACCTCTGGAGGCTTGTGGGAGGCGGGTGTAAAGTGAAATCTGTAAAGTAGTACCATTTGAAACGCGAGCATGCGTTTACTACTAATCTCACCTATGAAGAAATTACCATGGTAATACTGTGCTAAATTGAGGCTTGTCTCATTGCCATTGTGTCCTATCGATGACAAGGACCCAGACTGCATAGAAGTACTAACACTTTCACACTTTCTAATCGGCGAAGCTCCTATCGTTGTACCGTCAACTGATTTCATAGATACAACGATTAATTCCTTATCCCGATGGCAATACACTCAAAAATTGCTTGGCGATTTCTGGCGACGATGGCAACAACGTCCCAATTGGGTAAAGAAAGTAGAATAATTCAAGGTTAGCGATGTAATCCATCAGTTTTAATAAAAACTGATGGGATATTCTGGGTCATGTTGCAGACAAACATCCTGGAGAAGATGGTATTACCAGAGTCTACAGCATAAAAAGTGGCAACAGTGTAGTGAAGAGATGTTGTTCAAAGTTATGCCCTTTACCCATTGCTACTGAGTAAAACGTTAAAGTTAATATGACAGAGTAACATGTTAAATTTACGAGTCATAAAGAACTACGCCCTTCTGGTGGGCGGCATGTTTCATCTATGTTATGTGATCGTTACATGTTTATTAACGTCTGTGTGCCCCCACTACAGTTAGTCGCAATTAAACGCAAGCAAACACGCATTTTATATTACTAATTTCTGCTAGGCAAACACTTGCCTTAACCTCAAGAAGAACATTATTTTGATTATAATTGTGTGTTGCAGTTTGCGATGCCACTCGATGGAGGCGCTAAACACATAACCAGCTTTGTTTCCCCATTTATGATCGCGGCGTTCATGTAAGAGTCACACGAGATTCGTCAAGTTTGGTGAGAACATCATTATCATGCATAATTAAGTTAGGAAGTAAGCAGTGGCCACGGACCCGATCGAACTCCGGGGCTCGCGGCGAACATTAGCCGTTACAGTTCCGTTAAACCAATGAATAATAAAAAATTAAATAATAGAAGCTTGCAGGATTCGCGAGCGCAGGCGCCGGGCGGCGCGTACGCTCGCGACACCGCGCCCTCTGCCCACTGGCTTTACTTGTATCTAGTTAGAAGCGTATAATATATTATGTACGTACACATTCACATTATTATGTTTATAGTTAATCTAGTAATTCAGGAGTTTAACGACACAACAAATACAATATATAGGAAAGTATGGTGGATACACTGTCAATCCGAAACGCGTCATATACTTACAACGGGTGAGAACCTATCGCTATACACCTGAGCGAGCGGATAACAAACAGAAAACGCTAGTTTAAACTGATGGATAGAATTACATATCATTATGTGATCGTTAGTTAATACAAATAGAGCCCCGTGTGAGTAGCGTGGCACTCTAGTGGCGTCGACAATCATGCACGAGTACTCGGGCGCCGCGCGGTGGGCCGGTGGGCTGGGGAGCAATAGTGGCACACACGCGCGCCAGTGGCGGCGACTGTACTGGCTACTGGCTGAGTGCTTGCGCTGGACTGCCACACGAGGTCACAAACCCAAAAATAAAACCTCAGAAACAAATCTAATTTATTCAAGTCTGTTCTTGGATGGTTGGTATGGCATGGTGGGGTTGTGTGAAGGTGTGCGACTGACCGTTGAGCGACGCCAGCTGGTCGTCGGCGCCGTGCTCGTCGGCCGCGTACTGCGACTCACGGAACGAGCTGCACGAGGACAGCAAGCTGCAACATTACGCTCACTTACACCATTCGCCATGTCACCTCTCTAATTGAATTCAGAATCTTAGATAGTCTCGAACAACAAACTCAATGACATTCATGACAAAGTTCTAATTGCATTACAACCAATTTAAGACCTTTTATTACAAATGCTACAAAGTAAGATACGTAAGTAATGGCAACAGAATGTAAATTATCTAAAATTCTGAATTATAGTTTAATAAATATCGCGATAAAGCAGGTCGCCTAAAGCGGGTTGCAGACCAAAAGCTAAGCGAAGTTAGTTTAGCTTAGCTCACATAGCTGGCGTAGTTTTTCATACTTGTGTGCAGACCGTAAACTATGACACAAGTATGAAAAATTACCTCAGCTTAGTGAGCTAAGCTACTTTAGCTTAGCTCTTGGTCTGCAACCGGCATAACAGTCCACATCATGATGAGCCGACTATTTCATAAACTGTGACACTGTCCGTTGTCGAGTTAGCAATCGATTCGATTTCATTTTACGATATAGTCGATATCAGTTGTCGACATCACGAAATGTCAGTTTTATGCAATGGAGATCACATCGTGATTGGATCGATTGTATGATCGAGTTACAAGTGACTATACATCTTGCGTGCCGATAACGTTACATTAAACTAAATATTATAAAACAAGCCGTGTGCCCGATGGGACTTCCCGTCGGCAAAATTGACGAACTTCCATACAAACTTTCAAGCCCTTTATGAGCGAATTTTCAAAAAACCTTCCTAAGGAACTCTTGTGCAAAATTTCATGCTTCTATACGTCGCGCTTTAGGTTGTGCGTTGTCTGTCAGTGAATGATTTTTTTATAAAGTAGGTATTCATATAACAGCAGAGGCAATCATGGAGCATTATCTTATGGAGCTTTAACGAACCCGTCGTGTTTCCACGTCAAAGCAGCACTAAAAAGCAACTTAAATAAATTAAGTATGCGAGAATGTAAACTACCACAGAGCGAATTCTACAATAGCGAAAAAGGGTGAGGTGAGGTTTGTCTGTGGGTTCGGTAACATTATTGTTGATCTTAAATGGGGACGTGGGGTGGTGGTGCTGTGTGCGTGGTAGTGACCTGGTGCGTTTGGGCGGCGTGGGCGCCTGCTTGCCGCGCCGGTTGGTGGGGCGACGCATCTGCACGGCGCGCGCGTCGCCCGCGCCCCCGCCCCCGGTGCCCGCCTTTTTTAGCGACATCTGCGGGGTGCCGCCTGGGCACGACGCGCCGCCCTCCTGCAGCTGCTTCTCAACTTCTGTGCATTACATATAAAAAAGATTATAAACTATCACATATTATTTCAGTTATAGTAGAACCTATTTTAGGGAGAAATATTTCTTCAGATGAGATATTTAAGAGCTGCCTCGTTGGTCTAGTGGTCCCAAGCTCTACTGCTGACCATGAGGTCCTGGGTTTGATTCTCGGGTTGGGCAGTGTTGCTGGGTTTTTCCATCTGGAATTTCTCAGTTGCAGCCCGGAGAATGAATTTGTGCCCGATTGATGGCAATAGGCTCGCTCCTATGAGATATGACTTGAAAAAATAGCTGACGAAATGTATACAAATGTAATTTGTATAAATAGCATAAGTGCAGCTCTGCCTTACCCTTCAGGGAATACAGGCGTGATGATAGTTACCCTCGGTGATGGAGTTGTCCTGGAACATGTGCTCGAGCGCGTGGTGGATGTCGCGGAAGGAGGGCCGCTCGGCCGCGCTCCACTGCCAGCAGCCGCGCATCAGCTCGTACACGGCGCCCGGGCAGCCCGGCGGGCACTCCATGCGGTAACCCTGCAACGACACGCATTCTGTGTCACGCCCGCTTCACGACAACCAACTAGCTAGTAGTAAGTCGCATGATAAATACGCGCCGCGATGCGTAATCTCATTTTAACAATAGGCTCACTGAAATAGTATAAATGTCGCTATTCTTTTGTTAGAAACTAAATATTCATAAATATACATTATGTTCAAACAATGGGGAGCAGATATTCCTGATAAATCCATTGTATTGAATGACTAAATTCCTACTGAGAATGCCTACATAGCACATTAATATAAAGAAAACTGTATAAGTAAACAATAAACAATATCACAACATAATGCTGTCACCTTATACCGATGCACGACATACCTGCTATCGATCCACGTCACTCTATCAGTCTCCACGTCTTATCTACAGTAATGAAATACTACTCCAGTAGTATTTCGGTTTCCGTTTCCAAAAGAGATTGTCTTTATTTTTGCCCGTGGCTTCACCCGCGTAGGGACAACGAAAACGACATCATTTAGCAAAAATATCCCACGCGAAACTTCTAGATTCAGGATAAAAAACAGTCGTATCCTATGTCGTAGTCCAGGTCATCGTCTACCCGTGTGCCAAATTTTATCTAAATTTGTTTACAACGGCTAAACGGATTGATTGATTAACAAACATCCGAATCCACCAAAGTTACCAACACTTTCTGATTATAATACTAGGTAAATAAGATATGACTAGGAAGTAGAATATGTAGATTATTCATGGTGAATTTGACTTCTCAAGCAAGTGTTGGTAGCCTTTGAAATGATCTTGGAGAAAACGCTCAAAGGAATCATGGGCTACATTTTAAAGAAAATTAAAATGACATGCTGGCCACTACAAACAGTTTTTACGACCATGGTCAAAGTTAGTTAATATTTTAGATATCTTGTAGCTACTATACAGGGTGTAAGGGACAGCCCTCCGCAGACTCATGGGGTAATTCAGTATAGGGTAGTAATAAAAGCTCCGACAAAAAAAGAAGAATTGTCCTTACTCAAAATATTAAATTTACTGCCTAAAATACTAACTTTCCGACTACTTTTGTCCGAATAAAAATGACGAAACGACCGAATGAGATACTGAAATCTTCGAAAAATAAACATGACTGTTTATTGCTATAATACTTTTCTACCAGCATAAATTACGTTCTACTGAAAACTATGCTTTGTAATTTTTATCTTTAGTTGCCTACTATTAATTCATAAATTACCTTTCGTATTTCATAGACTGTGGTGCTATTTTAACTGTAACATTATACTGAAAATATTATTCTGAGTACACATAAATACAAATAAACATTATACACCTCTGTTGTCGGTAACTTAGTAATTTTGTCGGAGGTTCAGTATTCTATTCGGAAGTTTAGTTTTGTTATTCGAAGATCCATTTTTTTTTAGGAGAAAATGTAATTTGCACATGCTCTTATTTGTTGTTAAATTGGATATTTTTTTTCGTTTATGTTTTGGGTTTTTTGTCGGTAATTCATTATAACGCTGGTTAATTAGAATAATAGTCGGCCACAGATCGCTGGAGACTAATTTGTTTTTCGGAACCATTATTATTTCCCTTCAGTATACCATACTAAGATGAACGGTATATGAAATTATTTTAGGAACGTTAAGGGAATCCAAAATACCTGATTTGTTTTATTACCTCACACGCAATGTATCGTTACCGTGGCAAAACGCGCTTAGCGAACGGCAGCGCAGCGAGCCTTTCGGCCGCCGAGATTTCAACATCCATTGCTGGTTTTTTATATTTTAGCTGTTTTATATTATTTGCATAAATGGAGTGCTGCGTACAGAGAACGTAATTTTACATTGAAATAAAGGAATAGTAACTGAAAAAACGATTAAAAAATGAAAATTTTCCTGAGAATATTTCCGGTGGAATATGATTCAAAATAAAGAGCTGAATGCACCCTGTTAGTTTGCGGAGGGCTGTCACTTACACCCTGTATACAGGTTGGCGATTAGATTATCACATTAATTGAAACCACGCATTCAGTACATGATTCTGGACCCCGCTGCGTTAAAATTTTTCGTCGGTTATTTAAAAAAAATTTTGCTGCTCCATACATTTTGACCTCGTAGGTAGGCAAAAATGTATGGAGCAGCAAATTTTGTTTTTTAATAACAGACGAAAAATTTTAACGTAGCGGGGTTCAGAATCATGTACTGAATACGTGGTTTCAATTAATGTGTTAACCTAATCGCCACCCTGTATGTATGTACCTGTGATGATTGTGTTACATGATGAAGTTTGTAATGTGATGTAGAGGCAACATTATAATAAAAAGTTTTTAATTTTTTAATTAACGGTCTTCGAAATTTATTTATTAACCGACTTCAAAAAATGGAGGAGGTTCTCAGAGTTCGTCGGAATCATTTTTTTTAACTATCTTCGAAATTCAGCGTTTTTCTCTACGACTAGCGGGGTAACTAGGGTAACAACTAACTTTACCACGCTCACGCTGTTCAGAGTAACGAGGGTAACAAGTAACAGCCACGCTCGCGTTGTTCAAAGAGTAACTAGGGTAACAAGGAACTTTGCCGCGCTCGCGCTGTTCAAAGAGTAACTAGGGTAACAAGGAACTTTGCCACGCTTGCGCTGTTCAAAGAGTAACTAGGGTAACAAGGAACTTTGCCGCGCTCGCGCTGTTCAAAGAGTAACGCGCGTTTGCGCTGTTCAAAGAGTAACCAGGGTAACAGGGAACATTGGCGCGCTTGCGCTGTTCAAAGAGTAACTAGGGTAACAAGGAACTTTGCCGTGCCCGCGCTGTTCAAAGAGTAACTAGGGTAACAAGGAACTTTGGCGCATTTGCGCTGTTCAAAGAGTAACTAGGGTAACAAGAAACTTTGGCGCATTTGCGCTGTTCAAAGATTAACTAGGGTAACAAGGAACAATGGCGCGTTTGCACTGTTCATAAGTAACTAGGGTAACAAGGAACTTTGCCGCGCTCGCGCTGATCAAAGAGTAACTAGGGTAACAAAGAACAATGGCGCGTTTGCACTGTTCATAAGTAACTAGGGTAACAAGGAACTTTGCCGCGCTCGCGCTGTTCAAAGAGTAACGCGCGTTTGCGCTGTTCAAAGAGTAACCAGGGTAACAGGGAACATTGGCGCGCTTGCGCTGTTCAAAGAGTAACTAGGGTAACAAGGAACTTTGCCGTGCCCGCGCTGTTCAAAGAGTAACTAGGGTAACAAGGAACTTTGGCGCATTTGCGCTGTTCAAAGAGTAACTAGGGTAACAAGAAACTTTGGCGCATTTGCGCTGTTCAAAGATTAACTAGGGTAACAAGGAACAATGGCGCGTTTGCACTGTTCATAAGTAACTAGGGTAACAAGGAACTTTGCCGCGCTCGCGCTGATCAAAGAGTAACTAGGGTAACAAAGAACAATGGCGCGTTTGCACTGTTCATAAGTAACTAGGGTAACAAGGAACTTTGCCGCGCTCGCGCTGATCAAAGAGTAACTAGGGTAACAAGGAACTTTGCCGCGCTCGCGCTGTTCAAAGAGTAACCAGGGTAACAGGGAACATTGGCGCGCTTGCGCTGTTCAAAGAGTAACTAGGGTAACAAGGAACTTTGCCGTGCCCGCGCTGTTCAAAGAGTAACTAGGGTAACAAGGAACTTTGGCGCATTTGCGCTGTTCAAAGAGTAACTAGGGTAACAAGAAACTTTGGCGCATTTGCGCTGTTCAAAGATTAACTAGGGTAACAAGGAACAATGGCGCGTTTGCACTGTTCATAAGTAACTAGGGTAACAAGGAACTTTGCCGCGCTCGCGCTGATCAAAGAGTAACTAGGGTAACAAAGAACAATGGCGCGTTTGCACTGTTCATAAGTAACTAGGGTAACAAGGAACTTTGCCGCGCTCGCGCTGATCAAAGAGTAACTAGGGTAACAAGGAACTTTGCCGCGCTCGCGCTGTTCAAAGAGTAACCAGGGTAACAGGGAACATTGGCGCGCTTGCGCTGTGCAAAGAGTAACTAGGGTAACATGGAACTTTGCCGTGCCCGCGCTGTTCAAAGAGTAACTAGGGTAACAAGGAACTTTGGCGCGTTTGCGCTGTTCAAATAGTAACTAGGGTAACAAGGATCTTTGGCGCGCTCGCGCTTTTCAATGATTAACTAGGATAACTAGGAACTTTGCCACGCTCGCGCTGTTCAAAGAGTAACTAGGGTAACAAGGAACTTCACCGCGCTCGCGCTGTTCAAAGAGTAACTAGGGTAACAAGGAACTTCACCGCGCTCGCGCTGTTCAAAGAGTAACGCGCGTTTGCGCTGTTCAAAGAGTAACTAGGGTAACAAGGAACTTTGCCGCGTTCGCGCTGTCCAAAGAGTAACTACGGTAACAAGGAACTTTGGCACGTTTGCGCTGTTCTAAGAGTTACTAGGGTAACAAGGAAGTTTGGCGCGTTTGCGCTATTCAAAGAGTAACTAGGGTAACAAGGAACTTTGGCGCGTTTGCGCTGTTCAAAGAGTAAATAGGGTAAGAAGGAACTTTGCCGCGCTCGCGCTTTTCAATGATTAACTAGGGTAACTAGGAACTTTGCCACGCTCGCGCTGTTCAGAGAGTAACTAGGGTAACAAGGAACTTTGCCGCGCTCGCGCTGTTCAAAGAGTAACTAGGGTAACAAGGAACTTCACCGCGCTCGCGCTGTTCAAAGAGTAACGCGCGTTTGCGCTGTTCAAAGAGTAACTAGGGTAACAAGGAACTTCACCGCGCTCGCGCTGTTCAAAGAGTAACGCGCGTTTGCGCTGTCCAAAGAGTAACTACGGTAACAAGGAACTTTGGCACGTTTGCGCTGTTCTAAGAGTAACTAGGGTAACAAGGAACTTTGCCACGCTCGCGCTGTTCAAAGAGTATCTAGGGTAACAAGGAACTTTGTCGTGCCCGCGCTGTTCAAAGAGTAACTAGGGTAACAAGGAACTTTGGCGCATTTGCACTGTTCAACGAGTAACTAGGGTAACAAGGAACTTTGGCGCATTTGCACTGTCCAAGGAGTAACTAGGATAACAAGGAACATTGGCGCGCTTGCGCTGTTCAAAGAGTAACTAGGGTAACTAGGAACTTTGCCACGCTCGCGCTGTTCAAAGAGTAACTAGGGTAACAAGGAACTTCACCGCGCTCGCGCTGTTCAAAGAGTAACGCGCGTTTGCGCTGTTCAAAGAGTAACTAGGGTAACAAGGAACTTTGCCGCGTTCGCGCTGTCCAAAGAGTAACTACGGTAACAAGGAACTTTGGCACGTTTGCGCTGTTCTAAGAGTATCTAGGGTAACAAGGAACTTTGCCGTGCCCGCGCTGTTCAAAGAGTAACTAGGGTAACAAGGAAGTTTGGCGCGTTTGCGCTATTCAAAAAGTAACTAGGGTAACAAGGAACTTTGGCGCGTTTGCGCTGTTCAAAGAGTAAATAGGGTAACAAGGAACTTTGCCGCGCTCGCGCTGTTCAAAGAGTAACGCGCGTTTGCGCTGTTCAAAGAGTAACCAGGGTAACAGGGAACATTGACGCGCTTGCGCTGTTCAAAGAGTAACTAGGGTAACAAGGAACTTTGCCGTGCCCGCGCTGTTCAAAGAGTAACTAGGGTAACAAGGAACTTTGGCGCATTTGCGCTGTTCAAAGAGTAACTAGGGTAACAAGAAACTTTGGCGCATTTGCGCTGTTCAAAGATTAACTAGGGTAACAAGGAACAATGGCGCGTTTGCACTGTTCATAAGTAACTAGGGTAACAAGGAACTTTGCCGCGCTCGCGCTGATCAAAGAGTAACTAGGGTAACAAAGAACAATGGCGCGTTTGCACTGTTCATAAGTAACTAGGGTAACAAGGAACTTTGCCGCGCTCGCGCTGATCAAAGAGTAACTAGGGTAACAAGGAACTTTGCCGCGCTCGCGCTGTTCAAAGAGTAACCAGGGTAACAGGGAACATTGGCGCGCTTGCGCTGTGCAAAGAGTAACTAGGGTAACATGGAACTTTGCCGTGCCCGCGCTGTTCAAAGAGTAACTAGGGTAACAAGGAACTTTGGCGCGTTTGCGCTGTTCAAATAGTAACTAGGGTAACAAGGATCTTTGGCGCGCTCGCGCTTTTCAATGATTAACTAGGATAACTAGGAACTTTGCCACGCTCGCGCTGTTCGAAGAGTAACTAGGGTAACAAGGAACTTCACCGCGCTCGCGCTGTTCAAAGAGTAACTAGGGTAACAAGGAACTTCACCGCGCTCGCGCTGTTCAAAGAGTAACGCGCGTTTGCGCTGTTCAAAGAGTAACTAGGGTAACAAGGAACTTTGCCGCGTTCGCGCTGTCCAAAGAGTAACTACGGTAACAAGGAACTTTGGCACGTTTGCGCTGTTCTAAGAGTAACTAGGGTAACAAGGAAGTTTGGCGCGTTTGCGCTATTCAAAGAGTAACTAGGGTAACAAGGAACTTTGGCGCGTTTGCGCTGTTCAAAGAGTAAATAGGGTAAGAAGGAACTTTGCCACGCTCGCGCTTTTCAATGATTAACTAGGGTAACTAGGAACTTTGCCACGCTCGCGCTGTTCAGAGAGTAACTAGGGTAACAAGGAACTTTGCCGCGCTCGCGCTGTTCAAAGAATAACGCGCGTTTGCGCTGTTCAAAGAGTAACCAGGGTAACAGGGAACATTGGCGCGCTTGCGCTGTTCAAAGAGTAACTAGGGTAACAAGGAACTTTGCCGTGCCCACGCTGTTCAAAGAGTAACTAGGGGTAACAAGGAACTTTGGCGCATTTGCGCTGTTCATAGAGTAACTAGGGTAACAAGGAACAATGGCGCGTTTGCACTGTCCAAGGAGTAATTAGGGTAACAAAAGGAACATTGGCGCGCTTGCGTTGTTCAACGAGTAACTAGGGTAACAAAGAACTTTGCCGCGCTCGCGCTGTTCAAAGAGTAACTAGGCTAACAAGGAACTTTGGCGCATTTGCGCTGTTCAAAGAGTAACTAGGGTAACAAGGAACTTTGGCGCATTTGCGCTGTTCAAAGAGTAACTAGGGTAACAAGGAACAATGGCGCGTTTGCACTGTCCAAGGAGTAACTAGGGTAACAAAAGGAACATTGGCGCGCTTGCGCTGTTCAACGAGTAACTAGGGTAACAAAGAACTTTGCCGCGCTCGCGCTGTTCAAAGAGTAACTAGGGTAACAAGGAACAATAGCGCGTTTGCACTGTCCAAGGAGTAACTAGGGTAACAAAAGGAACATTGGCGCGCTTGCGCTGTTCAAAGAGTAACTAGGGTAACAAAGAACTTTGCCGCGCTCGCGCTGTTCAAAGAGTAACTAGGCTAACAAGGAACTTTGGCGCATTTGCACTGTTCAACGAGTAACTAGGGAAACAAGGAACTATGGAGCGTTTGCGCTGTTCAAAGAGTAACTAGGGTAATAATATTTCAGAAAGCTAGAGCAAGCGGTCAGAACTAAGTAAGCGACGAATAGAACATTTATTGTACCTACAACAAGGCTCAAGAAAATAGGTGGCTTGTTCAGATGTAAATGTATACGTTTTTATAATAAACTTCCAAGCCACATTCAATATCTGAGCCTTAATAAATTCAAATCATTTATTAAACGTAAGTTGTGCCAGAAAGCCTTTTATATCGTTAAAGATTACATTGAAGACAAAAAGGCGGATTGAGCTGCTCCAATTTTTTTTTTTTTTTTTTAATATACTCACTGATTTTTTTTGTTCTTTTCTTTTTGCTAACTTTTTTCTTCTTCTTATAAACACATTGACATTGATGAATTTTTACTTTGTAAAATGTTATATTATTTTAATTACTGTGAATGTGAAGACTATGTGGGTCCTTATTTTTTTTTTCTCTCAGCTTTAATCATAGTCTGCCAGTTTGAGTAAATTATGCGGCCAACCCAAATGTCCTTTCTTTGGTATTGTTCGTCGAATCGTTGAGCTCCTTAACTTTTAAGTTGAGCTGTACGATTACTGACAGATGCTTGCACTGACTGGACAGGTGCACTCAATCTGTGTGGTTCTTTCCTCAAAAGACCATTTCAGACACCAACCTACATGGTCTTCACATGATCTGACCAAGATTATGTGTGGACTTTAAAAGAGACTGTGACCTCTGAGTTTGTTTCGGCATTTCTTCTCAGAGTAGTCAGATAGGAAACGCCGGCCTCATCTAGTTTAAAAAAAAATGTTTGACGTGTAAAAGTGTTTGTATAAACCTACTTACAGAAATAAAATCATTTATCATTTATCACTATCATTATCATGGACCACTCACCCGACGTAACCGCCCGAGCAGTCTGCGACATACTTCTGCCGTTGACGACATTCTATTGAAATTTGACTATAATCTAGGAGCGCATTAGGCGCGCTAATGTTAATACGTATAAGTATACACATATAAGTACTAAATGGCAATTAATCGTACGAGGGGTGCGTTGCGTAAGAAGCGGGGGGTGCGCAGCGGGGGGGCGGCTGCAGGTGCGTGCGCATAACTGAGGCGTTAGTGAACTCACTTATAAACAATTAGCTTACAAATATACATAAACAAATACATCTCGCTCTTGTCACCGCTAACATATACAGCGGGATGCAATATGCTACTCACATTAATTAAAAACTTATTTTGTTTTAAGATGTCAAACAGTTATTTAATGACAATTGAGGAAAAAACGAATCATCTAACGTTACTTGATCAACACCGGAATAGCGTCCTGCAAACTTGACCTATTGTCACTAAGTAAGGACAGTAAGGGCGTGGATTAGTTTACAACAATATCGTTTGTGAGAATATTGGACGACATTCCATCGCGGAAATACTAGCATCCGTTTACATTAATGTGCGGAGTTTACACAAAGTACATTGTGGACGCGGGTGTTTAGTAAACAGGGCCGGGGAAGCAGCCTGCCGCCGCGCCGGCTCGCGATAACCTTCACATTTTGTGTTTTCCGAAACTAGTTAGGGTTTGTCCGGGCGGAGTGAGGCGCGTGGCTCCGTGCCTGCTACCCGCCCGGCGCGCAGCGTGAGGCGCGCGGGCGAGCACCCTGTGCGCGCGCGCTCGTCGTGCGGCGGGTATAAACGCGGCGCGCGCCACTTCCTCGGCACAGTCGAACCGGCACGCCCACGCAAACATGATCGCACTCAAGAACACCATCGTATATTTCCTACTCTTCTCCGTCGCCGTACTTGGTAAGATACCTCACCTAATAATTACTGCCATAACAAACGTTTTACTTTCGACATATGTAATTTAATAAGTTTTTTTTTTAATGGGGGACAATTTCAAAAATGTCAATATTAACGAAACGTCAGGAGCAGCTGCGGAGTCAGTATTTTGTTTGAGTAAGAATAGTGGAAGCAACTTCTTGCAGATGGAGTACGATTTAAAGTGAGTGTCATTATTTCCAGGCAAGCACAAAAAGATGAAGCCCAAGAAGTTCGTGTCGCCGACCACGAAGGGCATCCAGTGCTACAACTGCCTGTCGTTCGACCACCCCGGCTGCTGGGATCCCGACCATCCCGACTACGCCAACATCACGGTGAGTGCCTGCCCCCTTGATGCCCCTGTACCTGCGCCCGCCGCTCGCCACTAACCCGCCGCTCTGCGCAGGTCCCCAACATTGACTGCTACATTCCCGGCATGGCGTTCCTGTGCATCGTCATCACCTCCGAGTCCGCCAAGCTAGGTGAGTGTCCGACTATACCCTGTGAGCCGTGTGTGTATGAGTGAGTGTATGTAACGTGAGCGTGTTTTGCAGTGGAGACGGGGCAGGAGATCGGGCCGGTGCGCGCGCGCACCTGCGTGCCCGCCAAGGACTTCTCCAAGAAGACGGTGTCGTACTCCATGTGCAGCAAGCTCAGCAAGGAGCTGTCGGCGTCCGAGATCTTTTCGCGCATTGCCGTGAGCCGGCCGCAGTGCACGCTCTGCAAGAAGCACCTGTGCACGGACGCCACGCACTGTTAACTCCTGGGCCCCGGGGCCGCAGGGCCCGGGGGCGCGGGCCACCGCGGGCGGGTGCGCGCGCCGGCGCTCGGGGCCGGCGCCCGCCTCCTCTCCGTCACAATGGGAGCGTGTTACGCAGCATGTTTATTAAACTACCGAAGCAGTTTCCATTCTATGAAATGCAAAAACGTATAGTACTTTGTTGTTTTGAATCTAACACTTTGTTAAACTAATGGGAGTTGTTGGGGCACGGGACGCGGTTTCGTTTGTTTTTTTTATTTTTCAAATATTATTTTAATAAACTATTGAAATTATTTATTTATTTGTTTGTTTGTTTACGTAAGAAGAATGTGTCAACACCGTCCTGTTTTTAATTGTTGACGTGCAGCAAACAATGTGATGATCGTTTTGTTTATGATAATGAATACTATTGGTAAATATGTATTGTTGTGCGATCGAAAACACGCTATAGAGAGTGTGTGGTGGTACCTTCTCGAGCATGTGGTAGACGTCGGCCAGGTCGACGCCGGGGTAGGGCGACAGGCCGTAGGTGGCGATCTCCCACAGCAGGATGCCGAACGCCCACACGTCGGACTTGGTGCTGAAGGTGTTGTAGGCAAGCCCCTCGGGCGCCGTCCACTTGATGGGGAACTTGGCGCCTGCGTGCGCCGTGTACGTGTCGTCGCGCATGAGCCGCGCCAGCCCGAAGTCCGCCACCTTCACCAGGTGGTTCTCGCCCACTAGGCAGTTGCGCGCCGCCAGGTCCCTGTACGACATACACATCGATTCGCTATACTTTACAGCTTATTACTCACAAAAACCACCGGTAATTCGATTCAGATCTGCAACAGTATGCCCATTCACAATTTTATTATACTTGAATATATACAAACAACAGGTCAGCGTTAATTGAAGATGGCTCAGAAGATTCAACATTTTCAAAAAGCCTCGAGCTAGCATAGACAATAATGATTAGTCAAAACATAGTTGGTACAGTCACGTGTAGTAATATGGAATAACGTTTACACTATGCGACAAGAACGATTTCATAATAGCATGCGTTTCTGTACGGGCAGTTTGTCCGTACACTGAGATGTAAATAAGTAGATTCTCCAAAAAATCCGCATCTCTCAACGAGACACCTGCCGACCAATTTTAAAAACTTGGTATTCTCACAGTACCCTAGCCTTTACGTGTTAAACACTTTAAAAAATATGTATATGACTACACAACAAACGAGGACAGGTTGGTATGGGTAAAAACACGTAGAAGACCTTAGAAACAAAATCATCCCGGCTTTTGGAATAGGTTTACCTAACCACACGACTGACTGAGTGTGAACTATGTTTACATAGTCCACAGTATCAGGCAGTTAAAATATTTAATTGATTGCCGCTCGAGTAAAAAAGCTTACTGTATACAGGCTCATTCAAGGTCTCAAGGCATTGCTGTTGGACAGATATGTCTCTACTCATTAGATGATTTGTCTTATTGCTCTTTAAACTGACATGTCATTATTTGTCTATGTAGTTACTCGTATATTGTGTTCCGTGTTCATATGACTTTTATCTTTTGATTATTGTTTCCATAATAATATGTTTACATATCGTCCGTGAACTTCTGATACCTCTTAACTGACATTTTTCGAGAAATTCATTTTTTTATCGTTTTGAATTTAAAGGCGTTAATCGCATGTTTCAAAATCAAATTTCTCAATTCTTCGAAAAATGTCAGGAGGTATCAGAAGTTCACGAACGATATGGTTTTTTATTTTGTTTGCATGGTATTTTGCAATTTTTTTTATATATAAATAATATTTTCTAATTTAAACTGAATTGCATGTATTCTTATTTATTTGCACATCTATTACTTATGTTTCATGCTGGATTATAATCGAACGCTATGTGAATTGTTACTGCATAAATAAATTGAAATTTGAAAATGCTTGTTGATGGGTACGAATCACTCAGGATGTTTACAGGAAATAAAATCACCGTTATGTGTCCGTTATCGATTGACCGATTTATTAGAAAAAACATAAAAATATATACATAAAGTCTAGTATAAAAGCGACTTGTGGTGGGCGCGACAGTCTGTTCAGCGAGTATCAACAAGTAATCAGCGAATAAGCACAAGCTTTTAAAAACTAAAACAATAGGTACATTTTATGTGGCGATGCTCGTACAGTTTTAAAATATTATGTTCGTAACTACTTATAATTAGGTAGAATAAAAATAGCGCGAGAAAATCACTTTTAAAAGTTGCTAAGTGTGTATACATAATAGTGTTCGTGACTGTTCATCATCAACGAAACTTGTTCAATGTTCGTTTGACGTAGCATCTTAGCAAAACTGACGACATAATTCAATTCACTGCTTTTCGCCATTTTATGTTATAGTTTGTGTTATTGTACAGTTACATACATTGTGTTGAACTTTCTATTTTCAAACAACTCTCGTTCGCACTCGATAAGAAAATAAAAACAGTGTAGTGGCTTATTGAGTGAGTTACGTTATGTTTACAGCTGGCACGAGCGGCAGGCGGCCGGTTAAATCGTGCTACGAACATAACAACTGAACTTGGCCTATTCATTAATACCATTGACAATAGTAGATTATACAACAACTGAAAAAGGGAATTTAATTCGAGGGACTAAGTTGGATCCTGAGAGTAGCGAAGGATTCGAGATTAAAATCCTGAGCGGAGCGAGGGATACAAGGACCGTGATGATTTTTTTTTCACGAGTTTTGCTCTACTTTTTACCATTGACTGTGAGATAGTAAATAGTAGTACTTATAGTAATTATATTTATCACCTTTTATTATACACGCTGCTTTTTATTGGCTAGGGAGCTGCCACTATAGTGTTGTACTCATCATTATGGACAACTTTTACTATGGGACCAAACCTGAAATCACGAAAAAAAATCAGCTGTTCCCTACAATTTGACGAGTTATGACGACCTAAATGTAGGGAATGTTTGATGGTATTGTAGAATGGTTGTGAGCCAAAAATATGAAAAGCGGCCGACTCGCACATGACGGGTTCCGTACCACCGTACAATATTTAACACTACATAATTTTTTTTAAATAATTTAGTTTAAAAAAACACGTTACCTGTATCCCCCCTCTTACCCCCTGTTAATTTTTTAACTTTATTTTATTTTTAACCGAGTTCAAAAAAGGAGGAGGTTGCATGTTCGTCTGTACCATGTATTTTTTTTTTTATATGTATGTTAATCGATTTCCTGGTAATTACCGGGTCGATTTAGGTGATTCATTTTTAATTTGGTAGAGGAAGCTCACGCGGTGGTCCCATACAAATTTTACTAACTTTGCTTGGGTCACTTTTGAGTAAGCTTCAAAAATACGTATTTAATTGCACTTATACTCCTGCCAATGTTGTTCACATAGCAAGTAGTGGTATACGAATTTGTGTGTGGTAGGTAAAACAAAAAAAAACTTTTTACAAAAAAAAAAAGACTTCCAATAAAAAACACTACAAAGTGATGATGTTATAACACTTCCTGTATTATTCAAACTCAAACTCAAAGCATTTATTTCAAATAAACCAATTACAGGCACTTTTGAATTGACAAAGAGTCGGTCAGTTAGAAAGTTGAAGCTAGTTGCCCATTCCAAAGCGTAATCTCTATGGAGAAGAACGGGCTAGAAACTCCACTCTCTCGACACTCTTTTACATCAAAATATTGCTTACTCAAAAATATTGGTTACATCATTCATGTTCAAATTAAGTATGTGAGAACAATGTAGAAAGACGTGCACGTTAAAAGTGTCCGCAACAAAAAGGTAAAAACCAAAAACGATTCAAAAATTAAAATAAACCGTGGCAGCAAGAGATGACCAGTCCCTACTGACGGCGCCCGTTCACGAATATGACGCATGGACATTATAACATCAAGATACAACAACTATCGAAGCTAACTCAAAAACTTACAAAATCGGTCCACAATTGACGAAAATATAAATGAAAACACATAAAAAACATACATACAGACGAACATAAACCTTCTCCTTTTTTGATGTTGGTTAAAAACGAAAGACACCGACTTCTGAAATTAGTCATAAGGTTTCTTTTAAGTAGGTACCAATAGACGTACGAAAGGAATGGTCTTGAAAGGAACTTGGTGATTGGTAGTGTGTCCCTCTCGCAGAATGTGGCAGTGTTTATTATTAATATACTAAATTAGTAGTAAAAAATTTAAAAAATAGTAGCCACCGGTAATATCCCGAATATTATTATAATTTAAAGTTGACATGTCTCAGGACCCTGTGGCCCCGGACCTTTGGGAGGCGTACGAGGGGCCGAAGCCAACTCGCAGAGGCTCGTTAGACATTTTTAATGATATGAGGCACCAACCTACGATTATCTCTGTATGCACTATGTAGGTGCACCCAAGGACAACCCCCGGTTGGTGTAGGACTATTGCAGGATATGATAACAAAGATATTGGACTATGGGTTTGAGTAGCTAAAGTGGACTGGTTACCTAGAACTATGGAAAGACCCCCTGCCTGATCATTATTTTATATATACACGAATAAAATGGCAGGGGGTGATTTGCACACTCAATAATGGGCCCCCGAAAACGGTCGCTAGCACATAGTGTCGTAGCGACAAGGGGGCAACATGTCTTGAGGTGCTTATGAGGAGTGACGAGGTATTCCACGGCTATCAGGACAATCCCAAAAGTACAGTCAAGATCCCTACCAGCATCTTACTGGAATACTTCCTTCCTGCGAGCAAGTTTGCTCTTGTGAATTTCCACTCAAGCCAGCCAATAAAGGCAAGAATGAGGTGGGAGCTCTGTTCCTCGTCAGGGTTCATTCTGGTCGGTCAACAAAGGCTAGCCAGAGGTGAGTAACAAGACTTCTCCCGGGAGATAGGGTCCGTGAGGTCGCTACTGCCCAATAGCTCGCCACATGGTGCCCTGCGGGTTCTTGTATCTCTCTTGGTATGACTCCTCACCCTAGACCTGTTTCGGTAAAGTAAACCCTACCGGCACAGACCTTTGCAGGCAGGAGCGCGCAAGCCCCACCACGACGTCAACGTAGAGATATGGCGATGGGGTTATTATTATTATTATTTTAAGGCCTGCTTGCACTTTAGTCTGGTTAAATTAATAAATGTAGAGCTTGTAAATTTGGAGTTCAGTAATTAACATTTTAACTCATATTATATTATGCGTTGCGCCATTAGAAAGGAACACCGGCAGGCTTATTACGTATAAAATAGCAATCGGCAATTATACCACAGACATCGCGCGATCAATCGCTTAACGTCATAAAAATCGGTATTATCTAAAAATCGTTCGCTAATCGCTCGCTGTTTGTTGATATGCACTTATTACTACGACACTAGCGCCAAAACCATGAAGTAGCAATCTTCGGAACTAACATAATAAGAAATTCAACTGTTAAACATATGTAACAAAATCTTTGTCATGAAAAAAAAGTTAAAATCCACTTTCCACTTTCACTTTCCACGCCAAGCTATTTTTGGTAAGTTTCAAGTGGATACTTCAAACTTACCAAAATAGCTTGACATCGGCTACAAGATCATAAATGGGTGAAATAAGTGTTTACTTGGACTACAAACGATATTCGGCTGTTCAATCAACAAGTAAGTTTTAACCTTTGATTATTTTATATCTTTGGTTAAGCCGTAATTACAGAATCAATTAAAAGGCCATTGTCTCGCGCACATCCGCGTTTCCGGCAGCCCGCTTGTTAAAATATTAATAATACTTATGTGAAACAAAAGTGTAATAAAATTAAAATTAACAGTAAGTACCTACATAATACTGTTTCAGTATGAAATAACAAATAGTGTCCAATGAACAACTAGATAACTAGACCAATGAACTTTAGTTTCTAGCCATCCTTACTCAATACCTCAATAGAGACGCAAACAATTTTTTTATATCACTAGAATACACTGAATGTATAGTCTTCTACGGTACACACAGTTTATTCTAATGAACACACGACACAATTTTAAGTAAAATTCTTCGAATTATAAGACTAATTTGTACTTGGCTATCAGCGAGCGATCAACAAAAAAGTGAAAAGGTTATCGCAATTTGACAGCCAAATTTACTCGCCGATGACTGTCGCTCTGCTGTCAAAAACCATGCGTAATACGAATTAATCGCGATCACTACATATTTTAGTTTTGATATATTGTTCCCTAGAGGCAGCACTATCGTTATTTTGCTATGGTGTGGCTATCGCTGATACATAATACGGATTTGCAATTTAAGAGCAATTACTGCGCAAATTTCGCTTTCGCTAGGCTTTTGCAAGATACGTAATAAGCGTGCGGGTTAGATAACCTGAGATTAGTGTTTTTTGAGTTGGGAACATTGCAGTTCAATCGACGAAACAAAAAAGTTTAATTAAAAATTTAAAACCCCCAACACAAACAAAAACATATTTTATTGTAAGTTGTAGGTAATTTTTTAATCCAAGCGTCGTCGCGTCGGGGCACGGCTAATGAAAACGCCAAACAGACGAGGCTTATACCTAGCAATAATGAATGTATGCTATTGTAGAAAGGTTAGCTGTTGTTAACTTCCTATTTTCATTTTTTTACTTTTTAGATTTTTGTTTTGTGTCGGGGTTTTTTTAAATTTTACATTTAATTTTTATTTTCTGCTTTTTAACTTACTAGAAGACACGCTACGATCGACACGTGCCTCGCCAAAATCTGCGCAGCTGTAGGTATTTTTCCCACAGTTACTATTTTATCCTCATTTCTCTTTCCTACTCCATCATCAGACCCTATTCACCACCTATCTATAACCTATTCGTTGAGACCATTTCAATGAGCCCAATCACCTATACTGTAAATTGGCGAGGGAGTTAGGTATCCTACAAATTCCAGGTGATGCATCAGTTCAAGGTTACTATTTTCTTCTAATATCACTGAAGTGTCGGAATACCAAATTTCCAATCGATCAGACCTGTGGAAGCTGCTCACATCCGTTCATCAACTAGATAAGAGCTGATAATCTTCAAACGGCTGAACCGATTTTCTTGAATCATAGCTAAGAACACTCTTGATCAAGCCACCTTTCAATAAACAAAAAAATTCAAAATCGGTTCCGCCGTCTGGCAGATACGGTGGCGCAAACAGACACACACGTTAAAATTATAACACCTCTCTGTTTCCGTCGAGGGTTAAAAATAGAATAGTGAACCTTACTGCAAATTGCTCCCGCTAGAGGGCACCATTGCACTAGCTAATAAAAAGGTTATAATAAAAAGTTAAATAATTTTAATAAAAATGCATTTTATTTAAACGAATAACTTCGCAAGCAGTGGTAAATTGATATGTTGCCAGCATTTCACATTGCCAAAACATTAAAGGTGGTGTTCTCATGATTTTAGAACTGAAGACTATAAAAATTAAGGATATTTTACAGGTCAGAGTATTAACCTAATGTAAAAATCACAATATTTTTAGTGCTATTTACTTGAATGTAACGTTAAAAGTTTATTCTAAAGTAGTTCAATATCACAAAAACAGATATGTTTGAAATTCTTAAATGCATGTTTTTAACATTTTGGTATTATTTTAACCTATAATTGGACCGATTTAAGCAAAAATGATCCAAGCCACATTGTCGGGGTTGTGGGTTGGATCATTTTTGCTTACATCGATCCAATTATAGTAACAAGGATGAAATACAGCTGAAATAACATTGAAAAACGCTGAAAAATAATGCCGCGCGCCTTTGACAGTTTGCTTTGTTTACCTCGCGTCAGTGGCGCTATCTGCTGTCTCAGCTTTGCATAATATTTCCTATTGACCTGAAATGTAATCCAACCAAAAATGAATGAACGAACAATGAACGGAAAATGTATACATACTCATCTCTTTTACACTACATTATGATACGTAATACTTTATTGTTTTTGATTTTTATAACATGACATTTCATTTTAAACGTATTGTAGGTGGTTTCCATGAAGATTTAGTTTATTGATTGAAGGAAAACGTCAAATAAGGAAAAATATGTTTTAAGTTTTTTATAATTTGTATTTATTTTTGTGAGTTCTGAATATATTGCCTGCTGACATAGTACCGAATTTTCACTTACTGTAAAGTCGATAAATAAAAAATAAGTTATCAGCGGTACCGCATACAGTCAATTTATTTTGACATTACTTATACTAACCCAGAGTTGAGCGATTTAACTCTCCCACATCAATGGGTTAAATATTTAGAAGTTTAACTAGGTAAACCTAGCTTACCTCTAACTTTTGATAGCACAAGATGAATTATTTGATTAACCCTGAATTAGCTGTTAGCTGCCGAGTTATTTAGGATAACCCATGAACGCGCAAGTAGGCCTAAGTCTGTGAGCTTATAAATTATCTTGTTTGAAAATTAAAATATCCCAAGTATAATTACTATTGTTGCAAATAAAAATTAAAAATAAAAACATCGAACCCTGCCTGCTGTTGACCCTGTGTTTATTGAGTGCGACACCTAGTTTTTCAGATCAGTGCGAATTTTAGCAATATACTGAACCGGCCAAGAGGGGCTAAGGGGCTGTTTAAGAGGGGCTTGTGGCTAAGAAAAAACAGCCGCACGGGTCAATCAATCAGGTTAAGCTACGCTTGCCGCGGTTGGTCCGTGGATGGGTGACCATCTTTACATATCAAGACCCCTCCGTGCCTCGGAAAGCACGTTAAGCCGTTGGTCCCGGCTGTCATTCGTGTATCTTTGACAGTCGTTACGGGTCGTCAGAAGCCCGAAAGTCTGACAACCAGTCTTACCAAGGGGTATCGTATTACCCAGTAACTGGGTTGTGGAGGTCAGATAGGCAGTCGCTCCAGGTAAAATACTGATATTCAGCTGCATCCGGTTTGACTGGAAGCCGACCCCAATATAGTTGGGAAAAGGCTAGGCAGATGATGACTGAACCGACCAAAATCATGAGTTTACTGCCTGTCAAAAGATGACGACAACGACGGACTGTGTGTGGGTGTGTGTGTGTGTATGTGTGTGGAGGTCTCATTAGTCACGTGTGTTTACATAAGGTCACTCAGAATCTGTCTGAGCTGTATACTGGATGATTTTTTATACCGTCTTGAAATTTTTACAGGGTGTTCTAACCAAGAATATGAACAACTTTCACTATGGGACCTGATCTGATATGGGATCTGAAATCACGAAAAAAAAAATCTGCTGATTCATACATTTTGGTCGAGTAGGTATTGAACTTTTGTATGAATCAGCTGATTTTTTTTCGTGATTTCAGAGTTGGTCCCATAGTGAAAGTTGTTCATATTCATGGTTAGAACACCCTGTAAAAATTTCGAGACGGTAAAAAAAATCACCAGTATATGTGTCGTGCCCAAATCTTAGAATCCATAATTTCATGAAATGGTTGTATTTCATGAAATGGCCTGCTAAAAATGGGAATATCGTCTAAACGTCAACGTTTAATGATTTGTTAGTCGACGTTTGGCCATATCGTTAATGTAGGGTATCTGTCGTAGTCCGATCGTAGAAATGGCTATATCGTGACGAAAGCAGCCTATTTATCGACATTCCTAGCTGACCACTGGGCATATCGCAAAGTAATTGCATTTCACGCCGCTAATGGCACCCCGACCAAGTGGGTTAGGTTAGAACTGTAACCAACCGCGCGCGAGCCGTGCGAGCTATGCCGCGGCAGCGGCCGGCGAGCGCTACATCCAAGTTGGTCGCAGTTACTTAGGAATTATTCGAGTAGGTATACTATACAATAAACATAATAATAATAATATGTACAAGTATATAAAAAAGGGAGGGGGTAAATAATCAGAGGGCATCAAAAAATTCATCCGCATCGCTGTCAACAGGAAAAGTGCCCAGAAGGCTGGCAGCATTGCCACGTTGTATAGCAATGCTGATTCTTTGGCCAAAAAATAGGCCAGCCCTCTGGTCACGTGTGGAGTCGACCAACCGCCTGGCGATGTCTCGAAAAACTAAGTGGGCACTCGGACCCCATGGCCCAAGTGTTTCAACCCCAAACGGCTCGAACATATAAGTCCCAATAAGACTGGAGTATTTGCGCCGTTTGAGGTTTTCCGCACCCGCAGCAGCCGCTCCAGCACAGCCTGCCGTGCTAGGAAGATGGGAAGAAGTAGGTATAGATGCACAACAAAAACAAAGCGACATCAACGCCTTTACCGGTGGATAATCTAACTATTTTATTTAGTCGTGCGTTTCTGTGCATATCGTCAAACGTTGAGTATTCAATGATCTCGCCAGACCACATCATGATGTGACCAGCGGTCGATGTTCTATTTCATGATTTCAAATTTATTAATTTATTAATCACAATTTGTACAAGAATAGAACAGACGGTGACCCCCAAACTAGGCATTTGCCTGTATCTTGGGAGTCAGAGTTGCGACATTTTCAAAGTGTATACACAGTGATTTTTGCAAAACAGGAAAACAAAAACTAAAGTTTAACTAAACTAAAATCAATTAAAATTAAAATAATATAAAAAGTTAGAATATCTATTGCTATCAGCGTGAGATCAAGCTAAGCAAAATATAATCAACAGTGTGAGATCAATTAAATAACAAAATAATAAGTAATAATATCGAAACTAACAAAATAATAGGTAGGGGAAAAGTTTCTTCGCATTTTTTAAGGAAATTAAAAACATTTTTTAATATAGTTTATTCACATTTAACTAAAGTATGTAGGTACCATTTTGTTCGATAACTTTTTGCCATCTTGTAGGTAGGGACATGATCCCATTGCTATAGAAATTTTGGGACTTTTGATCAAAATACCGCGACAAGTGGTTTTGGCAGTCCTCTCGTGATGTTAACCTGACACTGCCTAAAGAATTCTGAAGAGACCGAAACAGGTGGAAATCTGAAGGTGCAAGGTCAGGACTATACGGCGGATACATTAACACCTCCCAGCCAAACTCTCTTAATTTTTTCTGAGTGGCTAAAGATGTGTGAGGTCTAGCGTTATCATGATGAAAAACCACACCCCTTCTTTATTAATTCCGGCCGCTTTCTCTCAACTTCTTGCTTTAATCTCATCAGTTGTTCGCAGTAGAGTTCAGAATCGATGGTCCTGCCTGGTGGTAACAGCTCATAATGAATAATGCCCTTCCAATCCCACCACACACACAGCATCACCTTGTTGCGAGTTAACCCGGGTTTCGCCACAGTCTGTGAAGCCTGACCGGCCTTTGACCACGACCTTTTTCGCACGTTCTTGTCGTACGTGATCCACTTTTCATCACCAGTTATCAGCTTCTTTAAAAATAGTTGGGTTTCATTACGTCGTAATAAAGAATCACAAATGAACGTTTATTTCAGTGACCTCGTGAGGTACCCAAATATCGAGCTTTTTTGTGTACCCAGTTTTTTTCAAATGCGCCAAAACTGTTTTGTGGTCAATTCCCAGTTCTTCAGCTACGTCGTCGACTGATATGCCGATCTTGCTCCACTTTTTCAAAAATGGCATCCATTTTATCCGTAACAGGGCGACCAGAGCGACGTGCATCTTTGACATCAAAATTTCCGGATTGAAAACGCTTAAACCAAATTTGTGCTAGTCTCACAGACACTGCACCAGGTCCATAAACATCGCAATTTTTTTTCGCGGCTTGCGTTGCAATTTTACCTTTTTTGTAGTAAAATTTTAAAATGTATCGAATTTCTTCATTAGATTCACTCATCTTGACAGTACGAAAAACAAATGAAAATCACACATTTTCCTAATTTGAATTTGGAATTATGTTCTTTAAAATTTAAACTTTCAATTATACCAAAACCAGCCAGATACAAATAGTATAGCCAAAGAGATTTTATTACAAGTTCATACATACTATAATGCGAAAAGACTTTTTCCCCAACCTAATTAATATAAATCAACGAAAATCGAATCACTTATATTAATTAATTTAAGAAAAAATATAAAAATAAAGTGTAGAGTGTAAGCGTGAGTATGTGTTAGAGAGTGGGGGTGTGTTAGTGTGTGTAATATGTGTTGTGAACGTGAGCGAGACCGTAATGTACTACATTTATTCTTTATAAAGTTGCTTATCTAAGTATAAATAATATTTTCTGTTTCATCGTAGGAGAGTGTAAAAAGCCATTTTTTTATTATCTTTTTACACAGAGATATTTTGAGGTTTTTTATGTTGCAACATCTTATGGCATTGTTGTAAATGCATGGAAATAAGTAGTTCGGGGAACGTCTAGCCATAAGGGAGTTTACTTGGGGAGTGGGAATTCTAATTGTGCGCTTTGACATTATTTCTTGGTAATCTGTCCTGAATTTTAGTTCACTATGAATGTGAAGTATTGCGTTGAGGATGAATAGCTGTCGAACACGGAGGACCGGGAAGCCACTGTAGAGTTTATTGGTTGGTTACAAGAAAGGCTTCTTGAGCATTGTTTTAATGACGGCTCTTTGTGATCTTTCGACTTCGATGAATGCAGTTTTACCAGCACTACCCCAGACGGAGATTCCATATTGAAGGACAGACTGGCAAAGACCAAGGTAAACAGTGCGAAGTATGGGGATGGGTGTGCAGTCACGTCGTTTTTTCATTATATGAATAAGTTCTCTTACTCGACTGGAGAGTGTATGTATATGTTGTTTAAAAGATAAGTTCTCGTCTAAAGTAATTCCTAAATATCTCATGGATTGAATGCGGTCTATTACCGTACACGAACAGTTTGTGGATTGGGGGTGGAGGCTATTGTTGCAAGTATGAAATTTGAGACTTAGGTGTTGGGGGGGTTCGGATGCTTTAGATTTATAGAATGTTACTGTCTTTATTTTTTTTATTAATGTTTAAGGTCAGCAGGTTTTTATCTAGAGTCTTAGCCACTATCCGCAGCCCCTCCACGGCATGGCTGTAGACTTGATCACAAGACTTGCCATGAAATATGATCGCTGTGTCATCTGTGTAGGCTATTAATTCAGCATTGGTGAGGGAAAGATTTAGGATGTCGTTTATGTAGAGTAAGAAAAGAGTTGGACCGAGTGTACTGCCCTGCGGGATTCCAAAATCGATGGAGAGGGGGCTGCTAGACAGTTTGCCGAGTTTGACAAATTGCCTTTTATTAGATAGGTAGCTTCTGAACCAATCCAGGGGAGTGCCACGTATGCCAACGGCTTCCAGTTTCTTAAGAAGGAGTTCTATCGAGATCGTATCGACAGCTTTTGCTAAATCTAAGAAAACCCCCATGGAATGTTCTCCTTTATCTACAGTTGATGATACAGAGTTAGTTAATATCCCAGCTGCGTCTTCGGTTGACTTGCCCCTCCTAAAGTCGAACTGTTTGTCGAAAATTAAATTATGTTTTTCAAAGAAAATTTGTTAGTCTTTTGTTTACAATCTTTTCAAGTAGCTTTGATAATATGGGCAGTAGCGCGATTGATCTATAATTATCGGGAATTTCTGTTGCTCTCTTTTTGTGTACTGGGCAGACAGCTACGACTTTCCATTGGTCCGGAAAAGTTCCAGTCTCCAAGCTTAGGTTGAATATATGGGTTAGGGGTGCGATGAGAGTAGATTTTTTTTTTATTATTAATCTTACATTTAAATTGTCGGGCCCAGGAGCACTGTCATTGTTGAGTTGGGATATAAGGCAATTTATCTCAGTTTCATCAGTGGGGTGCAAGAAGAATGTGTGCGGGCAGGTAATATTTGGTCTATAATTATCGGCAAGAGAGGCTTGGGTTTCAAAGATTCTTGTTAGAATTTGGTCAGCCAGATTTTTGCCTAATGAAGTGAAATAGGTGTTGCATTTGTTGAGTGATTCTGTGGGGTCGTTTGTATTTGTGACTAACTTCGAAGCATCTGTTGATGTTTTTTTGTCTCCGTATATCGATTTTATACACTTCCAAAGTCTCTTGGGGTCAGCGCGGTTGGTCTCGATTAGGTTACTGTGGTATTCCGTTTTTAACCTATGTAGCAGATTGTTGCAGAAGTTTCTATAGCGGGTGTATACGAGTCGCTTCATTTGATTATCAGGGTGGGCACGTGAGGCTAAGTGTAGTTTGTCGCGGTGTCGCATGCATTTTATTAAGCCTGGGGTGATCCAGGGCTTGATGTTATATTTGCTTCGGCTTGTTTGGACTTTGTGGAAGTGTTTTTTCATGATATTTGTGATAATTTCAATAAAAGCATTAACGGCGGAGTTTGTAAATTGATGGTTAAAGACTTCAGTCCAAGGCAGATTATTTATCTCGGCGATAACGGCTTCTTCGTCTATTTTAGTTTTCCATCTGAGCCTGGAGGAGGAAGTTCGATTGTGATTTAGGCATGTCATAACCATCGCTATGTCATGATCCGTGATAGAACATTTACATATTGCTCCCGAAGTTATATTTATGGACTTAATAAAGATATGATCTAAACAAGTACTTGCTCTAGTTGGCTTAGTTATTGCTGGAAGGAGGCTGTGTATGGCCATTATACACAAATAATCCGTGTTTTTGCTGTTAATTTGGGTACATATATCGATGTTTATATCTCCAGCTACAATTACTGTAGCGTAGTCGTGTAAATGATTCAGTGTGTGTGGTGTCTAGAGAGGTGGTGAAATAATCAGTGTTGTGAAAAGATGGCGAACGATAGATTCCTAGAATAGCAATATCCGTGTTAATTTTTACTAAAAGGCTGTCTGCGTCTGCTATATTTGGTTCACTGACAGTGAAATGCCGTGTACTTTTGGTGTAAATGACGACACCACCATTTTTATTTGATTATGAAAACGTCCTGGAGCCTGTGTAACCTGGTAATAAGTCGAGCAGCGAACCTTCACTCAGCCAGCACTCTGTTAAAACAATAATATCAAAATCGCTATCGAGACGTTGTAGTGTAGAGTAAAAACTATCAAAATTATGGTGGTAACTCCTGATATTAAATGTGAGTCTTTTAAAGTTGTAGTCCGTTTGTAGTAGCTGTTCCCTGCAGTTTTCTAGTAGATCGTAAGAGTGACACTCAATTTGTATATTTTCATCAATGCCCTGTATAATATTAAATATAGCCATCTATATAGTGAGAAATATCGATAATATATGATATACAACCATTTCATGAAATGGTCGAACACTTCATGAAATGATCAATTCTAAGATCTGACCACGACATGTGCATAAAAATGATGAGGAAAAAACATCCTGAATTGCCATTTTACTAGCCAAGAACTCCAATTCCGATGTAAACAAGGAAGATTCAGGTGATGGACGTCAAGTAAGTCGCTTTGTCAATCTACCTGGCTAGTTCGCGTTAGTGATGATAATTATCATTTTGTACAACTATGCATTATTATAGAGGCAAAATTCAGGACCGTGCGTCTAACTATGATTTCAGCCTAAATACAGGAATGTAAAAAAAATGCATTTCTTCAGTTATTCACCAAAGTCAAAATAATTTATCTGCCAGAAAAAAGGTGTTTAGGATGTTCATACATAATAAAATAGATCTGATCAAAGAGCATGAGGTTAAGGAATACAGTTTTATAGTATACCGCAATAAACTGCAAAAACCATATTAGCAGCACAAAATTTAATAAAAAAAAACCTTCGGGTTCCGGTGCCTAGATACGACGGATTGATTGATATCGAAAATAAAACTATTATCATACTTTGGTAGTGGCCTTGGGACGCATACTCGGCAACTCACGCTTCACACAATCATTTAGAGTTTCCACCAGTTCAATAATTTTATAAACTTTATTATCCACTCGTGGAGGCCATGCGTATAAACAGACCATCAGAGCAAATTTGATGACGGCTGCTTTATAAATTGCTGTACTGTGACTCATTGATTATGATACCATGTTATAGGATTCGGCGCCCTAAGATGCTTATAGGAACCCTATTAACCCAATACCATACGCTTCACTCGGTGAAGGTACATTTTTGTTTCATTCCACGTCCACACGACACCGACAAAATTATATTAGAATGAGCGTTCATCTGCTCCCTTCATTTCATTCTTCGATTATTCTGTAGACGAGTGAAAGATGCCGAGTGCCGAAATCCAACATCGTTGGATCGCTTCACTAATGAATTCATTTTTCACTTTTCATTCATTTTGTGTTCAGACGTTTCACTTCGAGTGATAGATGCCGAATGAAATGCAAAGAGTGAAGCGTATGATTTCGGCTTTACTAAACCTACGGCTGTGTCTGCAGAACCGTGATGCCGCGGTCCCACGGCCCACTTTCTCACAGGCCAGATCCCGGCAGGCCAGGCAGACAGGCCGTGGGAACAGTCCCACAACACGATGAGGCTTGTGGTGGCCTGTTGTCGCCCGTCCGATCGAATGTATGGAATGATCCGTGGGAATGCTCGGCACGGGCTACGACAGGCCCCGACAGGCACGGGCTGCCACAGGCCTCTACAGGCCGTGGGAGCGCGGCATAATAAGGGTGACCGCCGGGACGGTTGTACCTGTGTATGAAGGAGCGGCTCTCGAGGTAGCTCATGCCGGATGCGATCTGCGTGGCCATGTACATGAGCACGACGGCGCCGGGCACGGCGTCGCGGCTGCCGGCGCGCAGGTAGTCCAGCAGGTTACCGCGCGACATGAACTCCGTGAGGATGTAGAAGGGCGGCTCGCGCGTGCACACGCCCAGCAACTGCACCAAGTTGGGGTGGCGCATCTCCTTCATGATGGCCGCCTCCTCCAGGAAGTCCTTCAGCGCCATCGTGTCGTCCTTCAGCGTCTTCACCGCCACCTTCACACAGAACACTATGTTGATATGTTGCTTGACAATACTGACAACTTAACTCGGAACTACATTGAAACATACATACATAATAAACTCACGCCTTTTTCCCATGGGAGTAGGCAGAAACTAAAGAACGTCACCTGATACGATCCTTACATACTCCTTTTGCTTCGCTTACGTTCATACATCTGGTCATTCACGCACGCCGGTTGCGAGTTGGTACTACGCACCTGACCTTTCTGAGTAATCACCAATAAGGCCACTATAATGTTCTTCTAGGGCGTTGCCGGCGTTTCCACTTTATATTATTATATTTTTAAAAACTCGAAATGTGACCAGCAGAGGACTGCTTAATTATTTATCCAGATGTTAAACATGAATGAGGCAAAAGGAGCAAGTAAGACCCGTAGCAGGTGGCATTCTGAAGTTTCTGCCAACCCCCATTGAAAAAAGGCGCGAGTTTATGAATAATTATGGACTGGTAAAAGCTATAGTTATACCTCATTGCTTTTTTTGTCAAAATAAAAACAAGTAAAAGTTAGGAAGTTTCCTGTGCCACTTCCTATTCCTAACTAAAACACGAAGAAGTGCTGAACAGCGGGTAATTTGTGCTGATTCTCAGCCTAAGGGATAAACAATTTTTAGTTTTGATTCTATTCCTATGCATTAAGGACGAAACGATAAGGTAGCCCGCGAAATTAAAATATTCTTACGTTTTTTGCAATTTGCAGGTCAGTGGCAGTTTGTATGTTGATTCAGATGTGATCCGCGACCGTAATAAGTATGTATTTACAGAATTATAATCATTAGAAGCAGCAATCGAATTCTTTACTTTAAGTTAGAATTGCCCTCAAATGTAATGATTTCATGAAATAGTCATTCAATAGGGTAACTTGTCAGAGAGTTGTATTGATAACTGTAATAATTATAATTCTGTAAATACGTATTTGTTGCCCTAGCGCATTCGCCTTAAGGAAGCGGAAAGATCGTCCATAGAAACCGTAACAGCTCGAGACTTTTTATGGTTGATTTGGAGCACAATATCTTTCTACTCCCTTAAAAACAATCTGTACCGTCAAAGTTGTTCACAGTAACTAAGCTACAGTTCATTCACAGTTATTTTACCTCTGACAGCAGCAACCCAATATCAACCTTCACGTAACGAAAATAATGATCACTGTGATTTTGACAGACTTGTTAACGGCAGCAACCCAATAGCAACTTTATTGCAACGACAATAAAGATCACTGTGAGTTTGAGAGTGACACATAATCAGAGGTAAAATAAGTGTGAACGGTATGTAGGGCACCCCGACCAACTGGGTTAGGTTAAGTTAGAAGTGTGACCAAACACAAGCGAAGCGAACGGTGTCGCGGCAGCGGCCGCAGAGCGCTACTTCCAAGTTGGTTGAAGTTACTAGACTAGCGCACATCACAATAAGACGATTAGTGAGTATAATAAAAAAAACATGTGCGGTTGGGGCCCCCCGTCACGAACGAAGTTCCTTATCACGTACGATTTAAAACAAAAACAAAATTTTCGCAGCCGCCATTTTGGATTTTCATTTTGACTTCACTATCGGCTTTAACACCCTCGTAAAACCATGAAATCGACACCCATGACGGAAAATGTGAACGTTTTCGCAGCCGCCATCTTGGATTTTCATTCTAACTTCACTATCGGCTTTAGCACCCTCAAAAACCATGCGTACGCCGCGTAAAAGAGCTTCACTCAAATAAAAAGACGATCAATTAGTATTTTTATGAAATCATAGTGAGAATTATTTTGGATCGATTGGGACATGTCCACAAAAATTCCCGAGCTGTGGAGCCATAATTTTACACGTTACTTACTACTATGGAGAGAGAGAGAGCGAGTGTTAATTCACACTTTTCAATTTGAAAGAAGAAAGTCGCATGGACGGGGCATACAAGTATGAACGCTTTATCGACGATTTCTGCCAGTTTACTCCTACGATACGCCGCGTAAAAGAGCTTCATTCCAATAAAAAGACGATCAATTAGTATTTTTATGAAATCATAATGAGAATTATTTGGGATCGATTGGGACATGCCCACAAAAAATTCCGAGCTGTCGAGCCATCATTTTACACGTTACTTACTATATACCACGGCAATCAGAAAGTTTTGCGCAAAAAAAAATTTACACCCTTCTTTCAGCCCTGATTTGGCATAGTGTGACGTCTTTTTATTCCCTAAACTAAAACAAACCACTTTCGTCGTCGGAAGCAGCATTCGAGCAGGCCGAAGAAGAGGAGGCTGAGGCGGACGGGAAAAGTGTTTTGAAAATCAGTCTAGACTTTGTGGGTAGGTAGAGATTTCTTTGAAAATATTACCCATACAACTTTTTTTTTAGTTTCGCAAAACTTTCAAAGTGCCCTACGTATGTGAGAAACATCACTAATTAAATACTTCAATTTAATTTGAATTTTGTACATGGCACGGTTTCATTACGGTACGGCGTAAAAACCGCGCCGTAGAAAAAATGTGTGAGCTTGTAACATGACACGACAAACAACCGGGCGTGACAACGGTTAGGTACGGCTCAGTTGTGTTTTTTCTGTGCAAAAAGATCATCATTGCTTATTACGTATAAGTGTAGAAAAAAGCAAAAGAAGGTTTTGTTCATTCTTATCCCATATTACAGGCCTTTCATGAATCAACGTAATTAATAATTCTTGATTTATCTCCATTTTAAAACAAAATCAGCAGATGTGATCACGCAGTGGACAAACATGGCGCATACCGGCGATGGCATCGTGCCGTAGTGCCGCTGTGTCGTCAACAAACTTCCATAGCGAACCATACAGCACTGACGACCGAACCTACACACTGCGAATAAACCGTAGTTTTCACGGCCAGAAAAACGTGTGTGTACAAAGGGCCTAAGGCAGTGTAATGGTGGTAGTGGTGGTACTGACAGTGATGTTGCCGCGCTTCCAGGCAGCCTCGTACACGTCGCCGTACTGGCCGCCACCCAGCTTGTGCTTCATGACGATGTCGGTGCGGTCGATCTCCCAATGGTCGGGCGGCGCCAGCGGGAACACGGTGGGCTTGTTGCGCTTGGGCGCGGGGTACAGCAGCTGCGTGATGAGACCGTCGCCCACCAGCGAGTGGTGGTGCACCAGCTCGGCCAGCGTGCCGAACTTGGACTCGGACGTCACATACACCTTGCCGTCTGCGTCCTCGTTGATGCGGTAGTGGTACACGCGGCCCTCGTAGCGCAGCGAGATGCTGCGCTGCCCCGGGCTCGACTCCGACTCGCGCACCTGCAACACACGTCTCCTTACTGACTACATCCCCACGGCTCCCATCTCGTTCTACACACATAGAGCGGGTGGGGCTTGTGGGACCATCAAGCACAGTCTTTTGCATTTGTTATACATTGCGGATTACACATAACTTGATTAGATGATTTAGATGTAAAAAATGCGAAGCATTTCGACTTAATGGTGGAACTTTTTACAATCTGTATAAAATGACATTACCTAATCTATCGATATAAATAATAAAACCGGCCAAGTGCGTGTCGGACCACGCACAATGAAGTTGGGATGAATTTATCCCAAGAACAAACTTAACATTGTAGTTAAAAAACATTTTCTGTCATACATTCCAACTGCAAATGTAAGTTGGTCGACTATTACTCGTAAACTTGTAAAGCCTACTTAGCTGTGATAGTTTTGCTTTTAAGGGGGAAGCGCCAAGGTAGCCCGCGAAATTCAAATTTTCTTACGATTTTTGCAATTTGCTGGTCAGTATTAAGATAGAGGTTGATTAAAATATGATTCGCGGCCGTAACAAATATGTATTTACAGAATTATAATGATTAAAGTCATCAACACAACTCTCTAAGACCAAGTAAACCCCAAGAATTACTATTTCATGAAATCTTGACATTTGGGGATTATACTAACTTAACAAGTTTTATTACTGATTGTAATGATTATAATTCTGTAAATACATATTTGTTACGACCGCGAATCATATTTTCATCAACGTACAACTTAACACTGACCAGCAAATTGCAAAAAACGTAAGAAAATTTGAATTTCGCGGGCTACCTTAGCGCTTCCCCCTTAAGTACGTTATATACAATGTCCCCCATGGGCATGTGACCGCAAGTGGGCTTTAGAGTTTTACCTCGGATTTAGTTACAGTTAGGTATCAATAATGTTCCGTGAATTTGTAGCTGTTATGAAGTAGATTACAAATAATGATTTAAAAAGTCAGCCTATGGGAACAATTTATGGATTTACACTAGTTTTTTTTAAATTAAATACACAATTTTTTACCAAAAAAAATGACTTCAACTCCGGTTTTTTTTTTTCATAGTCGATATTTTTTATCAAAAATGTTAATTTATCTGTTAAAATAACTCATAAGCTTTAAGAAATAATAAACAGAATCCAAATCGACCCATAAACTTCGGAGATGTGTCAAAAAATAGAAAGCTAATCTACAAAACTCTACTTAAAAAATTAAAAATTGAAAACATGAAAATTATTATAGATAGAACACTAGTTAAAAAGCCATCAGTTCATGTTTCATTTCAGTAATCATCGGGTAGTTGGTAGTTTGTTCAGCAGAGAAAATGCAATACATAATGGCTCATTGACACGGTTAACTAAATAACTTAAATTCAAAGAACGTAAGGATACTGTGAGCCTCACTGTTGAGCGGACTATAGAAATAGCTCTTGTGGAGTTGCAGCGGTTTGTTATATTGAGCGTGTCACCATCACCAAATTGATGATTGCTTTAAGATTGTCATGGATGATGTGCAGATTTTTGGAGCCTACCAGAATAATCGCCACCTCAGCTACATGGTCAGATAATATTCACTGTGGATAGCTGATAACATTTATTAAGCAAGATAAAGAACTGGCTAAGAGAGATATCAATGTCAAGTAGGGCAAAACTTGGGTAATCGGTGATAGTTTTGTTTTTTACTTGTAAAATTCGATTCATTGATCAGACTATTTTTTAAATTTACTGTGATATAGTAGACAAAATAAGTTTTGCTAACTTATATCTAAAAATGTGGCAAATACTATAATGATTGAAAAATGTACATTTATCAAGTCAGTAGTAACTTGGTAATAAAACACAATTATCTATCACCGAATAGCTGCATATCACGAATTAGCCAAGTTTTGCCCTACTTAGACGCGCGTAGTTTAGAGAAAGCCTTGGGCTGCGACTCACCAGGAAGCTGCCGTTTATGCCGGAGGACAGCAGGTACTCGGCGGCGTTGCGCGATATGGGCCCGTGGTACCACGAGTGCTTCTCCAGGGAGTTGACGGGCGTGACGTAGTTGCTGGGCACCCAACCCACGCCGCCGCCCAGCGTGTGCGCCTCGCACCATTCGCCGCTCTTGTTGTAGCTCTTGATGCGCACCTGCTCGCCTGCGCACACAACCACCACTCACTATCGTGGACACATTCACGGGCAACCACCTCAAAAGAATTACTAACAAAAAGGGACTCATAAAAATATAGTCACTGCAATATAATATGTATACATCTCTTATTTCGACCTTGACGAAATAAGAGATGTATACGTATTATTGATCTTGATCATGCTTGAGCGTCTGCATCATAATTTTGTCCACACAATTATCATACGAACTCTCAAGCATGCGCGCTCAAAATAATGTTCATGGGTTCGAAAGACTACCCTACATTTCGCCCCACTCTTATTAAAATCTGGCCGCAGCATATTTAGTCCCAGGAATACGAGATCAGACGAAGGAATAAAATTCAAATTGGCTTCATTTTTACCGATATCAGTACTTTGAGCGGGACTAAAGTGGGTCGATCCCTATCCGGATCAAAATACACTTATGTCCACTAGACCGGGGTAGATGGTGCGAGTGCGAGCTGTATGATTTAGCTCCTGGTGTAGTATACTCGGGGGTAACATTACGTCTCATTATCCAAATAAGCCAACGCGACGTTCCGTCTATCTGCATTTCAGAAGTGAATCTGATGCTCGGATTTATGGAGTTCAAGGGCCTGATAGGCACAATGTAGTCCGTAGTAGTACGACACACATGGTAAAAATATCGCAGCGCGCTCAAGTGAAGTCTATTCTGAATATGTAAAGCTATTGTGTTCAAAGCGCGTTGTCTACAGTGGAGGTGGTACGAACGACGGCGACGTGCTGCTAATGAACGCGTGTGTTGACGCGCTGGCATGGAAGCTACATACCTCCCGTCGGTCGTCAGCTGAGCCCGCCGGGACACTCGCACAATAGGCGCAGAGGTACTCACTGACCGAGTTAGTCGTGTCTCATTGCGCTCATATAATCAAGTACAAGCAAGTTGCAGGTGTTATACTTGCTAAGGATAGTTTAAAGATCGCAGTATATTTATGGTTTCATTCACATGCTCACGCACGTCCCTACTGTGCACAAAAATTTGATGAGCAGATCAGATCAGCTGAATCTTTAAAAAAGATTCAAGTTGGAACACCGGCAGCGACAACACTCGATTAACACTTGCAGTTTTTTTATCTTAAAATTATTGAACTAAAATAATGGGGAAGGTCGGGCAAAGCTAATTGTAGATGGCGTGATCATAGTTAGGTCCCCCACGGCCTACAATAAGTTTGACATTTCATTCAGTCATGAGTTTACTTTTATTTCGCTATTTCGTTATTTTCGGTGATTTTAATATTTTAAATCAAGTAAATGATATGGAAAGTGTCATAATTTAAAACCATATATATATCCTCTAAGTCACTTTCTTCAAAATGTTTCTACTCTGTTTAATTTATAAAACATCTCTACGAATAGCTTTAAGCCACCATCTTTTAATTTTAGGGTCTCTCGGGAAATGGTGGACTCCAATTTCGGAGTATTTAGTAACACAACAACGCATCATTTTCGCAAAAATAAAATAAAACCACCTCACGCCTTGTATTATTGGCTTGTGTTGGGAACTAGCTACAAATGATGAAATACAACGTATCGAATTATTTTGTGCCAAATTGGACGTGTAAAAGTGGCAGTGTTAACCGACTTTTGTCGCTGACCGTCGCGTACCTATTTACATTATGTTAGTGTGAATTCCGCCAATGTTGGTTACCTTTCTTGAGGCTGAGCTGATTCTCGCCGCCCGCCTGGAAGTCGTAGAGCGCCACGAACAGCTGCGGGTCATCCTCCTCGTGGTGCGCCAGCAGGTTCTCCTTCGACGTCCATCTGACGACACACGAACTATTCATAATTATACGTTAAGCCTGTGGACGCCGTCCTTCATTTTTTCATCGTGTGATACGACCCAAGTATTGAGTTCTTTACGGATATTATAAAATATTAGGAGACATTTTGAAGATGTTTCTTAATTTATCATGCTTAAACGGCAGCAAAAAACAAGTAATTTAGCCTTTTTAGAAAAAAAACTTTTACGGGGCAGCTTTAGAGGAGATTTAATCAAGTTAAAAGATAGAACTAAGAAAATTTATGTAAGGATTTTAAACACATATTACTTTTTTGTTTGTGACAAGCCGTGAGCCCGATGGGACTTGCCATAGACAAAAATGACGAATTTCCATAAAAACTTTCATCCGCTATTTAAGTAAACGACGCGCCGCGCCGTCCGGCAAGTCAGGGATGTCCGGCAGCTGCCGGCTCTGCAGCAGCGCTTCTGCAATAAGTAGAATGTGCTGACGTGGTACCTGTTGGCGGAGTCGAGCGGCTGCGGCGTGCCGGGCGCCGGCTCGCCGTCTGGCAGGTCAGGGATGTGCGGCAGCGGCCGGCTCTGCAGCAGCGCTTCTGCAATTACACCAACAATTTATTTATTTAACATTTATTTATCATTATCATTTAATGGATTGAGCCTTCAAAATCATTCAGATTGAGATTGTAAGTGTGTTACACAATTAGGACGCCGGCCGGACTGAAAATCACGCCTGACCGCCACCATGCCGTTTCGTGCGCATGTATCGTATTACTTTGTAATATACGTGTATCTGGACGTACGACATTAAATGAAAACGAGTACAGTACTAGTCTATCGAAACATTTTAAAACATGAAGATTAGTAGATAATGGAAAATTAGAAAAATTGCAGTTTTCAAACAAAATAAATAGCAGAATCAACTGCTGTGGGGTGCGGGGCGCGGCGGCGGCAATGTTTACCTATTATTACGGACTCAGATCTACAATATCATGTTGAAAAATAAGAAAATGAAAAATAATTTCCTGTGGCTAAAGTATTCATTGGATTTGATTGATTTTTTGTATATGGGTAAAGAACACGATTCTCTTTACGTTGTTTAAAGGAATATCAATCGTCCTGTTACACCTTGTATATGTAGGTACCG
Organism: Fissipunctia ypsillon; assembly: GCA_947568875.1. Lineage (NCBI taxonomy): Eukaryota > Metazoa > Arthropoda > Insecta > Lepidoptera > Noctuidae > Fissipunctia > Fissipunctia ypsillon. The sequence goes on along the minus strand of OX387643.1, from coordinate 24,487,468 downwards.
AATCATTAGTGTCACCGCATATTTAAATCAGTAATATATTAAAATGATGTCGACAGCACCAACGGAGCGTTGCGATTGCGATCCATGTATTATTAGCTGTTAATTAAGTCATGTCACACGCGAATCTGACCGCGCGTCAGTCGCTCACACACTGATAGGTACGTCAGCGTAACGCATGTGCGGAGTGAGTCACGCGCGCCGGGGGACCGGCGAGCTTTAATTTTTTTTTAATGTTATTTGAACACTGTTCTGTAAGCCCGCCGAGCCAGCGCTTTTAATTTTTAAAGGCGATGTCAGACGCTACTTTTTTCATTCGTTTTTAGGTGACCGTACCACGGTCCATACGGCCTAACGCAAAAGATACCAATAGGCCCGTCCGTAATACTAAGCAGGCCACTTTCAGGTAGAGGGCAGGCAGCCGGCGCCGATCTGCCAGCCTTTGTCAGAGTGGATCTACGCTATTGGTCGGCGCTGGTCGGCGCAGGAGGCACCGAGACCTCATACTTGTTGCTGAGCCGGCGCCGCCAACTGCGATAACTTTCGATCTAAACTGGTCGGCGGCGACAAGTCACCATTGCTTAGAGCGGTGCACAGAATACACAATATCTCTTCAAAAAATGAAAGCTCTCAGTTCGTCGAAAGCTTTTTCTTTTTAACCGACTTCAAAAAAAGGAGCAGGTTATCAATTCGGTTGTATGTTTTTTTTTTTAATGTTTGTTACCTCAGTACTGCGTCATTTATAAACCGATCTGGAAAATTATTTTTTTATTTGAAAGGACATACTTCCATTTTCATCAAAATCCAGTTCTGATGACAGGATCCATGAGGAATTGAGGGAACTCCTCAAATATTATAGGCAGACACATAGCGATTTTAGTATTTTCATCAACAAACCAAGCATTTGCATTCAGAAAGTATGATTTGGTGAAGAGGAACTGACGAAGAAGACCATAGATGGCCACAGGAACTCATCAATGATAAGTATTTCACGGATGGCGGTAAGATATCTCGCTTAAGACAATTAAGCAACTATGACGAAACAAATTAAAATAAATGGTTCTGATGTAAATGGTACCATTGAACTGATCTGATGATGAAGCCGGAAGGTAGGCACCGGAACTCCGTAATAAAACCTCCGTGTTTGGGCTTATTGGAATTGTCTATAAATACTCTGGCTATAAATTATTTTTAACCGACTTTAAAAAAGGAGGAGGTTCTCAGTTCGTCGGAATATTTTTTTTGTGTGTTCCCTGATTACTCAACGACAGCTAGACCGATTTAGAAAATTATTTTTTTGTTTGAAAGGGCATACTTTCCAGGTGGTCTCATTGACATCAGATTAGGATTTGATGATGGAATCCTAGAGAAATCGAGGGAACTCTTCAAATATTATAGGCACACCTATAGCGATTTGAGTATTTTTTATAGTAACTTGTGCATTTGCTCTCGTAAAGCACCATTTGGTGAAGTGGAACTGATGACGAAGACCACAGATGGTAAGATTTCCACTGGAACAACTCAATAATAAGTATTTCACGGGTTGCGATTCGATTACTCCAAAATGATTGCTAAGCAATATAAGTTTGTCACAATGCTTATGGTGAAGTGGACCTGATGGTGAAGTACCAGAACTCTTCAAGACTTAACGTCCCTGAATCGGGAAAATCAATATTTTGTAAAAGGTGATGAGCAGTTGGCATTAGGCTATTGTAACTTAGATAAATTACAAACCAACCCACTAAAAAGTGAAAAATAAAAAACTTTTTTACAAAAAAAAAAAAAAAAAAAAAGAACCGACTTCCAAAAAAGACACTACAAAGTGAAAAATAACACTACTCTACAAGATTTCGCAACAGAGTAACTGTATATATTTTCTGTCTAGTTAAACATTACTGATAACGAATATAATCACCAAAAGTCTCCTACACGTCAGGTTTTAAAAAAAAAATATATAATGTAAACATGTGATGTACACCCAAATTAAATACAATTCGACCCATTTTAGTTTCTTGTTGAGGGTAGATACTAAAATAAATGACGATAATCGGTTATTACGATTGTCATTTGTCATTTAACTCGCTTTCGTGGGCTATTCTTGCTGAATTCGAGTGGCTTTTTACTTTTTTTAGTTCAAAATGGCTAAAATCGCTAAACGTACTTGTGTTAATTCTCCAGATTCATTTTGTTTTATATGTGGCTCGTTTACAACTTCTACACAAAGAAGAGTAATCAGTGAAAATGTTAAGATGTTATACGAGAGTTATTTTGGTTTTACTATCGGTCACCAAGACAAAGAATGGGCACCTCACCGTTGTTGTGTTACGTGTATTGCAAATTTAAGTAACTGGATGAATGGAAAGCGTTCTTCAATGCCATTTGCTGTCCCAATGATCTGGCGTGAGCCTACTAGCCATGATATGGACTGTTACTTCTGCTTAACAAATGTCGTGGGCTTTTCACGAAAAAACAAAGGTAACATTGTTTATCCCGACACTTCTTCAGCTACAAGACCGCTTCCACATAGCGAAAGGTTACCGATACCAGTTCCTCCAGTGGCAATGGACATCGTTTCTGAGGCATCTTTAGATACAGCTTCGTCGTTTGCTCCATCTTATGATGATAGAAGTAGTGAGCCCCATTTGATAGAACAGCCTGAACTAAACGACTTAGTCCGCGATCTTAATCTGTCCAAACAACACGCTGAACTTTTAGGATCCAGATTACAACAATGGAATCTTTTAGCGAAAGATACAAAGATAAGTATATTTAGAGACCGTAATAAACATTTGTCAACATTTTTTAGGGCTGAAAACAAATTGTGTTACTGCATAGATCCAGATGGTTTGATGCTGAGTTTAGGCATTAAACATGAAGCTAATGAGTGGAGATTGTTTGTGGACTCGTCGAAATCCAGTCTCAAAGCAGTGCTGTTACACAATGGGAACACAAAGCCTTCAGTTCCTGTGGCCTACGCGATCGATATGAAAGAAACTTACGAGAGTATGGCGCTTATCCTTAAATCAATAAACTACGATCGTTTTAAGTGGCAAATATGTGGAGATTTAAGTCATTGGTTTGTTGCTTGGACTTCAGGGGGGTTTCACAAAATACTGTTGTTTTCTTTGTCTTTGGGATAGCAGAGCAACCCAGAAACACTATGTTGTTAAAGAATGGCCAGAAAGACAATCGTTTGTACCGGGGAAAGAGAATGTAAATCTATCCCACTTGTTGATCCAAAAGACGTACTTCTTCCTCCTTTGCACATTAAGCTTGGACTCGTTAAAAATTTTGTAAAAGCTCTCAATAAGGAAGGCCCTGCTTTTCAACATTTAAAAACAATTTTTCCAAAACTAAGCGACGCCAAATTAAAGGAAGGTATTTTTGTGGGCCCACAAATACGCAAACTTATGAAAGATACAGATTTTGAAAAAACACTCAACGACAATGAATTAAATGCTTGGAACTCACTGAAATGTATCATTAAGCAATTTTTGAGAAACATAAAATCAGAAAATTATGAACAAATCGTTACAGACTTATTGAAAAACTACCAACAAATGGGCTGCAGAATGTCGTTAAAAATCCATTTCCTGCATTCTCATTTGGATTTTTTCCCGCAAAACTTAGGAGCTGTAAGTGATGAACAGGGCGAAAGGTTCCATCAGGACATCCTTACTATGGAACAACGATACCAAGGTCGATGGGATCCAGGGATGTTGGGAGATCATTGTTGGTTGGTTCCTTATGAGAGAAACTGACCTTGATTATAAAAGAAAATCGCCATATGCAAAGAAAAAATCCACCTGATTTTTTGGTTTTTGCTTTTTACTATAGATTTGGTCAGGTTTCTTGTAATTAATTAATAAATGTTTGTAATTAATTGTTTTTTTTTTACTTTTTACATCACCAAACCACAAAAAAGCCTTGAAAATAGTAAAAAAAAAAGAATATACATTAACAGAAAATCTTGACGTGATGGGAAAATTTGGGCATCAGATTTGGCTTTAGCGATATCGATTTAACCAGAATATAGTACTCAGCTTTCTGTTGCGTTCCATACCAAATTTTTTGTAGAGTAGTGATAATTTTAATTTCAGAAGTCGGTGGCAAAAACCTGAAATACAGATCCAAAGACACGGACTTCCGAAATTAAAATTATTTTTCACTTTGTAGTGTTTTTTTTGGAAGTCGGTTCTTTTTTTTTTGTAAAAGTTTTTTTTTATGTGTGTTCCCCGATTACTCGAAGACGGCTGGACCGATTGGGAAAATTCTTTTTTTGTTTGAAATAGTATACTTCACAGGTGGTCCCATTGGCATTAGGTCAGGATCTGATGATGGGGTCCTGGAGAAATCGAGGGTACTCTTCAAATATTATACGTACACCTATAGCGATTTGGCTGTTTTTTAGTAAAGTAATTTCGCTTATTTTTACATGAATTAAAAAAAAATTGCTATCAGTATTTTTTTCGTAATATCAAGTTGGCACAAAAGTAATGAGACACTTGGTTTACGTTTTATATTTTTTTATTATTATTACAATACAAAAAGCTTAGTCAATGATGTAATCACCATTAGCATCTAAGACTTCTTGCCAACGATTCGGCAATGTTTGGATGCCTTTCGCCCAGAACTCTGATGGATGTGCCTCGAAAAAGTTGTTCAACTCCGCCTCTACATCCGAGAAATCATTAGTTTACCCCGCAAATGTTGTTTCAGGGCTCTAAACAAATGATAGTCTAATGGGGCGAGGTCTGGGGAATAAGGTGGGTGGGATATCGTCTCCCAGTCCAAGTTCTCCAACTGTTGGCGAACGGAGGATGCGACGTGAGGTCAAGCGTTATCGTGTAGTATAACTACACTGACTCGTCTTCGTCGTTTTTTCTTGATAGCAGCAGATAGTTTGGTGAGCTGGGTTGAATATTTGTCAGCGTTTATAGTTTCATTGTGTAACAGTTCACAAAACAGCATGCCTTGCGCGTCCCAGAAACAGCAAAGCAGAACTTTTAAGCGGTTCTTTTGACTCAGATTCGGTTGAGTTGGTAGCGTTTCTTCTCGAAACAGCCAAAAAGCACGACGTGTATCGTTCTCGTAATGAATCCATGATTCATCACCAGTAACCAGATCAAAAACAAAAACAAACAAAACAGACAAAAACTCTTTACGTCGGGGTCGCAGCAAAAGTGATTGACAGATAGCGACACGGACTGCACGACTGGCGTCTGCAAGGATGTGCGGTACCCGCCCAGCCAAAACTTTTCCATACCCAAGCTCATGCAGATGGCCACGGCGTGGTAACAGCAGTTAAGTGCTTCCGCTAATTCACGAGTGGTAGCATCCGGATTCGACTGCAGTTCGCGGCTTAAATCGTCATCATTCACTGCGGGTGATCGTCCTGAGCGTGGCTGACTTTCAAGGCTCTTGTCTCCTGATTTAAAACGGTCAAACCATCGGGACACCGTTGCATGGCTTGTACTTCCGGCGCCCAAAGCAGTGTTGATATTGTCAGCCGCATCCCGCGCACTGAGGCCAAACAAGTACTCGTATAAGTATAGTGTTCGAACTTGTCGCTCGTCCATTTATCTTCAACCGAAACTGACTAAACCGATCACTAGGGCGGCTTTATATCACAAGTACCTAGAATGTTCTACAACATTCTAGAATATTAAAAAAAATATGTATGTATTTTGTAGTGTCTCATTACTTTTGTGCCAACCTAATATAACATATGCTCTCTATTTATCTTCATTCGTTTCAAAATGACAGAAATGCAGAAGTTGGTTATTGGTTACAGAATCAGGTTGAAAAAAATTTGCCCATTCGTAAGTTTTCACAAACGTTTCTCTTTTCTCATCACCAGTAAGAACAGCTATTAAATATTTTGTTTTCGGACAAGCTTGAACTGCAGCTGCAATAACATCCTTTTTACATTCCCATTTTCTGTTTTTTTTTTTTTAATAGACCGAAATACATGTCGGGAGCAAACTTCGTATGACCCACGGGTAGAAAAGACATACGGAAACATCAGTGTCTGCCTGTTAAAACTCGCCATGTTGCATATTGCATCAGTACGGGGTATTGAAACGCATTTTATTACAAAAATATTAACATGCCACCACTGGTATCTATTTACTAAACTTTTCTCTTAAAGTTTGTGGTACTTAGAAACATCGTATATAGTCATCATAGTCAACTATATGAAATTGTAGATAATTGAGCATTTATTAATCATCAATTAAAATCGCGAAATGAAATTTTTTCACCCAACTTTACAAAACTTATTATATCTCGGAAATTAAATGCAGAGAACTGGACCCTTTTTGCTTGGACGCCCACATTTATTCATCGTAAATCTATAAATCATAAGTATAACAATAAATTGAAGTTGGATTTAAATTCCAATTAAATATTTACTATAACAATTATTGCTCTAAATCAAACGGATGTAAGTGGGTTAGTCCGTCTATAAAGAGAGCGTACGCGCCAATTCTACGCACACGGTTACGCACGCGTATGTGAGTGAAATTTGCAAAGAATTACCTAAACTTCGAAGTCCCTCGCTAGACGTAAACGCTCTTTTCTTTTTGAAGTCGATTATTTTTATTATATATTCCGTAATTTTTTTTTATTTTTTTTTTTTAGTTTTAAGTAAAAACTGGAATATTTATTTGTAAAAAGTAGTTAATGGTTTTGTTGTACATATTTCACTAGAATTTGACCAAGGTTTTGAGATGTTTTCCCTTTGATACCACATCCGTAGCTCGTATCAATAAGCCAGACCGTCACACTTTGGGCGCGTTCCGTGAGGCGACGACCGGTACGTCGATTGAACGCGTCCCAGAGGGTCATGGCCATCCGGTTAGCCCGGGGATACCGCACGGTCTCCGGGGAGGCGGCGAACCTCCTTGCCGGATTACCGCCATGGGATCTGGAGGCAAAAGTCCTCGCGCACATCTGGGAGTGGCGCGAGGAGGCAGGACGCCGGGGCGTAACTCCGTTGCCGCGAGAAATCGCGGCACGGCGGACAGAGCTCCGGCAGGATCTCATGGCGGCATGGAGAGTGCGATTGTCGCAACCCAGCGCTGGGCACGCCACAATTGCGGCGATAAGTCCCCTCTTTGAGGAGTGGCTGGAGAGGCGCCACGGCGTCCTCACCTTCCGCCTGACGCAGGTCCTCACCGGACACGGGTGCTTCGGGAGGTACCTGTTCCGGATAAGGCGGGAGGAAACGCCCGGGTGTCACCACTGTGTGGATCGCCCGGAGGACACGGTGGAGCATACGGTGGAGGTCTGCCCGGCTTGGGCGGAGCACCGCCGTGTCCTCGCGGAAGCGATCGGCGGCGGCGATCTCTCGCGTCCGGCTTTGGTCCAGGCCATGGTACGGAGCGAGAGTGCATGGGAAGCCATTACCTCCTTCTGCGAAGCAGTAATGCTCGTGAAGGAGGAGGCGGGACGCGTGAGGGAGAGGCAAGCTTTGCACCCTCACGCCCCTAGTCGCCGCAGGAGACGCCCTGGGCGTCGGGAATCGGCAGCCGATTCCCGGCCACCGTAGGCGCGAGCTTGCGGACGGCGAGCAATGGGTAGCTCGCCGTCCGGTAAGGACCAGGCCCGAGTCGACGGCGCGTCGTGTTCCACGCGCGCCTCAAAGAGATGTCAGCACTATTGACGGGGTCCGCTAGGGCCGATGCCAGCTAGGGTTGCGGGATGTTCGAAAGAGTTACCGTGGCCCCGGCACAGGCAACAGAAGGAACACGGGTGGGTTTTAGTCAGTAAAAGTCTGACACGCCCTCCCGCTCCGCCCAGAGCGGGAGAAGTCATTTGATGATTTCCCATCCACAAAAAAAAAAAAAAAAAAAAAAAAAGACCGTCACACTTACCTACACGTATTATTCCATATCTTAAAAACTACTGAACCGATTTTGATGAAACTTGCACTGTTCCCTAAGTTGAACTAAGTGTAAGCCAATAAAAAATGGTGCCAGGCCGTCACACGTACACGTATTAGTCCATATCTTGAAAACTACTGAACCGATTTTGATGAAACTTGCACTGTTCCCTAAGTTGAACTAAGTGTAAGCCAATAAAAAATGGTGCCAGGCCGTCACACGTACACGTATTAGTCCATACCTTGAAAACTTCTGAACCGATTTTGATGAAACTTGCACTGTTCCCTAAATTGAAGTAAATTTATTGAGGCACTCATAGCAAAGTCCGGTTAAGCAGCCGACAACCTCCTAGGTTGACCTGCGAGATACCACTAACAAAAAAAATAGCTTGATGCAACTTGCATTGTTCCATATGTTGAAGTAAATTTATTGAGGCACCCACAGCTAAGTCCGGTTAAGCAGCCGACAACCTCCTAAGTTGACCTGCGAGATGCCATTAACAAAAAAAAAAAAAATTGCTTGATGAAACTTGTACTGTTCCATATGTTGAAGTAAAGAAGATTGGACGATTCTGCCCTGATGCCCAATAGCGTTAAGATATATGCCAATAAAAAGATCTCAAAGCCTGTAGAGCAGCCTTTCCCGAAGTGGGCGATAACGCCCCCTTGTGGGCGCTACAGGCCTAAAGGGGGGCAGTAAGAGACCCAGAAAAAAAAATGGGGGCGTTGTGTAGAGGCTTAGGGGGCGATTTGTAATTTCATCTAGGTACTAGGTAGTGGTTTTTAAGTAGGTGAAAAAATGAGGGCCCTAAAAAATTATTTATTCTCAAAGTGGGCAGTAGACAAAGTAAGTTTGGGAACCACTGCTGTAGAAGGAGATTTTAAAACTTTGGCCACCTAGATGCAGTTTGCACGGCCTCACAAGGCGAACTACAAGATACCATAGTTAGGAAAAAAAAAAAATTGTATCGCTTGTATCGTACGATGTTCATACACATGTACGAAAGTGATGTAGGAGATGTTTGCAATGCGGTGTGGACCGCCTAGTGCCTAAATCTGCGCCAGCTTTAAAAGAGGTTCACATTCTTATAAAATGTATTAATCCAGTCTCATATCAGTGGGGAACGTCACAACCGTTATTTTCGCACAGCAACTAACAATAAACTGTTACACTTATGTTTGCAACATAATCACAGAGAGAAGCAGATATATTATTGCAATTTGCAAATAGGCACAATTGGAGGAAGGCAAATATAAAGATATTAAATATTATGATGACTGTACATTATGTATGAGATACATAGTTGCAATAACAGGCTATTAATGTCATTGTTGTATGTGACTACAACATTACATATTATGCTTGAACAAAGGTTGTGGACCAACACCCAATAACATTGATTTTTCTAAACTATTAACTAAATTAAATATCAATGGAAATAGCCAACTATTATCATGGTTCGGATTCTAGAGGTCGCTGCCCGGCAGACGCGACCGACTGCCGCTGCCCTGCCGCGCGACAAAGAGCATTCGGGTAGCAGCGGCCGCGAACGAGTCACAAGCAGTAGGTTGGCAGGAGCCGAAACCCTCCTGCATCCTTCAAGATAGGCGGGAATTTGGGCGGGGTTTTGGCGCTCAGTCCCCACTGAGTGACCTCAGGGAAGACAGTGCACAGTGGTCACGTGCTGCGTTGCACATTTGTACAGTTAGGTTTCGGGGAGACCCCTTTGCAGCCTCCCCAGAGATGTGCCGTAACAGGCGTTGCCCAGAGGGGGTTTCGGATCGGCCTTTTGAGAGGTAAAGGTGCTCTTTTCCATGTGCAGAACCACCGGGGTGGTTTTAGTGACATACAAATCCCACACTCCCCTGTCTTATCCTCAAAGCCCGGGCGCCTTTTAAAGGTTTCCCCCCGAAAATAAAAAAGGTTGGAAGGAGTCACTTTGAACGGTAGTGTGTGTCGTCTCTTGTGTTTGAGCAATTTATTTTATAATATTATCGAAACTATACTATGATTGACAACATATATAAAGCTAGAGAGCTCATGAAGCGGCTGCTGGAAGACGAAGAAAAGGATGATGATATAATAATTTTTGACAAAGAGGAATAAAATTGATTCATTGTTTAACATCCAGAGTTAAACGAGTCGCGCGACCTTTCTGCTACCGGCGCGCTTTGGCAGCGCCGTCGCCGCCGCGGTCGGGAGTAGGCCACGCCTACGCCCTTCGGCCACGCGACATCGTATCGTCGCCTGCATCGTATTTCTGCATACAAATCCCTATAGAGTGGTACGACGCCACCACGATGGCCGCTGCCTGGTCGCGGCTACAGGGCGACGACTGCCGGAATCCGAATAGCCAACGTTTGATAGATTGTATTGCAACATTAATAAAGTTATTGTTCATTATAATAATAAACTATCAGAAATAAGCACTACAGATTGACACAAGCTGATCTGTGGTAGTCTAATTAAAACATAAAAGTTTTACATGGTTACTTAGAAACTCATCATACATCAAGTTATAGACATAGAGTACTTATCAGAAAAAAAACGGTATAGTTACTAAGCCGCCACCGTTCACATGGGGCTGTCCTGTAATTACAATATTTTTTTACAGTAAAAAGTTGGGATCACACGACAACATCCCACTGTTCAGATGGTTATTTAAACAAAACAAATGCAGAACGAAATTGCCACATGATCTCAAAATTACACAGTAAATAAAATAGGTATCATACGGATCATCGCCGTGTGAATGGGGGCCTACATGTTATATTATCGCATTCGCTTTTAGATAACTATTCGTAACATTAATAACAGGATTTAAAAATTCGCAGTGGCGTATAGTTTATATTTAGAACAATGCCAATGCATGGAGCTTTAGAAAACAAATTGCCTGCTTGTTTAATAACAAAGTAGCTAAGCTCAGCGTTCACTGGGGTAATCTCAGGGCAAGCTGACAGTTCACAACTGCAGAAGCATGTTAGACTAGGGTTACGGTCCGGATATGTGCGGTTTTTGCCCGTCCGGACGTTGTCCGGCCTTGTCATTCGTCCGGACTTCGACTAAACGGGTTTTATTAAGAAAATAAAAAAATCAATGATTTCTAAAAAATATGAAAAAAGTAAAATGTCTGGGCTTTTTATCAGGAGAATGCCCTTGGGCCGTAACAATTTGCAGGGGAGCGGGTCACAACCAAATGTAGTTCATAAAATTACTCCCATTTTTAAATCAGATTTACTTTTTTGTTATGAAACAGATTCCCGGATTGCGGACATTACTTTCCACTTATATTTTCCACTTATGTCACTGCCATTACACTTCATGTCTGAATGTTGGTACTACGTAAAAAAATATAGCAATATATACCTGCCAACAAACATTTTTAAATGATTAAGATATTATGCAAGTACCGATTTGTTATTTAGTATAATATTAGGTAGGTAGGTATGTTAGTGTGTCAAAAAAAATCTTTAGGTCACGCATTGCGTTGTAATAATTTAAATTATTATTTTGGAATATATTTTAAGCATTTAATGAAAAGAGAACCGATTCAAAAAAATAAAATGTTGTTTTTATTGTGACGTATTTGTTCTCTGGCACCGTCACGAATGATGTTCCTTTTAATGTTGGTTTCATCTGAACTATTTGATTATAATTATAATACTTACTAACGAAACTGTTTTCTGGGGTTTAGGTGCTTTTTCATAAAGTAGTCTGTGTGTGATAATCCTTAGCGATGCCTCCATCTAGAGTAAGACATCGGTCAGCAAGTCGTCGTCGCCGATGTAAACTGTTCACTTATATTGTAAGAACAATAATTAGAGTACATAACAAAGATAACAAAAAAAAACCCGACTGCCAAAATAATCACTACAAAGTGAAAAATAACGGATTTCGGAAGTCGGTGGCTTTGGTTTCGTATTGTTGCCGCGTCATGTGTCGTGCCTGTTTGCAGGAACCTTTAAAGTATTTAGGTATTTCCAACCTCTGTTTCTCAAACAATTATTCTTCCATTGCTCGACTTGGGAAAGACGGCAGACATGTCGTTCGTTAATGTTGTGTCCATAATATAAATAAGTAGTTAATAGTTGTACACATTGCACTAGAATTTGGCCAAGGTTTTGAGATGTTTTCCCTTTGATACCACACCGTAGCTCATATCAATAAGCCAGGCCGTCACAATTACACGTATTAGTCCATATCTTGAAAACTACTAAACCGATTTTGATGAAACTTGCACTGTTCCGAAAGTTTAAGTAAATGTAAGCCAATAAAATATGGGCACAAGCCGATTAATAGTTTCGGACAAATGCGTGGACAAACGTAGATACATACAGAAGCCCTAATAGATTATCGTATATTATGTGAATATATTGCAGTTCCAATAATATTACATATATACGTGTCGAATTGATAACCTCCTTTTTTTTAAGTCAGCAAAAAATCAATTGAAATAAAGAAAATACATATTTATTCAGCACAGACTAAAAGGCACACAATATAATATGATATAAATGATATATAATAATTATATTATTAATATAAATGTTATGTTATGTTTATTATTATTAATATATAATGATTATATTATTGCATATAAAGCCTACCTGCACTTACTGCAAGTACCTACATGCTTCATTTATTACATAAAAAACCTGACAACAAGAATGAATTATTATTGAATACTAGCTAATCCCCGGCATGTGTTGCAATGTATTTTATTTTTTAACTTACCAGTTTCATTACAATCGGTCGGGCAATTTTCGAGTTTTTGCGAGACTAACGCACGGCAGTTGATATTTATATCATATTTAGAGAAGATATATTAGATGAGTGATGTATTTATTTATTTATTTAATACTTCATGCACAGAAATGTACAGAGGCGGACTTAATGCCATAGGCATTTTCTACCAGTCAACCTTTGGGTGATGCAGAGACAAACAGTGGTAGGTGCAATTATGAGAAATTGTGGAATACATATTTATTTAAATGTAAAGATACACATATACCTATTACAACTATAAATATAATAATATATACCTAAGTATATATAAATAAGCGCAAATAAATATATACATAAATACACAAATATACTAAAACAAGACAAACAATGGGAAAACGTTAACGTTGTGATGATACTGCCAGCTTCTTACGAATGTGCTCGCGAACTTTTATTTTAAAGGATGTAATCATCCATTAGAAAAAACTAGCATACAATCAAGAATAAAAAATATGACCCATATTACCACTTTATTTAATTTGTCACCAACTTCCACTATTTCAAATCAATCATTTTCTCAAACCAAACCACAAAATATTATGTAGGTAAATGGCAAATAATTACGAATTGCGGAAATCCATGTACAAAATTGTTGGCAATATAGGAAAAGCATTGAATTCAACTCCAAATACGCTGGGTTTGGTTGTGACAGTGGACTTTTCGTCTGGTACAGGTCTCCTTTCGAATTGGTTACCCTATGTTAGACACCTTTTGTTTGGACCATGCAATAATCATTTGGGGCAATTCATGTAAGGGGGCATGTGAAGTTGAACAGTAATAGTTCTATTCTATTCTACTTCTTATTATGGCAAGCAAAGTTGATGTCAACCATTCTGCCAATGTCTAAAGTGAATTGGAAATCTCGCACTCGCAATGCACTGTGCATTGATAAAAAAAATTAAAAAGGTCTACAACGATACAGTTAAACTTAATGTCGATCTTGTGAGGTTAGTAACAGTAATAGTTGCACCAGCTTCAATATCTTTTTGACACTTCATCCACTGCACTTTCTGTCAAATGTGGAGGGCATGGACCTCGTTTTATTATGTGAAAACAGGAATATTAAAAATTACACTACTCCATTCAGTGTACTAATTTATTGGGTACTTTTACAAATTTGTAGTATTAACTATTATCAAGATTATTACAAATTTATAAAGTAAAGGATAAATATTGAAGAGAGGCAAACGGGGTCTAAAGCACTCCTAGTCGGCCACAGACAGATACTGACCTAAGCCACCAACAATGCAATATTTTGTAACGCATCCACACCATTACCTTCACTAAGCTACCAGGAGTTTTCACTTATTAACTGTTAGCTGCTGGTTACTGGCTCACTGCCATGTGTTAAAGTGTCCGTGTACTATTGTGTTGGTGAAATGACTGTCTAGTCTACATCTTTGATGTTGCTAGTTAGATTACATGTTTTAGGAATGTGAACTGTATTGCTTATTGTTAAATTGATGGGCGTGAAGTAAACAGTTATCAAATGGTGACTTTTTAGGAGAGAGCTTTAAAAGAATAATGCTGTGCATTTCTAGACTGATTGTGATGAAACTTTATCAACAATTGTGTTTATCATTACAAAGGTATACTAAAAATAGCCATTTTAATATATTATAATTTTGCAAAATATTGCAGTTGTCTGCACTTACATTGTACCTAACAAAAAAAAAAAGACAAATGAGTAAACTACAACTGGTCCTGCTTACATTAACTTTGAGCCTTGCCTTTTTACACATTTATGTTTCAGGTGGGATCATGATAGAGGTATAAGATTTTGCCGACAAGGGGTTAATAAATTCTTTACAGAATATAGTAAATTTTACACAAAATTATGGCATAGAGTAAACATTAAAACCAGTAAAATGTTATTGCCAACAGTTATCTGATTAAACAAGGAAAAAGGCCATGAGGGGTTGCCATTGTATCATGACAAAAGGGATCAGAAATGCACTAATCCATAAGTATTCCTAGAATTATGGTTCAGAGGGTCATCTTTGGGGTACACAGGGGGTATATTAAGAGTATTAGGGGTAAACCTACCCTAGTAAATTAACAGTAGGTACATTGGATAATTCATCTAGATCACTATTTGTGCCTTTTCTGTAGGAGAACAGGACTTCGCTTTGCAGTGGGACAGTAAATCAGCTGGTATTATTTACATAGTTGGTCAAATACCAGCGCAATGTTTGAATCAAGCTTGTTCTCAACTTAGAGTATATCAAGTACCTGTGGCCTATGATTTTTGTTGATACAGTATCATTAGGTACTTACATAATTAAACTTTATGTTTACCAAATTATATTCATCTCTGGCATTTACATTGCTGAAAAGTAGGAAGTTATTGATTCAGCATACATTGTAGGAACAAATGAAAACACATGATTCAAATAATTATGAATAAATAAAGAGAACTTTCACGGAGACCAAAGTGGAAAAGTTCGCGTTCACGCCCGGCCACACGGGTAACATTAACGTTGGTATGCAAGCCGCGGGACTGGTCGGCTGCGCGCTCGGAGCGAGGTAGCGCCTGCCAGCGAGGCGCGGCACACAGTACGTGGAGGAGCACTCACCGCTGTGTTCCGTGAATATGTTGGAGCCCAGCATGCGGGGGTCCTTCGGCACGCGCGGCTTGCTGCGCGCCGAGCGCATGGACGCGCCGCTAGCCGTGCCGCGCTCCTTCGCCTGCTGCGCCCCCATGGTAGCAGCTCACCGGTGCCCGCCCTCCGCCGCTCAGCTACTGGACGCACTAATTCAATAACAGCACCGACGCAACGTACTCAACCTCCATACTTGTCGCCGTCGCCACTCCACTGCGATCTGATAACACTTTATGTGTCCTTTGTCTAATAATAAATTACTGATAAACTACCCCAAGAACATTCTGTTGATCAAACAGTTTTTCAAACACACATTACCAGAATTAGCCACTCACAAAAAATAACACACCACCGCCATTAAGTGTGTGACTGACATGTTTGTTTGACGTCGATTTTTTAGTTTTACATTAAGCCGACGAGGGCAGCACTGCTGCATTACTACCACAGAGAAAGAAACACAATTATAAATAGTGAAAAAAAAAACCTCTTTCAACATTTCCCTTTTCCACAAAAACACAGCTGGCAGCCGCATGTGTCTGCAAGTACGAATTTGTTGCGCGACCTGCGATAGTGCAGCACGTTCACACCCACATAACGGTTCTAGCTGACTTTAAAAACTATGCAGGTCTAGACTATCCAAAACATAAAAGTTAGTACTAATTGGCAATTATTAGAGATGGGTTTCTACCCGGTCAAAACCCGAACTTTGGTAAAATACCCATTAATACCCAATTTACCTACCAAATTTTAATTTATACCGGGTAAAAATTTAAAAAAAATTAACCAAATTACATTATAATTTTCACGTCTGTCTGCAGGGTTGCCATTAACACAAATATTCTGGACTATCTTACAATAAAATACAGTTTTATCAAAAATATATTGTATAAATTAATAACACATTTCTAATAGACATTTCCGCGAATGACACTTGCGCGAACAAACACTTCCGCGAACTAACTTTTGCATGAAGGGCATTGATTTTAGTATATCAATGGTGAAGGGACACTTGTGCGAAAAGACATGTGACTGGACCTTTGCGCGAACGGACTTTTGCGCGAATCGACATTTGCGTGAAAGACACTTGCTCGAAAGAACTTTTGCGCGAAAGGACTTTTGCGCAAATGGACCTTTGCGCGAAAGACACTTGCGCGAATCCACTTGCGCAAAAGACACTTGCGCGAAAGGACTGTTGCGCGAAATGTTACGGAAATGAGATTTCTTCATACATGAGTGTTGTTTTCATGGTTTTCGAAGGCCCTGAAACGATAATAAGGTCAAAATCAAAATTCAAGTTGGCGCCACCTAAAATTTGCTTCTTTTTCATCATGGGTGTCGTTTTCATGTCGAAAATAAATAAACAAAAAAAGTACATAAAAAAAACTACGATAAAAACTATTGACGACTAATTAGACCATTTACAGCTTGGCAAAAAAGAGTGTGGAATAAATGAGGTCACCTGTCAGTATCACACCTGTGGCAACCCGAAATACTACGACTCAACAATTTTTGATACATGTTATTTTTGGGGATATGAAAAACCAATCCCAAATGGGTGGTTCAGTCCCTCGGACGCTTCGCAAACACCATGTAAGACTTCAATGTCCAGTATTAACAGACAGATAATCATGCCGTCTAACAGTGGGATTGTTAGGACTTGACGATAATAGTTTGGTTACAGGGATAATGAAAGAACACGTTTTCTTTGAAGTTTTATTTTAATACAAAAAATTCAATCAGATGAATCGAAAACACTTTCATCTAAATATTCAATCCCAGAAAAGCTCACACTTCGGCTAGAGCTTCCTGCAACTTCAGAATCACTAGCATATTCTAATTCTGATAAATCACTGCTACTGCTACTGTCATCTCTGAGATTTATTACCAATCGTTCTATCTGTTCATACATAGTCACACCTCTGTCATAATATTCTTTTTCTATTTTTATTACATGCTTGCATGAATTTTTCCAGCCTTCGGCAGTAATGTTTTAAAATGCTTGTTCAGCAGCCACCTATAAAAAAGGAATAATTATTAACAATGGTTCTTACATAAAATATGCAACATTAAATATGCATATACAGGGTTACAGGGAAAGTCGTACTGAATATTAAAGGAGGTTATTATTCAGGTCATTTCTGATGATTTTGATTCTGAAATAAAATGTCCGAAACTTAACCGTTATGGAGATATTAGATTTTAAAGATTATTTTTAAAAATCGTTTATTTTTTGGCTTTTAGTCGTTTTCTTTGGGATTAGAGCTCCTAGAGTCGGTTTTTTTGATGTATCTAGTTAGAAGACATGTCCATTAATAAAAATGATCAATAGAAACTGAACCTACTACTAACAGCTTAAAAAACTGCTCGACAACGGTTAGCATTATACATTTTCTAATAGTGTTCTTAACTTTGATGGGCTTTAAAAAAAAAATGTACCTATGGAACTTATTCTGCGAATAACTTTATAAAGTTGTACGTCTCTTTAGCTATTCAAAAAGGTATATCATCTACTAGGTTTGTTCATAAAATCTTAAAATAATGTTATTAGAATAGGCCCATCTGGTAGTACAACATAACATAATTTCGATACAAAAGAATCCGGCTTACTACCTGGCACTTTTAAACAATGAAAAAAGGTTTGGGTAGACATTGTTTGTGCCCGGGAGACGTGCGCTGACAGGTATTTATGTCATTTCATTTCATCATTTGTGAATGTCTGAATTGTCAAATCGTGGATCGTGGTGTTTGTTTAGTCTGCTCATGCGATTCTTCCATGGTAGATGTGTTATCCGTGCCCTCTGATTTTTTTTTGTAAAAACGCGACTTGGCTTGGATTTTTGGACTGTTTCATCTTCTAACTGTATGACGTGGCTTGTAACTGGACTTTGATTTGTGTTGTGAACATGGCAACATTTACCAACGAGGAATATGCTGACATCCTAATGTGTTATGGATTTTGCGAAGGAGTGTCGTTGCGTGCACGCAATGAATACATGCTAAGGTATCCTACTCGCCGAGTACCTGATATTGGCGTATTTGACAGAGTTTATCGAAGACTACGAGAAACTGGTTCTGTGCTAGTACGTCGGACTGACATGGGACGACCTCGTGTTCTTGATGACGACGACGAAGATAATGAAATACGACGTCTCTTTGAAGCCGACCCAACCACGTCAACAAACGTTGTCGCTCGACGGCTTGGTATTTCCCAGTGGAAAGTCTGGTTCGTAATGCACAGTTCTGGGCAATACCCTTACCATTACACGCCAGTGCAAGTAATTGAAGAAGGGGATCCATTGAGACGACTAGACTTCTGCAGATTTATGCTCAATGCCGATAATGAAGATCCGGATTTTTTAAAGAAAATCATGTGGACAGATGAGTCGAAATTTGACAAAGACGGCATCACAAACTATCATAACACCCATTATTGGGCTCCCAAAGCGCAAGGTAACCCCAAGAAAAAAAGACCAAAAGGGTCACAAAGGAGATTCAGTCTTAATGTGTGGATGGGTATAATATCAAATAACTTGATAGGGCCATACTTCCTGCCCGATAACTTGAATGGCGAGACATATGAAAACTTTTTGAGGGAGGAGTTACCCTCTTTAATGCAAGACTTGCCTATTGCATTGAGACGAGACATGTTCTTTCAACATGATGGCTGCCCAGCGCACTACAGAAGAAGTGTTCGAGCATGGTTGGACGAGAATTACCCAAACCAATGGATTGGAAGAGGCGGACCCATAGCATGGCCGGCGAGGAGCCCCGATTTAACGCCGATGGATTTTTATGTGTGGGGTCATATGAAAAGCCTAGTATACGACCAAATGACACCGATCGCAAATGTCGATATTCTAAGACAAAAAATTATTGATGCGGCTGAGGAAATGAGGCGGAACCTACGAACTTCTGTCGTGAAAAGTAATTTAAGAAAAAGAATGAGACTTTGTGTAAGAAATAGCGGCGGCCATGTAGAACATGAATTATAAAAATATTGCTAAAATTTTTGTCTTTTTTTTACGTATTTTAGCTACTTTTACCTCAAACTAAAAATGTACCCTCTCCTAACTTAACTGTTATTTGGGCAATGTTTTGCCTATTTAATAGCAAGTGTTATACCTTTTTGAATAGCTAAAGAGACGTAGAACTTTATAAAATTATTTGCAGAATAAGTTCCATACAATATTTTTTATTAAAAGCCTGTTAAAGTTAAGAACACTCTATTAGAAAATTCATAATGCTAACCGTTATCGAGCAGTTTTTTAAGCTGTTAGTAGTAGGTTCAGTTTCTGTTGATCATTTTTATTAATGGACATGTCCTCTAACTAGATACATCAAAAAACCGACTCTAGGAACTCTAATCCCAAAGAAAACGACTAAAAGCCAAAAAATAAAGGATTTTTTAAAATAATCTTTAAAATTTAATATCTCCATAACGGTTAAGTTTCGGACATTTTATTTCAGAATGAAATTCATCGGAAATGACCTGAATAATAACATCCTTTAATATTCAGTACGACTTTCCCTGTAACCCTGTATAAACTAGGCTACATACCTCAATGTATAAAATATCAATGGGCCCAACATTGACTGAAGCAATTTTATGCTTTGATTCCCTATATTAATTCAGTAGGATTCAGATTACAATGATAAGGTGGAAGGCGTACCACAGTGTGACCATGATCTCCTAAAATTTGGTCAATTTCGTAAATGGGCTCTGGTTTATGCCGCTTAGCTACTAGCATTAAGGGGGAAGCATTGGCGCTTCCCCCTATGCGCTTGGGCACATAAATCGAAATCATCTAAATCTTTCTTCGGGTGACCTTTGCGATGTTTTCCCGGTGTTGACAAAATTCCATTATTTTTTCACCTTCCTCAACAATTTTTCTTACTGTGTTGACAGATTTACCTAAAATAAAAAAAATAAATTAACAGTATTCTATTATTAATTCCATGTTCATTTCTTCAAGAATCAATCATGGAGGTTAGCGTATACGAGACTTGTCAAACTACAAAACATAACCTCAATTTTCAATTTCTGTACACAATACTAAAAGTTACTTTAATCTGGATATCAACAAAACTATGCATTGAAAGCATTTATAAAAACTTATTTAAGGTTCAATGACCTATTTAGGGTACATAAATACCTGTCATATCGGCAGTTCTTTGATAAGCATTGTCGATATCGGACAAAACCTGTCCAAGCGGGACAGTTTCAGTCAAACACTGTGAAAAGACGCGGTAAATCACTTCTCTGCCACAACTACGAATAGTTTTATTCATTTTAAATAGTTAATTAAGCAACGAAATTTGATAATTTTTAGAAATCTATAAAAAACGAATAGGATACACGCACTGTTGACACAGAATGTACTAGCAGTTGACAAGTAAAGCAATGTTGCCACAATCATCGATTCTTAGTTCCAACTGTCACCGCGTCAGACTCTTTTTTGCCAAGCTGTACTTCCAGTCTGTCTGTAACTGGAACTTAACTGGCGAATACAATTCTGCGTGTACTATTCACAGCATACACGCCTGCCCAGGCCTGGTCAACTTCTTGGGCGTTGCGATTATACCTACTGGGGATTGTTCTGTGTTGCCAGCAAAAGTAATGGCTTTTATTTTTTGGCAACACTGATCGACATATGTCATTTTGATTGTACAAATATGGCCGCCGTTTGTTGTTTACGACTGACGCGCTGTTTGTAGTTTTTACGATTTGCCATTTCTTTTTCTGCTTTTACGTCGAGTTGAGCACGTTCTCCTCCGTAACCGTGTTGAATCAAGCGGTGTTGTCGTTGCTACTTGTGTTATAGACACTTTGTGATAGAGACACTTTTGTTTTCCGGGTGTGGGTGAATTTCCAATCATGGGAGATAATCTGAGACATAAATGTCTCAAATGTGGGAGCTCACCTTGTGTAGACCTTGTGTGAGTTAAATTGTACCGATTCCCTAATCCTGGACCAACAAATGCACAACGGTAAGAGAACATAAAGCAATCATAACATAACCATAAAATTTGTTTCAAATCAATCGATTTAACAAGTCTTTATTTATTTTCAGATGTGAATTGTTGGCCAAATTCTGTTTCCCGTAAGTTTCCTGTAAGCAGTAACATACGATTTGCTAATTTTATAAAACTATTAAAGAAATACCTGTTTCATTAAACTCTCCTCCCCTCTATCTTGAAAGATTGGGGACTAGAAACAATTCTGGCACTTCCAGATTACTCCAGAAAGGCGTCTAAATTTTAAAAGTACTCGGCGACCTTTCTGAAGTAATCTGGGAGTGCCAGAATAATTGTTTCTAGTCTTCAAATATATTATAAATCACGTGATCTGGTTCAAATTTTCCGCCTCGATTGTTGTACTTGGGAATCACAGAGATGGCGTTAGAGTCAAATAGTTTTTCTTTGTATGAAGTTAACATTCTTCCCGTAGGGTAATTGTGTTCTGTGCGCCTGCCCCAAACTTTTGAAAGAATACAGGCGTGATCTTATGAAGAAATCTCATTTCCGCAACTTTTTCGCGCAACTGTCCTATAGCGCAAGTGGATTCGCGCTTCGCGCAAAAGTCCGTTCGGGCAAAAGTCCGTTCGCGGAAATGTCTTTTCGTGCAAGTGGGTTTCGTGCAAGTGCGTTTCACGCAAGTGGGTTTCGCGCAAGTGGGTTTCACGCAAGTGGGTTTCACGCAAGTGGGTTTCACGCAAGTGGCCTGCTACCAATCAGAACTATTAATCATATTGAACACGCGCAAATGTCCATTCACGCAAAAGTCCGTTCGGGCAAAAGTCCGTTCGCGGAAATGTCTTTTCGCGCAAGTATCCTGCTACCAATCAGAACTATTAATCATATTGAAAACGGCAACTTTAAATTACAACATGGAAATAAAATACCCAGAACGAGGTTTTCATTTACACGCACACCTCACAATGTTTTTATGGCAGCCCTGGTTGATTGATCGTCTAAACCCCGCCATTTTGTTTAGTCAGTGCGCGTGCCCTGGCTCTAGTCTTGATCGATAATAATACAACTTAATATACTTATGTTAGTGATGTATAGGTTATATTAGTTCGAAATGAGTTAATTATTTTTTGTTTTGATATACTGCTGTTAACTGTAATCAGAAATGTATGTGACTGAAAAAACTGGTGCCGATTCTTTTGTCACAAATGCCCCTAAACTAGACTAAAAATCACCAAAATTTAGTTTATTCCTGCCAAACGACGATTTGCCGTTCTGAAATTGACTAAAGTGACACAACTTAACTATATTTTAGTTAGTTACTTAGTGCCATCTTAGTGCTGCCAATTATTAGCTTAGTGAAAATGGCAATTATGCTATTCTGAATTTAACGTTTTTCACCTAAAATTTTGATATTCTAGCTAGATGTGACTATTTTTAATCGCGATTAAAAAGGTGTGGAATAAAATTAATTCTCATGAACTAAAATGCACACGAACACCTCGACTTCAGGTGCAAAAACAGTACTGAATGTTTTTTTCTTTCTTTTGCTTATATCTCGAAAATGGTGTGTCCTATCGCAAAAATAATGAAAATTTCGACCCTCTCTCTACACTCGCACGAACGGAAAAAAAAGTTTCGTTCCTCCCCAGTGGTGACGATTGGAACTTTTTTTCCACTCGTGCCCAGTGGGAACGACGCGCGACGGGGCGGGGACGACCGGGAATAAACCGATCGTTCTAGTAAATTAAATGAATTTAGTTCTTTGTGCTATCACAAAACAAGCAAGGTTTATTTTAAGTAGAATAGAATACTTTTATTTTCAGACAGAGTCCATAGAATTTTACTTAACATCTAGTGTCGATTAAAATTATTTTCCCTACTTTTTAGTAAATGAAATAAAAAATGTAATTTTAAATTACTTTTACCGAAAATCTAGTAAAATAATACGAGCTAGACACGTGTAGACACGTACAGCACAATGATTCTTTGAGCAGTGTTAATCGGGTTTTGGACCCGTTATGGCCAGGTAACAAAGAGTTTTTACCTTTCTCATACCCCTCTATCCCTGACGCGTCTAGTCTCACGTTAGTTTAGTTGTTGTGACGGAAGACGTTTACGTGGGGAGAGAATAGAAATAAGACCACGTAGTGTCAACATAAAAAGTATGTTTTATAAAACAAGAGAAAGGCGGTAGTTATATAGGTTTATAGTCACAAATTCCTTTAATTCCCTCGGGAAGCAGTGCAGTACTCTCCTGGCTCAGCCTGGTGTGACTAAAACCATAGCGGGTGTGACACGCTGCAGACTCCAGGAGTGGTGACGGTCGGCAGATCGAATCGCCAGACTCGTGGAGAAGTCGACGCGGCCACGCGGGTAAACTAAGTACCCAGCGCGGAGTTTGATGATGTCCGGATATACCGGAAGCTCAGCGCTCGGATGCCAACGATGAATAAGTCAGAGTAATTTCATATAAGTATATATTAATTAAATAGTTTCATATATAATTAAAATATGTCAGAATAATTTCATATAGGTACTTAATTTGTTTTTGGTTTATTTTACTATTAATTACAATATAATTAGATAGGTACAATATAAACTTCTAATAGTTCAATTGTTTTTTATTTATTCTTTTCAATAATTGTTCACGATATCTCGAGATTGGTCATCGTTGTCTAATCTCATGTAACCCGCCCCCTCACCGCTGTCGCCACCTAAGGCGCGGCCACCTAGTTCCGCGCGCACTTTAGAGGCATTTGTGACAAGAGAATCGGCACCAGTACTTACCTACAATTTACAGAAACCTGAACTTGTGCAAGAATTAAAACAACTGATAATACTTCTTTCATAATAAACAGTTTATTTTTTAACATTATCAACAAAGAAAAAATAACATTTAATTATTAAATAATTTAACTTACAGTAGGTAATACCAAACCAACGCTACTCTTATATTATGCAAGGTACACACTACATCACTACACAGTCACACACGCAGCGACTTCGATCGCCGGCGACTTAGCGACGAGTCAACAAATCGGCTACCTATCAAATCTGAGTGTGGACGTGAGATATTGAAATCGCTATCGAGTCGCCGCCATTCAAAGGCGCTCCGTGTGTATCTACCATAACGCTACAGTCTCAAAAATATATAACAAATTATAATAATTGCACCGAGACAGAATGAAGACGGGGCAGGGGCGCGATGGGCGTGGTCCCTGACCGGCGCGGGCACATGGCGCCCCATGCGCCTGCGAAGAGACCCGGACGTCACTCGCGCTCCACGCCTCTGTCCCACGAGCTATGTATCATAGAGCTATGCTTTGTACTTATGCACTTTATATTATAAACTTAACAATCAACACTTAATTTTAACATTTGTACCACGGTTACATCGGTAGAGCAGCCTGAGTTGTACTATAGGGTGCGGTACAGAATGCGGCCCTTTGTTTTTCTATTGAGTTAACAATTCAAAACATTGAGGTCTGCTACGCTATTTACTTTACATTAATGTTAATAGTAAGTACCTGTAAGTATAGGTATACTTGGATATTGTTGACGCATCGATACAACGCAAAACGAAGGAGCTCGTAGTAGATTTTGTCCGGTATGGCACCGGGCAGTACCCGCGCGGCATAGCACCGGGCGGCATGGGCCCCCGCGCGGTATGTCAGCGGGAGGCACCCGCGTGGCATGGCGCCGTGCCTTGGCACCATTCCAGTCCCGACCGGCGCCGCCGTATTTTGGAGCAGCACATCCATCTATGCGCTAATGACGCAGGGATGGATGTGCTGTTCCAAAATACTAACACCGTACCGAGTTTATACGGGGTGGCACGTTATCAGTGGTCCTAACCGCTTTTTAGGGTTGCGTAGTCAACAAGGAATCCTTATAGTTTCGCCATGTCCGTCTGTCTGTCTGTCAGTCCGCGGCTTAGCTCTGTGACTCTTAGTACTAGAAAGCTGTAATTTGGCATGGGTATAATATAATATTAATCACGACAAGTGGCAAAATAAAATTTTTTCGGGTTCCTCCGTTACACCTAAAGTGGGGATGACTTTATTTTTCTCGTCTATCCAATGGTGTGGAGTGACGTTGGATAGGCTGTTCAAAAATATTGCGGGTATGTGAAAACCATTTTTCGATTCAGAGATCTGATCCCTGAATCGAAAAATGGTTTTCACATAGGGATCCGTTTGCGAAATATTAAGCTTTAAAGTAATAATTTTTGTTAGAGTCAAGTGCCCCCCCCCCCTCCCTGCCAGCTAAATGGTTGTTTTTGGTTATGTGAAAAAATTCACGGCAGTACCTACCTAGTATATAAACGAAGTTACGAGGTAAACTATCACAGCTAAGTAGGCTTTACAATTTAACGAGTAATAGTCAGCTAACTTACATTTGCAGTTGGAATGTATGAGAGAACATGTTTTTCAACTACAATGTTCAGTTTGTTCTTGGGATAAATTCATCCCAACTACGGAACCCTTCATTGTGCGTGGTCCGACACGCACATGGCCAGTTTTTTAGCCTTTCGCCAAGGGCTTTCATGGAAAAACTTACAGGTTGTTAGGTTAAACGACGGTCATTCTTCACGAGAGTCGGTCGGTACAGTCTTCATCTAGGTAAATCATGAATATAACTTTATACTTTTACAATGGTAAAAACTCTGAAATATGAAAAAAAAAACAGCTGTCTACCATATTTTGGTCGCTCTGGTATTGGTGTTGGTATTGCACTTTGTCGCAAACAGCAGATTTTTAGGGTTCCGTAGCCAAGTAACCGTGTACAAAAAAAAAAAAATTGTATTAATTTGTATTATTTTGTACCCAACGGACACGTCCTATTTAAAAGCAATCGTCGCGCGAATACGCGATCGGTCGTATGCATATTAGGTAAGATAAAACCGGAAAGCGCCAAACACCCGAGGTTCACCAAACAAAAAGTTCGAACGATCGTGTATTTACGCGACGATCGCTTTTAAATAGGACGCGGGGTGACTGTTTTGCTTTTCATCTTGTTTTCCTTTGTATGATTTTCGTATATTGTAATTTTCATTTATTTTAATGTTAACATGCATGTAATTGTGTAGCATCTGTTGGCGATCCGCTAAATAAATAAATGATGATGAATAAATAATAATTTCGTCATGTCCGTCAGGCCGGATATGGCATAGCGATTTTACTCGAAGACTAGTAGAACTAGGTATATCAATTAAAATCGAGAGGCAATGCAGTTAAGTGTGTATCGCTTAACGTTACGCACCTTCGGTAAGACAAGGGCATAACTGCACGTTTTGTGATTTTACAGCAGAGCCATTTTAAGATGTTTTTTACATTCAATACCGTACCTATTGTTCTGCTTAATAATACTTTGAAGTGATTCTTCTATGCATAAAACAAGCCCTATACTTTGTGAATTGGAGTATGTTCTTTACAGAATATAAAATATGTTTTATTATTATTTATATATACATATTTTGTACAGAAAGGAGTACCTACATACATTGATGCCTTTGTTGCAACAAAATTTAAATCATTTTATAATTGTGACCTACACTTTCATTTATGATGATTTGGACTAAAAATAATTTCTTTTTGCAAAATTGTTTTGTTATCTTGATATTTAAAGCATTTTCACGAACTTGATGTTGCATACATCTAAAAATTACTAGCAAAAGTCTTTGTAATTTCATTAACAAAAATTTAAAACTAGAAAAGTTTTATATTTCTATCGATTTAGGCAACATTAAACAAATCTTTGACTGTAATGATAATGATTTGTCAGTCGTTACCATTTCTTAAATTACAATGTGTAAACTAATACATAATTATAAGCACATAAACGTGTGGGGTATTGTTGGAACCCCTACTTAAAAAGATTATCATGTTTCTAAGTGACTTTGCTTTTAAGTCAGTAGTTTTTGAGATATGGGATACTTTCGGTTACAACCGCAGAAATAACTTTGCTTTCCATAGTTTTTTCGAAAATTACTATGAAATACAAAAAATTTGCGGCCGGTAAAATCACTAATGTTAGCGTAAATATTATTATTCAACCCGACTACGGAACCCTTCACTGTATTTCACATTACATATTGTACATCACTTTTTTCTGAATTTAAAAAAGTAAAAGTTGTTAATTGTCATACCTGGTGTGTGAGGCGCACACTTCTAGTAGGTAAGTACTACCTATAGCCGCTTAAGGAGTGTCCCTCGTTTAACCTAACACACGGTGTGTATACCATGGTAAACCATTGGGCTATCAAAATATAAGTACCATGGCCGGTCATGGTACTTATATTATTAGTATTACCTAACCTAGTGGTAATTTAGGTAGACCTCAACAATATCATGTCTACGAGTAAAGGACATAATATGTAAGTCGTCATTAAATCTTTTTATATTTATATAAATTAATTTAAAAAAATCTGATGTTCATAATTATTATGTTGCGGTCTCAGTAATAAGCGATTAGCATATTAATAATTTTTGGGGATAATAAAATATCGTTAATTTGCATTAATAAACATTATATGCAGGTACACACATTGTAGGTATTCCGACCTGATATTGCTACTCAGAAAGTATTCCTGCAGGCACAGAAAATCTGCAGGCAATGACGTGAGACACTCGCATCTTGTGACGCTTGTGGAACTAGGTAGTAGGGGCCCAAATCGTCTTCTATACTATAAATTGTATAAAAGTAAAACAAAGCCGCTTATCGTGTGTGACAGAGTCGGTTACCAGGTTAAGTTCTCTAGATTAATTGTATGCGGTTTTCACCATCATTTAGAGAATTTATTCCGGAAGGTTTATGTGTACCTATAATAGGTACATTCAATTATTAGAAGCATAGAAATCTCGATGCTTTGACAAGTCATCACATCAGTAGATAGCACTCCTGCGAAGCAGGGCCCGATCGCCCGTCGCTACACAACTATTATCCTTGAAAGATAATTCATACTAATTATAAATAATTACGTATCGATGGCAATTAATAAGGAGCTTGTGAAGTAGTCGCGCCCGTCACCGGAATACCTACTATCTATTCCGTACCACCACGTCTGCACCACTACCACTACAATTTTGGGAAAGTAGTTCTTTGACACTCATGTTGGCCCCCGTTCTGAGGCAGGAGCAGCGTGGAGAAGAACGGTGTGCACAGCGAACAGCACTTTCCCACTGTACTAGATAGTGGCCGCGAATTGCGACAGAGGCGGCCCTACGGACAGGAGGCCTACGACCGCATCGCTCTATCACAAGTTTAAAGCTATATAAATATAATAACACAACAGGGCACAGAACACGGCACCGTGCACCGAGCACGTCGGATACGATACGACAACGGACACATTTCTCCTCTTTAAAATATTGAGCAAAATACAAAATCTGATTAGAAACAATACATTGTAAGTACATGATATCGAAAATAATACTAAGTACATATTTTATAAGTATTCGATCCACAGCCACATTACACGCATCAATAACTTATTAGATAATGGTGCTGATTCTCTTGTACACCGAACTAAACTATCACTAAAATTCCTTACTTTTGCCTATGATAATCTTAAAGCTATTCTGCAAAAAATATCATTAAACTTAAAAATAATTTTGACAGGACTAAATCGAATTTGACAATCGCGACTCCACGTGGTACTTGTTTGCCCTACCCCGTGTTTTTTTTTTTTTGAGCCGGAGGCGCGCATGGGGTGGTAGCCTCCACGTGTTTTATATGGAATTTTTCACTTTTGTATGGAAAATATGAAAAATTATTACCAACATGTTGAGTTTTAGGGGTTTATGGGTTCTATAAAAGGGGTCGAAATTTTCAATATTTTTGCGATAGGACACACCGTTTTCGAGATAAAAGCAAAAAAAAGATACAGTAGGTACCTACTGTTTTTGCACCTGAAGTCGAGGTGTTGGTGTGAATTTTAGTTCATGCCAACTAATTTTATTCGTCACCTTTTAAATCGCGATTAAAAATAGGCAGATTTAGTTAGCAAATCTAAATTTTAGGTGAAAAATGTCAACTTCAGAAATGAATAGCAAAATTACTATTTTCACTAAACTTATAACTCGGTGCCATCTTATTAATGTCAAACTAAAATAAAGTTAAGTTGTGTCACTTTAGTCAATTTCAGAATGGGAAATCGTCGTGACAGGAATAAACTAAATTTTGGTGATTTTTAGTCTAGTTTAAACGCATTTGTGACAAGAGAATCGGCACAATATCTTCATATACTATAATAGTACCTACATTATTAATTGTTCATAAACGACAATATTTGACACCAGCAAAAACTTACTAAGACACGGTAGGTACCTATTGTTTTTACAAAATGTTGCGGTCTAAACTGCGCACACTAAACCAGCGGCGAGAAGCGGTGGTCGAACGGGGCGGTGGCGACGCGCGTCCTATTTCGCTCGGCCACCGCTCCTCGCCGCTAACTCCGTGATCGCCGGGTACCGACGACTGCTGTCGGTGGTACAGGTACTTATATACATAGGTAACGTACCAACGCGCGCGAGCTTGATTTGTCCATAAAAGCATCGACAATTTATTTTAGTGTTACCGACTAGGTATTGTTACTTGTAGAGTTACCGACTAGGTAGGTATCATTAAATGACAGTTCTTCGCCTCGGTTTAGATTAGAATGAAATAGCACGCGAGAAGGTCATTTCGGTCCGTTGCTTCTTTAATAAACTTTAAGAAACTACCTCAACCGTATTTGGGTAAGGTATTGACCGACCAGATCAAAGGAAACTGTCCTACTTACTACTCACTGTAAACTATCTAGTGTGAAATGGATGCAACATTATTTAAGGTAAGTAAAGTTACTTAACTTATTTATCCGTAGTTAAAACTTAGAATGTTTCAAATGAACGAATAGTTTCTTTAGAGTTTAGAGCCAAAAGCGTTATTATCAACACTCCGTCACGGCAATATTCCCCAGTCGAACGAACGCGTGGGCGGCTTGCCCAGAGAATGACGTTACAGCGCGTTGCGTCGGGCCGGTGTTGGTGCAGCGGGCGCTCTAGCCAGGCAGCGGCGCCTCCTCGTAGAAATCTGGCTCGTCGTCCTTGTCAATATCTTTCTGGGCGCCATCCAACTGCCAATTATATGTTCATAGATTAAAAAGACCTGCGCAATCTCGGAAACCGAAAGCACAAAATGAAAGGCTATGAACGTTACCGCTCTGAGCTGCAGCGGCGTGAACATATAAGCCATCGACATGCGCAACGGCACCATCATGACCAGGAAGAAGGGCATAGCGAGCGAGAAGCGCGACGACTTGACGGCGTACAGCACCGCCAGCCCCGCTGCCTGGATCAGTGTGAACATGTGCATCTTCAGCGTCGGCACCTGCGTACAAACAGTCCATGAGCGATGTCCAGATACACAATAGATAGGGCCCGGAGGGCACTGAGGGAGTGTGGTCTGTGAACACGAACCCGCCTGACGTAAGGAAGTTGCGGGTGATGCTTGACGGGCTTGAACAGCAGGATGCAGCGGTCCCAGAACTGGATGCCGCCGAGCGCGGAGATGCCCATGTACAGGAACACGCCGAATAGCACGGCCATGGGCACCAGACGCAGCCAGCGCGCCGCTAGCACCGACACGCCCACCAGCAGTGCCACCAGTAGTGCCGTCAGCCGCTGCTCTGTAAAGCGAGCGCGCACGTCACTACAAGCGATGATGCTACATTGCGACCTATCGACCATGACGCAGGGTAAATACATCAAGACACAATTCATTCGACGGAAAGTATAGTTTTTAATCTCATATTAACCGTACCGTTTTAAAACGTAATTAATATAAAAGAGGAATTTTGGTTTCGTGATTGCAGAATTTTCGGGGATAAAAGCAAATTGAAGCATAAAGCATGTTGTATTGTCGGTGAAATCGGACCTTTAACCTCGACGATGTGCGGCTTGTCGCCGGGCGCATGCGTGGTGGACATGATGGTGAGCGCGGCCACGTGGCTGACGGAGCGCACGGTGGCCACGCACTGCCACGGCGCGCCGAACAGCCCGCACATGGCGTTCACCGACGACATGATCACGATGTCCATGTGGAAGCCGCTGCCCTTCTTCAGCTTGCGCTCCGGCTTGTCGATGATCAACCTGCGCCACACACGTGGCAATAGCCAAGTCAGTACTCTACTCGCATTTATTGCAGTTATTTTCATTCGCTTTGCATTCAATATTTTAACTGGCTCAGCTAACTAGTACAAGTACGTTCATTACACAATATTTACTATAACAGGCATTACACAATATTTACTATAACAGGCATTACACAATATTTACTATAACAGGCATTACACAATATTTACTATAACAGGCATTACATAATATTTACTATAACAGGCATTACACAATATTTACTATAACAGGCATTACACAATATTTACTATAACAGGCATTACACAATATTTTCGCATGAGTACTCATGGGGATTACGAGTGCAGTCGCTTAGAACAACATAGTACGGTGGCAATCGTCTTACTCAGCGATGTGCGTCTCCATGAAGACGATGATGTAGACCATGAGCGCGGGCAGCCCCATGGCAAAGGCGGCCCAGGCGGGGATAGTGCTGAGCCCGTCGTTGAGCGGCACGAACCACGAGCGCTGCGCCGTGGGGCTGAGCCCCTCGGGCACGCGCAGCGTCTCCGTCCACACGGGCACGGCGCACGACAACCCCACCATCAGCACGATCGCGATGGGCACGCCGAAATCGCCGAGCGCGCGCCGCGCCTGTTACACATCAGACGGTGAACACGGAACACCACATGCCAGACAGCGGCACAGCGCTGGCCCAGCGGCGGCGTACAAACATGATCAACAATACCTACGTCAGCTATGCGCTTCGGCTGACCTCTTGTTCTCAGGCAACTTTTTTTGAGTTTCCCTCTAAGTGAAATCAAGGGGTGTTAGTTTTATCTACGAGGTGGCCACAGCGAACATTTTCTTTTTCTGAAAGTGAACTTTGAAAAGTCACATTTCTAACTACTTACATTTTAGACCAATAACATTTAATTGATCTTCGTTTATTACTTACGAAATGTACCGGAAAAGTTTTTTTCCGATTTGTAACTTTTCTAGTACTCTTAACCTCAGTAGGTCTAGAAGAGTCTTTTAATCTTTATACGAAGCTACATCGACGGGCATTATAAAAATAAAACGTGAGAATTTACGTTTTCTAGCTGACTGTACCATTTTCCAAAATCTGTGAATACAGTTGACAGTTAGGTACTGTAAAAGATAAGGACACCTGAGGGGCAATTGCGTAACCCACTTGCAGTAGGAATAGGTTTCATTTTGACAGTTCAATAACATTCATTGCGTTATTTACGTCGTTGAGCAGACAAATTTTTCGAACATATTATTATGAAGCAATGGATTAGCAATTCACTTCAAAATCATTCAAATTGTGATTGGTAGTGTGTTACGCAATTAGAGTGCTAAACTTACTGTCCTGTCTCAAAAAGCCACACTGTATAGGCCCTAGGACCCGGAACCCCCACAATTCTTCAGAATTACCTTAATTTTTCGAGGTGTCAATTATATAACTTTACTCTACGTTTATAAATAAGTATAAGGGTAAGCGTGCACACGGTGTTTTTAAGAGCACCGTCGTCTCGCGTATCACACACTGCAAACGCTACCAGTGCAGATTTTTCAAGTCCAGCAAGGCAGAAAACGCGCCTTTACGCGGGACGCACGAAATAAACGTACGTAAAATAAACACCGTGTGTTAGCCCTTAGATGCATTTAGATATAATCATCGTTCGTATTGATTGTCGAATCGTATACATATGTAAGTAGTGTAGGTGTAGGTATGTCATAATTGGTAAGCGAGGATGTACTCACGCTGCGGCCGAGGAACTTGCCGTTGCGGAAGATGCGCAGGTAGTAGGCGATGATAAAGGTGGAGAGTGTGAGCATGGTGCACCACAGCGCCGTGTTGGGCTGCGGCGGCATGGCGGCGTGCGCCGGCAGCGCCGACAGCGCCGCGCTCACGTTGCCTGCCACGGCTGTCACACACACACGCACCGATTATTTATTTATTTGTTTTAGTAATTTAGTACATGGAGGACTAAAAAAACAAAATAAAAACAAAACAAAAAGGAAACCATAGCACCAGAGAGCCAATAACAAATCCTCACGTATAGAATTATAATAAAAATTTATGGTGTGAGCACAAAAATAAAAACATCGCCTAAATTAAAGTAAGAAGCAATATAGATACTTGATTTGCAATTATACGATGCGATATGAGAAAAATGTAAGTGCACTATTACACGTGATTGTCTCACATGTAATAGTGCACATACATTTTTCGTAATTATATAATTATTATAAAATTGGCAATGCCGTAGATTGTTCGGTGTTGCTGAACCGTCTGGTTAGCCACAATTTCTAAGAAATGCGCAATTTAGTTTCCCGTGGGCAATCCCGACGTCCTACATTTAAGATGCGCAAGCATCTAGGACTTGCCGACTTCGCAGTCGGTACTGAGTTGCATACTGTTCTTGTATTGATCACTTTTTGAGCAACCACACGTAACGCTATCTGGCATCCTGAACCGAATAAACGGCTGACTTTGGAGGGCTTATCTCTTTAGTGGGGCTGTATACCTACGAGCAAGCAATTCTTAATATCGACTTCGTCCGCGTATATGTCATTTGAACCCTCCCAGACCCTTCGAACTTCGAACACCCCCTGCACCCGCTTTAAATTATAGTTTTTGAAAATTATTCGGTTGCAGGACAGTGAACGAGACACAATAGAAGTTTTTTTTTATTGTTATTACGTTTGGGGGCGTTTAGTGTCCCGCTAAGTGTTAATCATCGATCTTTATTATTTACATAAATAAGTATTTGTACCTTTTTAAAGGTTGATTTTCGCAAAAGCCTTTCTTAGTACACTCCTAAGTTTTTAACTACAACTAGTGTCTAAAGTTCAAGTTTCTATCATTAGCGGTTTGGATGTACGAGAATCATAATAATGAACATACCCTGTTCTTCCGATGATCTTCTGTTCTGTGTTCTCTGAGGCTGTACAACCGTACATCCCCACTAAAGAAATGTATAAGTCCTTCAACAACAATGCAGAGTGTAGAAGAGCGGCAGTAGATGTCCGAGTGTACCTGATAGCGTAGAATTGTCGAGCAGCGTGGAGTTGGCATCAGCGGAAGTGGGGGCGGTGGGGGCGAGGAGAGCCGTGGCATTGTCGGGCGCGAAGTAGTGCAAGCCCAGCGGGTGCGCGCGGAACACGTTGATGAGGCTCGTCACCGGCTCCCCGATGAAGATCAGCGATATCAGGAACGCGAAGATATCCTCCGTGAACCTGCACAATACCATGCTCCATATTAGCTAGTGCTACCGACCCAGCAACTTTTTGAAGATTTTTACAGAGCCTTTACTTCTACGTAAGGGCCTACGGCCACGGTTTTTGTAACAACCTGAAGACGTTAACATTTGTTCGTTTGTTTTTCAAGCGTCCTTGTTTCTCTCAGATACGTGTTGAGTATTATGAATGTATGGCCATTAAATTGGTAAAGACAAACATCTAGTTCCAAGTTGTTTAGTAGGTAGAAGCTGATAAAAAAACTGCAGTAGTTACTAGGGATTCAATCTTGTCTAAATAAGAAATGTCTATGGTGAAACCTCGTGATCTTCTTAACGGCGACGCTGCCCTCGACGGAGGCGACGGCGAGTGCGATGACGATCATCCACAGGCCGCAGTACATCCGCGCCGTCAGGAAGTCGAACCCGTTGGAGTGGCAGAAGTTGGCCAGCGACTCATCTAGCAGCAGCAGCGGGCCCGTGGCGCCCGTGATCATCATGGGTTGTCCCGATACCAGCGCAAACAGGATGCCGCCAGCGCACGTGAAGACCTGCACATTACACGCAGTCAAGCGGACCCACCTAAAGACCTGATTTAGCTTGCGGCTAGCGAATTACAGTACTAGCGAATAGTAGGCACGGGCAAGGTCAGCTCAGTTCAGTCTGGAATTCCGGTAGACTAACGGATTATGGGTGGAGGCATTCAATAGACTAGCATGGGTCACTGTCAAAATTACTCACAAGGTAACAGCTAGCTAGATTCAACACTGTACACCCCCCTTCCCCGCCCATAGAGTACCTCAGGGTACCCTTCTCCCAAAATATATGCTTGGCATTATGAATGCTGGCTCACCAGAGTTTCGGAGATTCCAATGTTGCCGTAGGTCTTCTCGGCGAGCAGACCGCCGAACGTGATGGCGGAGGATAGCGCCGCGAAGTACATGAAGATGGTGGCGGCCACGCATTGCCCGTTAAGCGCGTCGCGGAAGTCCGACGCGTAGTGCGGGTAGCGCCGCTTCATGTCGCGCAGCACCCCTGTAACACGGATATTCTGAGTCCTCGCACATGTGCCACATGCCTACAGCTGTGCTCATACGACGAACGACGCCGCTCATACGGAAAACGAGCATTAATCACAACCCTGATTTAGTGCGCTCTAAGTCATGGTGCTGTCTGAATCTGTAGATTCACACCATTATAAGTCCAAATGTTACACGATGTTTTACTTCACCGCCAGTCAGATAATTAACTCCTGTATTTAATGCATAATTAAATTAATTATTATAAATGTATTTCTTTCAGGGCCACTCGCGTTTGAGTGTAACTGAGACAGAACCGGAACTGGTTAATCTGTCTTCTATATAATTAAAATGAAATGCTGTTCGTTGGTAAGCGCATCACTTCAGAACGACTGGACCAATTTGGCATATTTTTGTTTTACAATGTTCGTAATAGTTCAATGTTCAAATGTTCGTAATCATGTTCTTAAGTAAATAAAAATTTGAAAAGCTGCCGGGAAAATTGGAAAATACTGGAAAACTGAAAGTGCATTTTCTATGGGAATTTTGTATGAATTATTTAAATTTGGACAGGACAACGTCTGTCGCGTCAGCTAATATAATCTGGCATAGACCGGCGCAAGTTAGTTTAAAAAAATGCAGCAACTATTAAAACTGACCTCCGAAAAGGCGGCCGGTCCGACGGAGCGGATCGTCGAGCTCCTTGCTGGGCAGACCGCCAGCCTCCGCGGCGAGCAGCGCCTTCTTTTCGTCGAGAGGCGTGGGCGCCTCGCCAGCCGCGCGCTTGCGTTCGAGCGCGTCACGCTTGCGCCGCCGGATCATCTCGCTCTTGGCACGCAGCTCCTCGAACGGCAGCAGCGCCTGGCGCTCCCAGTCACCCGGCGGCAGCACGATGGAATCATCCAGGAACTCGTTGATGGCAGACAGCAGCTCGCGCCGGTCTTCCGCCTTGTACGCGATGGAGTGGAACGCCGGGTTGGACATAAGCGTGGAGATGGAGCGGCCCACCTCGTGGTAGTCAAGGTCGGCGCCGCTCGGGCCCAGCAGGATGAACATGAAGCGCACCGGCACCGGCACCTCGGTTATGGACGGCATTAGGATGCCCTGCGCTAAACGTACGAAGGCGATGGTGGGCTGCTCCAGGAAACCCACGGCGCCCACCAGTACGGTGGTGGCCTCGGCGTCGCCGGGGATGCGCTTGAGGATGGAGTCGTTGTGCGGGCGGCGCAGCTCGTCCTGCGAGCCGGCGGCCGCGTCCACCGCAGCCAGGTACTCCACCTCGCGCAGGTCCAACCCGCCCGCCGACGACTTCTTGCGCAGCTCGGCGCGCTCCAGCGGCAGTGCATATGAGCTGCGTCGGCGCCGCGGGTCCGCCAGGTTCTGCACACAGGCGCACACTGAGCATACAGACCATGTCAACGCAACCACGCAGCGCTACTCACTTATTTGCTTCAACAATGCAAACTAATATCAAGGAAATGGAACACTATTCCATTGTGACGTCGTTGCTCCGTATGTCTGGCTAGGAAGCAAACTTTTCGGGCGCATTGTGTACTTGTCTGATGAGAGATTAAGCTCACTTACTATAACAGGGTGTTTTGCCGCTTGGACCGACACAATTTTTTCGAGGATTGGAGACGTTATTTGCTAGGTTTCCCCCATAGACCCCATGTCCTAAGTGTAACAGTAATTTAATTTAGTGTCTGTATAAATAAATAAAACTAATATCCCAACGGTAGTTAGATATTTTTTTTTGGTGTTTTCTTTGAATTATCCGAAATCTCGCCCCTAGATCGTCATAACTTTTTTGTTCTTGGTTGTTATATAACATAATAACTATTATTATAGTATGCAATGTATTTTTATTCTAAATAAATTACTATTTGATGCAACTGATCTCTAGAAAATGACGTACTTATGTGCTTCCAAACTCTTAAAACTGTATAAATGTATTATATAAAAAATGGCAGCTTCTAAATTAATTTAAATAAAAACTAAGGACTATTTTATGTTTAGCTTTATTTTAAAAGTTCTCTAACTTATACCCTTTCCAACGGTATGCTACATGTCATCGAAATAACTCTAATTTGTTCAAATTGTCCTCCTCTACTCCGTATACAGGCACGACACCTTATTTCAACGGTTGATGTGTGGAGACGCATTTCTGATTTCACCGTATCAACTGCGGCGCTAATTCTTTCAATGAAAATATCGGATGATTAAAAGGCGAGAGTTCGGGTTATCTAAAGAAAAAAAAGAAAAAAAAACATATCTCAATTACCGTGAAGCTTAGGATATGGGGTCTTTGGGTGACACCTAGCAACTGACCCCCCATCCCTCCAAAAATTGTGCCGGTCCATGCGCCAAACACCCTGTATAAAGAAAATGAAAAGCAAAATAATGCCATTCAACTAGTCTAGCCACAGTTAATATTATTAGGAATCAAAAAGTTGTATAATTTAAATTTTTCACCATGAATTTACAGTTCGATATTATTTTATTATTATTATTGATATGCTCTCGTTTGACCACTTATCCACCTACCCATGGTAAGCGATGATGTGGTCGGCGCCGGAGCGCGCTTGCCTACAACCTACAAGTAGACAGACTCCCAGGTTATAGCTATCGGGAAACACAGACCTCAGCAAGGAATTCCACTCCTTAGCTGTACGGTTTGTTTACCCAAAATTACATTATGCATTATACAGAGTTGCAGCTATTGGTTCACAGAAATACCTACTATTAAGAAACCAAAAAGATATTGCCAAACGTTCTCGCGAAATCCTTATCGGCAAACAACAGTAAGCAAGACTTGAAGTTTCATGCTTATTGACTGCAACTGTGCGGAACACAATGGTTATCAGTATCAGAGCTTCAGAAGTTCGTCAGTGCGTGACTCAACAACTCTTTGAGAGCTGGTAAGTTCCCACGAAACTGCGTAGGTACATAAAATATAAGTTGGTTCTGGGCCGGGTGGATTGAATGCTTGTTTCAAAACCAAGGACATTTTAACTGTAACAGAACTTGGCTAGACTAGGCATAGATTATCATTACAAATGGTTCGACAACAGCAAAATAAGCTCAAATACACTCAAAACTAATGATGAAGCGTAATGCTTCCTATGTATATTTTTACTTATTAGTTTTTGATATCAATCAACATATGTTGATGATTTAGTATGTATATATGTAAATGCATTGTTGATGTCGATTGTATAAGTAGGTATCGATCGTGTTGGCATGGTATGATTGTATACTATGTACCTATAGGTAGACCATGTATACGGAGATGTACAGATAGTACAGACCGTGTAGTGTATGATGTGTCGGTCGAGTTGGCTGGCAGAGTAATGTCACTTACATTACTCTGCCAACTGTGTCGGTACGGTGATGTATAGGTGGATTCGGACTTCCAAGTGTGCGTGGATCGTGTGGATACCCAACTCCGAAACTATAAGAAACAATGAAAATACTGAAAGGAGTCTCGAGGGCGGTTTTGATGAAAACTAAAAGAGTTTCATTAGATTTTTGTAAAATCAATTTTCAAGCCTAGAATAGTACGCGTTGATTTTGAAATTAAAAAACACACATTGAACCATTTGCAGCCTGATGGATAATAATAATAATAGGTAACTTCTCACTGACAGATATTTTTAATGGGTGTCTTTTTAAAATGTTATCCTTATTAAATAGACCATTCAGTGACGCAGGTCTCATTACTGGTGGACATTGGGACCAAACTTCATACATTTTTACCTAATGTCCTTTCTCTAAAGTTTCAGACTTCCATACTGCCCCTTCTCAATGGACTAACTGTTTTGATTAAAGAAGAAGCAAAGAATTATTATTGTCCCCGATGCAACGTTTTATATCGGAGTTGAGTTGGTGTTAATGATTCGAGACCATCAGAAGCTACATGGTGACATGAGTCTGAAGCAATATGGTGTACATTAATGGTGGTTTAGATACAGACTCATGACTCTGACAGTACTGACTACGGACTAGTGAAGTAGTGACCAGTGACTGCAGACCGGTGACATAACACTGTCCCGACAGACGGCGCACCGAGTCCAGTCGTGACGGCGTTGGCAACAAACAACAATCCAAACTGAGAACAACAACAACTAGAAACAACTAAATGTAATCACACAAGGATAGATGATCGTCATGTACGATGCTACGTCTATCGGCCGTACGATGACGTGAGCAAACTATCAAGAAGAGAAGCTGATGATTGTGGTAGCGGAGGGTGGGAGGGGTGCAGGCACACAGGCGCGGGGGCGGCACTCCGTACGATGAGGTGCGCGCTGTGGCGGCGGCAGGCGGCCGTGGCGCTGCACACGGAGCAGCGCGCGCGCGCGGCTGGCCCGCCCTCCTCCATCCACAGCGACTGCGACACAACACACACAGTGGACCTGCACGGCTCCACCGGTCGCGTCGGTAACCACATGCGTGGTGCACGACGCGTTCACAGAACAACGAGAAAATATTTTATTATATTACACCTGAAGTCAAGTGAGCATTTCAGAAAATCAAAATCAATAGACGCTAAATCCAAGGA
This sequence comes from Fissipunctia ypsillon, assembly GCA_947568875.1. NCBI lineage: Eukaryota > Metazoa > Arthropoda > Insecta > Lepidoptera > Noctuidae > Fissipunctia > Fissipunctia ypsillon. The sequence continues at coordinate 24,447,290 of OX387643.1, read as the reverse complement.
AAAGTCTTCTAGTAAATTTGTTTCGATGCATATTCACGGCAGTAATTGAATAACAACTTTTGAAAAGGTGAGTATGCCGCAATAAGTCATACATGCCCAAAATATCTGGTTAGCATGCGTTGGGAGTCATCTAAATCCAATAATAAAATAAAAAGGGGTATAGAACAGGAACTCGCTTCAGAATTGAAACAGGACCTCGTTACACTCGCACGGATCGCACGAGTGGCACGGGTTGCGCGGGTGTGGCGGGTCGCACAGACGTACGCGCGTCCCGGCACATCGCAGAACATTCGAGCTCGCGCGCTAGATGCGTTGTCAACGTCATACGTAGCCTACGTAGGTATGTAAGAGGTGTTATGTCACCAGTTGTTTGTTACGGTAGTCGATAGCAGAGTCCTTCGTATCGGATTAGCCTTGAACATTTTCACAAACGTACATTCCGTCCGGCACATGCCAAACGTCAGATTATCGTAAGTAACGTTCGGGAAACGTGACTCGCTATCTGACACGACAGATTATCTTTTCTAGATATCATTTTTGTACTTTTCGTGTAGGTATTTGAAACCGATAAGTTTCACTGTGTCATTCGACAGCTGATAAGTTGTTATGGCAAGGCAAGGGCGTCAAGGCCACGCAGCGCTTAATCTGGCGCTCTTCGGTTCTGGAATAGTGACGATGAATTTAACATTATTAAGGATGAGCGAAGTACATGCGCGTGTGTGGATTACCTGCAGGCTGGTGTACGAGGAGTGCTTGCGGCCGCTGATGGAGAAGCGGAAGCGGTCGTCGTGCACGTGGCGGTGGCGCAGCAGGAGCGAGCGCATCACCACGGGCTTGTCATCCTCCTCGATGAGTCCCTCCGTCACCATGCGCTCTACCACACGGTAGGCCACGCCGGGCAGGTCCTTCTCGTCCAAGTCCAGCAGCACCACGCCCGTCTCCAGGCATCGGCGCAGGTTCAGCAGCGAGTGGAAGGACAGCGAAGCGACGTGTGGCTTTCCCCAGCGCGCCGAGCCCTCCTCCACGTCCTCCTCGTACTTGATCCAGCGTGCCGTCTCCTTCCACTCCGCCTCGCCGTCCTCCGTGGCCAGCAGCTCGTCCAGTTGCACGAATACCTGCAACATCATGACCAGTGGTCCAGTGCTGATACTGCACATCTGTACACGCGCCTCACCTCCCGCTACTTACGTGAGAGACGGCTTACCGAGTGTGGGCTGTGATCATACATCTTCTTGTAGGCAGCATCTGTTAATATACTCTGCACTTTATCGCCACCGTCTTTGCGGCCCACGTGAACCGTTGAACCCTGGAAGCAATAACGAGTATGATAGTTACATTATATACAACATGTCCCGGAATTAATGCACAACCTCTTAAGGGGTCATTGTATTCATAATTATGAACAACATTTACCTGTTACCTACATTTATGTTCGCATAATTCATCAAAATGTAGAGAACAGCTGATTTTTTTTGCGATTTGGTGTAAGTGGTGAGGTGGTAAAGGGGTGAGACTGACCCTGGGCTGTATCTTGTGGCGGCGCAGCGCGCGCGGGTCGTCGCTGCGGTGCGCGGCAAGGTCGGCGGCGTCCGCCTCAGGCAGCGACTCCTCGGCGGGTTCGATGGACACGCGCCGCTCGCCCGCGCCCCCGAGCACGCCGCGCGCGCCCTCCTGCAGCGAGTACTTGCGCGGCTTGTGCGGGTGCAGGTGCTTGCTGCAACACCACCGTCGGTCGTCAGTCGTCGGTCGACACACCAGTTCATTCATAATATTAAACTAAAGCTACAAGATTTTTATTACAGGTTCAAGTAATGATGGTTCAGAATTAGAATGTTAGGTAGCGACTCGCCCGATTTAGGTTTATTCAAACCTGTGTTTCAGGATTACAGAATTGCACGAGTTTAGATAGTGTATGAAACTGCACTCAATCGCAGAATACATAATAATAAAAGACTGAACTAAAAATTTAGCAGGTAGGAAAAGCTTAACTAGCTATGAACTAAGTTTATGACTGGACACAAAAGTGGAAGATCAAACTGAATGAGTCAAAAACAATTCACATTGACTTCATTAATAAAACTGCCATTATCACCCAATCTATATAAGGTGTTACATCTATTCATACACGAAATCTCTTAAGGGGTCATTGTACTCATCAATATGAACAACTTTTACTATGGGATCAAACCTGAAATCGCAAAAATAAATCATTTGTTCGTACATATACCTATGTTCGCATAACTCGTCAAAATGTAGGGACCAACAGATTTTTATTTCGCGATTTCAGGGTTGGTCCCATAGTAAAAGTTGTTTATATTGATGAGTACAATGACCCCTTAAGAGATTTCGTGTATGAATAGATACACCTTATATTAGCGGCATGCAAGTGCCTTAATACTAATACAGCCAAAATACCTTGGCATAACTCTTGACGCCAAACTGCGTTGGGAATCTCACGTCAAAAAGAAAAGACAGGAATTCGACATACGTTAGTATCTCCAATATACGAGTATACTTGTATAAGGTATGTCGAGCACCTGTCCTTGTGTATTGTCTATGTATTGATTACTCGGAAGGAAATCCTGCATATCAATAGGTACATAATTAAATTATATTATAAAAGCATATTCTTATGCCAATTTGAACGCATGGCGTCCAACTTTGGGGCTGTACTAAACGAAGCAACGTTAAAATAATTCAACAATTCCAAAATAAAGTACTAAGGGATGCTGTAAATGCACAACGGTGCATTAGAAATGACGACTTCCACCGTGACCTAAAAATGGAACTCGTCACCACCATCATCCATAAATTTGCTGAAGCCGACGAACACAGACTCCACCGATATGTGATTGTCGAGGCAATCCAGCTGCTAGACAACACGGACACAGTGCTTGTACTACTATGTATTCTGTGATAGTGCGTAGGCTAAAGAGAACTAAACCATTTGAGTTAGTGTTGTGTATAAGTAGTGAATGAATAATAGTAACAATGAAGAATGTGCTATAAGGTCACCCGGGGCTATTGTAGCCAGGGGGCAAATGTAACTAATTGAGGTAACTCTTTATTGTTTCATAACGAGTTGCCTCAATCAGTTACGTTTGCCCCCTGGCTACAATTATAGCCCCGGGTGACTTTACATGGAATTGTGTAAAAATTCAAATTGACACTATTCTTAGTTATAACGTAATAAGAATAAAAATAAGAAAACATTTATTTCGCTAAGTTTACATTCAAGTGGATTGAATTCCTAGACCTCACACTAGGATTCTATTGTGTTGTAATCTATCACGTAAAATAATAAGTTATAGTTAAATTGCTTATTAGTCTATTAGGCTAGATTTTAATAAATTATTAAGAACTTTTAGCTCATATTAACGGTACCTGCTGAATTATGCTGACGCCTTAAGGCGACGGCAGAAATCAGCAGGTTAACGCATTGTGAGCCACCTACTATGGCTACATACTCGCGGACCTACTACCTACCTAGCTAGGCACAACTTGCGTTCCGGTTAACGCATTGTGAGCCACCTACTATGGCTACATACTCGCGGACCTACTACCTACCTAGCTAGGCACAACTTGCGTTCCGGTTAACGCATTGTGAGCCACCTACTATGGCTACATACTCGCGGACCTACTACCTACCTAGCTAGGCACAACTTGCGTTCCGGTTAACGCATTGTGAGCCACCTACTATGGCTACATACTCGCGGACCTACTACCTACCTAGCTAGGCACAACTTGCGTTCCGGTTAACGCATTGTGAGCCACCTACTATGGCTACATACTCGCGGACCTACTACCTACCTAGCTAGGCACAACTTGCGTTCCGGTTAACGCATTGTGAGCCACCTACTATGGCTACATACTCGCGGACCTACTACCTACCTAGCTAGGCACAACTTGCGTTCCGGTTAACGCATTGTGAGCCACCTACTATGGCTACATACTCGCGGACCTACTACCTACCCAGCTAGGCACAACTTGCGTTCCGGTTAACGCATTGTGAGCCACCTACTATGGCTACATACTCGCGGACCTACTACCTACCTAGCTAGGCACAACTTGCGTTCCGGTTAACGCATTGTGAGCCACCTACTATGGCTACATACTCGCGGACCTACTACCTACCTAGCTAGGCACAACTTGCGTTCCGGTTAACGCATTGTGAGCCACCTACTATGGCTACATACTCGCGGACCTACTACCTACCTAGCTAGGCACAACTTGCGTTCCGGTTAACGCATTGTGAGCCACCTACTATGGCTACATACTCGCGGACCTACTACCTACCTAGCTAGGCACAACTTGCGTTCCGGTTAACGCATTGTGAGCCACCTACTATGGCTACATACTCGCGGACCTACTACCTACCCAGCTAGGCACAACTTGCGTTCCGGTTAACGCATTGTGAGCCACCTACTATGGCTACATACTCGCGGACCTACTACCTACCTAGCTAGGCACAACTTGCGTTCCGGTTAACGCATTGTGAGCCACCTACTATGGCTACATACTCGCGGACCTACTACCTACCTAGCTAGGCACAACTTGCGTTCCGGTTAACGCATTGTGAGCCACCTACTATGGCTACATACTCGCGGACCTACTACCTACCTAGCTAGGCACAACTTGCGTTCCGGTTAACGCATTGTGAGCCACCTACTATGGCTACATACTCGCGGACCTACTACCTGTATTTTCACAAAATCTTTAGCAGTGCAAAAAGGTTAAAATTAGGTTTGCAGTCAATTCAATCAATAAATTGTTAGTAGAATAATAGAGCGTGCAATAGGCCGTCGTGTGAATATGTTACGGGCAACTCGATTAACCGGGCAATATTAATATGGACCGATCATTATGAATAACCAAGAGCGTCGCTCGGCCAAATTGATCGACGGCGCGTGGTCCATTTAATAAATCAAGGTTTGATGTTGATAGCTTGAATTTATAACTTGGACCGGGCATTATGAATACTTCCCTACTTTTAGCGGGAAACATGATAAAATGAGAAGTACCATACGACGTGCGAGAAGCGCGCGCGGGGGGAGGGCCGCGTGGCGAACGCACGCGTGATGCAGCAGCGATTTGTTAGTTCTATGTTCTATGTTATGGGGTTTGGTTCCCGCACTTAGTCCTTCAGGTGGACCATTGTGCGTGGGCCATGGCGGACATCGATGCTTATTCCAAACAGCCCACCTTCCTCCATTATGCCATTATTTATTATGTTTAGAATATCTGTAAAAAATCTGGGTGACCCGAGGGTTTCTGTTCTGATCTGGGTGACGCCTGAACATTCAAAGAGCACATGCGCAACGGTTTCCTCAGCCTCCATGCATGCCCTGCACAGAGGGCTGTCCGTTATGCCTATTGTGTGGATGTGTTTGTTTAGCGAGCCGTGTCCCGAGATGGTCCCCGTCACAGGTGCAAGCCGTTCCCGTCCAGGCGTAATAAGGTGGTTAGCCTACCATCTAAGGATGGCATAGCTTCTCTGGACTGCCTGCAGCCCGGTGTTGAGGTCCACCAGTTCTCCGCTTGTGTGTGGGTGAACTCCTGGGATGGAAGGGTTGGGTACGATAGGTTCGGGTCCACAGACTGACATGCTAGATGCTCTTTTAGCTAGTTTGTCAGTGATCAAAAAATAAATAATTCTAATCTTAATAAAATTCTTGCACAATCTTATAATTTCAAATATTTCAGTATGAATTAGTTGATTTTTCCTAGTCTGCAAGAATTACTAATTGCTAACAATTACTTACTAATTTTTAACAGACTTCGAAAAAAGGAGGAGGTTATCAATTCGGTTGTATGTTTTTTTTTTAATGTTTGTTACCTCAGTACTCCGTCATTTATTAACCCATTTGCAAAATTATTTTTTTAATTGAAAGGACATACTTCCAGATTGGTCCCAGATTTATCAAAATCCAGTTCGGATCCATGAGGAATTTTGGGAACTCCACAAATATTATAGGCAAAGACATAGCGATTTTAGTATTTACATCAAGAAGTCAAGCATTTGCATTCAGAAACTATCATTTGATGAAGTGGAACTGGTGAAGAAGACCACAGATGGCCACGGGAACTCCTCAATGATAAGTATTTCACGGGTGGCGATAAGATATCTCGATTAAGATATTTAAGCGACTATGACGAAGCAAATTTAAATAAATGGTTCAGATGAAAATGGTACCATTGAACTGATCTGATGATGAAGCCGGAAGATAGGCACCGGAACTCCGTAATAAAACAATGTATTCTAGCCGTGTTTGGGCTTATTGGAATTGTCATGAGATGCACTCTGGCTATAAATTATTTTTAACCGACTTCGAAAAAGGAGGAGGTTCTCACTCAGTTCGTCAGAATCTTTTTTTTAAGTGTGTTCCCCGATTACTGGAAGACGGCTAGACCGATATGAAAAATTCTTTTTTTTTGAAAGGGTATACTCTCCAAGTGGTCCCATAGTCATCAGGTCAGGATCTAAAGATGGGATCCTGGAGAAATCGAGGGAACTCTGCAAATATTATAGGCACTAACTATAGCAATTTGGGTATTTTTTATGATAACTTGTGCATTTGCCCTCGAAAAGCACCATTTGGTGAAGTGGAACTGATGATGAAGACCACAGATGGTAAGATGGCCACCGGAACAACTCAATAATAAGTATTTCACGGGTTACGATTCGATTACTTTAAAATCATTGCTAAGCAATAGAAGCTCGTCACTATTTATATGGTGAAGTGGAGCTGATAGCGAAGTACCCCGAGAACTTCTCAACAATTAACGTCTCTGCATCGGGAAAAGCAATGTTTTGTAAAAGATGATGAGCAGTTGCCATTAGGCTGTTGTAACTTAGATAAATTACAAACTGACCTACTAAAAAGTGAAAAATAAAAAACCTATTTGCAAAAAAAAAAACAACCGACTTTAAAAAAAAACACTACAAAGTGAAAAATAACTTTAATTTGGGAAGTCGGTGGCAAAAACCTAAAATACACATCCAAAGACACCGACTTCCGAAATTAAAGTTATTTTTCACTTTGTAGTGTTTTTTTAAAGTCGGTTGTTTTTTTTTTTGCAAAAAAGTGTTTTTTTTAAACTGTTGTTCAAGTAATAAGTTTTTATAATTTTATGCTGAATTGTTTTTTTTTTGTACCTTCCAATATGAGTTATGTATGTTTAATTTCATATACTTAATAAACAAAAACTCTAACAAATCATTTCTTTTTTACTTTGTTCAAGATAGGGTGGTCATTATTCATACTGACCGGGAGAAGTGATTATTCATGCAGTTTTACTCACATTGCCTACTTGTTACGGGCATTATGTCTATAGACCGGCCATTATTCATAGTGACCGGACTTCTCAAGTTGCCAGTAACAAATACAGTGCATCCATTGCAGGCTGCCGCTCGCATTCGTCTCAGCCGCGCGTGCCGTGTGAGTCTGTGAGGCTGCGTGCGCCCGCGCCGGTTAATAACACACAAGTTCAATAACACAGACTTCATTGTTTGCGTATCGACATCGACAGTCACAAATTGGGAGTATTTGCCAGTGTCGTGCGTGTCATGCAGTACTTATGATGCGGCGACGAAAGCACTGCGTAGACGAGATGTAATATGCGTGTTTTGCCGTTGTGCCTATTATGCGTGTACGCAAACGCGTATGGCTAGCAAACAGTCACTCAGCTATTTGCGACTTACCCAAGATAAGCAGGATTTTTGCAATGATTCTGGTAGCAACAGCTCGTTCGGTTACGAAATTATTTCTTAGATTCAAGGTTTCTTCAGACAGGCGCGACTCGCGATGCGAATCGCGCGTGACACAAAGGCACCACTTGTCGCGCGACACGCGGTGCCTTTGTGTCCCGTGCGATTCGCATCGCGTGTCACGCCTGTTTGCAGGAGCCTTAACAGATCTGTTATTCATAGAAATAATTAAATAATTATGTAATGTAGAAACCGCGCGTTTGGTCTATTTCAGCTACTTCCACAGCATGATGTCGTACGATATATTACTGTGGGGTCGGGCTGATGACATTGAATCCATTTTTATTTTGCAAAAGAGAGTTCTGTTATCAGAGCCATTTATAATCGACATCGCTGCGAATCTTTCAGGGAACTATTTTAAAAGATTTATTTTATGACAGTCGGTACCTTGTCAATAGGCATATTTCTGCAAATAATCATTATGTAGGTACGTAAGAAAAAATCTACTTACATACATCTTGTTAATAAAGTAAGTGATATACATCATTTTAATACTAGAAAAAGATATAATAGATCAAAGAATACTGAGATTATCAAAAGTACCTACATCTAAAGTAGGTACATCTTTCATGGGGTACTACTGTGTTACATGTTACAATAAAATACCTTGTGATTTAAATTGCAACTAGCTTCTGCCCGCGACTTCGTCCGCGTGAAATTTCGGCCCCCGACCCATTACGTCACATCGCATCACCCGCCCGCGTTGTTACTTCGTTTTCACGTAGCGTTCTTTTTGCTCGGCTCCTAAGGGTCCTAGCGTAATGTTAAGTAGCCTACAACCTTCCTCAAGAATTAGGCTATCAAATGGACAAACAATTTTTCAAATCTGACGGGTACTTCCAGAGATTAGCGCGTTCAAAAACAAACAAACGAAGAAAATTTAAAGAAAGAAAATTTAAAACTCATATTAAAAGTCCTTGGAAACATGCTGGTCCTGCTCCATAGGCGTGAAAATATGAGCACCATGTATCTATCACATAATTAATTTATCTGTCATTGCTTCATTTTTAATTATTTTTACCTATTGTGGTATAGAGGCAGACAGATACTTAAAACAAAATTGTCATTGCAGTCGGGGACCTCTTAGATTAAAGGCCCCGACTGCAATGACAACCTTTCGCTTTGTATATAAAGATTAACTAATACAACTTGTTTTTTTTTTACATTTTAGTTCACTTTTTGGCAGGGCAGTCGTGTTTTTTTATATTCTAGGTGCATCGCCTTCGCATATAATTATATAATTAACTAGCAGACCCGGCAGACGTTGTCCTGCCCGAACAGCGCTACCTACCTACCGGGTCCAATTGTGTTTTCAAACCATCCAAGAATCCATTGAAATTTACACACAACATTTCATCCAAATCTGTCCAGCCGTTTAGGAGGAGTTCGGTGACAAACACACGTACAGAAGAATCTATACTAATATTATAAAGCTGAAGAGTTTGTTTGTTTGGTTGAATACGCTAATCTCAGGGTTTGAATTGAAAAAAAAAATTAATGTTGGATTGCCCATTTATTGAGGAAGACTACAAGCTATATATCATCACGCTACGACCAACACGAGCGGAGCATTAATGAAAAATGTGGCAAAAACGCGGAAAATTTATTTCTTTTGAGAGCGTCCGTTGCGTGCGCTGCGTAAACGATTAAAGTCACGCAAAAATCATCTATAACGGAATTGTTCCTCTTAAAAAGTTCTAAAAAAAGTCCGAATAGCATATGTCTATCTTTTAAGGTTGGCTCACTATAACTTTTTAAATAATCAAATTTGTTACGAAATAATGCATTATTTGCAAAGGTGTTTTCATAAACGTGGTATTAATCCTTACCCAAATAAATAGTTTCATAATCAAGGTTGATTAAGTACCTACATGTTAATTTATTTTTGAATTATTCGAATCGAACCTTCCTTTTTGAAATTACGACAGGTCTAAAAATGCTTAAAGTAAGAAAAATGCGCTTAGTCTATTAGTTACCGACACATTTTATTATTTATTGATTGTTTAAACGCGCTAATCTCTGTCACTACCAGTCGGATTTGAAAAATTCTTTGTGAATTTTATCGCCCAATTCTTGAGGGTATGTAACATTACGCTAGGACCCTCAGAAGCCGAGCAAAAAGAAAAAAAGTAAGAACGAGTGCTAAGCGAAAATGAAGTAACAGCGCGGGGAGCCTATGCAATGGCGACGGGGTGGGTCGGGGGAACAAGACTTTCACACGGACGAAGTCGCGGGCGGAAGCTAGTTATATATATTAAGAAGATGTATACAAATTAATGTTAATTATTTTAAAAGGGTAACGGTGGAGTTTCTTGCCCATTCTTCTCGGTACGAAACTACCTTTTGGAAAGGGCGACTAATATCATTATATTTTTTTGTAAATATTGACTTTCAAAAGTGCCTTTTATGTGCCTATTTGAAATAAGTGGTTGGAATTTGTCTTTGACTTTGATTCTAAATAGGTATCTGTTTTTTTGCAATCGTCCTAGGGTTTTTGCGAAAAACCGTCAAACTGAAACCGATTCCTACTGTAAGTGTGTTACGCAAATACCCTGCTGTTACTTGTTAGGTATTTCCACGATGCGGTGGTGCGGCCGTGCGGGCGCTGCACGCTGGAAGCTAAGCTCTCGACACGAGCGTGGAGCGTGCCACCGGTCGGTGGCAGTGAAGCAGAGCCGCGGTGCTCATATACAGCTACAGAAGTCTGGCACTATCAATATTAAAACGCGATACTTGATATCGCAATCCTGTATATTGATAAAGTGTTAATGGTACTGACAGTATTGCAATAATACTCCTGACGTGGTATCAGGATCTCGATTCGGTGTTGATAGTGACACGTGCTAAGGCGCGCGACGATCTTAAAGTACATTATAAATCAACGCCTCGCGCCTGTCCCGAGCCGAGTGCGCTTGCATTCTTTGTACTGTAGGTACGTAGAGCCAGGGGCGAGATGAGTGCGATCGTTTTCACTCGCTGTTTCATTTCGTGGTGTGGCTGTGTGGGGGTGGAGCGACTCATGCGATGTTAGCGTGCGCAAGGTCACACCGTGCCCTTGTGGCGCCGAGCGTGCCAGGAGCCGCGCCCGTCGGGCCGTCTGTCGTGCACCCGCGTACACCCGTGCCGTTGCTATCTTTACGCCACATATTATAAGCAGCATGATTATGCTGCTTATAATATGTGGTCGTACAGGCTGATTAGTCTCTACGGTGAAACCATACACTACTGACGACTGAGCATTTTTACACAATTTCATTGATGTATATTAATCGAGCAATTAATATCTCCATGATTAGCGATCATCGCTTGTGCTCCCTCGCTCCTTTATATTATAACCTTTGGTCCGTTAGATAGGTACATTTATTTTAACTTAAACGCAGCAGTATCATTGACTATCTTCCAAGCTTCTACACGCCTATAACGTTCCCAGTACTAGGACACAAGCCTACTTTGTATGAGAGGGAGTGGGCTATAAATCCACCACGCGGGCCCAGTGCGGGTTGATGGATGTCACATCACTTGTCTCCAAATTTTTGGCTCTAGGACATGCCTGTTGTTTCCTCACGATGTTTGTGAATGTCATTCACCATTTTGAGAGCAGTTGTGTTGTAATAAATTTCATAAAGTGTTCCTGTCTTGGGGTTCGAATTCTTGACCCATAAGTCGGGGCGTTACCCTGAACCACCACAGCTCTTCAAGATACTACGAATTTACAATATTAATTTTTATTTACTGTTCATTTAAATTCGATATCCTCTCGATACACACTGGGTGGATATCTAACTCTGTGGTGTTCACTAGAATCATTAGTTACGGCTTAGAGGAAAACTACCAAAATAACAGTAAGTACACAACAAGTCAAAAGGTACGTCTAGTCGCCACAGGGGGTGGAGCGGGACTGTCTTGAGGCGCTACCATTGAGTTGTGCGCTACATTTATTAGTTTATTAGTATATTACTGTATATATTTCAAATTAACAATGAACATTTTTTTAAAATTAATTATTGCCACTATTCATAATATTCATATTTATTCATGCGTCAAGGGATCTAATACCTCCTGCAGGAGGCTCTATATGGGAATCGTACGGTCCATGGCGCTCTATGGGGGAGCGCCTGTGTGGGCAGACAACCTGACGTCCCACAACGTCGTAATTCTGCGAAGACCGCAGACAGCGATGGCCACCAGGATCATAAGAGCAAATTGTACGGTCTCCTTCGAGGCGCCGAGCCTCTTGGCCACGTGACCGCCTCGGGATCTTGACGCTAAGTTCCTCTCGTCACTACATCGGTGCGCCAGACCGAGTTGCACTGGGGCGAGCATCCGATGCCTCGTCATATCGGGGTGGACACGTCTGAGCTGAGACCTCGTTACGGCGGTCGTTGCTGCGGATAACCTCTTGCTTCTGGTCGTAATTAAGTCCATGGTTGGAAGAAAAGCGAGAGCGCGTGTGAAGCCGCGCGCTGTCGACTCCGTTTGAAAGAAAGTGATGGTCACACGGAACCACGTGTCTCTCAAGAGGAATTGCGGCCGCAGAGTGGCGGCTGTAGGTGGGGACGGGGTCCACATGCAGTGGGCCACAACTTGGCTGGGGGAGCGGGACGAACTGCGCAAGTACTCCAGCGGCCTGGCCAAAGGTAGTTGAAAACCATCCTGTGGTTTTAGTCAGTAAGAGTCTGACGTACATGAGGATAATGTCCAAACGCAAAAAAATTGTTATTCTAACGGGTAACCTTTATTGATAGGTTGAGTTGCTTTGCGGCATCAAAAGAAGTGTCGCTCTCAACAGACCGCATCTCATGGTGTCCAGTGTCCACTGGGAAATATCATACTAATATTAGGCAAGTAAGAACCGAACTCGCAACTTTCTGATCGTGGTTGTGAAGGTACAAGAGCAAGAGAAAATGATCAAGTAGGTACTTACAGTACGTTTCGCAATCAAATAGTAAAAAGTGAAAAACGAGCGATAACGTCACTCAGTTGGATTATAAGAATGGGTTGGATGATAGTAATAAGGCATATTAATCTCCATTCAACAAAGAATGTCTGACGATTGTCTGCATTTGCAAATGATGTACCTAGGTAGTAGGTAGGAGTGCCATAATAGAAGTTTAAAAAAAAAATAGTTATTATCAAAATGACGTCTCAATTTTGTCGACACTTTCAAAAGAATACAATGGACAGTGGACATTCTTTACAGATAAATATTTTGATTCCGCCAATATACATCGGTATTGTAAAGTTCCGTCCATCCGTACACATTCAATAAACGTATTGATAATGAACGCGGGTAGATGTAGTCAACAGGAGTGTGTGGATGAGCATTGAGCCGCGAGGATCAGCGCCACCTGCATGTGGGGATACTCGTGAGGATGCTGGCTCACCGCTGGTGCTCCAGATGTGAAGCGCGCGCGTACGTGACGGGCATGGCGCTGGTGGTGGTAGCCGGTGGAGGCCGGCGTAGGCTGGCGGTGGCGGCTGATGGCGGCTGGTGGCAGCGACAGAGGCGAGCGTGCGGCACCGCAGCCGCGAGTGGCGTGCGCGACGAGCCCGCCCGACAATGCCAATGTCAAACTATTTTTGTCACATTAGACTCAGGTGTCACTTCCGCACGCTCGAGTGTGTCGCGCCAGCCGCTACTCTCCACTCGTCACTGATGATGATGTGGCTCGCCTCCGCCTCTGTCCAGTCCCACACACACACACATAAGTGCAAGACCTCTAATTTGCGAGCTTCGTCCAAAGCCCGCATGTTTCGCGCGCTGCTACTAGGTAGATACATTATTATTTTGGAATGGTAAAGGCGTCATGCACATTCATCACGTGCGCGTCTGTTGTGGCAATGTATGTAGGTACGTGCGCTCACGCGTGGCTAATAATAATGTTCAGTCTTCAATACATCTGTTAGTAGCTGCATAACACATTCTACGCATAACCGAGGTGCTGTTGTATGTGTAACTAAGTATACGGTTATACATACAAACTCAAACCACCTCAACCATTGAACCTCCTACTCATAAGAGTAGGAGGAAGACACGACATACAGGGCTTATGGCTATCAAGCCATAAGCCCTGTCTGTCGTGTCTTGTTTTTTATTTATCTGTATTTCAAACTCTTCCTAAACGGAAGATGTTCCAGTGTTTCGACCCCGAGCTTAGAGATGCAACGCTCATTATTTTTTTGTACACTTGTACAGCTACTACAAGGGTGTCTTTGCAATGTTTGTTGACGTTGCGTTGTCGTCGCGTAAATGCTGCGCTATCGTCACATAGACAGATAATATAATTATTTCAAGAGGCAGTAACTTCTGCGTGTTGTTAATAATAATAACAATTAGAGCCCTGACCGTTGGACCCTGTTCCCGATACCAGTCCTTTAGCTTCAGCGCCTTCCTCCTACAACCTTAAGTACAAGCTATACTGACATAGTGATTTGCTAAAGTAATATTATAATTATACAAACAGTCCTGGTATAATTTAAGTTACGCTCTTGTAAGATTAGTCATAAGAATAAAAATTTAATTTAATTGAATAAAATTACTAATTATGTTGAAAATAATTTACTTATTTTAATTTTAACGCATGCAAGGAAATACGTGAATATGTGTGTGGGGGTGTGTTTAAGCGCTTACTATTTATGAATCCCTGGCGAACAGTCTCAGTGTCGCCGTAAGATCCTGAACGTATTGATACGGTCTTACTCTTGTATGTTGGAAGGGGATATGTGTGTTGCACCTTTTGTTAATTGCATTATAAAGGCAGCCACTCAGATTCAAGTAGTTTCGACTTTCCAGAGTAATTTTGATTCCAACAGATGGGCAAACCAGGGCTTTACGTCGTTTATTTATAAGCAATTTTGGTTTATAATTAAGGGAGGAATGCTTACGTAGGATTATATTGAGTGCACAAAGTTGCCTGTAAGTGAGTACAGACATATCGTTGTTATAATTGGATTGTAGAGTAGCGATACGGTTTGTGAAGCATCACTTTTAAAACGCCCCTTTGCGCCGTCTCAAGGCGAAGCATAGGGATCTTAAAAGTGCCACCCCAAATTGCTTTTGCTACTTATGAGTGACTGAGCTACGGCAGTAAACAGTTTTCAACAGTGGGAAAGCAACTACGTTTCTGAGCTTTTTCATTGGAAACATAAGCTTTCGTACACGACTTACTGTTACGTCTACAAATGTTTATTCCAACTTAGTGTGCAATCAATGTGTACTCCTAGATACTTCACGCAAGATGTTCTTTGAATAGAAGGACAATTATAAGTGGCACAAGATGGGAGCATCTATGAACCTTTACATCCGGAATGCTAGGTTGTGTAGAAGAGTTCACTGAGAAAGCATCATAGTGGGTTTTGGAGATATTTAATGTTAGTAGATTACAGGCAAGCCAGTCCATCACTATACCAAGAGCATTTTCAGCCGAGCGGTGAGCAGAGGCCCAGGTATCTCCATTCAAGTGAAGTGTCATCAGTATAGACAACGATCTTGCAGTCCGGTATAGTGAGTTGGCATAGCTTGTTCACGTATACACGAAAGAGAGTAAGACCCAGCACACTGCCCTGCGGAACTCCGAAAGATAAATACTCATCGTCGCTAGTATAGTTCCCTATATAGTATAGTACCTTTACTCACTGACTACAAACAGTGAGGTAGTCGCAAAATATCCTTAGAACAGCATCTCTTATTCCTAGTGCCTCCAACCCGTGAAAAAGGATGGGAGTAGAGACCGTGTCAAAAGCCTTAGCTAAATCTAAGAATATACCTATCGCTTTAGTCCTAGTTTCGAGATTATTAGTGATGTTATTTGATAGCTCAAGCACAGCATCCTCTCTTGATTTGACTTTACTTAAGCCGTATTGGTTTGAGGCAACTGCATTATTGTACTCTAAATAATTCAGTTGCCTCTTATTTAAGATTTTTTTAAAGATTTTGTACAAGGTTGTGAGAACCGATATAGGCCTATAGTTTTCAACACGGTCTCCATCCTCGCCCTTAAATATAGGTGAAACTAATGCCTGTTTGAAGGCGTTTGGGAAGATGCCCTTTGACAAGCACAGATTGCATACATGAGTGATTGAGGGGATGAGAACATGCCTAGTAGATTTAATAACTGAAGCAGGTACGCGCGCCTCAAAGAGATGTTAGCAC
Organism: Fissipunctia ypsillon; assembly: GCA_947568875.1. NCBI lineage: Eukaryota > Metazoa > Arthropoda > Insecta > Lepidoptera > Noctuidae > Fissipunctia > Fissipunctia ypsillon. The sequence goes on along the minus strand of OX387643.1, from coordinate 24,431,370 downwards.
TATTGACGGGGTCCGCTAGGGCCGATGCCAGCTAGGGTTGCGGGATGTTCGAAAGAGTTACCGTGGCCCCGGAGGGCGTGTCAGACTTTTACGGACTAAAACCCACCCGTGTTCCTTCAGAACACGGGTGGGTTTTAGTCCGTAAAAGTCTGACATGCCCTCCCGCTCCGCCCAGAGCGGGAGAAGTCATTTGATGATTTCCCATCCAAAAAAAAGGTATACCATTACAATGGTGGCTACAGCCAATCGCACAGCAATTTTTAAATTCCGTGATTATGCTGTATACCTCAGCAAGGTCGATCTAAAGCAAACCCAAAGAATTGCCTTGCGGGTTGGATAAAGAAAAATTAAAGTTTGAATTATTAATATAATATGTTGAGCCGGCTGTATCTTCTGAGCAAGATTACCTCCAACATTTGCGAAGGAATTGTTTATAGAATTGACAAAGGTATCAGATCACTGCAGATATTAAGGAGATCCTCCGATTTACTTGTGGGTATGGTATTTTTATAACTTATGGACTTTATGATATCCCAAGTTGCTTTGGAATTTCTACTGGCCTTTTGGAGCTTATTCTGTTCATATTGGCATCTAATCATCTTTAGCTTAACTATAACATACATCATCCATGGAGTGTATGAGGACATTTAGGCCATCAAACTTCGAATGTTTACTTAGGTAAAGTGTTAGCGTTTGTTTGGAGGATTGCAAGTGCTGTAAATATTGGTCAGGCGAGCACACGAAAGATCGAGATACATTTAGGGATTTTACATAACCCATAAACTTATTTAAATTATGCACAAGTGTGGTAAAAGATAATTATGGTGCTAGTAAAAGGAATAGTGACTGGACGCTGACAGCAGTTGTGGTTATCTATACAAATAAATAAAATTGAAGTGCCTGATTGGAATATCAAATTAACAGCTTTTTACTAAATGCATATGAAAGTATATACGGTACCTACTTATAAAAAAAAACCGGCCAAGTACGTGTCGGACCACGCACGGGGAAGGGTTCCATAGTTGGGATGAATTTATCCCAAGAACAAACTGAACATTGTAGTTGAAAAACATGTACTCTCATACATTCCAACTGCAAATGTAAGTTGGTCGACTATTACTCATAAACTTGTAAAGCCTACTTAGCAGTGATAGTTTTCCTTTAAACGCTTTCACGGGCGCTTGACGTCTTTATACGACACTAGCACTTCGCCCGCGATTTCGTCCGCGAGGATTTCGTATTTTCTCCTACAAAATTTAAGACCCCCTTCACCCCTTTTAACCAGCAGTTATGAAAAATTAATGATCAAGATCCTTTTACTATTTGCTAATTTATTGATTAATTTATAGACTTATTATTTAATTTATTGATTAAAATAAAATTTTCATATAAACTGTTCCTCGCTTTTCACACCAAAAGAGGTTGACTTATGAAAAATCTTCAATCATGTGTTTTGTCATTTAATGTTTACATTACTTTTGACTTAATCCAGACACGCAGTGAAATTCTCAATTTAAAACCCCAAAAACACCCCGAAACATAATTACCCCCTTTTGCTGGTAGAGAACCCAAAAACGTATGTCCATACTTTTTGTCAAAAGTATTAATAACGTTATTCGAGGTTACCGGGCAGCACGTTAAAATTCTTCCATACAAAATATAGCACCCCTAAAATCTTTTTTGACGGGTAGTTTTGAAAACTAAATAATGACAAACTTTATTATTCATATAAGAATGTATTCGTGCTGTTTCAAGTTTATTAACTTAAGAAATAAGATTTACATTCATACATACATACATAAACTCAAATGATGATGAATGATAGCGCTTCTTTCGACAGGGGAAAATGGAAAGAGAAAACGTGTTGCGCCGACCCCAAGTAACATGGCACAAGGGCAGGAAGATGATGATGATGATGACATACATACATAAACTCACGCCTTCTTCCCATGGGGGTAGGCAGACACCACATAACGCCACCTGCTACGATCCTTACATACTCCTTTTGCCCCGTTTACGTTCATACATCTGGTCATACACGCACGCTGGTTGCGAGTACTACGCACCTGACCTTTCTGAAGAACATCACCAATGAGATCACTATATGTCTTCCTAGAGCGTCCTGGCGTTTCATAAGATTTTTTACACATTAGAAATCTCCCTTTTCACCCCCTTTAAAGGTCGAATTTCTAAAAACCCCTTCTTAGAGCTCGCCTACATTATAAACGAAACCTTTATGCAAGATTTCTGATATCATTATGTCGGTCATTCAGCACTTCGCCCGCGATTTCTTTCGCATGAATTTCGTACTTTCCTATTTAAATGGTAGTAATTATGCTTAAGATCTTTATTATTCATTTATACATAAGTAGACATGTTACGCTGACCCCAAATGAATTGTGATAAGGGCTGGAGAATGATGATGGAGTATTCGGGCCAAGATTCAAGTTTATAGATCAACGAAATAATATTTTTTTCATACAAACTGTATCCACCCTCCCCCCTCCCTGTTCCGAAAAACCTTGATACAAGTTTATTCTTTATTTTCGGTTTTAAGAATAAATACTGAGTTTCGAGTTAATCGGACCGAGCGTAATTTTTTTTTTTCTTACAAACTTTGACACCCCCCAATCCCCTTTAGGGGGTAGTTTAGAAAAATTAAAAAAGACAAATTTTACAGTTTATTTAGATCGCGAAAAAAAAATCTGCTGTTCCCTACATTTTGACGAGTTATGCAAACATAAATGTATAGAGCAGCTGATTTTTTTCGCGATTTCAGGATTGGTCCCATAGTAAAAGTTGTTTATAATTCAAACTTAAAGCATTTATTTCAATTAAACCAATTACAGGCACTTTTGAATTGTTAAATATCATTGTTAAATAAATTGGTAGATCTCTATGGAGAAGAATGGTCAAGAAACTCGACACTCTTTTAAATCAAAATTATTACAAAATCCTGGGTACATTGTTCTTGTTGCTTCTATATGTGAGAACAGTGTACAAAATAAATAATTAAAAACAATTCAAAATATAAAATAAAAAATAAGCTCTGGCAGTTAAGAGATGACCACTGACGGCGCCTGTTCACGAACATGACGCGTGGATCAGCACCATCCAGCTCAACCATTTTGTAGGGGTAATGATGAGTATAATGACCCCTTAAGAGGTTGTGCGATAATTATGTTAAACCATGTAGATAGATAACAATAAAACTTCTATTGTGTCTCGTTTAGAGTCCGCGAAAGCATTAACTTCGTTGTATAAACTACTACCGTGAATTTGTTCACATATCCAAAACTAACCGTTTAGCCGGCACTTGGCTGGGGAGGGGGGGGGGGGGGGGCACTTGACAAAAATTTGCACTGTAAAGCTTAATGTTTCAGAAACGGAGCCCTTAATCGAAAAATTGTTTTCACAAACCCGCAATATTTTTGAAACACCTATACAACAACATCCCACACCATAGGGTAGAAGAGAAAAAAACATTCCCACTTTACGTGTACAGGAGATACCTTAATAATTTTTTTTTCATGATTTTATTTTACCAATTTATCGGCATGATTAATTTGTATATCCATGCCAAATTATAACTTTCTAGTACTTAATAAGGTCTGAGCTAAGCTGCGGACGGACGGACGGACCAACGGACATGGCGAAACTATAAGGGTTCCTTGTTGACTACGGAACCCTAAAAACGATTATGGCCGATAGCTGATGTTATAAGGAATAACTTAGGCTGCTTTTATTTTAGAATAAGAATAAGGGCTCCGCGCAAAAAAAATAAAACCCATGAAATTATAAACAAATAGCGCGGGCGGGCGATGCAACGCGGCAGCCCACTGAGAAAGGGGTTGTGTGCGGCCCGGCTGCCGGTAGATAGTTAGCGCGCGTAAGTACATGGAGAGATTTATCTGGTAATCTGTGGCGGCGGGTCGGGAGACGAGGGAGTTTTATTAAGATGTGGCTGTTATTTTAGTATATTGTGTATCTTATTACGAATTCTACGCGAATGAAGTCGCGGGGCACAGCTAGGAAATAATAAGTGTTTTACTTATAGTTTGAGAAAGTGGTTTCTTCAAACAGTTATTGTGAGTGACAGGAAAGTAAGTTGATGTAAACTGGGTACGTAGTGTGCAAGCTATGTGAGTTACGAATGATAAGAGCGCTAGATGTGTATTTCCATAAAAATGTATAAAATAAAGCTAAGCATGCATATTCTAAAACTGTGATTATATAAAATTAAAATAAGTGGAAGATAGTCATTATTACTGAAGAATAGTTGTCGAATGTTGAATAGAGAGTCAGGGGCGGGGGCTAGTGAGTCAGCGAAACGACAGTGGACCCCAAGACCCCGGCTCAGATAGGGGCGGGGGCTAGTGAGTTAGCGAAACGACAGTGGACCCCAAGACCCCGGCTCAGATAGGGGCGGGGGCTAGTGAGTTAGTGAAACGACGGTGGATCCCGAGACATCGGCGTAGATAGGGGTGGGGGGGCTGGGGAGTCAGACAGGGGCAGGGGCTAGTGGGTCAGACAGGGGCGGGGGTTAGTGAGTCCGCGAAACGACAGTGGACCCCGAGACTCCGGCTAGAATAAGGGCGGGGGCTATTGAGTCAGCGAAACGACTGTGGACCCCGAGATCCCGGCTCAGATAGGGACGAGGGCTAGTGAGTCAGATAGTGGCGGGGACTAGTGAGTCAGATAGGGGCGGGGGCTAGTGAGTCAGCGAAACGACTGTGGACCCCGAGACCCCGGCTGAGATTGGGGCGAGGGCTAGTGAGTCTGCGAAACGACTGAATTCAGCTCCATCAACCCTTTGTTTGTTTTTTTTTGACCTTTAAACAGAAATAGGAGCCTCGCGAGACTCACCGCTCAACACCACACTTTTGTTTTAACTTATGTCCAGTTAGTCAAGCCAACCATCTTATGTAAATATGCTGCGTCAGTAAATAATGTTTTTCCAAGCGTTCGGCTGTTCAGTTTCTATTTTGTAGAGGTTCCTCTTACATCCCATCTCAAAATCCGACTGCGCAGAGTAAAGTCGTACGGCGTGTGTATAGGGTCTGGCTTACTCACATGTTGCGCTGTGCGCGGCGCTCGTCGTTGGCGTCGTCCAACGAGTCGGCGTGCTCGGCGTGCTCGGCGCGCTCGGCGTCGAACTGCACGTGGCGCGCGTCGGCATCGCGTGGGCTGCCCGAGCCCGAGCCGGACCACGCGCCCGACCACCTGCACAGTGCACACAAGTTCACGTTACTCCGCGGCACGGTCCCGAGCCTCACGCCTGCTTCATTCAACTCACTAAGTTACCCGCGGATAGAGACTGCCACATTCTGCCAGATACGTCCCAGGACGCGTTTACCGCCCAAGTACCCACAAAACTTTTGTATAATAATAACTACTTATATGTTATAAAAATTACTTTAAAATTTTTCAATATTAAAAAATGAGTCTAAAAGATGATGTTATGATGAAGCTCGGGTAGATAATAATATATGTATTGCGTGGTGGAGTGAAGTCGGCGAAGCAATGAGCGGCGTGGCGCGGGCCCCGCGCGGCACGGCGCGGCCTTCAGGACGTGGCGCGGGCCCCGCGCGGCACGGCGCGGCCTTCAGGACGTGGCGCGATCGATCGCGTACACTCACCTGCTGGTCGGAGCGGACGCCGGCGGCCGGCGGTGTCACCTCCGAGCTGCTCAGCGAGCTGGCGCCATCTGTAGACACACTGTACTGTTAGCAGCAGCTGGCCCCAGCAGCACACGCCATTGGACTGCCCTCGACTCACCCGCGACCCTCTGTTGTTCAGAGAGCGCGTCGTCCTTAGGAGCAAGCAGCCTTCGTCGGCGCGATGTAGCGCCGATACGCCCATATACGCCGATGTAGCGAGAATACTTAGTGCCCAATAGCAGCCAAACGAGGTAGGTCCAGGTGAGTTAACGCCACTATGTGGTGCTACTGGTATTCAACCGCATCTGGCTAGACTGGATGTCGGTCACAACACTCACAACCTAATTTGAGAAAATGATATCGCTGACCGTATTTACCATATTTTTGATATGCAAACTGTAAAAACCAGCGACATCTTTAAGCGACACAAGTTTTGCCAAGTGATGCTGCTGAGATAGCCCACGATTTGCCTGACGCCATGTCATGGTGTTGCGAGAGCGCCGAGCAAGTGCCGACTGTGTGGCGCGTGTCGAGGGTTGTTACCGCTCGCGTGGACACTCGTCGTTTATTCATGAACCACGTTATGGCGAGCGGAGTCAGGGCCACTGATATGTCACGAATTCGCAATCGCGAGTGAATCAGCCTTCACAATCAAAATATTATAAGAACCAAAACAATTTAAGAAACGCACTAAATGCGAAAATATAAAATGTTCTTTTGTGCACAGAATGACCTCAAATAAAAAAAAAATAAAAAAGTCGTCATGCACTTACCAGGTAAGTTTGTGTGCGAGTAGGGGGGCGGCGCGGCGCTGTCGCGGCGCGGCTCGGTGGCAGCGGCGGGCAAGCGCGGCGCGGCGTCGCCCCACACCACGCGCTCCATCTCCTCATCCAACCGCACCTCGTCATCGCCCGCCACCTGTGGAAAAATTAAAACGTTAAAATTGCTAAAAATTTCTACTTTACAAATCCAAATCCGAATCTGTGGGCAACAGTGTCACTTTATTCTCTCATCGAGATCGCACATAATCCATCTTTGATTCCACCCCTATGTCGCGGTCGCCAGGCCAGCGTTCGTCTACTCCTTCTATCACTCCGAAGAGTCCGAAGCCATCCCTCCCAAGCCACTTGCGAGCCTTGCTGTCCGTGTGCGCGAAGCCTGTGTACATGTGCAGGGTTCTATGTTCACCGTAACAACCTTATAAGCTCTTTCCAGTCTGAATTCAGGCCTGAGCACACAGCACAGCTTCCGCTCTCCTTAACCATAAAGTACTTATCATCGCCTGAGAGGCCGCCTGCAGTCGGTTTGTCCGATTTGATTCTCTTCTTAAATTTCAGTGTAAGTTTTTTATGTAACAAAACTTTGATTATGACGTAAAAAAGCCTCCCCAGGCGATCATGAGTGGTGAGAGGTGATAAAATAGTTAGTAGATACCTATTCTCAAGTGACTGGTGAGTGGTGATTTGGTGACATAAGAGAAGCGATGGAGGCTACCAACGTGTTTTGGTGTTATTGAATTATCCAAACCCACGATATTCACCTATCTAACAATACGACTGACAATAATTGTCTAGTTGTCTCGCTGGAGTAGTACCTAACATACACAGTACGACACCAAGCCGCGTATAAATAACTCGATTTGATCAATTGAACAGGGCGGTGAGTACGTTTGTAAAATTGTGGTAAATATATATACACGGGCGCGGGAGAAGCGGTGAGGCGCGGGCGCAGGGGGCGGTGCGGGCGCGTCGCTGCTGCCCTGACAATGACAACGGGATGTAAAAATAAACAGTGGCGGGAGCGTGCGCCGCTCTGTTGACCTAGTCGTACGGGCTGCTCCCGACCGGCAGCAGTGACAGTTCAAAGTTAGTAGTACGCCGCCACTGACCACGTGGCCTCGTCCGTACCCGCGGCCGAGGCCGTGTCCGTGGCCGCCGCTCGTCTACTCCGCGCTGCAGCCGTTGGGCGAAGGTTCGGCACAGAGCGCCAGGAGCGCGCTGCTGACATTGACACACTACATCTAATACATTCTTCACAATCATACATTAAGAGCGCGTATACGACACGAAACCTTTCAGCCCCTATTTGCGAAATAAAATTGTGCTTGTATTTCCTGCGACGGATCATGAACGTTCAAATAAGGATTTCCCTCGATAGCCTTCCATCTTCATCATTAGACCCTCGATCGATGACAGTCTTGTATACCTCAGCTAGGTGTAATGTCCGTTTCTTCTAACACTAGGCGACATGTAAATGCAATGCGTAGACACTCGTATGAAGCAGTTATTAGACTGTTAGACAACTTGGGGTAGTCTGGGTAGCCAAGCAACAGATTTCTAAAAATCTTATCTTAAAAAAACCGGCCAAGTGCGTGTCGGACGCTCGGACCATGCACAGCGAAGGGATTCGTAGCTGGGATGAATATTTACGTATGCACAGAAAAATAAGTTTGTATTTCATAATTTCTCGATAAAAATATTAAACACAAAGTTATCACTGCGGGTGTAACCGAAAAGATCCCTTAGATTGAAACTATTTACATAAATAAAAAAGTCATTAAGTAGAATCGTAATCTTTTAAATTATTTTTCATTTCTCATATTTGGAAAGTACACTTAAAGTTACCTGAACAGAGGGATGAAAATAGTACTTTTCCTCTCTGGGAAACAATTTTCCCCGCTGTCAAAAAATAAATAAATAAATAAATATCTTGGGACAACTCACACACGGCCATCTGATCCCAAGTTAAGCAGAGGTTGTGTTATGGTAACCAGACAACTGATATACATACTTATATAATTTATAAATACATACATATTATAGATAAATTACACCCAGACACAGAACAAACAATATGCTTATCACACAAAGTTTGTCCTGGGTGGGAATCGAACCCACGACCTCCGGCTTTGCAGTCAGGGTCACTAACCACTAGACCAACAGGCCTGTCAAAATGTAAAATCTATGCAAGCCATGTTTCAACGTTTTAAACAGCCACTCTGTTAAATCGTGGCGTAAAATTGTATTAAAAAGTATTATCAACAATTTTGTAATATGACTATACTTACAATTTACTTTTCACTAAATTATTATTTAATTTACACAGATTTGAGCTAAATATTTACCATCGTCAATGATAACAAATACTGGCTGGTAGAATTCCACAGAAGACGAAACATAAAAAAGGCAGGAAAGCGGCAATTCGATCTTCAGTTGTTTTGTCGAGTGCCAATTATTTACGTATTGTAATACAGATATTTGTATAAAATGAGTTCATCAGATTCAGATATGGATTAAACACCTGATTTCAATAGAAAAGAGGCTAAAACAGTAGTGGAAAAAAAATCAGCTGCTCCCTACATTTATGTTCGCATAACTCGTCAAAATGTAGGGAACAGCTGATTTTTGTTTTCGCGATTTCAGGTTTGGTCCCATAGTAAAAGTTGTTTATAATGATGAATACAATGATCCCTTGAGAGGTTGTGCGTTATTTATGTTATATCTTGTATATATATATTTTTGTATTTTTGCATGCTCTCATCCTTAAACTTTATTATGTATTGTTTTCTTTTTTGTTCATTTAATTAAGAGTAAATATAAAATGTATTTTTGGCATAACAATTAGTGTATTGAAAATGGGAGAAGGCTCTGACATACAGGTTTTTACCTAGTTTGGGTTTCTGAGGCTTCATTTGATTCTATAACCTCATATTATGTCAATAAAGATTATTATATTATTTTATTTGATATTTCTCGGGACCCTAGGGTCCCGGACCTTTGGAAGGCAAATGAGGGGCCGAAGCCACCTCGCAGAGGCCCGTTACACGCTTTCAATGGAAATGAGGCACCAACCGACGATTATCCCTGTACGCACTATGCAAATGCACCCAAGGTTAACCCCGGTTGGTGTAGGACTATTGCAGGATATGGAGACCAAAAAATATTGGGCTATGGGTTCGGATGGCTAAAGTGGACTGGTTATCTAAAACTATATGGAAGGACTATGGCCCCTGCCTGACTAATGTTTGATACAATACACGGATAAAATGGCAGGGGGTGACTTGCATACTCAATACTGAGCCCCCAGAAACGGTCGCTAGCACATAGTGTCGTAGCGACAAGGGGGCAACATGTCCTGAGGTGCTTAAGAGGAGTGGAGAGGTTCTCCACGGCTATCAGGATAATCCCGGAAGTACGGTCAAGATCCCTACCAGCATCTTACTGGAATACTTCCTTCCTCCGAGCACGTTTGCTCTTGCGAATCTCTACTCAAGCCAGCCAATAAAGGCAAGAATGAGGTGAGGTCAGTTCTCGTCAGTGTTCACTCCAGCCGGCCAATAAAAGCAAGCCAGAGATGAGGAACATAACTTCTCCCGGGAGATAGGGTACGGGGGATCGCTACAGCCCAGCAGCTCGCCACATGCTGCCCTGCGGGTTTCTGTATCTCTCTTGGTCTGGCTCCTCACCCTAGACCTGTTCCGGCAAAGTATTATTATTATAGTTCTCCTGGTACACTATTCAATTACTACTTGTCATCATAATTCACTACATGTAACATTTGGTAACGCGAATATTATGCATTTAGTTTTCTTCTCGTATAGGTACCCTCTCCGATAAAAAGAATAGGCAAAGTCGGCCTACTATACCAATTTGAGAATCTTCTCCTTTTTTCGTAGGTTAAATTAATATGTGTATAGCTTCGGAATTGCTTCCCTAAACTCTTCCATATTACATGTAGAAGAATTGCTTCACTTGACCCTAATGGTATAAACTATGTATTTAAATTATACATACCATTTATTTACCGTTAGGTTTTACCTTGATCAAAGGAAAATCATTTGTGAGGTATTAAATTAAATGAAATCTCTATCCTGTTAGCGAGTTGTGAATGTTTACCTAGTAGCTGAAGTTGGCGTTAGTCGTCCTCTAGACTCTGGATAGACAGACCTAGACCAAGCCAGGCCGGCCAGGCCAGGTCTATGGAGGAACGAGTTCTGGTATTACTGGCTCACTTAAAAACACAGATGCCCGTTTTCAGGTAATGCCTAACGTACCTAAGCAGATCGAGATTGTCTGTGGTTTTCCAAGCCAAGTTCGGCAAAAGATAAATGTGATACTGATACCTGATTTTATGTCCCACACAACGCTTGCCGATGCGCGGTCTCCACTCCAGGACTCGTCTGCTCCACTGGCCATCGGTCCTTCGAAAAACATGGCCAGCCCCTTGCACTTCAGTTTGCTTGCTCTGCAAGCTATGTCGGTAACTCCGGTTCTTTTCCGGATAATTTCATTCCTGATTTTATCCTACAAAGAGACTCCGAGCATAGCCCGCTCTATAGCGCGCTGAGCGATCTTGAATTTGTGGACCAGCCCGACTGTCAAGTGTCCACGTTTCGGTACCGTATGTCATGACGAGCAGGACGCACTGGTTAGTCTTCAAACATTGCGGGATAGGCGACGAGAAGACTTGACGAAGTTTCTCAAATGCTGCCCAACCCAACTGGATCCTTCTGTCGGCTTCTTTCTCAAAATTGTGTCTACCGAGCTGGATGACTTGCCCTAGGTAGACATTCACTTCAACTTCGAGAAGCGACTCTTCGATGTGGATTGGACTCGGAAAGACGTGCGAATTGTACATACCTTTTATTTTATCCAAATTCATGCCGAGTCCAACCCACCGAGAGGCTCTATTTAAGCTGTGCAGCATCTGGTCTAACTGTTCCAGCGTCTCTGCCATTATGACGATGTCATCGGCAAAGCGGAGGTGTGAGATGTACTCGCCGTTCACGTTAATACACTGTCCAGTCCAGTCCAGTGTCTTGAAGACGTCCTTCAACACATTGGTGAACAGTTTCGGGGATATCACTTCCCCCTGCCTTACTCCTCTTTGGATGGGGCTGGTTTTCTGATCATGGATCTGGACAGTCATCGTGGCAGTGTCATACAAACATCTCAACACTTTTATGTAGCGCCAGTCGATTCGACATTGTTGCAGAGAGGCCAGAACTGCCCATATTTCGATGAAATTAAAGGTTTTCTCCTAGTCCATAAATGTCATATACAGCGGCCGGTTGTACTCCTGGTCTTCTGTACAATTTGCCGAACAGTATGGATGTGGTCTACGCTACTGAAGCCTTTGCGAAAACCGGCTTGTTCTGGCGGCTGGAACTCGTCAAGCCTCCTGGCGAGACGGTTCGTGACGACCCTCGAGAACAGCTTGTATACATGGCTCAGAAGTGAGATGGGTATAGACCTCTTCAGCAAGGATTTTGTCACCTTGTTTAAAGAACAGAACCACCACAACTCGGCTCCACGCCTCGGGCGTTGTACCCTGTTAGATGACGGAGTTATCGAGACTCGCTAGCTCTTTCAGGACTGGAGCCTCGCCCGCTTTAAGGAGCTCTGTCGGTAATCCGTCATCACCAGATGCCTTATTGTTCTTTAGCTGCTCGAGAGCCGCCCTAATCTCGCACTTGTCGACATTCGGGATGCCCTCCGTATAGTGGCGTGTTAATTCGGCTCGATGGTCTTCTGCATCATGTCCCGCTGCCGCTGCTGCTGCCACTTCAATATTTAGCAACGTTATAATTCGTCTACCTGTCTTTTTGGGCTCTTTACAATAGACAGATTACGAAATGTTACATTATTATAAATCGGACTAAAAATTTTAATAAATGATAAAGTGTAACATACTTTAATAAAAGAGGAAACTATCGTAAATATCGAAAATAAATTTAATTTGGTTAGAACGTATTTTTAAACAAGAAATCGTCATCTATATAAAACCCTTTTTACGATTTGTTTACCTTTAGTTAATTACCTCAACAATGGAGTGTACTTGAGGTCGCTATTTTCTATACTACTACTCTGAGAAGAAACAACGAAAAACTCAGAGGAGTTTCTTTTAAAGGTCAGACATAATCTTGGTCAGATCATGTGAGAGCCATGTAGATTAGTATCTGAAATGGTCTTTTGATAGTGAATGGTCCTCAAAGGACTTTACACGGCCTACCCAAATGTCCTTTCTTTGGTCTTGGTCTTCGAGCATGCACTGACTGGACAGGTCCACTAAAATCTAAGTACGCAGATTTAAAAAAAACAAAGTACTGAAACTACCAGACTATAATTAAAACTCAACTAAAAAAATTACCCACATAGTCCTCATAGTAACAATAATTAAAATAATAACCCCACCACCACGTCGTACCTATCTCTAGGTTGCCGTCGTGGTCGCTCCTGAACTCTAGGTCTGTGCCGGTAGAGTTTACTTTGCCGACACAGCACCCTTATTGCGTAACACACTATCAATCAAAATCTGAATGATTTTGAAGCATATTGCTAATCCATTGTTTCATGTCTGAAAAATTTGTCTGCTCAACAACGTAAATAACGCAATGAATGTTGTTGAACTGTGCAGGTCTAGGGTGAGGAGATCTTGATCTGGACCAAGAGATACACAGAAACCCGCAGGGCAATACAAATTGGTCTATTAGTGCCATTGTTTGGTGCTTGTTAATTTTGTTAGAAATTTACTGCTAGGCAACCCACAAGAGTCATTTAAGTTGAAGCATAGGTAGGTACGCATCGGAGAATCATGTCGTAACTGTAAAGCCCCATTTTTCTTATTTGTAAAGTTCCATTCTGGAACGTTCAAGAGCAATAATCGCATGCTATAGCACGTTCATTTATTGCCATTCAAGAATTGCATGCAAGTGTTTACACGCGTGCGATTTCCATAAAATGGCATACAATAATTGAATCCAAGTTTTGTCCTTCAATAATTGCATGCGACTTCTGTTTAAACCAAGGCAATTATTGAATTGCAAGGCAAGGGGTTAGGGAATTGAATTGAATTTTATAAGTTTTGTCTCGTCTAAACACAGAGTTGCATCTCCTCGTACAATTGATTATTGCCCGTATTTGCGCTGCCAATTATTTCATTCAATTTTATTTAACGTCTTCTCAGAATTTTTTAAAACTTTGATTGTTAATTTTCATGTCAGAATTTAATGCGATTTTATTATAGTTACATGCAATCTTTATTGTACGTGCTGTTTACACCTATACCAGTTTTGAACGGCAACCAACTTACCCGTATTGTGCAACAATTGTACGTGTTGTTTAGACGGTGCAAGTCAATTTGCGTCATATTATGGTATACCACAGGCAATAAACTTGCACCGTGTAACTTGTGCTTAATGATTGCCCTGTGGCTCAAGTGACTGCCGAAATGTTTTTTGCGCAAAATAACTATTTCATTAAGATCTCGCCTAGATTTAGTGAAAACGGGCGAAGACCTAGCTAGGGAATGCAGTATCCCATTGCCTGCAGATGGTGATCCATAGTACTGTAGTGATATTTTAGAGTTTTCTCTAAATCCCTGGTGCTGGAATCCGGGTGCAACTCAAGCTCGCGCCGCAACGCATCTTCGTCAAAAATGATGGGTCGACCAGTATGAGGAACATCTTTTAGACTTGAGTCTCCTTCATTAAAGCGTTGAAACCAATTTCGTACTGTGCGATCAGTAGTAAAAGTGCGTTTGGGTCAAAAACGGTTTTGATCTTATTTGCCGTTTCCCTTGAACTAGTTCAATTTGTGTTCGTATAAGTAAATCATTCGAAGATGTTGTTGATCCATTTTGTCAATTTTAACTAAATTCCAGTAGCGAGCTCGCGCTTATATGCCCCATGTTTAAGATACGAGAACATTCTACTATGTACTAGATTTATTCTAGAAAATTTCCGAGACAACTGGAAATATTAAGGAAATTTAGAAGTGAGAATAAAATTATGTAACAACCCAATACTAAAGATATATTATATACAGAAGCTATTGGTGTAGGTACGTTTATAAATAAATAAATTAAATAAAAATACTTTTCTGACGCGGTACTGACGCGGCGCTGACTGGCGAGGCGGACTGTTTCTGCTTGTCACGTCATCGTCCACAGTTCAATATTTCCAATATCGCTAAATGATTCTAAACAGACGCTAACTTGTTATCTGCCGTGAAACCTCGACTGAGTCCGCGTCACTAATCTTCTGACAGTAGCCGTCTCCATTCATCGCCTATTAGCGCGTCCAAATGAGAGCGTTAACTGATCGTGCTTTTGTAATCAGCTTTATCAACAATAGATACTAGTATATTTTTGGAAGTGCCTTCCACGTGCCTATAATCTTAATTCTTAATGTTACCTGACTTTGGCGAAATTCCAACAAACGTTGCCCTAACTGTTTCGACTCAGATCACTATGAACGACAACGCTGATATGTAAATCCGTGACTTCGCACTGACCGTGACTTCGTGAGCATTAAGTGCATAGTGCACCGGCCGGCAAGCGAGTGCCAGCTGCCAGGCAGGTGCCGGCCGAGTCCCACCGGCACTCGCCTAACCTTAAAATTCTATTCTTCTTTATTTTCCAAATATTTTGCTTTATTTAGGATCTATTTTTCAATGCCGAGATAATTGATCTGAAGAATAAATGGGTAGGAATGGTGCGGTGTGACATAATATTTTATTTTTATACAAAAGTTGTCAAACCGTCAAACGAATTCCTTAAGTTCTAGAACTTAGTGTGGCCAGCCACAGTTAGGCGAATCCCGCGCGGGATGCGGGACGTGACGCGCGGGATGCGGAACGTGACGCGCGGGATGCGGGATTGTTTTAAAAAGACTAAGAAGTCTCGCGACTGTTCGCGCTAATTTAAACACCTCCATACAAGTTAGTTGCAGTAACATCCCGCGCATGATTGTACGAGTATCTAATGACGTTCCCAGTCTGTATACAAAAATTCAAAATATTGTACTTATTTGGTCATTTTTAAAAGGATATTCAGCACGAACAAAAGTTATTCTCTCTGGTATATTCGTTGTCCTGATAGTGAAAATATAATTATCTGACGGATTGATAGAGCCTTTTGGCAAATCTGACAACGTTTAAAAAATTCAGAAAACACCTAAGTACTCGTAGATAGTCATAATTTTACATTTATCGCAACGAACGAACGCTGGAGCCTTGATTACTATTTAGAAGCTGACGTTTTGGGAAGATTTGTCGGTATTCAGAAGTTTGAAGATATGATACCAAACACTTGAAAGTAATAGCAAAATAAGAAACATCGTCGGGGTAGGTACTCCCTAATCAGAGTTCATTATTTCAACATTTTATTATGACAAGAAGAAAATCAAATTATTTCAAAAACATCCTCATTTTATGAGCTATCCAACGAGCTATCAACATTATAAAAATATTCATAGCTGCCCATTAATTGTTTGATAAAGCTGGCAAAAATGGAAAACAACACATCCAAAATTATATTGTCGTATTGTCGTCTCCACATTGTATCGGTAACTATGTATTCCATTGAAACTAAAACCTCAGTAACAACATCGATACCTCGATACCGTTGATTGCAGCTTCGGTTTCATATTTATGAATTGCTCGTCACGCTTGTACCTATACAGCGATAAAGTAATATCGCGCGGCGCGAATATTGCCGCCATATGCGCCATCAGCGCCATGCACGCGGCTTGCGGGCCTCTCGCGGCGCCGTGTCTTGTGCTAGCGTGACGTGACCGCCGCACGGATCATATAAACTAATATATGCATGGATCACACCAGCATAGCAGCACCCGGCCCCGGGCACTGGGCTCCGGGCTCCGGGCGACAGCATGTCTCGCAAGGTGCATGTCTAGACAAGAACTCATGACCAGCTCGCAAGGGATCCATCGGACACAGCGATCGAACAAACCTTGTAGTACCCATTTGAGAACTGATTATTTTAAGTGGAAATAATAATAATTATCAATTTGAACGCTAACTATGTAAGTAGGTGGATGCAGTTGGGCTTGGACCAGTTACTTGAGTGTGGCGCAACATGTGATACGGTAACAGAGTGTAGTGAAGTGGTGAGCCCGAGCGAGAGCGAGTCGGTGCGAGCGAGTGCGAGCTAGCGCCGGCGCCGGCAGACGCAGCGGCGCCGGCCACCGGCTGGCTGGTCAAGTGCCGCTTCCTCTTGACTATACGCGTTGCGACAGGCAGTGCGCACGCGAGCGCACGAGTGCCGCCAACAGCGCCTCATCGCCTCCAACCTACCAAGTCGGCGCCCGCGCCGCTGCGCCGCCAGCAGGGCCCTCGGCGCGGATGTCGAGGACATTGTCACGGTCACGCACGCGCCGCCCTCGGCTGCTGTCAATCACTGCTGCTATCAGTAGTTTTCGTTTGCAGTTTTTCCGCAACGGAGTAAAATTGCGTAACTAGGTTGTGTCCGCTCCCCTTGGAATATGAATAGATGTTAAGTGTTTGCGAACGGCGTTAACGTATTCTAGGCGCACTTGTCGTCTGTGTGACACACATCACCACGACCGGTTCCTACCTTGACGTTGGCGGTTTGCGATCGACCTCAAACATTTGCGGCTGCCGATTTGCCGACTCACATGTACGAATTTCTTATTTACTTAGATAAAATGAATTAATGAATGCTTGAGAAACACATTGTGTTACTATTTTAGTAGATCAGATACCAATGTATGTAAGTACACACGCACTCACTACTTAGCAAGTCCCGTCTGTTCCTAGCTAAAAGGCGTCGCGTCGATTGCTGGGCCGCGGCCGGGGCGATCCGACGCAAGAACGCCGACTTCAGTTAGGAGATGTCCTAAGAGAAGTGAGTCTCCGATGAGCCTGCCAGCTTGCGGCTGCGCCGAGCGCCAGCAGAGCCACCAGCGACAAGGTGGCGCAGAAGTGCGGAGCGGTGCGGAGCCGTGCGGCATGACCTAACATGTACTAGAATCTTATGCATTGGTCATGCACAAGCTTTCTGTCCCATACACATTGTCCGGCATTGATTTTATTTTAGAAAAAGAATTAGGGTTCCGCGCAATAAAATTAAAACCCATAAAATTGTGAACACAAAGTCGGATTTGAAAATTTCTTTTTGGCTTCGGTAGCCCAATTTTCGGGGGTGAATAGGCTATTTAACATCACATCAGCAACATCAGCCGAGCAAAAAGAAGAAAGTAACGAAGTAATAGCGCGGGCGGGCGACGCAACGCGGCGGGTCGGGTGACGAGGGAGTTTTGTTAAAATGTGGCTGTTATTTCTGTTTTAATGAATATTGCGTATATTACGACTTCTACGCGAACGAAGTCGCGGGGCACAGATAGTATATATAATAGTACAAAGAGGTTGAATTTGTGAGTTTGTGTGTAGGGGGTAATCTTCGGAACTACTGATCCGATTCCGAAAATTCTTTCACAAATGGGAAGCTATAGTATTGCTGAGTATCATAGGATGTTTTAAGTTAAAACAAGAAATATCATGCGGATGAAGTCGCGAGCAGAATCTGAAGCTAGTAGCTGATAAAGACATTTTTTGTAGTGAAAACTTCTTTAGGCGCGTTTAGCACTTTTTGGTAGGGGAAATCTTACGCATTTGCGACATGCTCTAGTGAGTTCAACGACTCAACGCTAGAGGGCGCTGTAACCAAATTACTATATTTAACACGCTAATGTCTTTGAAAATAGATGTCATATTCACATGCAAATGTTAAAGTTTTCACTTCTGTCGGCAGTCCCCATGACTGCCTATTTTTCCCTGTAATATTTATATAAACTTCCATCAACTATATTTCAGATTCTTCGCTTTACAAACTTCGGACATAAGGGATTATTTTATCAAAGTCGTGAACTGTGTGGCATAAATTACTATAAAAATATTATTTATAATGTGCAAATGAATCTCTTTCATAATAATTATGATACCCCAATTGCCCTAGTCCAGGGATGGTGAACCTCTTGGCGAGATTATTGTTGTACGAAACTAGATGCCAACGTACCATTTTTTACAAATAAATGCCAACAAACAATATTGACTACAATATACTTGATTACAAACTCAAAACAAACCTACCTAGTGCCTACTCTTTATTTGCAATCAGAAATAGACCTTATTATTATATAGTAACAGTTTTATATTTATTTAAATTAAACAACAAATTAGGCGAGATTTTTGCTGTTCAAAAATAAAAGACAAATAATTTACATATATCTGATTCATATTATGCAACTTTTAGCAGAATGCAAACTGAACTGTAATCTTTGACAAACGGTTTCTAAGGGTCAGGTTCCACCAAACGGAAATATCCTCGCTCGAGGACTTTTTAAGTTTCACTGAATAAGTAACTGTATCATATTGACTTTAAGACGCAGATATGTGCCAACAGCCTAAGTGCATAGCTTGCGTTTTCTGTGCTGAGCTCACGCAACCCGTCGTACGTCCATTCAGCTCGCCCATCAAGGAGCGCTGTCCCAAATTAGACGCATTATTACTTTATTATACATAAAACAAAATATATTATAATAAAACACGTATACTAAAAGATAAATAATTAAATTATCTTTAAAATACGCCTGATAGTTTTTGTGTGATTCTCAGTTTTTTATCTGCGTTAGACATAAATTTACAAATTAATTACATTAAGGGCTGATTTAACTAGTCATTATATATTTTATCCGCGGAATAAAATTGATGTCTGACAGTTTTGGTGTGAAAAATCTGTCAAAAATTAAAAATTTATTCGCTGGATTAGACTTAGGTATACAAGTTAGGTCGAATTCACCCTAAGTAATATAATATTCTTATAAGGATATAAAAGAAGTGACAATGACCAGCTGCATAAGTACTTATATCTTAACTGATACAAGTCAGTTTAATTATTTTATTTAGTGCGTGATAAAAGCGTGTTTTTTTATATTTTTTTATAATCTACATTTTTTTACTTTTTAGTCTAGTATATTCTTCATTTAGTTAAAAAGTCTAAAGTCAACGAAGTTATGACTTGACCGATTTAATAGTAGCTACTAAAGAGTTCCACTATCCACCTCCTGGCTACATCATCAGACCCTCAATACCAAGTGCAATCTATTGGACTCAACAAAACGAATTTATAATATGACCCGAAACTCGAAGGGTTTACTAATAGCCACTGAAGAGGTCCACTATCCACCTCTTGGCTCCATCATCAGACCCTTAACATCAAGTGCAGTATATTGGACTTATCAAAACTAGTCATATGAGCCCAAACTCGAGGGGTTTTCTAGTAGCCACTGAAAAGTTCCACTACAACTACATAAAAATACAAAGTTTCATTTCGATACGACAGTTATCAGTAAGTATTTCGACATTTCGTACAAAACAGCTTTTCGCTAAAACGCTGAAAGTGGAGTGGCTAGTACCTACTTAGCAGCAATTTGAACAAGTTGTGTGACCAGGCGCAAGCGCGGAGCTCGGTTCCTGTCAGACTCACTTTATTTCTTTGAAAGTTTTTTTTTGTATATTGGCACCTTGTATTTTCCTTTCTTTATATTTTACTGTTGTGTGTTGTGTTATTTTTTCGTGAGTTGAGATCATACATTTTACTTCAGTACCACTCAAACCCGATCATGAACTTAATTTCACACAATTGACAGTTTAAAAAAATATCAATCAAATAACAATTATTGAAATTATTTAATTATTGTCTAAAATTCGGCTGTTTTTGAAAACAGGCCAAAGAATGCGAGTTCTGTGAGTGTGTGTCTGGCTGTCTGGCTGGTGACGGGCTGGTGCGATGTCGGCAAACACAGGCGACGTGTCGGCGCGTGTCGCCCGAGATATTTGTGTCGCGCTTAGTACCTTAGATAAAGAAATCATAATTACGTACTTAAGGGGGAAGCGCTAAGGTAGCCGCGAAATTCAAATTTTCTTACGATTTTTGCAATTTGCAGCTCAGTGTCTGGGTGTATGTTGATTAAAGTATGATACGCGACCGTAACAAATGTGTATATACAGAATTATAATATTAAAAGCACTAATATAATTCCTTAAGTTAGTATAATCCTGAAATGTTAAGATTTCATGAAATAGTCATTCAATAGAATTACTTGTTCTTAGAGAGTTGTATTTATGACTTTAATAATTATAATTCTGTAAATACATATTTGCCACGGTCGCGAATCATATTTTAATCAATATACAACCTAATAATACTGACCTGCAAATTGCAAAAAATGTAAGAAAATTTGAATTTTGCGGGCTACCCTGGCGCTTTCACCTTAATACACTTCCGTACCAACGGCTACTACAAGCTGTGCCTATACCTCCTAATAAAAACCCTCCACAGCTCGCAGCTCACACTCCACTGTGATGGATGTAGCATGCAGCGCCCTTCGGCGCCCGCGCCTGGCAGACGCCCGGCTGCGCTTCGGACCTTCGGATGCGGCCGATTCGGCTAAGCTGAGAGGAAAGCTCTTTGTCCCTTTTCGCCGCATTCTTTGGATGCAACCACAAGATATAAGAAAGAAGTTTGTTCTGTTTCTTTATATTTCTATGGGTGCAACACTGCTCGACTTTTTGCAAAAAAAAAACAGGCGACGGCATCCCAAGCCGACAGCGGCGGCAGCCCGTATCTATGGCCACATGCCGCGTGTCCAGCCACTCGTCCACTGCACAGACACACCACTCAGATCTCGGGCGGGAGCAGTAGTGGCTGGTACCTACTCATAACTAGGTACACAGCGAGGGTGGCAACTTGTAATGCTAATAGGTATATTACTTCCATATTTATTTATTGATTGATTGGCCGCAGCCGGGTTTTTATTTATTCCTTGATATTTAGGTATTGTCTGTGGAGACTGGGCATCGGGAACCTCATCTCCGTTAGCGCTACAACTGTTACAAAGGTTCATTCATAACTAAAATAATAATATAATAACACTATTCATATAGTATAGTATCTATCACATAATTAACTTACATGTCATTACTTCATTTTTCATTGTTTTCACCAATTGTGGTATAGTAATTTTAGTCTAGGTGCATCGTCTTCACAATTATAACGATATAATTAATGTATACAAAATATTGTAAAACATTTTAAAAGGGTAACGGTGGAGTTTCTTACCCTTTCTTCTCAATACGAAACTATGTTTTGGAAGGGGCAACTAGAATCATTTCTTATTTTCATTTTAATCTTTGACGTTCAAAAGTGCCTTATAAATGCCTATTGAAATAAACGATTTGACTTTGACTATGAGTATTATGCTACTTTTCTTGCCGACAGACAGTAACAGTACTGTAAGTAGGTGCCCTCGCTCTCCTCAAATGAGTAACCACAAACAACTTGGACTTTGTATATCTACGAGTAGGTTAGGTATATTTGAGCTCATCATAATTATAAAAAACATATTTTTTGTTTGTTTTATTATATCGAATGATTTGTTGTAGGTATATTAAAGTATCCTGATATAAGTACATTATAATAACCATGAAACAATCGGAGGAATGCAAGTTGTCATGTTGATGCATCATGTTAGTCATGGCACTTATGGCCTGCTTCCTGATAGCGCGCTCGTGAGTCTCGATACTCACGAGCGCGCATCGCATCGCATCGATTAGAAACGCACTGCAACTCAATAATAATTGTAAGAATAACAGTCGACTTGTTTTAACATTTTAGTTACTGCCTCAGGGACGATACTGACATCGAGAGGGAGCGGATGGCGTTGTCAATTAAAGCTAATATTATCAGCTCGCAGGTTTGTACGGTGTTCCAAGTCGGTCAAACAAACACTTTTCACAGCCACGTGCAGCCTATGGGTGAATCACACCAAAAAAGCATACGAAGCCCTCAGCGTCCAATATAAAAACGCGTTTAGAGCGCTGATGGGGCTGCCGCGAGACCGTAGTACCTCTGGCATGTTTGCCGCTGCTAGCGTCGACTGCTTCCATGCAACGATGCGTAAGCGGAGCGCGTCTCTGGAGCGCAGGCGCGCGGCAGCCACAACAGCGGGCTGATGACGATAGCGGACAGGCTCGACTGTCCATACATTAGGTGCTGCAGTGACTTGCACGTCGTCTACAGTCGTCGGTCACTAATGTAAGTGTTGATAGTGCGGTGGTTTTTGTTTTGTATTGTATTGTAATATTAATATATTGTTGTGTGTGTAATGTATTAAATATTGTGTATGAGCCATGTACCTTGAGTAAATAAATGAATAGTAATAATAATAACTCCACCACATCTCTACGTTGACGTCGTGGTGGGACTTGCGAGCTCCAGAACTTTAGATCTGTGCCAGCAGAGTTTACTTTGCTGAATCAGGTTTAGGGTGAGGAGACATACCAAGAGAGATACAGAAACCCGCAGGGTAGCATGTGGCGAGCTGTTGGGCAGCAGCACCCCACGGATCCTATCTCCCAGGAGCAGTCTTGTTCGTCACCGTATGAAGTAAGTATTCCAGTAAGATGCTGGTAGAGATCTTGACCATCTTGCTCTGGAATTGTCCTGATAGCCGTGGAATACCTCTCCACTCCTCATAAGCACTTCGGGACATGTTGTCCCTTTGTCACTACGACACTATGTGCTAGCGACCGTTTTCAGGGGCCCAATATTGAGTGCGCAAGTCACCCCCAGCCATTTTATCTGTGTATTTTATATAAAAAATTGGTCAGGCAGGGGCCATAGTCTTTCCATAGTTCTAGGTAATCAGTCCACTTTAGCGACCCAAACCCATAGTTCAATATAATTTTTTATTCCCATAAATTCTTCAATAGTCCAGCACCAACCAGGGGTTGTCCTTGGGTACAATTGCATAGTACGGACAAGGAAAATCGTCGGTTGGTACCTCATTTTTATTCCATTAAAAACGTGTAACGGGCCTCTGCGAGTTGGCTTAGGCCCCTCGTAAGCTTTCCAAAGGTCCGGGATCCCAGGGTCCCGAGTAATGTCAAAGGCATTTTTAATAATAATAATAATATATGGACGGCCGCCGCCACCCCCCCCCCCCCCCCGCCCCGCCCCGGCCAGAACCGAGCGATAGGCACCACGTTTTTATTAAAACGAGATGAAATTGATTGATGGATTGAGGCAGTTGCAAAAACAAATCTTAAGCAGATAAGTTACGTTTTTATCTAGAACTGTGTAGGTACTTTAAGGCAAATAAGAATAACAGACTCGTTTCAACATTTTTACAAATGAATGTGTTTGCTGCCAATTTTGCTCGTCAGGTTGACATTGCGCCTTTAACATTCCTCTGGCGATGTCTAGAGTTCGGTCAACGAAAGCTGACCACGAATTATTTTCAAAAGTTCGCGTATCGCAATATCGTTCGAGTATCGCAATATTTTAGGACTGTCAAAATTGTCAGTTTCCAATTTGGATAATTTTCTATAAGAAACAAAATAAACGAATTTTATGGAGTGGAAAAACAAGTCCCAAGACTGAGAAGCCTGCACAATGGGCTGAAGGAAGCAATTGAATTTACGGGATGCCGTGAAACCCTTAGGAAAATTTTACACAAGAACGGGTTTGAGTTTCAAAACAATAAAAATGAATGAGCTTTACTTACAGAAAAATACGAGGAGGGATCAAAAAGTAGTGAGAATGAGATAGAATATAATGACTATTGATAACATAATAATTTATTTTTCTACATAGTCTCAGAGTCTCTCTACACACCGAGTCCAGCGCTTTTCCAAGGCTTCGATCCCTTTCAAAAAGAAAGTTTTGTCTTGGTCCTGCAAAAAGCTCTCCACGGCACCCATCACCTCGTTATCGTCTTCGTACCTGTTTCCCCTTAAGTATTCTTTCAATTTGGGGAACAGATAAAAATCGCTAGGCGCCAGATCTGGTGAATAAGGGGGGTGGTCAACCAATTCGAAGCCAGCTTGCTGAATGGCAGCCATCGCAACTGCCGACCTGTGCGCGGGTGCGTTGTCGTGATGAAACAGCACGCCCCTTCGAAGTTTCCCTCTCCTTTTCTCTTTGATGGCATTCCTCATCTTGGGAATTAAAGCTGCATAATATTGGCCTGTAATAGTGGTTCCAACAATATCCCTTCTCAGTCCCAAAATATTGAGGCAATAACCTTGCCAGCCGATGCCACAGCACGAAACTTCTTCGGGGTCGGTGATGATAGCCGATTCCATTGCGAAGATTGCTGTTTTGTCTCGGGATCAAAATGATGGACCCATGTTTCGTCCATTGTTACGAAACGAGACAAAAAGTTTTCAGAATCTTCTTGAAACTTGTCCAACAATATCTTCGAAATGTCAAGTCGATTTTGTTTCTGACTGTCGGTTAACATTCTCGGCACCCATCTTGCGGAGACTTTTCTCATATTCAAAGATTGTTTCAATATGGATTAAATACTTCCATATGAAATGCCCGTTTTTTGAATTAAGTGTCGGATGGTAACTCTTCGATCGCTCAATACAATTTTCTCGACTTTCGCAACATTTTCTTGGGTGACTGACGTCGATGGACGGCCGCAACGATGTTCGTCTTCCGTGCTCGTTCTCCCTACTCGAAATTGAGAAGCCCACCTTGCGACAGTGGAATACGGCGGAGCAGACTCTCCTAATGTTGCCTCCAATTCGCAATGAATCTCTTGCGTCGTTAACTTTTTTAAGCAAAGGTATTTAATAACGGCTCGCACTTCGTTTTTCTCTATTTTCGAGAACACGTTCCGACACGAAGCAAACAAATGACTACATTCAGAAAAAAACAAAAGAGAATCGAAGATTGTTTTCTTTATTAATATTACAAATATGTATCTGAGCTATGCCTGCCAGTATTTATTTTTTTTTCTTACCAAGGAGTATGTCGTTCTCACTACTTTTTGATCCCTCCTCGTATGATATTGCGGCATGGAGACACAACTTCTTGAGGACCATAAATCAGAAGAGGCAAGAAGGTAAACAGATTGTTTACCTTGATGAGACATATGTACATCACAACTATAAAGTTAAAAAATCGTGGCAAGGACTTTCAACAAGAAGTGGTGTCACTACTAATATATCGTCAGGAAAAAGACAAATTATTGTGCATGCAGGATCAGAGGAAGGGTTTGTGCTAGGTGCATTATTGGTATTCAGCACAAAATCCAAATCACTTGACTACCATGATGATTTGAATGCTACCAACTTTAAAAAATGGTTTGAGGAAATGTTGATACCAAATCTCACTAAACCTAGTGTACTTGTGTTGGACAATGCAAGTTACCATGTGAAACAAGTAAACAAACCCCCTACTATGTCTGATTCTAAAGTTAATCTCCGAATATGGATTCAAGAGAATAATATTCATTTTGAAGAATATCATACCAAAGCTGAATTAATGTGTTTGGTGAAAGATAATAAACCTGCAGTTGTTTACGATGCAGAAGTACTTCTAAAAAAACACAGTCATACTCACAATCACGAAATTTTGTTGCTGCCACCGTATCATTGCGACCTCAATGCAATTGAGCTTGTATGGAGTCAGGCGAAGAGAAAAGTAGCAAGCAAAAATATAGGAATACCAGGGTCTGAACTGCAAAATTTGATAAAAGAATGTTTTCTATCCATAACTGCTGATGACTGGAAGAAGTACACTGATCATGTTGTAAATGTTGAACATCAGTACAAATTAAGGGACCGTATTGTTGAAAACGAACTTGGATTAAATCATAATACACGTTGGGGACAGTAGGAGTAGCAGCGAAGAAAGCAATGAAGCTGATTCAATATTATCAGGTGTAGAGTTTTTGGAATCCGATTTCGACTATGACTCATAACCCCTATGTCTAGTTTTGATTTTATTGTGTCATCCTCATCATACCAGTGGTCTCTAATCCATTAAATAAATGTATAACTTTTTGTTTAATTCAACCTTTTCTGTATAAGGCTGTGCCAGGAAATTTGAGCTGTGAACTTCAATGTGCAGAAGTTAAAAAAATGCCAAGCTAGTTTCGTTAGAGCTTTAACTTTGGTACTGATAATGATCATCCACACGGCGAAATATTGTAAGTAACGCTAACTTGCTTATCCACCATTGCGCTAATACATAATGGTGGTTTAACAGTTCCAAGTAAATCAAGGGTAATAAGGTTATTATGGTCTAAGTATACGGTATAAATATGAAATACTGATCTAAATATCGCATAATATGTCTTGGATTATAAATAGTATCAACTCCGTTTAAGCAGTGTATAGCTCTTGATTTTTTAAAATTCCCGCCTTTTTTCTTGGACAGCTTTCGTTTGTCAGACTCTAATATTGATACGTATATTAATGTCGAAGTGACCTGGTTAAATTATAGTGTAAATTGCGGCGAACTGTTCGCCGCTATGTTTTTCGACGAGTTTACGCTTTGACTGTCTATGTCCCCCGCATGTTCTCATCTGATAATGCCCAAGAGTAAATGAAATGACATATTATTGCATACATAAAGCCGGCGCCGGCGCCAGCGCCAGACACAGCTAGTAGCTTCCCGTACCTTCAAAAATGTTTCCTCTCGTATGATAAACAAAATCGTTTAAACAAATTATAATAATGACGATGAACATGGAGCTAAAGAACCACATTCACGGTAAGTTGGCATTTTCAGTTTTGGCCGAAATCAAATGGATGGACGTCAGAAAATCTAGTCCCTGCAATGTGACTCTATGTTTTAAGGTTTATATAAGAATGACTGACGAATTGGACCGGTCAGTCCAAAACCGCATCATTCCAGAATAATATAGTCCTTGCAAATGTGACTCTTACGTCACTAAGGTATAAATTAGAATGATTGACTAATAGGAGTGATCACTCCAAAATAGTAAATGTGGGCGTTGACGATCAGTCCATCGCGCCAAATGGCGTGATGTAGGTACATCCAAAATTTAATCGCGAATATGGTGGATACTGTTGGCGTAATATAAAACTCTGGATGTCCAATCGCTCCATTTGACTTTAGTTATTTGGAGCCACGTCAAATGGCTTTATCGTGAATGCCCACCTTAAGTCCTTGCAAGTGTCCACAAGAATTATTGACGAATTGGAATTATGTCATAAGGCCGTGGTCCATGGGTTGGCAACATGCCAAAATTTTACATCATAATTATTTTCGACTCTCACGATCACTTTGGGCAGGACGCTACGCCAACTGCTCACGCTAAATGACCGTGAATGTGTGAAAGTGTTCGAGGCTACAGGCGCGTAGCTTGCGTCTCGTCTATCTTATCCGCAGTCGATTGCGAGGCGATAATTTTCGCGTAAACAACGCTATCGCTATCCGTCTGTATCACGCCTTAAGAAAATCTAGCCACCTTCGTCGCGCCGATAACGCTGCTTAAATGATACGGACGCGTCCCTGACGAAAGTATGTCGGGCTGTCGGCACGTTTCCGTGATCCGCAGGCCGCACTACCGTCAACTACCGTGTGCTTATCGCAATCACAACGCACTGAGTACACGGTCACATTCACACTGGGTACTTTTCCAAATTTGAGTATCAAACCTTTAATTTTATTATTCGATAACAACAATCTGATAAGGAAGTACAGCCGCGGCCTAGTTACATACGCAGCCGCGTGCGGTCCAGTGCGGGCCGGTGCGGGCCGGTGCGGGCGAACCCCTCACATGCTCCGCGAGCTGTTTACTGCACACACTTACCCACATTGCATATTGTTACTAGTCTACAAATGCTAGTTTGACTTGTAAGTATAAGCAAAGTCAAAAGAGGTTTATGGTCTCAGCGGCCGTATCTAATCTGTTTTTGTTTGAAATAAAAATAAACTTCGCACGTTTTTAGTAGGCAAATCCGTATGCACACAAAACAGTTGCGTGACTGACTAGCTGACAGCCGAGTGACGAGTGACACTCAAACACACGGGTTCTTTTTAGTCTTTATTAATGTGAGTTTTGGTGCTCTATGACCGATTATTTTTAGTTTAGAATAAGTCGATCTAAACGAGGTTGCAGGCAACAATTACTTGTAAGCTGAAGCCCAATTCCCGTAACTAAAAACGTTCCAAATCTAGTCGCAATCTCATCTCAGCGACAATCAAATGTCAAAAATGTAAGGAAATCATAGGTATTTTCGACATATTGAGACTGAGATCAGACTGTGAACTTTCTTAAAATTACGGGAATTGACCCTCAGGTAGATGAGCACTAGTACTAATGGTCTGTATTCGCAGCAAGTACACTAGCTACTGCCGGCTTGACCTGCGACGACCGACGAAAATGTTAAGTGCAAGTCGTGCGAGCGTTGCCCGACGCCGACGAGGCACTGTCAACACTCTAGGGGATCAGTGGTGAAGGATAGTGTGCACGTGGGCCGTGCAGAGCACGAGCGGGTGGTAGGCGCGCGGCACGGCACCGCGGCAGCGCGCCCTGTACTACTAGCTACGAGCCTTCTTGTGCGACACTAAACGAGTTACAACCAACAAGAATGTCGCCAGCCTGCCACGCGTCCGCGAGTCCACGACGCACGTCAGCACACGCCACTCATCATCTCAACTGATGCAAGTAGGTACATCATTATATGTAAATGCTATCGGCAGAATAAATGAATGCGCGATACACTTATGTGACGTTGTTTGTTGATGATATTATTACATGTTATTTATTAGTAACTATACCTCCATCGTTGTCAGTTTTGATGAGATTTTATTAAAATCCTGCCCGCTAACGGAATTATAATTATGTACTGGTTATCAAAAATGTTAACGTGAAGTGCTTTGTTCCAAAAAGAAGATCTGGACTATTCTGGACGCTAGATGTGAGAGGAGAGTGTAGAGCATATAAAAATGTACTCTGTGTAGAGAGCCACGTGTGGCAACGCACCGCCCCGCAGCGTTCCGCCGATAATAACTAACCTTACCAGATTGTAGATGTCTTACAAAAACATATAATCGACTAATAATTATAGAAAAAAGTGACCTTAGAGAATCGCTCGGCAACTTCTTATAGTACGTAGAGGCGAGTCGCGCAGTAATAATAATAATGTAACCCTGGCCTCCGCAGCGACCGCTCTCATTGACATGTTAAGTGTCGCGCTGCTCAGCATTGACCATTCATTAGTTTAAATGAGCACACGGCGGCGCAGGCGGCGCGCGCCCGCGCTTCACGCCGCGCAATGTACGCCGCGTGCTGCATGCAGTGCGTGTGCAAGTACGTCACATGTACTAGGGACTCGAAGTTGGCGTCGCGTCTTTTAAATAGCCGAGTGTAGCCGCTACCTACAATCCGACGCGGCGTAGCGGGAGCGCTACGTCACGCTACGGGTGTCCCGTAAGCCTGCTTCGTAACCCCCGAGACCCGCTACGAGCCTACGCGGTCTGGGCGTAGCCCAGAGGACGTGCGCTCACAAACTTCATTCAGCATTCAATATACTAATACTTTATACTTTATCTTAACTATTGCAGACCTAGTATCCGCCGATTACAGTATCTAATACTTTTAAGAGTGATGATTACCAATGATTAATCAATACATTTATACAGGAAGGTACTATAAACTAACCGTATTATTCATAAAAAACTCAAACGCATAGCACCTATTTTTGTTAAGAAAGTGTTTTGTCAATTTCTTTCGAATTATGATTTGAATTTGAAAGAAGAAAACAAAACACTAACTAAAATTGGTTATTTATTTATTTTACTATTTATGTACACACAATGAAACATTATATAGTTAGGACATTATGATCATTGTGTACAAGGTACACACACAGGTAGGTAGGCAGGTAGGTAGGTGGGTAGGTTTATACATTTTAGTTTTTTTTATGAATAAGGGAGTTATAAAGTAACTCTGTTTGTCTGTTACCTATTCACGCTCTCAACGGTTGAACAGATTTCGATGCAGATAGACCATGACCTGGAGTTTGGACATAGGATACTTTTATCTCGGTAGTGCGTTCCCGTGGGATAATGTCCGACCTCCACGCGGGCAATAGCTAGTAGTTAATAAAATAAATGTAGTTATAGCTTAATAGTAATGAGTAGGTACATAGTGTAACTAGTCGACACGTATGACGTAAGTCCGCGGATCCTAGGTGACGCTAGAACGTGCGCGTGCGCAGTGCGCTACACCTTGTCGTCGCGTCCGCGTTGTTTTCGTACATTTACGTTATTCGTGTTAGCAGTTGGCACATACCACTAACTATTATTAGAGCTTACATTTTAAATTAACTTTCGAAATATTTCAAGTAGGTTGTGTATTGATTTCTCATCAATATTGTAGGTACAGCATCGGGAGTGAATTTAATTTAAAATACGAGATCGGTAGAACAGCTTCAGCTGAACTATTGATCGCCTCTCGGGGTCCCGGGTCCTGCAAGTCGCAAGTTGCACGCTATGATACCGTGTGCTACGAACTTACAAGTCGCAAGTTGCACGCTATGATACCGTGTACTACGAACTTACAAGTCGCAAGTTGCACGCTATGATACCGTGTGCTACGAACTTACAAGTCGCAAGTTGCACGCTATGATACCGTGTGCTACGAACTTACAAGTCGCAAGTTGCACGCTATGATACCGTGTGCTGCGAACTTACAAGTCGCAAGTTGCACGCTATGATACCGTGTGCTACGAACTTACAAGTCGCAAGTTGCACGCTATGATACCGTGTGCTACGAACTTACAAGTCGCAAGTTGCACGCTATGATACCGTGTGCTACGAACTTACAAGTCGCAAGTTGCACGCTATGATACCGTGTGCTACGAACTTACAAGTCGCAAGTTGCACGCTATGATACCGTGTGCTACGAACTTACAAGTCGCAAGTTGCACGCTATGATACAGTGTGCTACGAACTTACAAGTCGCAAGTTGCACGCTATGATACCGTGTGCTGCGAACTTACAAGTCTCAAGTTGCACGCTATGATACAGTGTGCTACGAACTTACAAGTCGCAAGTTGCACGCTATGATACCGTGTGCTGCGAACTTACAAGTCTCAAGTTGCACGCTATGATACCGTGTGCTACGAACTTACAAGTTGCAAGTTGCACGCTATGATACCGTGTGCTGCGAACTTACAAGTCTCAAGTTGCACGCTATGATACCGTGTGCTACGAACTTACAAGTTGCAAGTTGCACGCTATGATACCGTGTGCTGCGAACTTACAAGTTGCAAGTTGCACGCTATGATACCGTGTGCTACGAACTTACAAGTCGCAAGTTGCACGCTATGATACCGTGTGCTGCGAACTTACAAGTTGCAAGTTGCACGCTATGATACCGTGTGCTACGAACTTACAAGTTGCAAGTTGCACGCTACGATACCGTGTGCTACGAACTTACAAGTCGCAAGTTGCACGCTATGATACCGTGTGCTGCGAACTTACAAGTCTCAAGTTGCATGCTATGATACCGTGTCCTACGAACTTACAAGTTGCAAGTTGGACACTATGATACCGTGCGCAGCGTGTGCTACGGACTTATAAATCATTCCTTTTTTAGTTTTAACACTGTGAAAATAAAAGCTTAAAAAAATGTTTAAGTAATTACCTACTTACACATTAAGGCGACAGCGCCAGGGTAGCCCACGAAATTCAAATTTTCTTACGTTTTTTTTTTTTGCAATATGGAGGATGTATGTTGATTAAAATATGATTAGCAACCGTTTGAGGATTACACCTCAAATGTCAACAATTCAGGAAATAGTCATTCAATAGGATTACTTTTTATTTATTTTTTTATTTGAGATAGGTTTGCTCTTGACTCTAGGTCAGAGATGACAGGGACAAAGTCGACGATGGAGCGAGCTTACCCAGAAGAAGCCTGTTCACTCACACTTTGAAGAGATCAGGGTTGTATGCGTTCGGAAATACAGATGCAGGCAGAGAGTTCCACTCCTTTCCTACTTAGTCTTAGAGAATAGTATTGATGACTTTAATAATTAATAAAAATAAATACAATAAAAAAAAATCTTTAATTATTTAATAAATTCTTTAATTCTGTAAATAAGTTGTATTAGTGATTCTAATGAATATAATTCTGTAAATACATATTTGTTACGGTCGCGAATCATACTTTAATCAACATACTCCCAGACCAAGCTGCAAATTGCAAAAATCGTAAGAAAATTTGAATTTCGTTTCCCCCTTAAAATTATTATTTGGCGTTAAGTGCCTTAAAATAGTCATAAATGAAAGCAATGTCAAATAAGTAGTAATATAATAAGTAAAGGTAACAACGTGTTGCGACAGCGTCTACCGTGTTCCGGGATATGGCACATGTGGCGCACACGTGTGGCGTGTGTCGGAGTACATAGCAGGGGCGTAGCCTTCATACAACCCGATTCCTATCGGCTTCCCTTCGGAACAACCACTCTTCTTAGTGTCTACTATTGCCAAATAATATTATGGTACCCACACCACCACCTGTGTGTATAACTGTGTATTACATTACATTACATAATTGTATTTAATACCAGTCTAATACATCATAAGATTAAAAACCTACAGTTTTTTGTCTGTCTTCATGAGAACTGAACTGTTTATTCTTCGGTTTCCCTCTGATGATAATTGCAGCTGCGCCACTGGTACATAGTAGTAGTACACACACACCCACACACACCCCCCACATACACCGGCCCAGACCCGTCCCGTTGCACTACTGCCGAGAGCCTGTTGAGGCGTTGACTCATTATACCTGGCTCAGAAGAACCAGCAGACGCAGACTCATCATATCTGGCTCAGAGGAACCACTAGACGCAGACTCGTCAAACCTAGCTCAGAGGAACCACTAGACGCAGACTCATCATACCTGGCTCAGAGGAACCACTAGACGCAGACTCGACATACCTGGCTCAGAGGAACCAGTAGACACAGACTCATCATACCAGGCTCAGAGGAACCACTAGACGCAGACTCATCATACTTGGCTCAGAGGAATCAATAGACGCAGACTCGTCATACTTGGCTCAGAGGAACCACTAGACGCAGACTCGTCATACCTGGCTCAGAGGAACCACTAGACGCAGACTCGTCATACCTGGCTCAGAGGAATCAATAGACGCAGACTCGTCATACTTGGCTCAGAGGAACCACTAGACGCAGACTCGTCATACTTGGCTCAGAGGAATCAATAGACGCAGACTCGTCATACTTGGCTCAGAGGAACCACTAGACGCAGACTCGTCATACCTGGCTCAGAGGAACCAGTAGACACAGACTCATCATACCTGGCTCAGAGGAATCAATAGACGCAGACTCATCATACCTGGCTCAGAGGAATCAATAGACGCAGACTCGACATACCTAGCTCAGAGGAACCAGTAGACACAGACTCATCATACCTGGCTCAGAGGAATCAATAGACGCAGACTCATCATACCTGGCTCAGAGGAATCAATAGACGCAGACTCGTCATACCTAGCTCAGAGGAACCACTAGACGCAGACTCGACATATCTGGCTCAGAGGAACCAGTAGACACAGACTCATCATACCTGGCTCAGAGGAATCAATAGACGCAGACTCATCATACCTGGCTCAGAGGAACCACTAGACGCAGACTCGACATACCTGGCTCAGAGGAACCAGTAGACACAGACTCATCATACCTGGCTCAGAGGAACCAGTAGACGCAGACTCATCATACCTGGCTCAGAGGAACCACAAGACGCAGACTCATCATACCTGGCTCAGAGGAACCACTAGACGCAGACTCGACATACCTGGCTCAGAGGAACCAGTAGACACAGACTCATCATACCTGGCTCAGAGGAACCAGTAGACGCAGACTCATCATACCTGGCTCAGAGGAACCACTAGACGCAGACTCATCATACTTGGCTCAGAGGAATCAATAGACGCAGACTCGTCATACCTGGCTCAGAGGAACCACTAGACGCAGACTCGTCATACTTGGCTCAGAGGAATCAATAGACGCAGACTCATCATACTTGGCTCAGAGGAATCAATAGACGCAGACTCGTCATACCTGGCTCAGAGGAACCACTAGACGCAGACTCATCATACCTGGCTCAGAGGAACCAGTAGACGCAGACTCATCATACCTGGCTCAGAGTAACCAGTAGACGCAGACTCATCATACCTGGCTCAGAGGAACCAGTAGACGCAGACTCATCATACCTGGCTCAGAGGAACCACTAGACGCAGACTCATCATACCTGGCTCAGAGGAACCACTAGACGCAGACTCGTCATACTTGGCTCAGAGGAATCAATAGACGCAGACTCGTCATACCTGGCTCAGAGGGACCACTAGACGCAGACTCATCATACTTGGCTCAGAGGAACCACTAGACGCAGACTCATCATACCTGGCTCAGAGGAACCACTAGACGCAGACTCGTCATACTTGGCTCAGAGGAATCAATAGACGCAGACTCATCATACTTGGCTCAGAGGAATCAATAGACGCAGACTCGTCATACCTGGCTCAGAGGAACCACTAGACGCAGACTCATCATACCTGGCTCAGAGGAACCAGTAGACGCAGACTCATCATACCTGGCTCAGAGTAACCAGTAGACGCAGACTCATCATACCTGGCTCAGAGGAACCAGTAGACGCAGACTCATCATACCTGGCTCAGAGGAACCACTAGACGCAGACTCATCATACCTGGCTCAGAGGAACCACTAGACGCAGACTCGTCATACTTGGCTCAGAGGAATCAATAGACGCAGACTCGTCATACCTGGCTCAGAGGGACCACTAGACGCAGACTCATCATACTTGGCTCAGAGGAACCACTAGACGCAGACTCATCATACCTGGCTCAGAGGAACCTTTAGACGCAGACTCGACATACCTGGCTCAGAGGAACCAGTAGACACAGACTCATCATACCTGGCTCAGAGGAACCACTAGACGCAGACTCATCATACTTGGCTCAGAGGAACCACTAGACGCAGACTCATCATACCTGGCTCAGAGGAACCACTAGACGCAGACTCGACATACCTGGCTCAGAGGAACCAGTAGACACAGACTCATCATACCTGGCTCAGAGGAATCAATAGACGCAGACTCATCATACCTGGCTCAGAGGAATCAATAGACGCAGACTCGTCATACCTGGCTCAGAGGAACCAGTAGACACAGACTCATCATACCTGGCTCAGAGGAATCAATAGACGCAGACTCATCATACCTGGCTCAGAGGAATCAATAGACGCAGACTCGTCATACCTGGCTCAGAGGAACCACTAGACGTTGATTCATTGATTCGTTGATGTTGAGTATTTAACATGTGGATCACGTCTACAACAGTAGACGCAATCCACATGTTGAGTCATCATACTTGGCTCAGACTGCTCGGAGGAACAGTAGATCCACATGTTACAAACAAGCGGCTTCTGTTCAAATACTATTTTAAAAGGGGAAATATTTGATCCTCTAAAAACTTATTGATCCGCTAATGGTACCCTTTTTGATCCTCTAAAAACTTTTTGATATTCTAATAATGACCGCCTTAATAAATAGAGCGCATTTTACTATTACAGGGCGGGCGGCGACCGCGTTATATAGGCGCGAAGAAACTTGTGGTCAATTAAACACACCCTTATACCTACTTCCATTTTGGTTTTCATTTCACACCCAACACCACTGCACCAGCACCAGCAGTAATATTACAACTCGCTTTGCAAGGTTCCATTGACATAACTCAGAAGCTTATACTATGTGTAAAATTTCTTAATTCATTATGTCTGTAATTTTTATGGTGTACAATAAAGAGTTTTCTATTCTATTCTATTCTATACACCCCAAGCCCCGAGCGGCCCGAGCCCATCTGATTCACCTGAATCAAGAATAAACGGAGAGTTGAGGAGGATGAGAGTGCTGTGTACCTGATACAACTGTGCCGCTGGGGCAGCACGATAGCATGACCCCGCAGCAGTCAGCCGGCAGCCGCATCCGAGCGGAGCCGACCAGACGCGCGCGCGCCCGAGCGGAACCAGCCCTGCGCCCGTGAGCTCAATGGCGCGCGGCTACTTACTAGATCACCACTAGTACACGATACACCGCCCGCAGATCTGCTCTCCTCCGTGCGATGTACTACGTGTGGCTGTGGCTCGCATCGTATCGAGACAAAAAAAGAAAGAAAAAAAAAACCACTGCGACAACTCAAAAAGAAAAAATAACCAGTTGATGCACCTCGCTAGTAATTATCTCATTTAATCGGTTCACGTTAATTATTGGCGAAAGCATTTAAAGTCGCTAAAAGGCAATAAGAAACAACAAAATACATTCGCAATAGGTACAAAGCGTAAAACTAAGTTCAAGGTGCCCTAACATACCGGCAGGTGGCAGCGTGGCTACATTGGCTACCTAGTGGCTCTGGCTAGGGACTTCGCCAGTCGCTGTCGCGTTCGCGACACCATGGAATATTTGAGTACTGATACGGCACAATCATAATCACAGTACGAACTATTTCGATAAATAACAGTAATGGCCTTCCACGATAAAGTGCTGCACCCCGCACCCGGATAACATTGAACATGGCGGCAGTGTAATGTTTCCGTTTATTGATGATAATAAATTGTGATTGTTGTCCAATATGCTAATAATAATAATAAGTAGTTACTGTAACTTTCATCATTACGTTTACAAGTGTACTTGGCATACCTAGTGTATAAGGCTACTTACATAAAGATACAGGTTCCCAGTATGGACAAGTCAGAAGTCGGAACGGATCAGAACGGATCGATGCGGGTAAAGTAGTCCTAACTTGTCAGTACTCGGTACCGAGTACCAACTATACTCTATCATAGCAGGCACTCGTGTGTAGGGTTACCATTTCCAAATTTAAAACGGCAAAAGGCAGTCATTGGAAAAAAAGTTCGGAAATTTTACTTATTGATGATTCTTTTTTCACATGAAACATTTTAGGTTTTTTTTATTTTCACAAAAATATCCCCTTAATACGAAAAGTCCGTACAAATGACAAGGTTGGACAAAGTCCGGAAGGGCCGGACGGGGTTGGGCGGTGCCGGATGGAGCCGGACGGGGCCGTGTGCCAAAAAGCCGGACATGTGGGTTGATCTGTACCTATCAGACCAGAAATCTTTAAGCAAGCATCCTAAGGCTAAGGCTAAGCACCCATGGAGCGATATTTGCACGCGGCTGCAGCGGTAGCGGGACCGCAACCCGCAACCCGTGTCGAATGTGCCATCCGCGGGCAGAACTGCGGCCACAGCGATACTGCAGCTGCTATAGAGTACAGTACTTATAAGCTAGCTAGAGAAAATACGCATAGAGGAGATAAGTTCAAAACCGGGTACGGAGGTAAAACCGGGACATGGCAGTGTAGCCTCTTACATGTTTCAAATCGATAAGAGCCGTTTTGGTGTGATTTTCGGTTAATTTATTTAAACTAACGCAAAATTAAATAGCCCCATGAAAAGAAGTGGTGTAATTTCGACTAAACTAAAGTCATAATTACCCCGCTTAAATTTTGTGTGGTATGGTGAAACACTATTGTTGTAGATTCACCCCATCGACGTAATTTCTACATTTCTGATCATACTGATGTGCATTAACTACCATATCATTGTGGAAGTTCACTATAGGACATAATTATGTATGTAATGTTTGTTCAAAATGTAAGTAAGTAATGATTTTTCAAAAGTATGAACAATGATTCATGATTCATTATGCCTTGTTTACAATGACATTACCAACATATATTCGCGACAATATAAGAAGTCCGATTTGACGTTTCTCATTAAATACGCCGCGATAACTTTGTATCTACGTAAGAAATCGAAAAGTCAAATTCATAATCCTAATCAATTACTATGTTATCTATACACTCTAACAATAAGTATCATTCGTAAGCACCAAGTTTCACTTTATATTGGGAAAATGCACTCAAAAACACGAATTAATCGTTGATTAATATTCCAACGGGACGTTATTACAATGTCATGTCTTAGGTTCGTTGCCGTAGTGTTGTAATCGTTATAAGCCGTTTTAGGCCGAATCGGTGTTCTTAAAAATCGTTACTTCTACAAACATTACATTTAGAAAAGATAAAAACGTATAATTACTGTAATATTAAATGTACAGTTCAACTGATGATAATTTTTCTGGATCTTCCAGTGACGAAAGTGAATAACTATGTTACAAATTTAGTACATTTATTTATTTACCTGACGCAACCACACTATTTTATTGTTAATTTTATTTTTGACTAGCGACCCGCCCCGGCTTCACACGGGTGACCCGCCCCGGCTTCACAGTGGCGTGCCTAGGGCTTGCCTCTAGGTACGCCATTGGTGTATAATATACAATGTATATCTACATAAACCTTCCGGAATAAATCAGTATATCGGGTTTTAGTTGTGTCTTGGTTTAGCTTTGAAACTCGTCCAAATTTAAACTTATTTGGTATTTATGTAATGACTGTTAAATACTACAATCTCGTACGTGTAATAAAACGATATGCCTCGAGAATCAGTTTTAAGCAATATGGATAAACTGTCGATTACAAACTCTAAGTGTGATAAATCGATTCGACTCGAGAATCGGATTTTACAGCAACCGATTTTTTTCCCATCTCTACAGAAAGTGTTTTTATAGCTGTCAAATCGGACTTCTTAGATTATCGCGATTATAATTATCTAGTAATGATGTGACTATACGAACGTGTGACTCCGGCTATACGAAAACCGATGTTATTTTGTTACGTCTTGTTTAGGTATACCTTTTTTGTTGGCGTTTTTGTCGAACCTGGGTTTTAGTTTTTAACTTTCTTTTTATTTCAAGTTTTTGGATGTAAAATCCTCCAAATTAATTTTGTTCGTATAAAACGTAAATTATGTCACGAGGACTTTAATACCGAGTCGATTGACACCTCATTCATCAAAATCGAAAGAGTAGTTTAGGTGCTACGGTGGAGTATACAAAAATACAAACATA
Source organism: Fissipunctia ypsillon (assembly GCA_947568875.1). Classification (NCBI taxonomy): domain Eukaryota; kingdom Metazoa; phylum Arthropoda; class Insecta; order Lepidoptera; family Noctuidae; genus Fissipunctia; species Fissipunctia ypsillon. The sequence continues at coordinate 24,392,028 of OX387643.1, read as the reverse complement.
CATATCAACGGTTAAAAGGTATTAAGCGACATTTTGTTCGAAAATAAGTTATGAATGCCATCGTACTTAAAATTTTCCGCTTTTTCATAACTCATTTTCGAACAAAATGTCGCCTATTACCTTTCAACCGTCGATGCATAGACTGCTAAAACATAACCCTCCCGTTTGGCTTTGCCGCAGTCGCGTAAAAAGGCATCTCACGGCAGCGATGTTATCTTTTTGAAACGTCCCGTGTCCGGCGCCGCGTCTGGGCGGCTGGGTCGACTTGACGACAAATCTAACGACATGTCAATTTGATCATAAAAATACGAGTACATCCAGCCGTTTGGATGCTACGAGTACGAGAACGAGGGAATAATCAATCACACACAGGTACATACGTACACAACAAAGATCCGCGCGCAATGCATAACAATTCGTGGCTTTTAGCTTTTAATACAACTAAATGAAGGTATTGAGCGACACCCTTACTACTTCACTTCAACTGCCTTGCACTCGGTTTCTGAATTTAGAATTTGAAGTTGAGAACTTGTCAACAACCGACTGTTGGCCGTTGTGAACTTGTAAGCCTCGTATTGTATAAACATACGGACATACCTACATGTTACCTTTATTAATACTACATACGTAATCTAACAAACCAGGCGCAACACAACATATAATACATATCTACATGGCTGGTGAAAGAGTTCATTCAAAGATGCCTATGGGTCGTAGAATTAATCTTTTTCAACACACTCGCTCGTAAAGTGGCTTTTATTACACCGCATTTGCGTTTTTTTTTAATCTTAGGTACTTAGCCTTAAATATATCTTCCCAGGAGGCCTACGCCGCAGAGGCGACTTCCGTACATAAATAATCTCACGTGCATGCCAACAACAAAAATAATATTTTAATCCTTACCTACATATTTCAATCTATATTTGCTTACAAACATTAATAATAATAAAATTATAAATATGAATTTAACTCAAATAATAAACAATAATAATTATAATGATAATGAAATGTGTCATTTTATCCGTGTATTGTATTTATCAAACATTGGTCAGGCAGGGGCCATAGTCCTTCCATAGTTTCAAATAACCAGTCTACTTTAGCCACCCAAACCCATAGCCCAATATTTTTTTTGTCTCCATATCCTGCAATAGTCCTACACCAACCGGGAGTTATCCTTGGGTGCACTTGCATAGTGCGTACAGGGATAATCGTCGGTTGGTGCCTCATTTCCATTGAAAGCGTCTAACGGGCCTCTGTGAGTTGGCTTCGGCCCCTCATATGCCTTCGAAAGGTCCGGCGGGGCAATTGCGTAACATAGTTACAGTAGGAATCGGTTTCATTTTGACTGTTCAACAACATTAATTGCGCTATTTACATTCTTGAGCAGACAAATTTTTAGAACTTAAGAAGCAATGGATTAACAATTTGCTTCAAAATGATTCAGATTCCGATTGATAGTGTGTTACGCAATTAGGGTGCGGGACCCTAGGGTCCCGAGAAATATCAAATGAAATGTGTAATATGTAACAAAATGTGATATGGTAATGAATTGGCTTAAACTTTTATTTAATGTATTTATGGTAGAATAAAAGGCTTTTTTAATTAATTTTATTTAGGTACTTAGCCTTAGCTTTCATGTTTTTTTTTCTGCATGCCTGAAAATTTTGTGAGTTTTTGTAAATGTTTAAATAAATAAAATAGGACAAATAATCATTATATTTCATCAAATGATTTATTTTGGTCAAGAAATTAACATTCAGTTGTGTTCTATATAAAAATACGTTTTTATATCTTTAAAGCTGATTCCTAGCTTCGCGTCAGTAAAAATATCGGGGAGGCATTTTTGACAATTATTTGTTCCAAGATACCTAGTGTGTAACTTATGAAATTGTATTAATTTTTCCTCGCAAGTCGCAAGTGTGTTGAAAAGCGAGTTTTGACGCGTGCGCATTAGTCATTCATTATACACCCTCAGCTCCATTATGCCGCACCCGCGCCGGCTGCAATCCGCCTCGAGTGCTATGCATCTCATTCTCTACCTCTGTTTCTCTGGATAAACAGGGTGTAAGGGACAGCTCTCCGCAGACTGATGGGGTGAATTCAGTATATCATATTAAGATGACCGGTACATGAAATTATTTCAGGAATGTTATGGGAATCCAATAAACCTGATTTGTTTTATTACCTCACACGCAATGTATCGTTACCGTAGCAAAACACGCGTAGCGAACGGCAGCGCAGCGAGTCTTCGGCCGCTGAGTATTTCACCATCCATTGAGGTTTTTTTTTATTTTAGCTGTTTTATTTACTTATATGGAGTGCTGCGCACAGATAATGTAATTTTACATTGAAATAAAGGAATAGTAACTGGAAACACCATTAAAAAAATGAAAATTTTCCTGAGAAATTTTCCGGTAGAATATGATTCAAAATACACCCTGAATGCACCCTGTTAGTTTGCGGAGGGCTGTCCCTTACACCCTGTATACCTAGTGTGGTTTGTTACTTTTCATGTTTGAATATAGACGTACTATCAACGAAACGGATGCCTTTACACCTTAAAGTTGCTTTTTGTATACACTGATTCATTGAAGAAACCCTGCCCCTATGGTCCTTTTTTCTCGTCCAACAATAAAGTCGGAATGGCACAAAACATTTGCAAGCAAAATTGTTTCAAAACTGGAAACGCCTGGCGTTTGTCGATGGTACATTGTGGTCTAGTTTCACGCATTTTCGTTTATGCACTCTATCTGGGGAACAGTGTAAAGGTGCTGAACAGACCGTTGCCCGGCCCATCCCCGCCTGTCCAGGGCTCCGGGCGCACCGCGCACGAGCGGGTGGCGGACACGGCCGGACAGAGCTCCGCATCTCCGATAGCGCTCGGATACCGATGTTAACAGGCGCGCCCGGCTCTTACAGTTCAGCGTTCATATTTTTATTTCGATCATTCAATTTCGCGAACGCTACTTAATTTTTTCAATTATTTTTTTCCGTCCGACGTCACACATTCTATGCGTTAAAGTTTCCGCATGTTTTAGCGTGCCATATGCATTTAATTAATCAATTAACTGGTTTGCATGAGTAAAGTCGGCACTGGCCAGGACTTACCTGCGGGGCGAAGCCCAGGAACGACAGCTTCCTCTTGCCGGAGCTCATGTTGTGTGCGTCGCGGCGGTTGCGCTCGCGTGAATACTGTGCGCCCGGTGGCGATACGCGCACGTTTCTCCTGGTTGCCGGCGGCGCACCGACTGTACGCGGCGCACGAGTGGGTGTCGGTCGGCGCTGCCGGTGCGCACCGCGGCGCGGCGGGCGGTGGGCGGCGGGCGGCGGGCGGCGGGCCGGGGGAGTGGAGAGGGCGACGCGTGCGCAACGCACAACGCACCGCACTACCCCACACGCGCGCTCAGCTGTAACACACAATAATATGACGTCACATTGTATCCACTAAAGGACGGCGCTCACTAGGCGGGCCGATGCGGCATGACACGGCAAAGCATTCACATTTGTGTGGCATGCCGAAGCCTACCGCCGCCGCATACCGCAACCTCCCGCTATAGGCTCAAGTCCCCTTGTGACGATATTAACAAAATGTATGTAAGTGCTAAAGGGTATGATGCCAAATCATGCCGCCTACTGAGCTTTAATCCACCCTCAAGGACGAGGTGCACGCTCCTGAGCTCTTCGTATATTCTGAGGACTGGTCACAGAAACGGTCGTAAGGACCGCAAGCGCAGGCGTGTTCACTATGATTACAAATACAAGCATATTAAAACAATGCTTGACAGCCCAATCTTGCGCTAAGGAGATACTTATTGTAGTTTTATGTCCGACCGAAACACAATTTTCGGCCGAAACCGAAAACGTAACCGAATCTTCGGCTCCTCACCTAGTTTCGGCCGAAACCGAAAACGAAACCGAAACTTATGCAGGTAAGAAAAATTATTTTCTGAGACCCGTCGTTTTTCGTAGATTTGTTACAAATAATTTGATGAAGGGCTGATTTTGCAGTTATCCGATTTCTTTGATCCAAAGAATAAATTTAGCTCTGCCAGATTTTGTGTGAAAAACTGTCAAAATGACGATTGAAAAAACAACCGACTTTCAAAAAAGAAGTGTGTGTGTCAGCTCCGACGCTTGACTGGAGTTTAGGTACTCCGTGAAAGGCGCGCAAGGTAGGTATGTTGCGCAGAAAAACGTAACGCTTTTGAGTTAACGATTGTATTAATTTCGCTCCTCATAAAATTACCATACCGGGGGCCTTATATGAAAATCGATTCTTAAGGAGTAAACTCCAAAAACACTCATCTGCGTAGCCTTTTCCCAACTATGTTGAGGTCGGCTTCCAGTCTAACCGGATGCAGCCGAATACCAGTATATTACATGGAGCGACTGCCTAACTTACCTCCACAACCCAGTTACTGGGTAATACGATACCCCTTGGTAAGACTGGTTGTCAGACTTTCGGGTTTCTTACTACCCGTAACGACTGTCAAGGATCCATGAATGACAGCTGGGACCAGCGGCTTAAACGTGCTTTCCGAGGCACGGAAGAGTCTCGGTATGTAAAGATGGTCACCCATCCACGGATCGACTGCGGCAAGCATAGCTTAACCTGATCGATCGACCCGTGCGGCTGTTATTATTTAGCTACGAGCCACTCCAAAAACACTAGAAAGTGAAAAATAACTTTAATTTCAGAAGTCGGTGGCAAAAAACGAAAATACAAAATCAAAGACACCGACCGACGGCGACGACGTCCGAAATTAAAGTTAAGTTATTTTGTTTTGTTTTGTTGGAAGTCGGTTGTTTTTTTTTTATTAAAAAAAAAATATTTTGCACTTTTTTGTTGTGGTACATACCGCACACAAATTCAAATATAATTTTTTTTTTTGGATGGGAAATCATCAGACTACTAGCTCTGGGCGGGGCGGGAGGGCGTCTGACTTTTACTGACTAAAACCCACCCGTGTTCCTTCAGTTGCCTGTGCCGGGGCCACGGTAACTCTTTCGAACGTCCCGCCACCCTGGCTGGCATGGGCTCTAGCGGACCCCAATGGTGCTGACAGACCCCTTCAATGGTGCTGAGAATACCACTACCTGCTATGTAAACAGTGACAGGAAGTTATTATAACATTATGAACATAGACTAACTGGGCAAAAAAACGTATTATTGAAGCTAACTCAAAACTACCCAAGCAGAGGCAACACGAACGTCGGTTTCGGCCGGGCCGAAAATTCAGGCACTTTTTGGCTGAAATCGAAACTGCAGCCGAAACCTGATGTTTTTGCGGTAACTAGCCGAAACCGAACCTTCGGTCGGACACTATTGTAAATGTAGGTACACGCACTAGTCGACGCTGCACTCAAGACTGCGACGCTGCGTTGCTAGGCACTTGCCTTTATAAACGTGAATGTGTCAGTACACTGACACATTCACGTTTATAAAGGCATACAAAGACTATACATAGTTACGCAACAATCATGTATGACGGGATTGTTCCTCTTAAAAAGTTCTAAAAAAATCCGTGATAGCATTTGTCTATCTTTTAAGGTTGGCTCACTATAACTTTTTTAATGGTAATCAAATTTGTTATAAAATAATGCATTGTTTGCGAGGGTGTTTTCATAAACATGGTACCTATTAATCCTTATCCAAATAAATAGTTTCAAAATCAAGGTTGATAAAGTACGTGTAAATTCCTTTTTAAATTATTCGAATCGGACTTTTCGTTCAGAAACTACGACGGGTATAAAAATGCTTAAGTGAGAAAAATGCGCTTAGTCTATTAGTTACCTACACATTTTATTTTATATTGACTTTTTGAACGCGCTAATTTCTGATTTGAAAAATTATTTTTGCCCAATTCACGAGGATGGTTATAGGCTATTTAACATCACGCTACGACCCTTAGGAACCAAGCAAAGAGAAAAAAGTTAGAAAGAACGTTAAGCGAAAACGAAGTAATAGCGCGGGCGGGTGATGCCGCGCGACTGGTCGGGGGACGAGGAAGCTTTATTAAAATGTGGCTGTTTTTTTAGTATATTGTGTATCATACGACTTCCACGCGAACGAAGTCGCGGGGCACAGCTAGTAAATAATAAAAACCAGCCAAGTGCGTGTCGGACCACGCACAATGAAGGGTTCTGTAGTTGAAAAACATGTTCTCTCATACATTCCAACTGCATATGTAAGTTGGCCGACTATTACTCGTTAACTTGCAAAGCCTACTTAGCTGTGATAGTTTTCCTTGTAACTTCGTTATATACCTATACACACATCAACACAATCTAGGGAATTCCTTAAGGCATCCTTATATCAAAATGCGCAGTTTTTATACCTTTACAGGAAATGAAATAAAAACCTGAGTTTATATTTTAAAAGGGGTTTTATAGAAATAAGATAAAATTGTGCTAAAATTAAACTTAGTGTTTTAAGTGATTAAAAAAAGAAGGAGAATTAAATGAAACATTATAGTCCAAGATCCCAGGGCCCCCAGACCTTAGGGGAGGGTGGGGGAATTGCGGACGCTGAAAGAAAATAATGAACAACTTCTATACTATTAGCAATAATCAGTCTGACTTTATTAATTATTAAACTCCGGTTATACACCTACAAAATCAACATTAATTATTATACGAGATCAATCAACAAATATAAGTTTTAAATCAAAAACAAAATCTCGCCTGTCCGTAATTACCCGTAGCTCTTGGGGTAAACACGGACAGAATCTGGGTTAATTACGGACAGCATGGGGTATTTACGGACTAGGTCCCATATCATATACAAAAGTCAGAAGTAAAGCCTTGGGAAGAAGTTCCAGCAGTGCAGTTCTCATGAGCCCACTTCTTACACTTTGAACACATAACCAGTCTTCGCTTGGTGGGTCTCTGTACTTTTCCTGACAATATATGCAAAAATATTCGTCATTTTCTTGTTTAGTTTCAAAATTATTTAGATTTCTTACTCCTTTTGGGCGTTTTTCTGTAGTCTTTTTTGGTTTCTTTTGCTTATTATTAACAGTTTTTTCCTCTTCTTTATTGTGTCTTTCTTTTCCTGTCTATTTTCTTTATTCCTTTTCTTCTAGATTAGCTTTTTCCTCCGTGCTGGTGATAATGACAGAATGTTTTTTCTTTACTGACCGTTTGCTGTGATGGGGTTGCAGAGTTGGTACCTTACTATGTCTGTACTGACGAAGATTGACTAGTTTGACTTGTCCTACTTTGGCTTAAACCAGCATCGTTTATAGCATTATCCTCGCCTACTAATTCCTTACCAGGTAGATTTGGATCATCCAAAATAGCAATGTTGCTAGAGGGTTGAGAATGTTGAGATGCTTCTTGAGATCCTGTTTCACTAGGAATGCTATCATTAGTTGCATCACCGATGAGTTAAGATTCATTAAGGGACTCTTTTTGGCTCAAATTATCAAAATTCGCGTTGCTGGTATCAGGTGGAATTTCTGGTGTAATAATGTCACCAAAACTTTCGAACGTGCCCTTGAATTTATCCTGATCTACTGGAAAAATTCCAGCACTCTTGAAGCCATTTATAGCTTTATCGATGCACGTTATTCGGTTAAAAGCTTTTGTGTAAAGACCTACAACACCATATCCTTTAATTTTGGCTCCCGGATTGTTGACCATAAAGGCTTCACATTCTCTGTTCTATGCTCTTTTTAGTGGTCCATGGAAGGTTAAGTGCAAGGGTTGCATTCTATGCGATGTATGTGGAGGCAATGTCAAAAGATGGACAAAATTCTTACGACAAAACTCATAAGCTTTCAGACTAACGTGGCTTTCATGATTGTCCAACAGACTTTAATATGAATTCAACCAGTTCGTTTCCCTGAATTTCATTAAAAACTGACTTTTTACTTCTCTTTGGTATAGTAGAAACACCTCCCTTTTTCACTTGGTCAAAAAGTGTAGCTCTGGGAATACCATACTTTTCTTCCGCCTGACGAAAAGTTGCCTTCTGATTCCTTATTTCTTGCATGGCTTTTTGTAAGGTTTCTATGGTGTACGCTTGTTCTTTTTTTCTTATATAATTTCGAGGCATCTGAAAATGTGCAGTAATTGGTTAATGTTTTGACAGTTAATCGAGCCAGAACAGGTAATTGCGGACGTCTGTATTTACCCCGGAGGGCTTGTCTGCAATTACCCTAACTAGTTTTAAAAGAATCAACAAAATTTTTATTAGGTTATCAAAACATGTCATTGAAACAAACATTTGCAATTCATACTCCATTAGCGAGGAAATCCATAAGAAACATCACTATTTACCATCACTTACTATATAGACCTGTCACTCAAATTAGTAAACACCCAAAATTAGTTGAAAATTCACGAAAAAATTTGCTTTTACTTACCATAAAAATCGTGCGCAGCCATCCGTCGTGAATGTTTGTGCGGTACGAAAGATGGCAGAATGTAACACGTGATAGCATCGGGCGGGCGCGGGGGGAAGGGATTGAGTAGATATTGGTTTGTCTGTATTTACCCCGCGTCCGCAATTCCCCATCGTCCCCTACTTATTTTCTGATTAACAAAATATGTGGAGTAGTATAGTGTTAGTGAGGAGCTCGTGGCTAAGTAATAACAGTCGCATGGGTCGATCCATCAGGTTAAGCTACGCTTGCCGGGGTTGGTCCGTGGATGGGTGACCATCTTTACATACCGAGACTCCTCCGTGCCTCGGAAAGCACGTTAAGCCGTTGGTCCCGGCTGTCATTCGTGGATCTTTGACAGTCGTTACGGGTCGTCAGAAGCCCGAAAGTCTGACAACCAGTCTTACCAAGGGGTATCGTGTTACCCAGTAACTGGGTTGTGGAGGTCAGATAGGCAGTCGCTCCATGTAAAATACTGGTATTCAGCTGCATCCGGTTAGACTGGAAGCCGACCCCAATATAGTTAGGAAAAGGCTAGGCAGATGATGATGATGAGTATAGTGTTAGTACGTACTTTGAACGTATGCATACCTGCTAGCTTGGGCCGACGGCCAATTTACAAGTATCAGGTACTAACGGTACGTAAAATATTACTCACTTTTCTTAAAGTCTGACTGCTGATTTTTATGATGTTTTACAGAATATTGTTAGTAATTAATAGTCAACACTTCCCGTCGGCGGTTTTTTCTGCCAGACGCTTTAAATTCGCAAAAAAATGACGTCATTTTATTTATGGTCTGAGTCTTAATTTTTATATAATGATGATACTCAACGAACTATTTAAATATTTTTTGTAAGCCGCCAGACCAATCGTAGGGGTCAAACATCCCCCGACACGATTAAAAATTGTTGTATGTATGAGCGCGAGCGCGATGCTACCATTCATTGCTTTTATCATTTATTCATGGGTTATTGGTCGACTCGAACGAATTTACTCGCCCACTTCGGGCGAATCGTCATTTTTAAATAATATAATTTTTTCAGTGGCGATTCGCACGAAGGTAATTTATTTGTGGGCGAATCGACATTCCAGAAATAGGTTTTAAGCATTTGGCACGTTGAATTTATGCAAAAAAATTAAGTAAAAGTACACTAGCGCACAGAAGTGTTAAAACTTGGATAAAATTTTGAAATATTAAGTACGAAAAATAAGAGTGAAACACGTGTTCTTTCTTAATATTCATTGTCTCGAGTACTGCTGCCACTGTACAGTCAACCTAGAAGGTTGTTTGCTGCTTAACCGGACTTTCCTGCGGGTGCCGCAATAAATTAAGGCCTTCAGCCGGGGCATAAAACTTAAAAACTAAGCGACCACTCGCTAAGAGCACGCCCTGTGGGGTACGGACCTCGGACCACTTTAACTGTATGGATGGTCTTCCAGAGGATTTCGCAGGCAGCTCTCACACCCAGGAGTCCGCCAAACACGTATGCTTCGTGTATCTGGATGGAAACCGAACCGGGATTCATCTGAAAATTACATCCTAGACCACTGACGATCGTACCAAGCCAAATGTTCATTTGCCCATTCTATTCTTCGTCCGCGATTGTCTCGTCGCAGTGCTGGAATCCAAAGTGGTCTTCGATCATGAAGGTTGACTTCGTGCAGTCTCCTCCTGACAGTTTGATCGCTAACAAGGACCTGGTGTTCCGACTGTAACTTCAAAACCAATTGCCTAGCCGTAAAGTTAGGTTGTCTTCTCGCCGTGGTTACCCGTATATTCTCAGTGTGCCACTCAGCTACCTCTCCAGTGTCCCGGTAGCGAGACCACAATCTTGATACGATGCTTTGACTGGTGCCAATGGCATAGCAACATTGCACTGACTCGCGCCCGCTTCCAGCATGCCTATTGCTATCAACATCTCTTCTCTGATTAAATGTCGGCGTTCCATGGTATAGAGAAAACTACCAATTAAATTAAATTAGCAAACGTGCGAAAAATATTTTTTTTGGTTTAAAAATAGTTAAGTACCTAAATCTTTAACTCACAGGGAACAAAATTCATCGTTTTAGAAAAATATTAATTAAATTTTGCCGCCTCCGTCATATTAAAAATAAAATCGAATTTAGAATACAGAAAATAATTAGAGTCTGACCAACGAAAGCTGTCCAAGAAAAAAGGCGGGAATTTTAAAAAATCAAGAGCTGTCAACCCTGGCAGTTGATACTATTTATAATCCAAGACATATTATGCGATATTTAGATCAGTATTTCATATTTATACCGTATACTTAGACCATAATAACCGTATTACCCTTGATTTACTTGGAACTGTTAAACCACCATTATGTATTAGCGCAATGGTGGATAAGCAAGTTAGCGTTACAATATTTCGCCGTGAGGATGATCATTATCAGTACCAAAGTTAAGCTCTAACGAAACTAGCTTGGCATTTTTTAACTTCTGCACATTGAAGTTCACAGCTCAAATTTCCTGGCACAGCCTTATACTGAAAAGGTTGAATTAAACAAAAAGTTATTACTATACATTTATTTAATTGAATAGAAACCACTGATGTGATGAGGATGACACAATAAAATCAAAACCAAACATAGAGGTTATGAGTCATAGTCGAAATCGGATTCCAAAAACTCTACACCTGATAATATTGAATCAGCTTCATTGCTTTCTTCGCTGCTACCGCTACTGTCCCCAACATGTATTATGATTCGTTCCAAGTTCGTTTTCAACAATACGGTACCTTAATTTGTACTGATGTTCAACATTTACAACATGATCAGTGTATTTCTTCCAGTCATCAGCAGTTATGGATAGAAAACATTCTTTTATAAAATTTTGCATTTCAGACCCTGGTATTCCTATATTTTTGCTTCCTACTTTTCTCTTCGCCTGACTCCATACAAGCTCAATTGCATTGAGGTCGCAATGATACGGTGGCAGCAACAAAATTTCGTGATTGTGGGTACGACTGTGTTTTTTTAGAAGTACTTCTGCATCGTAAACAACTGCAGGTTTATTATCTTTCACCAAACACATTAATTCAGCTTTGGTATGATATTCTTCAAAATTAATATTATCCTCTTGAAGCCATAATATTCGGAGATTAGGTTTAGGATCAGACATAGTAGGGAGTTTGTTTAGGTACTTGTTTCACATGGTAACTTGCATAGCCCATCACAAGTACACTAGGTTTAGTGAGATTTGGTATCAACATTTCTTCACACCATTTCATAAAGTTGGTAGCATTCATATCATCATGGTAGTCAGCTGATTTGGATTTTGTGCTGAATACCAATAACGCACCTGACACAAACCCTTCCTCCGATCCTGCATGCACAATAATATGTCTTTTTCCTGACGATATATTAGTAACGACACCACTTGTTGGAGGTCCTTGCCACGATTTTTTTACAATCAAGGTAAACAATCTGCTTACCTTCTAGCCTTTTCTGATTTATTGTCCTCAAGAACCTGTGTCTCCATGCCGCAATATCATATTTTTCTGTGAGTAAAGCCCATTCATTTTTATTGTTTTGAAACTCAAACCCGTTCTTATGTAAAATTTTCCTAAGGATTTCATGGCATCCCGTAAATTCAATTGCTTCCTTCAGCACATTGTTTAGGCTTCTCAGTGTTGGGACTTGTTTTTTTTACTCCATAAAATTCGTTTATTTTGTTTCTTATAGCCGAAATATCAAAATTATCCACATTGTCAAGAGCAAACCTATATCAAATAAAAAAATAATAATAATTGGAAACTGTTGCTGAATGTGGACGATTTTTCCCCGGAGTATTCCACTGTCCTTGATTTTTAGACCCTTCAATTTTAATTCTTCTTAGGGTCTTCACACTTACATCTGAAGAGAACAAATAAAATATAATTATGTAACAGTATATTAATACTATTCAGTCATTAAAGTAAAAAACCATAATAAAATACAAAGATAGCATATTATTTAATTTAGCCATCCATAACATAAATGTATAAAACCTTCAAAGTGACTGTTAAAAATATATAATTTCTGAAGTAATTACCTGTCATTGAGGATATCTTTTCTAAATAATGTGTTTCACCAGTCGACATTTCATTTTTTCGAGAGTTTTCAATTTCTTTACTGTTTTCACAATTTTAAGTTGTGTCACCTCGTTGTTAATACTTCCTGAAAAATAGATACACCGTGAAGAATATTGTGATTTTTTTTTTAAATAGTCGAAAAGTATCTAGTTGTTTTATTAGAAATTCTAGGGTCAAGTTGCCACAAGGGTGGGTATGTTACTACTCGTCATTCTTTGCACTTTAAAGCTTAATATTTCGCAAACTGATCCTTGAATCGAATAATGTTTTTCACACACCCGCAATATTTTTAAACCGCCTATCCAACGACATCCCACACCATAGGATAGACGAGAAATAAAGTCATCCCTCCCCACTTTATGCATGTAGGTAAACCTAAAAAATTTTTTTTTTTCGATTTTATTTTACCACTTTCGTCGTGATTAATATGTATACCCGTGTCAAATTACAGCTTTCTAGTACAAAGTGTCTCTGAGCAAAGCCTCGGACAGACAGACAGACGCACAGACGGACATGGCGAGACTATAAGGATACCTTGTTGGCTACGGAACCCTAAAAATGAAATGCTATTCGATAGTAAGCGCATCCCTTGAGAACGGCTGGACCGATTTGACTATCTTTTGTTTTAAAATGTTCGTAATAGCCAAAATTCGGTTTTTATGGAAAGAAGAATTGGGATTACCCGGAAAAATTTGAAAGATCTGGTAAAACTGAAAGTGCTACTTGAAAACGTAACGTAACATCAGGCCTATTTTACCCGAAGACTTAGGCAGAGGTGTATATTATACCTATAATACCTACACCTCCATTTCACACTTGAAATGTTAGTAATAAAATAAGGTAAGAATATCAGAAATTAAAAACAGGAAGGAGAAAAAAAAGTACAAATAAAACTATATTTGCCGTACACAAATAATTATTATTACTGGCTAATAGTTTTCATACCAACTCACAGGGAAGTGCAAACACCAATTTTTATTATTTTATTTACGAAGTTAACGATTATAAAATTATTGTGTAAAATAAAAAGAAGTTAATATCAGTTCTAAAATGACTTTAATACAAAGAATCTAGCATAAATTACAGTGACAAATATTTGTGTGCTTTAAAGACAAGACGTTACGGATATAAAGAGAAAATAAATAAGTTACTAGTGAACTGTGAAAAACGACCTAAAAGTGAAAATAAAACTTGATAAAACTAAGTAAACGATAAAACAAAGCCATTTGAATAAGACTGTGTGACTAAGTAGTATTTAAAATAATTGACCATTTGGTGTTTTACGAAAACAATCATGTTACCGTTATATTTACATCCCATTTAAATTAGTGTACCTTCAATAGACAATTGTAAATCAGTGTGACCATAAGAATAATTGAAGGAACGGTTAAATCTTGAATGTCTTTAATGCCATCTAGTGTAGAAATAGTATACTACCTCACTGTGATACCAATCCATAAGCAGTATTACCATAATAAAATAAACATCCTGACAATCAAACTTTAGAACTGAGCCATCTATGTAGTTTGAGAACTGTGAATCACTATTCGCTTTGCATAATGGTAAAAAATTAACACTGCTAATTAATGCTTTTTGGCCTAATTGTGACATTTATGACAGTGTGAGTTCGGGTCCCAGCGATCGCACAAAAAGTGAATCACTTTTTTGAGAAAAAAAATTTCAAGATCCAAGATTTCTACATTGCTAAAATGAACTTTCTAGAAAGTATAACATTTCGTCGTACCCACGTTCAGGCCAATTCGGACCCAACTCCAGACGAGAATGATACATCACAGACCACTAGAGTGTACTACTAGTAGCATGCCAGACTTCTCAGAAGATGAAGATCATAATCTAGTAAAAGAATTAAAAGGAGAAATTTAAAAAATGGCATCCCAATTAATTAGTGCTCACAAAGCGATAGAAAGATTTGATTAAGAAAAACCAGATATACAAAAAAAAGAAAACAGACTTATGACTTTAATTTCGGAAGTCGGTATTTTTGGATCTGTATTTTAGGTTTTTGCTACCAACTTCCGAAATTAAAGTTATTTTTCACTTTAAGTATAGTGTTTTTGTTGGAGGTCGGTTGTTTTTTTTTTTTTTTGTAAAAAAGTTTTTTATTTTTCACTTTTTAGTGGGTCGGTTTTAATTTATCTAAGTTACAATAGCTGAATGACGACTGCTTCAGCTTGAGCAGTACAGCAACAGCATATTGAATTCATGGTCTTGACAAACACTTTGAATGTTGCGGCTTGGAAATACCTTCACATAACATTTTCATAATATCCCTATATAGAACGCCAAATTCTGATTTTTCTTTGTTTGTTAGGAAACTCGCTGCAGTACTTTTCTACATAAACCATAAATATAAAAAGAAAAAAATTATTCTTTTAGGTGATATAAATGTAAACACCTTAAAACCAGATAGCAAAACTAAAGACCTTCAGGATATTGCTGCAAATTATAATTTAATTTTTCATATTACGGATCCAACGCGGCAGAATTCCTGCATCGATCATATCATAAGTAATATTCCACTTGCCAAAGGTGAGCTTTTACATTGGGATATATCTGACCACAATACGGCACAAATGCTAAGTGTCCCTATCAAACATAAAGAAATTCCGCAACACTACTTTATTTTTAAAAGAGACTATAGTTTGGAAAATATCCTTAAATTCAAGGAATGTTTGTCTGAACTTTCCTTCTCAGAAGTTTATAGCCAACTTAACATTAACTCGGCTTATGAATCTTTTCAGGAATTGTTTTTATTGTTTTATAAGCTATGTTTCCCTAAAGTAAGAATTAAAAAGACAAACAAATGCAATAAAATCAACTGGATAACTAAAGGTCTAAGAATTAGCAGTAAACGTAAACGCTCATTGCGTTTTATATATTATAAGAATAAGTCAGACCGCAACAAGATGGCATATAAAACATACAGTAAATTACTAAGATGTTGTATCACTAGTTCTATTAAAATCTCAAATGACAATATACTAATGTCTTCAAAAAATAAAAGTAAAGCGGCTTGGACACTTATAAAGCAAGAATCAGAATCTGCGAATAAATTATCATTGATAACGAATTTAAACATAGATAACACAATGATAGACAATCCAAAAAAAATTGCGGATTCGTTTAATAACTACTGGATAGACTTAACAAATCAACAGAACGATAGTGTAAAGGATACATGCAAAACTAATACGTGCGACAGTTTGTTCCTTCGGCCATACGGTTATAATGACATACAAAAATTTATACTTCCCTAAACAACACAGGAGCGGTCGGGTATGATGAGATTTCGACAAAAATTCTAAAAGCTTGTTCTTTTCAAATAACTCCTGTGTTGACACACTTAATAAATTTGTCATTCGCAGAAGGCTGTTTCCCAGAATTGTTAAAGTTTGTGGTTGTTAAGTCTCTTCATAAAAAGGGTGATAGCTCAAAAGCAGATAATTATAGACCTATTAGTCTCATACCAATAATTTCTAAAGTTTTTGAAAAAGCTATGCAAACCCGTCTCTTAGAGTTTATTGGCAAACATCAGATTCTTAAGAAAGAACAATACGGGTTTCAAAAAAGGAAATCGACCACTCTTGCATGCTTCAATCTTGTAAAAAATATCATTGATGAAGTAGACCTAGGAAACCGGGTATCTGTTATCTTCTTCGACATGTCTAAAGCTTTTGACTTTGTGTCTCATAGATTGTTACTGTCGAAATTGGAGCGATATGGTATTCGAGGTCCGGCCCTTAGTTGGATTGAAACCTGGGTACTGGGTACTGGGTTGTAACCTGGGGTTACTGGGTAGAAAGCAATGTGTTGAGATTCCAAGTATATATGAGAATAAAGAATTGAAAGGAATTAGGTCTCTTTCAAGATTCAACAACTCGGGTGTACCACAAGGGAGCGTTTTGGGTCCCCCTTTATTCTTATTATATATCAACGATCTTCCTGAACACACACCCAATCCATGCACATTATTTGCGGATGACATCTCCATTATTATGACATCACCAATAAATACTGACATAAATAATTACAGAATTGACATTAACAATACAATTGAGTCAACAGTTTCTTGGTTGAGATTTAATAATTTGCATGTAAATATAAATAAAACGAAAATTATTCAGTTTAGGACATATGGGCGTAAGCGAGAAAAACTTGACATTAATTATAATGGACAACCTCTATTAGAGGCACAAGATACTACTTTTCTGGGAGTTGCATTGGACGGCTACTTCTCCTGGAAACCACACGTAGAAAAAGTATGCAGCAAATTAAACAAATTCGTTTATGTTCTCTACACACTGCGGAAAACCTCGTCGCAGAGTACGATGTTGACTGCATATCACGGCTGCGTTGCTTTGACTCTACAAAACGGCTTAATACTATGGGGTAACTCAACAGACGCAGATAAAGCCTTTAGGGTACAAAAAAAATGCATTCGAGCCATTTGTGGCATTCCACCATGGTATTCTTGTAAACCATTATTTCTAAAATTAAAACTCCTTACATTACCCAGTATATATATTTTAGAATGTGCTAAATTTGTCCGACAGCACTTTGACCTATTTAAGAAGGCTCAAGTCGGAAAGTAAGAGATCCAGATAGATTAGTTCTGCCTAGGGCACCAAGGACTTCTTTGTATGAAAAGAACTGTTACCATATGTGTCGACTTATCTATAACAAAATACCCAAGAACTTTAAAGATTTACCAAACAATTTATTTTTTATAAAGTTAAAATTATGGCTGCTGGAAAAAAGATTTTATTCTATAAATGAATTTACAAGTAATGTTAAATAATCAGCTTGAAATGAATGCGATGATAATTATTAATGAATGTATTGTAAACATTAATGAATAATAATATAAACTAGCATTTAAAGCATGCCATTGGACGTAAATATTTAGGTTAGAGTACCTGTAATATTTTATTTTAGCACTTTAGACATTGTAATGTTTGCATGTCAAATATCTGACTATGTATTAGGAACTTAATTACTGAATTTAAGACCAACGCTCTGTACCAATACTTATTGCAAATAAATGATTATGATTATGATTTTATTTGTGATACTATGTTATTTAGCAAAAAATAATCCTTATGATGAAACCTTTCGATCGGTATGATAAAGCTACAGGGTGATTATTTTTCTCATGTAACGGGTTCGATTCCCGGTTCAACCATGTAATTATTTAAATATCTATGAATGCAGTTTAAATTGTTTTTTTAAATTCAAATTGTGTCTTCTTTCAGTAAAATGTTCCATCTACAATATTCAAGGTACTTTCCCTCCATGTGGCATATCCGTGGGACGCCCTGTATATGTCTAATTTGAGATTCAGTTTGAGTTTCATTATATGCTTTTCAATGACTATAGTACCAATTTGTGCCTGTGTTGTTGTACATCTAGTGAGAGGTTTTTTCTTCGGTGTAATTTGGTTTGCTTTAGTTGGACTATTTGTAGTTACTTTTTTAACCAACTTCAAAAACAGGAGGAGGTTTTCATTTCGTCGGAATCTTTTTTATGTGTGTTCCCCGATTACTCGACGACGGCTGAACCGATTTGGAAAATTCTTTTTTAGTTTTAAAAGGGTATACTTTCCAGGTGTCCCATTTTCATTAGGTCAGGAGAACTTTTCAATTATTATAGGCACACCTATAGCGATTTGGGTATTTTTTTACTAACTTGTTCATTTGTTCTCGGAAAGCACCATTTGGTGAAGTGGAACTGATGATGAATGATGAAGACCACAGATGGCCACCGGAACTACTCAATATTAAGTATTTCACGGGTTGCGATTCGATTAGTATAAAATGGTTGCAAAGCAAATTATGCTCGTCACAATGCATATGGTGAAGTGGAGCTGATGTTAAAGTACCAGGAGAACTCCTCAACAATTAACGTCCCAGCATCGGGAAAAGCAATATTTTGTAAAAGGTGATGAGCAATTGTCATTAGGCTATTTTGTAACATAAATAAATTATAAACCGATCCACTAAAAAGTGAAAAATAAAACTTTTTGAAAAAAAACAACCGTCTTCCAAAAAAAAGCAAGCAAGGTGGCAAAATCCAAAATACAGATCCAAAGACACCGATTTCCGAAATTAAAGTTAGTCTGTTTTCTTTTTTTTTGTATATCTGGTTTTTCTTAATCAAATCTTTCTATCGCTTTGTGAGCACTAATTAATTTGGATGCCATTTTTTTATTTCTCCTTTTAATTCTTTTACTAGATTATGATCTTCATCTTCTGAGAAGTCTGGCATGGTACTAGTATAGTAGTACACTCTAGTGGTCTGTGATGTATCATTCTCGTCTGGAGTTGGGTCCGAATTGGCCTGAACGTGGGTACGACGAAATGTTATACTTTCTAGAAAGTTCATTTTAGCAATGTAGAAATCTTGGATCTTGATTTTTTTTTTCTTTTTGTAGTGTTTATATTTTTATGGAAACACCTTCCTTGCAAGAGCGTAGTAATCATCCGAAAACTGCACTTGCTACTTTTTAATGAAACTACGCACAGATGAACCTAACGAAAGGCTCGCGAGTCGCTTGTCAATGAGCCGGCGAACACTTGAGCGTCAGATGAATATTGCCCGAGAATGCCTTTCATTCCAGTTTGTTCCGCGACACCTTTGTATAGATCACTTAAGCCGGGACGAAATCATAGCTCACAGCCTACAAATCCCAAATGCCATTCACAACTCCGAAAACAAACTGCCAAAAGCAATATTAGTCTTGGGTAGCACTTACACGCGTAAGTTCAAAAAAGTAGTAATATTTTATTCCAAAAAAAAACATATAGTTTGCACAAGTTTCGCAATCTGTTAAAACCATTTCTAATAGTTAGTCCAGATGGCTATTTATTAGAAGTATTCGGCCCTTACGCAGCTAGGATTTCTGATGCAACAATATTGTCCGGTATTTGCAATCAGGAATATGCACCATTGTATTCTCTTCTGCATGAAGGAGATGTTTTCATTTTGGACCTGAGAGATGCAATACCGGTTCTTGAAAGCTACGGTTATGAATCTCATATGCCACCCTCAAAAGACCGTAATGCTACTCAACTGAGCATCGAACCGGCTAATGAATCACGGCTTGTAAGCATAGTACGTTGGGTAGTTGAGGTGATTAATGGACGCATTAAACTTTCAAGTTATTTCGACAGGAATATTTTAATAAAGCCATGACCCATATGTTTACCGACTTACGAATTGCGGCTGCTTTACTTAACGCATTTAGAGAACCTTTAGGAGATATAGCTCAAGCAAGGGAGATTATTAATATTATTAGAGAAAGAATAAATATACCAAATCGTCTAGGTGACTTTATTATAGAAAACAGTATAAACAGGCGAAGAGCACAGTTCATAGAAATAAATAGTGAAGCGTTAAATATTTCTTTTCCCATTTGAACTGAAGAAGATTTAATATTGATTGCGCTAGGCACATAACAAATCAAACTAGCAAGATCGTATGTCGGTGAACGTTTACGTGATGGCATATATTCTATAGAAGTTTGCCAGGAGATAAGTCCAAGTCTAACGGCTTATGGAATCCATGCAAGTAACAGTCGATTATTACGTGGGCAGATACACTCACGACACACGTCAAGAAAAACATATTATTCATATATATTAGTAAAAACCAACTTGACAGGTAGAAACTCTTTGCCAGAACTTTACTGTTCATGTTTAATAGGCAATGTGTTTATGTAAACATATAAACACACAAATGAACGCCACGAGCAATGAGAACCATCCACCTCGAGTTTGTGTCGGACCTTACGAAAGAAGTTTTCTTAGCTAAACCGCTTTATTGCTCGAAGGGGAAAATCCCGTAACATCTTTTCCGACAGCGGTACAACCTTTGTCGGTGCTTTCAGTGTGTTGGCCAGGCCGCAGACTTAAACTTAGACAGCATCGACCCTGGTATAAACTTTCCATTCATACACGGCATACACCCCGCACCTCCATACTCACCTATATACACTCCACGGAGGCCCATGGGAGCCTGCTGTATAAATCCACCAAGCACCATCTTCGGCGCATTTCGGGTTTAACAAACCTAACTTTTGAGGAGATGGTTATTGTTTAATTCGAAATGAGGCTATTTTGAACTCAAGGCCCTTAACTCTATTGTAAGGCTTCGCTCCTTTAACTCCGGCACACTTCCTTAGTGGTCGTTCTCTAATCATGCTGCCTCATCCACAGATCCAGCACGCCAACGTCAACAGCTTGCAACGATTCCGCCGTATTGACTATTTGAAACAACACTTCTGGGCTCGCTTCTCCCATGAATATGTTCTGTGGCTACAGGAGAGAACAAAATGGTGCCGGTCGTCTGGCGAGATCAAGGAAGGAATGTGGCGGCATATCTACATCGCCACAATGGAACGCGTCACACTGACGTCACGCAAAATACTGCATTGCGCAATCAGAGTTTATCGCGCGACTAGCATATATACAACATCCCGACATCAACCGTCGGGGCAGTAGCCCACCAGACACAACACCCGTCTGGTCGGCGGATCCTCCCGGATATGGAGGGTGAGTGAACTTTACACCCTGTTCCTCATGTCTCTATACTGGTGACCCCGATGTGATCGTCAGCGCAGCTTTCGTGCAACTACTACAGCGTGACCTCATCAGCATCACTTCCTCGAGCTTTGGAGCAGCGAGTCACACAGCCAGCCAGCACCTACGGCTTCACGAGTATCTTGACCACCAGCATGCAGCGACCGCGCATACCTGGTCATCACCCTCAGCCTCATCAGCAACCTTGGCACAGCACACTGCACTCTCGGCCGGTCAACAAGCAGAGCCTTTCAAACCTCTTCTGGTCGAAGCCAGCAGTCAGCCTCAACCCGGCGCTGTACCACATCCGACGCACTGGAGCATAACGCAGCGCCACCCCGACTCACTGGGGGCATCTCCGCAGACAGTTCCGGGTCACCACGAACTATGCGGCACCCGGTTCCGACTCATTGGAACCTCAACTGGCCCTGGCAAGCATCGCAAGATACACGACTCTGCCCACTATCGACCTCCGGTCTCCGGAGGGGAGTGATGTGATATCTACATCGCTACAATGGATCGCGTCACACTGACGTCACGCAAAATCCTGCATCGCGCAATCAGAGTTTATCGCGCGACTAGCATATATCCAACATCCCGACATCAACCGTCGGGGCAGTAGCCCACCAGACACAACACCCGTCTGGTCGGAGGAGCCTCCCTTTTCTATGGAGGGTGAGTGAACTTTACACCCTGTTCCTCATGCCGCTATAGGAACATTGGTCGTCATAAAGGACAAACTTACCTCCTCTTATGTGGCTTCTAGAACGCATCACACATGTTCTCCCAGGCAGAGATGGCGTCGCGAGGGTCGCCGACATCCTCAAGAAAGGCTGTCATCCAGCGCGCCTTCAACACTATCTGCCCGCTGCCGGTCACTACTGTTGAAGACTCTTCAACCGGGGAAGTATGTTGTCGTTGTAGTAGTCAGCTGATGCACGCCTCCCGCACGGCTGCGCTTGCGCGTTTTATTAACGTCCGACGGAAGATGACTTCTTCCACGAACTAAGAACGTCGTAAGTGCTAAAAGCTTGTAGTCATAATAAAACCAAAAATAAAAGGAATTTCAAAAAATGCCTGCACAAACGTTTTCGTCTAAATCATCATATTTTTATCATATTAGCCACTAGCACTTGCAAGTACAAATTGAAAATACGTGAAAATAAGAGGTAACTTCGTGATCTTTTTTATCGAGAAAATTTTAATAATTTTTGTTTCTTTTCCACAAAAAGTTTAGAAATTATCATGTAGTTAAGTAGGTACTCATAGGGACTATTTTTATTTTATACTTAATGCTAACCACACACGTAACGATTTATTTGCACAAATTTAGGCTTGCGCAAGTAAATCGTGTGTAATCGTGTGTTCATGAAAAATGAATTTTGCTTAATTCCGGCTCTTAATCGTTTTACGTGGATCGTGAATATGAGTTACCGATATCGAATGCAGGAAGCGAGGCACCGAGTGGCAGAGAAAGCCCCTGCACGGCGCGGGCGTGGGCTCGTACCTTCTGCTTGCAGCGGTGCGTCGCCTCGCGTCCACGCACCGTGCTCCTCAGCAACGCCCACGTATTACACGAGATCTACATAACTGAAAAATATTGTAATTTTCGTCATTCATCTGACTTTCACAATGTTTAGGTTTTAACTGGTTGCCTGTATGACTCACAAAACATTTCAGACCTTTTAATAATGAAGTGTCCACGGCAACGAGTCCCGTCACTCTTCACAGACGTGGGACAAACTGATGACACGCACCAGCGCGTCCAGCGCTCGCTGCGCAACAGACTTCAATATCAGCTGCTTTTTTCTTTAGTCATTACAGTACGCGGGCCTTTATCGGAAGGCGCGAAACGACTCCATCATTGGACAGCGATTTCAAGATACAAGTAAGGACGTAGCAAAACTTAGTCGAGGATTATAAAATAATATTTCATAAGTTTGATTGTATTGCTGTTTGAGTGTAAACTGACACTTGTCACATTGATGATATAAGCCCCGGTACGCACGGTGCGGACCACAACATTTACCGCGACGTTTTTTTAACGTGCTCTGGATTTTTAACCTACGTATTAGAGTTTATCCAGATGACGTGATTTACGCGCGAGTCGCGTCGCCGGTATTCAATCGCGCGATTGAGAGGTATTAGTGGTTTATACAGTTCGTACACATGTCCACATGCAGTATTGCTGTCACGTGTTTCGCTACTCGCACGTGAATCGCATGCAAGACTCACGACTCGTGCGATTCTATGTACGAGTCAATACTAGAGACGCCATTGTTCTCGGGTGGACGTATATTTAGTATAATAGATACAAACTCCTTATTTTAGTTTTTTTTATGATTCTCATGATTTATTTGCTCGTTATTGTAAAAATTATAAACCTAATGAATTAATAAAAATAACAAAATTATATCCTAACTAAAAATATTCACAAACTAAAATATGCCGTCGAAAAATTCATCTGCATCGCTGTCGACGGGTAATGTACCAAGAGACTGGCGGCATTTCCACGTTGTAAGCCAGCCCTTGGGTCACGGGAAGTGTCAACCAGTCGTATCGAAATTTATCATACTTATTACACCTTGAGCACTCGGACCCCACGGCCTGAGGGTTTCAACCCCAAACGGCTCGAAAATACAAGGTGTAATTTTAATCACTATTAACCTCTGAAGGGGTCATTGTACTCATCATTATGAACAACTTTTACTATCAGACCAAACCCAAAATCGCGAAAAAAAATCAAATGTTCCCTACATTTTTACGAGTTATGCGAACATAAATGTAAGGAAAAGCTGATTTTTCTTTCGCGATTTCAGGTTTGGTCCCATAGCAAAAATTGTTCATAATGATGAGTACAATGACCTCTTAAGAGATTAAACATTGATTAAAATTACACCTTGTATCCAATACGGACCAATAAGGTTATTATACATACTTACGCTGCTTGAGCTTATCCGCAGCCGCAGCAGCAGAGAGCCAGCACAGCACGCCGAGCCAGGAAGATGGGGCCATCCCGTATTCCTGGCTCGGCGTGCTGTGCTGTATCAAGAGTATCGACACACTAACACACGTTGCATCCCACACTAAAGGCCTACCCACCTTCCATGGAAATAAAGACATGCCATTTAGTCCGATCCTGCATGGAGTATTGCAGCCACCTTTGGGATGGCTCAGCTAAATACCAACTTGCCGCGCTTAACTCGGTGGAACGCAAAGCTAAGAGGCTCATTGGCGACGTAAAACTGGTGGATGCCAAGCTTCACAGCTTGGCTCATCGCCGCAAGGTTGCCTGCTTGTCGGTCTATTACAGTTTGTACTTCGGTGAGTGTGCTCAAGAACTCCACGACCTCATTCCGCCAGCCCCCTTCTACCATCGGACATCTAGACGCACTGCAGGTTACCATCCCTACCTAATTGATATTCCACCAATTCGCACTAAGCGTTTTCAAATGTCTTTTGTGATGCGCACAGCAAAGGAGTGGAAGTCTCTACCTGCGACTGTGTTTCCGAACGCATACAACCCCGATCTCTTCAAAGTGAGAGTGAGGCTTCTTCTGGGTAAGCTCGCTCCATCGTCGACTTTGTCTCTGTCATCTCTGACCTAGACTAGAGTCAAGAGCAAACCTATCTTAAATAAAAAAAAATAAAAAATCTGGAGTCAAGTTATGTCACGTTGGCGTAAAAGTGGCATAGTACGGCATCTATATACTACTATGAGTCGCACTTCACTATACCAATGTTAAGACTATTTTATCAATAAAAATGTAAACATATTTTTTTTTTACGGCCTTGTTTATTTCATAGTGTAAATACGAGTACTATTTGGACTTAATGTTGCATCATGTTGGCATAGTGTGATGTGACATCAAGTCACACTTCACTATTATAATAGCAATGTTACGAGTATTTTATTTGCAAAACTGAAAATATGATTGCACCTCATGCAACCTCATGCTCATGAATATTCCGCACTTCAGCCAAATAATTCACTAGGTAGGGATTATTTTGCAAAAATTCCAGAACCAGAACATATGACCGAAGTCGGAGACCACCAATTCGATTCACACTTCTTTGGCATGATACACATAGTCGAAATCTTTCCATATCACACTTTCCACATCAAATAAACCAAGTGATCTCAAAATGCAGTAAACACAGCAGGAGTCGCAAAATGTAAGCACACGATCAAAGTCCAGGGAAGAGCCAAGTCAAGTTTAAATAAATCAGTAAAATGGATGAAATATACGTGCGAACTACGAAAGATCAGTATGGATGATTGCAGCGAGTGTAAACCAGAATGCGCCAACGCTGGTAAAAATAGAGCAATTTGATTGGCGATCCTTTGGTTATCCTAATAATGCCCTAGAATTAAACAAAGGAGCTTCTCGGAAAACAAAAGCCATGACAGCCGCAAATAACAAAAATAGAGATAGGGCTAAATGTCGCCTCAGGTAAAAAAGTGAGGCAGTAATGCTTGCGAAGGAGGAGGCGAAAGGCGTGAGGGAGAGGCAAGCTTTGCGCCCTCATGCCCCTCGTCGCCGCAAATGACGCCTAGGGCGTCGGGAATTGGCAGCCGATTCCCGGTCACCGTAGGCGCGGGCTTGCGGACGGCCCGGCCAGCTATGCCTGGCTCGAGTCTTCGACTCACCGACGGTCAGCCACAGAGCCTCTTTCGCCGCACGGTACACCTCATACAGCGCGGCTTCTTCTTCCGAAACCCGACGACGTCTCCTCCGGTATCAGGTACTGGCGCCTAACCTCCAAGCTGGTCACGCGAATCTGCGCGATTGTGGCGGACCACCAGCACAACTGCCGCCTTGTGGGCTGGGTGTGGACACGGGCATGGACACGGCATTATAGCGGCTTTCTCGAGTAGCTCGCTGTCGTTCGTTTATACGACCAGCAAGGACCATCTATTTGCAGGGCCGACGAGCGGCTACCACCCGCGGTCTGGGTGGACACGTCGAAACAAATGTACCGATGGTCCGACAACGTCTCCACCTCGACAACCAACCTCTACGGCAACTCGCAAGTCGCGGGCACGGCCCACAACAGCGGAGCTAGCGAACGAGACATCCACTATGGACCCACCCCGCTGCCGCACGCATGTGTAGACCGAGCCCCAATTCAGGACGGTAAGGCCGGGCGTTATCGCCCACTCGTCCAAAACCTCGCCCTTATGATCAGTGACCGGGGATCCCCGAGCAACAACACGGAACGAGGGTGACGGACTGACACTAGTCCCGACAATCAATCTGCCTAGCCTTTTCCCAACTATGTTGGGGTCGGCTTCCAGTCTAACCGGATGCAGCTGAATACCAGTATTTTACATGGAGCGACTGCCTATCTGACCTCCACAACCCAGTAACTGGGTAATACGATACTCCTTGGTAAGACTGGTTGTCAGACTTTCGGGCTTCTGACGACCCGTAACGACTGTCAAATATCTACGAACAAAGAATATATTACTCTCTGACGAGAGTCTACGAATGACAGCCGGGACCAACGGCTTAACGTGCTTTCCCTGTGCTTTCCGAGGCACGGAGGAGTCTCGGTATGTAAAGATGATCACCCATCCACGGACAACCCCGGCAAGCATAGCTTAACCTGATGGATCGACCCGTGCGGCTGTTATTACTTAGCCACGAGCTCCTCAACACTAGTTCCGACAATGATGGCCACTAAACCGTCCAAGTCCCTGCCCAGTTACCACGGGGGGCGGCCGGGCGGGGGGATAAAATATCGCTCAGCGACCACAGCCACATGGATCGACCACTCCACCATGCTCCGGAGCAAAAGATCCTGAGCTCTGGCAGAGTGATTGATATTTGGCTGGAAGAAAATATGCAACTGTGCCATCACAGCCATTCCATTTTCTCGGCATCTCCTCCTTCCCTGGGTCGGGGAGTCAGCTGGATTGCCAGCCTATGGGTGAGGCGCAAGTTCTCCGACAACCCCAGTCCTCCTGCCAACTTTTTTGGGCGCCTTGCAGGCCTTCCCGCCAAGTATGTGCTTCGTAGGCTTTCCTGTAGCTGCGCAAAGACTGCAGTTTGGTTTGGTGCCGCGGAGTACTGGGCCGCCTTGTGGCCGGGTTGACCGCAGCGATAACATAAACCACTGCGATTGATTTGTGCAGTGCATTGTGCCCGGACATGCTCTTATTCCGGGCACTTAAAGCACAGACCTTGTTGGCAGGAGTTTAACCCTGGCTGACACCCATCCCATCCACAATCGTCCGCCGTCTGCGATCTTGTTTGCAGCCGCTACCGGTCACTGCACCCAAACCGTGCCCAGCCTGGCCGCGCTGCAGCGAATTTCACCCGCCCGCACGGTATCGGGTGGACACCCGTCGTTTTGGGCAATGGCCGCCATTACTTCCTTCGGGGCCACGGAGTCGTCCAGCCCATCTATGCACCAATCAGCCGTTTTAGTGGGCCTGGACACCCGGGCACCCTCTGGTGTGAGGACTTCTGGAAAGGCGGCCAGAACGTCCGTCTTTTCCTGCCTTGCAACACCCGATACCTCAAACACCTTGGCACCCGTGACTGTTCCTTAATCTCCGCCAGTACCAACTTACAAGTCAGTCCTCTGTTTGAGGCTTCGGGTGCCGGAAGTGTTGCTTTCTTATTGCGGCCCCTACAGAGCACAAACCACCTGATCGAGGATTTGTGGTTGGAGACTGTTTTTAGCCCTCCCAATCGCCGTCTTTATGGCTTCATTCGCAACTATGTACCCATCATATAGCTTCGCTTCTATGGCTTCTGCATTCGGGATGTGAATCCACCTCCTGCAGTGCTTGGTATACCTGCGCCGCGCACGCATACACGTTTCGCGCAACTGCGCAATTTCCAGCGAGCACCAGTACACCTAGCGTTTGACAGATCCACGCTGCGACCGTGGCATCGCCGCATCGCAAATAATGACCAGCGCCTCCTGGCGCCATACCACCTCGTCCTTAACGTCGTCAGGCCTGTTCGGTGCAAACACCCAGGCCCGAACGATTGAGGCTTCCAGTAGCGCCTCCCGATCAAGCGTTTTCAGTACCCAACGTAGAACCTCCCCTCCAAAAGCCAGCCGGGCCGGGATTATTGGCAGCCTGGGCGGAGACGTTAAAATGGATATATCGGTGATCCCACAATGTCTCCACCTCTTTCATCACCCTCACACGCCAGCCCTGGACACGGCGCGCTATAGCGGGGCTAGCAAATGAAATGTCCACTATCGACCCGCCTCGCTGACGTACGCACGTGAGCACTGACCCTCGATTGAGGACGAGCAAACCGGTCTCTACGGCCCACAACAGCGCCCAACTCTGCAATAAGACTCCGAAAGTCTGTGATAGACCTATGTGGGGAGTGGTACACCCCGGCTCTGCAACTACAGCAACATGGACCGACCACTGTGCCATGCTTTGGAGAAGTAAGTCCTGACCCCTAGCTCAGTGGTATTACTCAAGGGGACACTTAAATATTGAGCCATTCTCCGTAGTCCACATCTGTGCTCTCCAACTCGATGGCTATTTGCCATTTGTGGCCGCTGTTGCAGCTGCCTGCTGCGACGACGACTGTGAAGCAGACATTGCCGCCTTGACCCTTGGGCGCAGCACAGGTCTCAATGCCTGCCCGATGTCCCGCTAGGCTTCCTGTTGCCGCACAAATAAAGCAGTGCGGCGCGGCCTCACAACTCCTGCCTTATGTGTCCAGACTGACCGTGTCAGTAGCAATCCTTTAACACTTTGCAGGACGCAAATGAGACACAACAGATGTTTTGTTGTTATTACTGCTATAGCCGTATAGTGTCCTTCAAAGTGTTAAAATTTATGAAACCTTGGAGTATGTAAATCAACGGTGAAAATGAGCTTTAATTTAAATTGTGACCGCGCTTGACTCGATGGAACGCAGAGCTAAGAGGCTCATTGGGGACGTAAGACTGGTGGATGCAAGCTTCACAGCTTGGCTCATCGCCGCAAGGTTGCCTGCTTGTCGGTCTTCTACAGATTATACTTCGGGGAGTGTGCTCAAGAACTCCACGACCTCATTCCGCCGGCCCCCTTCTATCAGCGGACATCTAGACGCACTGCAAGTTACCATCCTTACCTAGTTGCTATCCCACCAATTCGCACTAAGCGTTTCCAAATGTCTTTTGTGATGCGCACAGCAAAGGAGTGGAACTCTCTGCCTGCGTCTGTGTTTCCGAACGCATACAACCCCGATCTCTTCAAAGTGAGAGTGAACAGGCTTCTTCTGGGTAAGCTCGCTCCATCGTCGACTTTGTCTCTGTCATCTCTGACCTAGACTAGAGTCAAGAGAAAACCTATCTCAAATTAAAAAAAAAGACTGGCATAAGCGCCATAAAAACTATTCTTGTATAGTCACACATACTTACCCTATATTTCAAGCCTTATTCGTTATTGGCATAAATTAAACGAAATAAACCCATTTCAAATCAAAGGACTTTGAAAGTGCGATACGTTTTCTGATCCATTTTTTCCATACATTTTCATCATACTTTTAAACAGACTATAGGTAACGCCCGAGCAATGGCACAGCAAAATAGAGAGTAGCTAGGCTGGTCATAGCCATCCAGCCACTATAGATAATAAATATTACGCAAAGCTGAGACAGCAGAAGGTGCCAGATTGACGAAGTAAATAAAGCAAACTGTCAAAGGCAGGCAGCAACATTGTTCGGCGTTTTTCAATATTATTAATAATTCATTCTTGTTACTATAATTGTAGGTTAAAATAATACCAAAAGGTTAAAAACATGCTTATAAGAATTTCAAATATATTTGTTTTTGTGATATTGAACTACTTTACAATATACTTTTAACGTTACATTCAAGTAAATAGCACTAAAAATATTGTTTATAAAGGGTTTTCCAATAGGGACGGGTCGATGTTGACAGTCTGTGGCAGCCATACTATTTTGGTGGGATCTGTAAAATCTGTTGTATATTATGCAGTCAGTGATGCCAAATCACCATGGCAAGTTACACGGTTGAGCAGCATGTGCAAATGATAAAACTTTATTATCAAAATGAGTGTTCGTTAGTGCAAACGTTGCGCGCATGGCGCCCATTTTACGGCAGACGCGGTGGCCCTTCAAAGTCCACTCTCCAACGATTGGTGACTAAATTTGAGACGACCGACCGGTTCGGTAAACAACCAACCAACACCTTTACGTCAAAGAAACGCCAGATCGGCCGAGAACATCGCCGCTGTACGTGAGTGTTCAGGAGACTCCGAGGCAGTCGATTTCTCGCCGTGCTCAAGAACTCGGCCTTTCGCAGACCTCAACTTGGAGAATTTTGCGTCGGGATTTGGGTCTGCATCCGTACAAGATCCAACTGACCCAAGAGCTCAAAGTTAATGACCATAGACAACGCCGTGTGTTCGCTGAATGGGCATCGGAACGCTTGGAAGAGGACCCCGATTTTGGCCGAAAAATAATCTTTAGCGACGAGGCACATTTTTGGATGAATGGTTTTGTTAATAAGCAAAATTGCCGTATATGTGATGACCACAACCCACATGAGGTTCACCAGGTGGCAATGCATCCACAAAAAGTTACTGTTTGGTGCGGATTTTGGTGTGGCGGCGTCATTGGTCCGTACTTCTTCGAAAACGACGTTGGCGAGGCCATCACCGTCAACGGCGAGCGCTACAGATCAATGATAAACAATTTCTTTTGACTTGAATTGAACAATATGGACGTGAACGACATGTGGTTCCAGCAAGATGGCGCTACTTGCCACACAGCGAACGACACAATCGATATTCTGCATGAACGGTTTGAGGGTAGAGTTATCTCTCGCAGAGGTGACGTGAATTTGCCACCAAGATCGTGTGATTTGACTCCGCTAGACTTTTTCTTGTGGGGTTTTCTGAAGTCGCAGGTCTATGCCAATAAACCCCATTCG
Source organism: Fissipunctia ypsillon (assembly GCA_947568875.1). NCBI lineage: Eukaryota > Metazoa > Arthropoda > Insecta > Lepidoptera > Noctuidae > Fissipunctia > Fissipunctia ypsillon. Next base: position 24,361,026 of record OX387643.1, on the reverse strand, counting down.
ACCGTTGCCCTGAAAGCCAACATAACGCAGGCCATCGCTCGGATTCAGCCGGATCTATGCAGCAGAGTCATTAAAAATTGGACCTCTCGGATTCGTGCCACCATACGAAGCCGCGGCGGACATTTGAACGATGTCATATTCCATCCATAATGGCATAAATGGGCCTTTTAAATAAAAAATAAATTTCGTTAATATCTCACACACATCTTGTTTTATTCAATTTTAACATCGACCCGTCCTTGTTGAAAGACCCTTTACATTAGATTAATACTCTGACCTGTAAAATATCCTTCATGGTACTCCCTTTCTTCTCCTAAAATTGTTTGTCCGAAAATCATTATCCATAACACGTTTGCTATAAACTTCAGTAACCATAATGTTCAAAATCCCGAAATTTTGTTAACATAATTATCTTTAGTTCTAAAAGTATTCTGTCATAATATCGAGTACTATAATAATTGAATCCCCTAATTTTACATGACCTAAAGTCATGTGTCCTAAGTATTGTGTTAAATAATGTGTATTATTCCGAATGTTCATTTATAATATTTTTTTTAGTCCTAAAACATTAGCTAAAAATTAGGTTCGCAGAAACGAATCGCTGTAAATCCGACTCCACGCAGTCTTGTCTGCTCTACCCCTAGAGTGTAATTTAAAATCGCATAGGCGCGGAGGGGCGAGGCGGCCCGCGAGTTGAGGAGCAGGTGGTTGTAACACTCGCCGCCGCGGCTGAGGCTGGCCGGCGAAGCCGGCCAGCAAGCCGAAGCTGCGGTGGTGAGCGTTAAACCCATCTGCGACGATAAACTCGCGTAGGACCGCCGGAGCCCCGCAGCGCCGGAGCCGTGACAGAAACCATGCCTGCTGCATGTTGCATGCTTGCTTGCATGCTTGCTTGCATGCTTGCTTGCATGCTGCATGTTTGCTTGCATGCTGCATGTTTGCTTATAACTTTTATTGGAAACGATTTTATGTCTTTTGTATATTATTGATTGTAATATTTATGACAAACTGATTTAGGACATATTATATTTAGGGATTTCAATTTTATGGCATGTGATATTATGTGATATTAAGTTCGGGTAAGTTATCATTCGGACAAATGATGAATAGGACAAAAAAAGTTATGGCACTTTAAATATTATGGATAAAAAAGTTAGGTGACACAATAGAGAACCATCCTTCATTCTTATAGTCTTCAGCTCTAAAACGATCAGAACACGACCTTTAATGTTTTGTGACTGTAAAATGCCTGCAACGTAGCAATTTACCACTGCTTGCGAAATTATCCGTTTATAGTGAATTAATGAACACCTTCGTTCCTGCATATTGGCACAACACTGATTCACTGGCTAATGCATTATTACTATCTATATATTTATAGATTATAGCCTATTTGGTGCTTACATGCAACCTCCGCAAATCCGTTAAAAGTATTGGCAAAAAATACGAGACAAACATTAATTTGGTTTAAGATTAGAGTATAAAACAAGTATTATTTAACTGAAACGGGAAGACAGAATATGAAAAAAAAGATTTTCAAGAAAAATGTAAATCCATTCTAGGAATAATTATATGTAGGAGAAGGTACATCGCTCTAGTTATCGTCAGCCATATTTTAACTACTGTGGGCGTGCTATGGGTAGTGTTGGTTATTGCGCAATAGAAAAACCGTTTGCAGTTCAAATCAAATTTCACAATCAAATTAATCATACTATATTAGCTATTCACACACTGTAGGTACACGACACGACGAGCAAACGAAACGAATGACAGTTCCTACGGTGGAGGTACTGATCTCCTCGACGGCAGAATGGATAGTGTCCTCTCGTCCCAGCACTCCCAGCGCTACTCCAGCCAGGCTCTGTCATAACACGAAGTTGACAGAGTATCCACGTCGTCGCGACGGTGCTGCCACCTCTCGGAACTCTGTTGCACTTCGTTAGTGTCTAAACCAATGACCGTCTCCGACATAAAGATGTTGTAGGTACATATAATAAACTGCCGTTCGATTTACTCATCCAGCACCCTAATTGCGTAACATATTTTTCCTCTCTGCTTTTCTTTTTTTATACCTGTTTAGCTCGTACGTTTATAATGTAAGGGAAGAGCGAAGCCTTCAACTACAGGCATTTTTTATGCTTAAATAGAGACTCCTCGATATGCAGTGTAAGCCAAATGAGATGTATGAAATAAACTTATCAATCGGAATCTGAATCATTTTGAAGCAAATTGCTAATCCATTGCTTCATAAGTTCGAAAAATTTGTCTGCTCAACACGTAAATAACGCAATGAAGTTGTTGAACTGTCAAAATGAAACCAATTCCGATTGATAATGTGTGTGTTACGCAATTGCCACCGGTACGGAGAGCTCGCAAAAGCTCTTACAGTGCCTACAAAAAACAAATACAATATACTCGTAGCATAATAGCAATTTAATCTCTATGTCAGTAGCAACAAAGTGGTTTGGTCGAAATAAACTGCTTTATTCATATTCCATCGGAATTGAAACCATGGAAGTACACAAATTAAGGTGTTATTTCAATGACATTATAAAATGAAATAACTTGTTGTACACGTAAAATTTATCTAATACATATTCCGCAAATCCAGACGGTCACATGTATTACAATGGTTTACCTACACGTTCCTTATCAACAACATATCCAATCCACTTGCAATCAGGTCCATACAAACTAGCCACAATCAAAGTCTAAGCAGAAAAATCAAGTCCGTTTAACGTGCTGAGGTCAATATAAATCCGTGCCGATCCAAGGTAGCAAAAGAAGCGTTCGACGTGCATATTGTAAGCCAATATCAAACCGACTACAGTTCAATACAAGACAGCACACGAAATCAAATTGTCAAACAAAAGAATCACTTTTGTCTTTATCTCAGCCCAGCCTGTTTTATTGCGATCTCGTTCTATCATCTGTCCGTCTGTCCGTTTATTTTAATAAAGAATAAAATCTTTCCCTGTACGTGTCACATTGTTGGTGTCATCCAGTAAAGCTATTATTATGACCTTTAAATTCACGTATATCACAACTTGATACACCACAGGGGCAAATCCCTTGGCACATGACTTGGATTAGTACAATACATAGGATACTTTTTATCCCAGTAGCACGTTCCCGTGGGATAATTTCCGACCTCCACGCAGGCGAAGCCGCGGGCAAAAGCTAATATTCTCTAAGGGCGGGACAGAAGTAAATAAAAAATGTCGGAAATTAATTCACCAAGTTTGTAATCGCTACAAGAACATAAAGAAAGTAGGCCACGAGGGCGGGTCGCGGGGCGGCGTGCGAACTTCGCGAGGAGGCGCGCGATTGGCTCAACGCGGGCGACACGCGCGCCTGCATGTCACCGGTGCGGGCCGCGGGGTCGCCAGGTGCGCCGGGGCCGCTTGGTTCGGTTGCAGTGGCCATGGGTGGCGCGCTGGTCTCCGCCGTTTTGGGACTCGTCGGTAGCAGGGCCTCCTCGCCGCCGTACTCGTCGGCAGCGTTGTCGCCGTACTCGCCCGCCTTCAAGTACACGCGTGAAGTTCGCGCGGGTCCACCCTAGAAACACCCGGTCGCGGCACTGCGGCGCCCGAGACAGGGCGTCTCGCGGCGGACGCGCAGCTCATACTTTACCTTAAAGTCAGGCCGGTTGGGCTCAAACTCGAACGCGGGCCGCGGTGAGGCTTGCGGCGACGACTGCGGCGCCGGCTCCGTGCTGGCCTGTGTGGACCCGCTGCGCGTGGGCAACGTCATGCTCGACAGCTGCACTGGACGCGACACTAGCGCAAAACAAACCATTACCTATGCTTCAAAACATAATAATTGCAATGCTTGTAAAAGGCTGCTAAGTCATAAGTACTGACATAACATAACACCAACATTGTACACTTAGTTCGCAATAAACGTTTTGACTTTGACTTTGAAACATTCCAGCCAAATTCAGGTCAAAACTTACCAAAAACAATACCAAAATTACAAACACTAGTTACAGCTTGCAAGTGCGTATATATGTATATAGATAGATAGAATACTCTTTATTACACTCTTCCTGAGAATATTTTCGATGGAATATGATTCAAAATAAGGAGCTAAATGCACCCTATTAGTTTGCGGAGGGCTGTCCCTTACATCCTGCATATGAGTCATACTCAGAAAAAGTGTACATTTGGTTTTGGATTCTTGTCTAAATACTTGGGCTGTGGTAAGTAGGCGCGTATACAAGCGTTTAGGTACCAGATTCGGTGAGTGTAGGCAGCATAGACGTGAAGTGCTCGACCAGCGGTGTCTGAGTGTCTGTGGTAGTCTCGACCGTTTCCATGGAGGTCGCTTGGAGCATCGTCGTGCTGTCCGTGCTGTCCGTGCTGTCCGTGCTGTCCGTGCTGTCCGTGCTGTCCGTGTCAAGAAGACGCCGCTCGCTGCACAGCAGCGCGCACTCGCCTCCGCTGCGCCACAACAACACACAACACTTACTCTCACCCAATATCTACTTGCTTAGCCATAATCACTGCTACTAGAACTACTACTCGTGCCCGAAATGAAAGCAAACTTCACCTTCCGCACGCGCGTAACGTGTGCGCGCAATGTAGGAAACGGCGCCAGCGCGCGACGCTCTGCGCCACGTGCGTGTCGCCGCACGTGTCGTCCCGCAGCTCCAGCGCCTCGCTCGTGGCGCCCGCCTCTGTGCTGCCGTCGGGTGCGCGCGACGAGCGGCTCAGCACTCCGCACAGCTTGCCCTCGCACACCACGCCGGTGCCCCAGTCGCTCTGCGGACAGACAACCGTCACTCTCTGACCGACCGGGACGCCCTCGGGCCGCGACGGACACGCACACCTACCGAGCACAGCGTCGGTCCCACGAGGCACAGCGCCGACTCGCGCAGACCGGGCCAACCCGGCGAGCGCTCGGCGCACGCATCTCCCGACACCAGCGTGGCGTCAAAGATGCGCAGGCGCGACGTGCGGCCCAATGCGCGCACTACGTGGCAGGTGGCGCTAGCCGAGCACTCAGACGGTTGCGTGGCCATAAGGATAGGCCGCGAGCGCGCGCCAGCCCCGAAGGGCGCCTCCAACTCCAGCACGGCCAGATCCATGGCGGCGCCGCTCCAGGCGTCATCAGCGCGCGGAACTTCCGCTCCCGCCGCCAGAGCCACGCGTGCCACGCGTCGCGCCGCGCCTGCGCCCGGCGCCAGCGCCCACAGCTCGCTCGGCACAGCGCCGCCCTTGCCGCGCACGCACGACGCCGACGTGAGCGCGGTGCGCAGCGACACCAGTGACCCGCTGCAGCGCCGCCCACTTGTATGCTCCACTACGATCTGCGCACCCGCATATTGAACTGTAGCCTAAATTCGCTCAGCGCGCAATGGCGCGGGCTATACTCGGATTTTCCTCTAAAAAAGACGTCATATTTGGATTTCGTTCCATCCTAAAACTAGCCCCGAACCGGCACTTATCCAGAAAACTAAACTGGAGTTACCGACCTAGAGAGAGAGAGAGAGAGAGAGTAAAGGTGGGGGGCATTCACGATAGCGCCATTTGGCGTGACTCCAGACGACTAAAGTCAAATGGAGCGATTGGATATCCAGAATTTTACATGACGCCAACGGATTTTAATATTCACGCTCAAATTTCGGATGTACATCATGCCATTTGGCGCGATGGACTTACCGTGAATGCCTACCTTAAGCAAGCTGAAGTGACAGTTTAATGGGCTACCCATGTTTGTCGAAGGTCCGATAACCGGTGAAGGTGACGACCTTAAAAAGGTGGCTGCGAAATGGGGGCTCGTGGCTAACACCGCACGAGTCGATTGAAGGTTAAGCTACATGTTGGGACACACACTCACAAAGTTGTGTCAAGGAATCATGTTACTCTAAGTAAGAAAAGCCAGTCCGATAAACGCGCTCGCCTGGAATAGACATATTATACTGTGTTAAATATATTGTGTACCATTTCGAGACTCTTTATTGGGGCCCTAACTCTTCCTAAACTACACTTATCGCGGCCGGTCGTAGATGGGTGACCATTCATTAAATATCTTGACCTCTCCGTGCCTCGGAACGTGGATTCGTTAACCTTTGACAGTCATTACTTACGGGTAGTCAGAAGCCCCAACCAGTCTTACCAAGGGGTTTCATGTTACCCAGTAACTGGGTTGTGGAGGTCAGATAGGCAGTCGCTCCATCTAAACTACTGGTATTCAGCTGCATCCGGTTAGATGGAAGCCGACTCCAAAATTGTTGGGAAAAGGCACTTATTGATTGAATTTCCAACTAGGAGCTAGTTTCTTATTGTTTCGGATTTGCCATTCCATTCACGCACTTTGAAAAATGTACCCCGTGGCACAGTATAATAAAGCAGTATTACGGCTCGGCAGTGTCCTTGTGATAATTAGGTACCGTAGCGGTCAGAACTCCAATGCCAGCATCACAAAACTATCGCATCGTTACTCGTCACACTTGAGACCTTCTTCTATTTAGGCATTTCACACACACATGCATATACCTACCCGTATATTGCACTCTTTCATCACGAACCAAATAGAAAAAGCGCGGTATATGGTCATTATCATAGTCGCGGCGCGCAGTCTTTTTCTGATTATGGTAATAAGAAAAAGACAGCGAAGATTTTAAACTAGTCACATAAGAGTTGTGAGTAGATTTGAAACAAAATTATTTTTCTGACTGTAGTTAGAATGGTATGACGTTGTTGGTTGGTAAACTTAGTTACGAGCCTTTGTTTTATTGATAATATAGGTGTTGTGTTGAGTTTGAAGAATTTTATTGAAAATGCAAGCAAATATAAATATTGAAGCAAGGGCGAACATTGTAGCCTTGCATAACAATGGGTGTAATATATCTGAAATATTTAATGAAACCGGATTTTGTGTAAGTTATTTTGTTGTTTTTAATTTCATTTGTTCTCATAAGTGACGCTTCAAAATGTGTAATAAGTATTTCTTTTTTTTTAGAGAGATACAGTGAGACGTTGGATGAGGAGATTTGAGGAAGAGGGGGTCTTAAGAGCCGTGTAAGAAGTGGTAGGCCGCCACTTATTAACCAGTCTCAGCGACGCTTTATGGTTGGTGAATATGAAACGAATGGTTTCATACCTACAAGACGATTTGCTGAAGAATTTGATATGTCATTGTGCACTGTTCGCCGTGCACTCCATGCAAAGGCCTCCATCGAACACCAGCGAAAAAACCGTTTTTAATGCAAAGGCATAAGGAGGAACGGTTCGTTTTGCACGAGAATATTTAGACTTTGATTGGGAGACTACTGTATTTACTGGCGAGAAGACTTTCAAATCGTGCTTAAAAGGAAGACTTCATTTGTGGCCAGAGACAATACGCGTTGCAACGTGTATTAATTCTTCCTGACTCCGTATTATTTATAATATTACTGTCAGACTAACGCGTTGCTCTGACAGTAATATTATAAATAATACGGAGTCAGGAAGAATTAGTGTGAATATGTGGGGGTGGATTAGTGCTCCAGGGCCGAGTGAGTTGGCATTTATACCGATGCGAGCCAACAGCTCCAATTACGTCGAGGTTTTGAGCGATATAATGCTACCTACAGTTCGCAATGTTTATCCAGTGGATGAAATTGGTGAATTTTATTTGGTTCAAGATAATTTTCCTATACATCTTGCCAGTATTGTTCGTGAGTGGTTTAGTGAACATTCGGATGTTAAAGTTATTCCGTGGCCAGCGCGATCCCCTGATTAAAACCCTATAGAAAATGTATGCAGTTCAATGGTGCAAAGATGGGAAGCGCGAGACGAAAGATGTCTCTTTTGCCTGGAGTTGCGCGATAGTTTACGTGGCACAAATATTTGCAGTAATATTGTGGCCTCCATGCGTCGACGTCTTCTTTTGACAGCATAACGGAGGTCACTCTAAATATTAATTTAAAAAGGTATTAGGGGAATTCAGGGGATACATTAGCCATAATAGTAATAAGTTAGTGATCGTAAGATTATAGGATTAAGGTTTAGTTTCAATCTTCTTTTTCTTGAGAAAATGAATAAATTAAGCTATAACCTCAAGAAACCAAAAACATCACATTTTAGTAGTAACCAAAAATGATTTACAAACAAATTAAGTATTTTATTTATTTCAATGTTTGGAATATTTTTAAGTTTTAAAGGTTGTTAATAACATCAATAAATGTTCCTATGAACAATAGTTTCTTTTTTTAAATTAAATTGCCTATTATACTATATTTTTACCCTGCTGTTGACGCTGATCTTAGGACTGTTCTGGTTTCTCAGCAGCCCGTTGAGACACCAGATACTCAGCATGCTGTTGACGCCGAACTTGGGACTGTTCTGGTGTCTCCGCACCCCGTTGAGACACCAGATACTCGGCATGCTATTGACGCCGAACTTGGGACTGTTCTGGTGTCTCCGCAGCCCGTTGAGACACCAGATACTCGGCATGCTATTGACGCCGAACTTGGGACTGTTCTGGTGTCTCCGCACCCCGTTGTGACACCAGCTTCTCGGCATGCTGTTGACGCCGAACTTGGGACTGTTCTGGTGTCTCCGCAGCCCGTTGCGACACCAGATACTCGGCATGCTGTTGACGCCAAAATTGGGATAGTTCTGATGTCTCCGTAGCCCGTTGAGACACCAGATACTCGGCATGCTGTTGACGCCGAAATTGGGACTGTTCTGGTGCCTCCGTAGCCCGTTGCGACACCAGATACTCGGCATGCTGTTGACGCCGAAATTGGGACTGTTCTGGTGCCTCTGTAGCCCGTTGCGACACCAGATACTCGGCATGCTGTTGACGCCAAAATTGGGATAGTTCTGGTGTCTCCGTAGCCCGTTGAGACACCAGATACTCGGCATGCTGTTGACGCCGAAATTGGGACTGTTCTGGTGCCTCCGTAGCTCGTTGCGACACCAGATACTCGGCATGCTGTTGACGCCGAAATTGGGACTGTTCTGGTGCCTCCGTAGCCCGTTGCGACACCAGATACTCGGCATGCTGTTGACGCCGAAATTGGGATAGTTCTGGTGTCTCCGCAGCCCGTTGAGACACCAGATACTCGGCATTCTGTTGACGCTGAACCTGGTACTGTTCTGGTGTCTCAGCACCCCGTTGAGACACCAGATACTCGGCATGCTATTGACGCCGAACTTGGGACTGTTCTGAAGTCTCCGCACCCCGTTGAGACACCAGATACTCTGCATGCTGTTGACGCTGAACTTGGGACTTTTCTGGTGTCTCCGCAGCCCGTTGAGACACCAGATACTCTCTGCATGTTGTTGACACTGATCTTAGGACTGTTCTGGTGTCTCCGCAGCCCGTTGAGACATTAGATACTCGGCATGTTGTTGACGCTGATCTTGGGACTGTTCTGGTGTCTCCGCAGCCCGTTGAGACACCAGATACTCTCTGCATGTTGTTGACGCTGATCTTAGGACTGTTCTGGTGTCTCCGCAGCCCGTTGAGACACCAAATACTCGGCATGCTGTTGACGCCGAACTTGGGACTGTTCTGGTGTCTCCGCAGCCCGTTGCGACACCAGATACTCGGCATGCTGTTGACGCCGAAATTGGGACTGTTCTGGTGCCTCCGTAGCCCGTTGTGACACCAGATACTCGGCATGCTGTTGACGCCGAAATTGGGATAGTTCTGGTGTCTCCGCAGCCCGTTGAGACACCAGATACTCGGCATTCTGTTGACGCTGAACCTGGTACTGTTCTGGTGTCTTCGCACCTCGTTGAGACACCAGATACTCTCTGCATGTTGTTGACGCTGATCTTAGGACTGTTCTGGTGTCTCCGCAGCCCGTAGAGACACCAGATACTCGGCATGCTGTTGACGCTAAACTTGGGACTGTTCGCCGCCGACTCATGGCAAGGGCTTTAATGGCACTCCACTCTGGTCATTCTTATCGTGGTAACTTTTAAACTATTCGTCCAAATTACTTAGTGTCAAACACAAAGTTTATGTACATTAAATACAGAAAGCGATGAAGGTATTAATTTTGATAAAAGATAACTAAATACCCTAATATGTGCATTGTAAAAAAAAACTATCCAATTTAAATGTATTTATGGCTCACTATTTTGGCTATAATGGATTCCATATAAAAGGTAGACATATGCTGTTGCGGACTTTTATTTAGAACTGTTTAAGACAAACAATCTCACCATAAATTATCTTCGTGTAACTAACGGTTTAGGCAGCGCACGTCAAGATAGCTCTCATAGGGCTGGATTTTTTCCGATTTATTTGATACTTATCGATATATCAAGGCCAAATCACAAAAAATCTTTATAAATTAAGCCTATGTGTTATTCTGATGTATAAGCTATATTACTGTAAAGTTTCATCAAAATCCGTTTAGTAGTTTTTGCGTGAAAGAGTAACAAACATCCATCCATCCATCCATTCAACCTCACAAACTTTCGCATTTATAATATTAGGTCTTTAGGTGTACCTATGAAATTGGAGATTTCAATGAAAATTTTAAAATATAAAAATGTTGGTATTTTTTTTTATTTCAGCTAATCAAAGTACTGGCCCAAATTATCTATACAATTTTGCCACTTTGATGGCAGTTTGTTTACCCCTTTACTGTAAAAGTCTGCCGGACGGGAGGCGATGAAGTCAGCGAAAGCGTTTTGTACTGCTTCTCGGGTGTTGAATTTTATGCCACTTAAAAAATTGTCTAAATTTTGAAAAAAGTAGAAATCTATTGGGGCAAGGTCCGGTGAGTACGGTGGGTGGCAAAGAGCTTCCAGCTGTTACTCTTGTAGCTTTGCGATGGTCTGTCGTGGAGTATGAGCTCGCGCGTTGTCGTGGAGAAGCAACGGGGAAGAGCGATTGACCAGTATTGGTTTTTGAATTGCGAGCTTCTCCATCATTGTTTGCAATTCTTGGCAATAGACATCTACCGTCACTAATGTGCCATTCGGTAAGAAGCTGTGATGTAAAAGTCCGGCACTGGTCCACCAGACAGTCAACATCTTCTTCCTATGAGTAATCTCTTTTTTAGCGCACTGTACCCGGGTCCACCCACTGAAACGAACGCTTACGGTTGTCGTACAGGATCCACTTTTCATCGCAGGTAACAATTCGATTTAGAATTCCCTCGTTTCTATGCCGACTCACTAGTGCTATGCATGCTTCGACGCGTAAGTCTCGCTGTTGGTCGCTTAGTTCGTGTGGCACCCACTTATCTAGCTTTTTAATCTTTCCGATTTGACGCAAGTACTTCAATGTTGTTTTGACACAAACTCCAAGGCCCGCAGCAAGCTCAGCCGTAGATTGAGTTGGATCCGCTTCCACTATCGCCTTCATTTCATCGTTGTCGACATAGTTACCGACCGACCACGAGGCTCGTTCTTCAACTCAAAATTTCCAGATTTAAAACGATTGAACCAATAATGGACCGTGTATATGCAAGCAGTGTTAGGCCCGTACACGTCGTTAATGTTTCGTGTTATTTGCGCAGCGGTATTTCCACGTAGGAACTCATATTCGAAAATCGTACGAATTTTCAGTTTCTCCATGGCGCCAAAAACTACCTCAATTTCACAAAAACAAAAAACTATCTAAAATCAAATGACTGAATTTGAAATTAAATTAACACGGCTTTCGAATAAAATTTATTTGAATTTCGAATTGCGCGCCAATCCACAGATAATTTAATCTGAAAATGCTGGTTATAGAATCTCCAATTACATAGGTAAAGACCTATTATTAGTAGGATTTTGGATTTTTTGACATACTCCATGCTAATAACAAACGTGCGCCTTTTTTTAAATCATTTAAAAAATTACCATTTTTTGCTTATTCTTTCGTTTTTAACTAATATTAAGCTTAACATGGATGTATATAGACTAGACATTTACCCAAGTCAATTTATGTGTAATATTATAAAGTAAAATTCGCCTTTGTTAAAGAAAATGAAAAAGTGGTGAAGGAAGAAAATGAAAGAGCAAAGCTGAGATATCAGCTCTCAAACCATCTGATTGTGATAGCAATATGGTGAATCATAAGCTAATGCTCACCATGATTGTTGCTAAAATAAAAACATACCTTTCTCCTAACGTAAGATCGAAGGCAGCGTGTTACGTTTGGCGAAGCCTTCGGAGATGAACAACTTAGAAGAAGCTAAAAAGAAATCAACAGAAGATGACTTGATGAAGCTCGGACTTTCTTCATTACATGCGCGCATAAACATGATGGAATATCTTTTGCATATCGCATATAAATTACATATTAAGAAGTGGTTTGGCTAGAAGGGAAAATGAGAAAGCCGCAGTGGATGCAAGAAAGAAAACTATCATAGCCAGGTTCAACCTATTCATCGATGTCGTAAAACAAGGTTATGACACAAGTAACGACGGCAACACTGCGCGACGACGATTCTTTGAATTTCTTGAAAAGACTGAGGCTATCACTGGACTAGATGAAGATCTGATCAGAAGATTTGCTGTAATTTTGCAAGCCATAAATTCAGGTGAACCCATCGATGTTTCGAAATTTAAAGAATATGCGTACATAACTGCTGAGAAGTATGTTGAATTGTACAACTGGTACTACATGTCATCAACAGTGCATACGATACTGCTTCATGAAGCCGAAATTATCGCTTCTAACGCAAGGTACCAATTGGGAGTTTATCTGAAGAGGCTTCAGAAGCGAGGAACAAGGACTTCAGAACATTCAGAGAACATCATTGACACGCACGCACACACTCATACTCGTAAAAGTGATTGTATTTGTATTTTTAGTTTTTCTTCTCTGCTTTTCTTTTTTTATACCTGTTTAGCTCGTACGTTTATAATGTAAGGGAAGAGCGGAGCCTTCAACTACAGGCATTTTTTATGCTTAAATGGAGACTCCTCGATATGCAGTGTAAGCCAAATGAGATGTATGAAATAAACTTATTTTATTTTATTTATTTATCACTCACGTAAGAAGAGCAGAGTTGAGTTCCAATGAAGATATTTTGAACTTTCTTCTTCTTTCGTCCGATCCGCTTATTTCAGCAGTAAGACCAACGATGGATGCAAAGAAAAATAAACTTTTGTTGGATGAAATATTGGATCAGCTGAATCTTCAAACACCTGAATTCGAGTTTAGCCCTAAACTCTGACTCTGAGTTCGACTATGAAGATAATGATTTAGAATAGGCAATATTTATATTAATTATATTCATTGTTTTATTTAATTTTATCATAATTTTTTATTGTAATCATTTTGATATTCAATTTTTTCATCATATTGTTGATTTTAATGAGATGTCATTCATTTTTATGATTATTTGTATTGTTGCACAACTACTAAAACTTACTTTTTAGGGTAGTTCTAGTACTACTAACCACAAAATGTGTCATAAATGGTGTTTAGAATTCATATATTTGACAAATATTACCAATTACAACTAATGTTAAGCCTATCCAATAGATATTTTAAAAGTCAGTTTAGATTGTTAGCGTATTGTTAAATATTAATATTTTACTTAATTGAGAATTTTGAGAGCCGTTAACTAATTACGTTGTCAGCTCACCATTTCTACTACTTAGTTGTTCATTAAATTTAAGTCATTATGTGTAAATGTATCTATGATATAAATATAAGGATAAAGAAGAGAGAGATATTTAGCCAATTTTTATGGTTTTTAATGAATTTCACTTTCTAATATTGCACACAATTAATTTGTGTAAATGTCTAGTCTATATATGTACATCCATGTTAAGCTTGATATTAGTTAAATACGAAAAAATAAACAAAAGAAATTGGTAATATTTTTAAAGATTAAAAAAGGCGCACGTTTGATATTAGCATGGAGTATGTAAAAAAATCCAAAATAATTCATATATTAATAATCTAAGAGGATATTAGGCGCAATTGTGCGATAATGGAGATAATTATCATCATATAGTATGCCGACGCCATACAAATTTTCTCGAAAAAAATTCTGAGTGCGCTGTTTGAGATTATAAACCTGAAATTTTATTATATGAAGCATTTAATAGGTATTCTCAATCGTTTCCAGACAAAAAAGCGGCACTTAAAAAAAAATATTTGAATGTCTATGAAATGCGAATTTCAGGCCACTGTGCGGCGCACTCTGGTGACTCTTGAGTACCGAAGTAATCCGAGATTTGAAGCGCGACGTTTCGGGCGTTTATTTGTATGAAGACGAAATACTGCTTACTTTAATATACTGTGCCTGTAGGTAGGGACTAGGGACCTACCGTATTATTTATTGTTCCGGGGTTGAAAGTACTCATGGATGTCCTCGACCCGGGTACTGGCGGAGGGTTCTGTCAGACTCTTACTGATTAAAAACCACCCCGGTGTTCCCGTCTCAGCCCACACTTAGATCGGGGATCATGGGAACTTGTGCACCTTCCACAATCCCCGGCTGGTGCCGACCACACCTGAGGCCCGCGGGGAGTCACCGGACACGGGTGCTTCGGGAGGTACCTGTTCCGGATAAGGCGGGAGGAAACGCCCGGGTGTCACCAGTGTGTGGATCGCCCGGAGGACACGGTGGAGCATACGGTGGAGGTCTGCCCGGCTTGGGCGGAGCACCGCCGTGTCCTCGCGGAAGCGATCGGCGGCGGCGATCTCTCGCGTCCGGCCCTGGTCCAGGCCATGGTACGGAGCGAGAGTGCATGGGAAGCCATTACCTCCTTCTGCGAAGCAGTAATGCTCGTGAAAGAGGAGGCGGGACGTTTGAGGGAGAGGCAAGCTTTGCGCCCTCACGCCCCTAGTCGCCGCAGAAGGCGCCCTGGGCGTCGGGAATTGGCAGCCGATTCCCGGCCATCGTAGGCGCGGGCTTGCGGATGGCGAGCAATGGGTAGCTCGCCGTCCGGTAAGGACCAAGCCCAAGTCGACGGCGCGTCGTGTTCCACGCGCGCCTCAAAGAGATGTCAGCACTATTGACGGGGTCCGCTAGGGCCGATGCCAGCTAGGGTCGCGGGATGTTCGAAAGAGTTACCGTGGCCCCGGCACAGGCAACAGAAGGAACACGGGTGGGTTTTAGTCAGTAAAAGTCTGACACGCCCTCCCGCTCCGCCCAGAGCGGGAGAAGTCATTTGATGATTTCCCATCCACAAAAAAAAAAAAAAAAAAAAAGGCCCGCGGGGAGGTGTAAGACTCTCCGTGACGTCCAATAGGGGCGCGCGTGGAACACTACCGCCGCCGCCGCCGCATCGGGTCCTGCTGGATGGCGGTGGCGGACGTCCCCGAGTCCGCCGTCCGTCAGGACCTGTTTCTGAGCGCTGGAAGAGGGTGTTGTCCGCCCTTCGCCGACGCCCGGTCCGCCTGCTGCGGGTCGGGAGAGTAGTCTCGATATACCTCTCCCTTGCCGCAGCCTGCTTCTGCGAAATGACGGAAGGTACGGCCCTACTTACCTCAAGTCAATCGAACGAGTGAAAGTGATGCCTGTAGACTTATCCTACACCAATAAGTAAAAGAGCTGATGATCTTCAAACCGATTGAACCACATAGCTAAGAACGGAGAAGAGAACTTATTTCTCTTTTCCGTGGTCCGTCCGTTTAAGGCAACTGCATCCCTTTTTTGCGGCAGGGATTAAAAATACCTATCATTCGAAAGGAGCGGTCAATGATCTTGCAGGTACCGAGTGAGTATTGCAATATTCAGTAATATTATGGTAAGTTGTTACCATGAAAGGTGCAGAGTCACTCTCTTCTTCTTGGTCGGGCTCGCGCTCTTCTCCCGCCGCCGCTTTCACCGTACTCCTCTCTGGCATACAAAGAAACTCACGATAGAGTGCTACAAGGATCTTTTGGCGCCTGAACGCCATTGACAGGGGCATTGTTGGTAAACATTTGCGATATGCTTCGGGTAACATGGGCCACATGAGACAAAATACACTTCTCATCAAAAAATTCGAAACACTTCAAGTTTATGTTTTTAATGGATTATTGGAAGAATATTTTATTATATGGAAAAAAATGAAAATGTCATCTATTAGTAGGCAGTACAAGGTTTCGAATTCCCTATGTTAATGCTCCAAATTCAATCTTATGCTTCTTGTTTTGTTTAACAAGTCACAGCCTTGCTCCATTGTGGGTATGGTATGACCAATTAACGTGATCACGTGCAAACTGAAGGCGTGCTCCTTGATGGTATGTGGTTAATTTTGGCCCATTGGCTGGCTTCTGTGGTACCAATTACCCTTCGAACAACACGGAGCTGTTGCTGCAGTTCAAAAGCGTTAAGCCGTCGATTTCGCAAAGAAACTATTGCAATAAATCGGCCGTCTCGGTCAGAAGTGGCCCGATTTCTACCAGGTCCTGGACGGCGCGTGAATAAACATTAAACCAGTCTCCTGATAGCGTTTGTACACTCTATTTTATAAACAGACGAGAGGCTTAATGTAGTCTTGCAGCCACAACACGTTGACTAAGACCAGCGTCCAGCATGTGTTTACTCCGATAAACGCGTTGCCTCTTATCAATGTTCCATTTCATTTATCGGATGAAAATTCAAAAATTTTAATTCAAATTTGGAACTCTTTGGCCTTTTCAGTGGTGTAACACTGAAATGGCCAAACTGCCAGCTAATAAAATGATGTTTTTTTTTAAAGACTTTTTTGGCCAGTTGTCGCCAGAAAGAAAATCTTGGTGTTTCTTGGTGTTAGTGTTTCGATTTTTTTATGAGAAGTGTATTATACGAGTACGTAACCATAAAATTAAATGTATATGCTTAGATGGTTTGGTCATGTTGAGAGGATGGATGAAAGTCGACTAACAAAAGATATTTACACGGCGGATGTGAGTGGAAACGCCGGGAGGGGGACGCCCTAGGAAGACATATAGTGACCATATTGGTGATGTTCTTCAGATAGGTCAGGTGCGTAGAACTAGCAACCGGCGTGCGTGTATGACCAGAGGGGCAATTCTCGGAATTTTAAAAACATTCACAGTCTGATCTCAGTCTCAATATATCAAAAATACCTATAATTTCCCTACATTTTTGATATTTACTTGTCGCTGAGATGAGATTGCTTTTTCGCTCACTATCACTTTTACAGTTAAGTACACTACACCGCATCATCGTAATAAACGATTACTTCGGTTTTAAGACAAAAAAAAATCAGCAAATGTTTTATGATGTAGAAAAGTGAAGTTTGTTGAGTTATATGCATAGGCTGCATTCCGAATTACACGCTCCCATCACAGCGCTCACATCATCATCACCAGCGTAATCGCTCACAGCAGCCCTCGTATAATAATCAATCGTAATGGTCGTTTTAATAATTTGCGTTCCGATTTAGATATCACGATTATGACAGCTGACATCTGTCAGCAATTCGGACGCTTGTGAACGCGCTCACAGTGCACTTGAATACTCGAGGTTGGATTACATTATTTATTTGTTACACCACAAATTTCTTCTTCTTCTTTGGTTAGGTGGCGACTGCAGCCAGAAGCACAATTTCGAAAATGCCACGTTAGTTTTATAGATATACAAATACAAATAGCCTTTATATCTGATACTGTACATGCAATTACATTTCCATCGTTTAAGAATTACAGATTATGTTTTACTTACATTATTGCAAGCTATCCAATTTAATTTTCACATATTTATTTATTCCATTCACATTCCTTGCATTATTAATTATATATTATTGAAATTGAAAATAAATATTGATAATTATACATTGTTTGGATGCATTAATTATTGTTAAATCATTATTTTAATCATCGACATCGATAACATTAGTATCAGCTTGCCCTTTGGCAAAGGCCGCCCCTAGAGTTTGCCATAATTTTCTGTTTGTGGCTTTTCTTCTCCATGTTGCTCCTGCCGTTTTTTAATTTGATCCTCCCATCTGATTCTTTGCCGCCCTTTCCTTCTTTTTCCATCTCGAGGGTACCACATTGTGACATCTTTATTTTTATTACTTTTAACTCCTAGTTCTTTTTCCTTATTTATAGCTGGTGTTTTATGTTCTGATGCATTTTGCTTTTTAGGCATACCTAGGGGGTTTTGGTTGGGCGCGCCACAATTGCGGCGATAAGTCCCCTCTTTGAGGAGTGGCTGGAGAGGCGCCACGGCGTCCTCACCTTCCGCCCGACGCAGGTCCTCACCGGACACGGGTGCTTCGGGAGGTACCTGTTCCGGATAAGGCGGGAGGAAACGCCCGGGTGTCACCACTGTGTGGATCGCCCGGAGGACACGGTGGAGCATACGGTGGAGGTCTGCCCGGCTTGGGCGGAGCACCGCCGTGTCCTCGCGGAAGCGATCAGCGGCGGCGATCTCTCGCGTCCGGCCCTGGTCCAGGCCATGGTACGGAGCGAGAGTACATGGGCAGCCATTACCTCCTTCTGCGAAGCAGTAATGCTCGTGAAGGAGGAGGCGGGACGCGTGAGGGAGTGGCAAGCTTTACGCCCTCACGCCCCTAGTCGCCGCAGGAGACGCCCTGGGCGTCTGGAATTGGCAGCCGATTCCTGGCCACCGTAGGCGTGGGCTTGCGGACGGCGAGCAATGGGTAGCTCGCCGTCCGATAAGGACCAAGCCCGAGTCGACAGCGCGTCGTGTTCCACGCGCGCCTCAAAGGGATGTCAGCACTATTGACGGGGTCCGCTAGGGCCGATGCCAGCTAGGGTTGCGGGATGTTCGAAAGAGTTACCGTGGCCCCGGCACAGGCAACAGAAGGAACACGGGTGGGTTTTAGTCAGTAAGAGTCTGACACGCCCTCCCGCTCCGCCCAGAGCGGGAGAAGTCATTTGATGATTACCCATCCACAAAAAAAAAAAAAGGGGGGTTTTGGTCTCTTACCCCACGGTGACCAACCGGGTTGAGGAGATTTTTCTTTTCTATAATTATGTTGTTTATGTTTGCTTATTGTTTTTGCTCGGTTACCAATGTCTAAAAATTCCTATGCTTTTGGTGTAGTTACTTCTTTCGTAGACTGGGATCTGGATCTCATATAAGCGAATGGATCAGTCTTGTGTAGTTTTGCTGGTGCCAATATATTTTTATTATTATTATGGCTAGTTGCGTGTTGGTGTTGCGGTGCCGCAAGGGGAGATGACGAGTTCTCTCTTTTCTGTTTTTCATTTCCTTTTGTTTTAACTACAAGTTTGTTGTTTTTGATGTACCTTCACGTCGATACCCTTTTCTTCCTCTTGTTTGAGCTCTTTCTGTAAATCCTTGCGTTTTTGTAGTGTTTCTTTGGAGAAATCTTCGGTGATGTATATTGACTCTGGCATTTTATTTTTATTTTTGCGGATCTCAATTTTTTTGTTTTATGTTGTGAGAGTGATTAATACTGGTCTTGTTTTTCCTGATGTCTGTTTTCCAATTCTGTGTAATTTATTTATTTCGTACTTATATATTTTTATAACCAATTTTTGAAGCAACTGAGTAATGTTTTTAAAGATATATTGCGACATAAAACAAAACAGCACAACTGTCATTTTTGACAGCGCTCACGGTGATAACAATTTAGGGCATGGTCAGCGTTATCGAAAGATGGCGCATGTCATGACGTCATCTATGACGATTCACGGGACATCGTTATCGCGCTGACGCTAATTCGGAACGGCTGTAAGCACGCTCAAATCGATTACAGCTCAATTCGGAACGTGGCGATAGTTGCCCTTGAAAAAACTAGCACGCAAATAGTATAGCTTTGTCTTTTTCCGTTACTTACAATAATAACTCAATAATATATCCCTTCATTGTGGGAATGAAATAAAGATACCCGCCATCTATACATTTATTTGTCTAAGGAAATATTTCTAAACAAGACAGCGGCGTTAGTTCCAGTTCCGATTTTGGCCGCGCGCCAAAAGAACCGTGTAGAGTTGTACTGTCACAAGCATTCTTAGGTCCGTATTACAGAACGTCACTCAATACTCAAGCTTTACTTAAAACCAGTTTCAACCAATCAAATGGCTTGAATCTAGATTTAAGTAAAGCTTGAGTATTGAGTGACGTTCTGTAATACGGACGGGTTATTACTCTTTTGACATTTCTTGGGACCATGATGCTGACGACTGCTGGAACTTTCGAAGGCGTACCTTTAATTCATTTTTAGGGTTTCGTAATCAACAAGGAACCCTTATTTTTTCTAAAGTGAATTTATCTTTGTGATTACCTACATCCGTTTACTGTGAGTTATTTATGCTTTCAGTGGGATGTCACATATTTTTGCAACATGAGCGGCACAGAAAGAACGAATAACATGAATCTCAAATGAATTATTGACTTAATCTCAGTTTAGTCACAGAGTAAAAGAGAGGTTTCACTCCGCAAAATCACTTAAATAAATAGGGACTCTTGACACAACACAATAAAGTACAATTCATGTCGCACAGCGCTAATTACCTAGTTATATTCACCTACAAGTTGCATCTCTTTCTATCGCGTAACTCTTATACTTATACCTTCAGACTACGAAGACTATTAAACGAAGACAATTGTCTTCGTTTAATTAAAGAATAATTAATATGAATATTTAATTACCAGTAATGTGCCTACTAGTCTACTTTTGTGAACAAATGACGTTACAAATAAATCTAGGCTCGGTACTTATTAGTGTGTTATATCAGAAAACCATTTTATTTTACAATGTCTGCATAGGTACTTTTAACCTAAGAAGATAGGCATACGGCTTACGTTAGTGTGTACCTTGTCTAAAATCTAAAGTACTTAGTCTCCATTATGTATTAACTAGCTGTGCCCCGTGACTTCGTTCGCGTGGAATTCGTAAGATACACAATATACTAAAATAACAACTACATTTTAATAAAACTCCTCGTCCCCCAACCCGCCACGTTGCATCGCCCGCCAGTGCTTTTACTTCGTTTTCGCTTAGTTTTCTTTCTGACTTTTTTCTTTTTGCTCGGCTCCTAAGGTTCGTAGCGTGATGTCAAATAGCCTATAACTATCCTCGAGCCGAGCTCCTCGAGGTGATCAAAGCGAAACCTGACCTTGTAAACAGAACTTGTAAGTATCTACCTTAACTAAACTATAATAATATTAATTAATACTCTAACTAACTACGTAAATACGGGTGACATAAATAAGAATAACAAATGTAAACATTTGGTAGGCAGGTTCCTAACTAAGTATAATTAGGTACTAACTACCTATAAGTAGACGTGTACCTACCTATTTCTTTACCTTCCGATGTCATTTGGAAGTGTGAAAAACGTGAGGTTTCGGATCCTTGTTAATAATTAAGCAGCCGAATGCAATGCAATATGCTCGGGTTTTTTAATTTTTTAAATTTACTTTTTTATCATGGGATCCAACAATCCAACAATATAAGCTTCCACCTGATCCACACGCTTATGTGAATTGATATTTTTTCCATCCTGCGGTTACATGTATGGGAAAAGCCACCCGCAATGTTTTTTTTTCGTAATTTCCCTACACCATTGTTTAGCGGTGCACATAATACCTACACCTTCTTTCCAATTTTCATCAATATACTTAGTGCAAAAAGTCTTAGAGTAAAATGGTTGTGTAACATCCGGACGGACGGACAGCCAGACGAACATGACGAAATTACAAGGGATCCGCCGCTTATGACATTTGGCCACGGGACACAAAAAATCAACTGCTCCATACATTTATACATTTCAATTTTATTACACCTTGTAGGTAGGACCGTGGAATGCAAATAATGCATATGAATAGAAGATAATGTAACGCAACGACTTTATAGAGGAGTGTACGAGTGCACAGAGCAGTACTAACCGCAGGCGGCCAGTGCTGCGGCCGACACCAGCAGAGCCGCCAGCAACGCGCTCTTCATGACATCGTCTCCCTGCAACGCTTGGAATCAAAATTACTTCTTACTACAAACACGTATCGAACATAATTATTATAACAAATGGCCTGCAAAAACTCGAAAATTCTTTATGTCAGTAGCAATCACACATCTGTAATTGTCATTTTCCATCACATCTGTACCGAAAGAACGTGAAAGAAGTACCTATTGTATTTAGGAATTTTATGAAAAAGAAGTTTAGTTATGCTATGTACACACGCAGTGACTTTAAGGGCGTCACACAAACCGAAGATACACAGGGTGACTTGTAATTTGACGTATTCCTTTCAGGACGTGATAGTGTGACCCATTTGCAACAATTAAGCACCCCATACAGCCTAGGCGAAAATTCATGGAATTCGAGAAACCCACGTTTTATGTACTTATTTGTGAAAATTTCCCAGAATTCGTCACTATCTATTTAACAAACCTTTCGATATAACCACATTTTCAGAACATCAAACAGTTAAAAGTTAAAGGAGGAAGTTTTCAAAAATACTCTTCGTACATGAACTTTGACTCCAGTTATCCCAACATTTTACTACGGCATTACGCGTACAAATTACGGAGAAAACATCTTCATCTAATCAGATACCTAACGAGTTATAAATATTTAAAAAATATTTAGAGGTGCCCATGAAGCAGTCGATAATTTTGACATAGGTATAATTTGAAAATTGTAGAAATATTGAAAAATTGAGTTATTTTCAAATTAATTAACTGGTTTATGTCATCTCACTACGCTCATACCACCCTGCAATCCTTCCTGCGTTAAGTAGCTAGGTCGTTGCGTCCACCCCACCGAGTGTGTCTCCACGTTGTCGTCGTGGTGGGGCTTGCGCGTCTCAATGATCTTAGGGACTTTGCCGGTAGAGTCACGCATGCCAGAAGGCCTCAAGTGAGAGACCAGACTAAGAGAGATATGGGGCGGAGTGAATAACAGCTGACTACCGCGAACGGCGCGCCGTCTGAGGACTTCAACAGTTGTTGGTGTTCTTGGACGGTGCGCGATTCACTCCTCATCGTTTGGAGAGTGGAAAGAGTGGTTCACCTCCAGTACGTGTCTGCTCATCGGACATGACTGAGATGGTGAAGGAGAGGTTTGGGGACCCCAAACGCTCCAGAAAAACAAATTACCCCAGGAGGGTACCTGCTGCTCCTCAATAGGAGAATACCTCACCAAGCAGAGCTCGGTCAGTCCCTCGTATTCTGGGGGGGACAATGAACGCCTCAAATCCCGATCGGATTTTTACCCGTCCTTTGGGAGCGCATGGAGTCAGGGTGGCTCAACTACCGGTGCTGAGGAGTCACTGGGTTCTATTCCCGGAACATCAACGGCACCGACACAAAAATTACAAAGAGTGCCAAAGGCTCGTGCACATTTTGTGCGCCCGGCTACCTCGGTTGTCGACGAGGTGGTGATGACACCGAAGGGAGTGATACGGGGTCGGAGACCGACGCCGCATCTGGCGCGAAGGGCTCTTGTAAGAACCCGAAGCGCGAAGTGGTGGGGGCTGCTGGGAGGAACCTTAGGTTCTTCCAGAAGTGCCCCAAATCGGGGGATGGTCAGGGGTCTTCCTCTGATGGTGGGTTGAGCTCGGCCCGTAAAAAAATCAGTCGGCGGGGTGTGACCCATGAAAGGGGTATGGGCAGAGGGCTCACCACAAAGGTGGCCAGCGAGCCGAGCCGAGCCAGAGTTGCAGTTGGGGTCGGTCTTAGCTGGGTTGGAGTCGTCAGGTGGTGAGCCGGATGCCACTGGCGGCTCCAATTCGGAGCGAGCGGCCAGGTTTGCAGAGGTCGTGGCAGCCACGATGAGGAGTGTGTTCTTGAAGAGGACTCAGTACTCTAAAGACAAGGCCATATCTGCAGCCACGGCCTCCATTATGGCGGCAGAAATTCTTCACGATTTTCTTTTATTTCCGCATCAGCAGCAAAAACCCTAGGCGTTAATTGCTCTTGGCTTTCAATGGGCATGGCATACACTTTTGTTTCATGTAGCCCCAAAGATAAAAATCTAAGGGTGTAACGTCGGGAGATCGCGGCGGCCAAGCAATGGGACCTCCACTGCCAATCCACCACGGATAATTGCTGCTTGACCGCTGAAGCAGAACATATGAAGAATATGTTCCGCTTCAGCGATCTTCCTGGCAAAAATTGTGTCATTTCTTACCCAGACAAATTTGTATCCCTTGTCTTTTGCCCTCAGTCTATTGGCAGCATGGAGCGCTTTATTAGACGGAGATAAATGTTCAAGCACATATACCGGCTTATTGTCACCAAGGTCTGCACTGTTGAGTTTATCGGTATTATTATTCTTTCCTTTATTGTAATCGATAGTCGAGGCCAGGAGGTTGTCGCGAATTATCAACAAACAGCGATATAATCGCTGTACAGTGAAGAATGTCGTTGTCGCTTAGTACACATCCGACAACTGATCCCAATTGCTTAACAATAGTACCTATAAAGATTCTCCTATTTATTTTCGGGTAAGCATTGGAGTTTGAGGTTGTTTGATCGTGTTTGTTGTTCCAAGTAATTTATGCGGTGGCTTAGGTCTGCCATTGAGCTTTTATAATTATTATTTTCTTCCGTTAGGTTTTTCTCAGCATTTTTTAACACCTTATGTTCGGATTGGAACTCTTCAAACTCCTTAGTTGTCAGATCTTTAATATGATAAAAGAAAGAAAGAAAATAAATTAATTTGACCCAGGTTAAGGCACACAATATTCATACAAAAACAAAAACGGAAAATAAAAAATAAACTAAGGGCTGATTTTTCAATCGTCAGATAACTTTTATCTGAGGAATAAATATGGCGGCATTAATATCGTCGGTTGGTGCCTCATTTCCATTGAAAGCGTCTAACGGGCCTCTGCGAGTTGGCTTCGGCCCCTCATATGCCTTCCAAAGGTCCGGGACCCTAGGGTCCCGAGAAATATAAAAAAAAAGTCAATAATAATAAAATTGGCATGGTTGCACAAGAAAAAATGGAGTGTCGTCAGTAAATAATAATAACTATATCATAATTCATATCAATGAGACATTTAGATTGATTAAGTCTAGCTTCCGTTGCGCATCCATGAGGTACTGCCGTAGATGTCTTCTAAATGGTCGATCGTGTTAATGGATCGAATAGGTGCTGGCAGATTATTCCACACTTTGGACGCTGCATACTGGAAGCTACCTCTAAAAGCGGCTGTACCATATGACTGAGTCGAGAGCTGCTGCGAGCATTGCCTTCTCCCGCATTCTCGTCTACTCGCTATCCAACTCAACTTGTCGTACAGGTAGTCCGGTTTCTGGTATTTGACTACACCGAACAGAAGGCACGCCAAGTGCAGTTTGCGTCTCGATTTCATTTTCAATGTGTACTGTTTGTTTAAAAATGGAGTTACGTGACTTCTGGGAGGAATTTTATAACAAAACCGAGGACAAGCATTTCGGACACTTTGAATGAGACGATCTGTGCGAGCCAAGAGGCGCGGGCCGTACACTGTATCTGGCCAGTGGCGAGGCTTGACATTTCGTAGGAGGGAAGCCGAAGAAGAAATTGTTTAGTTATAAATAGTCGTACAAATACGATTATCACGTTGTGGCGCCGGCTTATTTAGAACAATTTGTATTGTTGTTGGAATATATATTACTAGGCAATCGTAGACATTACTGAATGTGCTATTTTTCAATGGTGGTAGGTGAAGTTACTCTTCCGATCCTCCAAAGGGAAGCCGGTTGGAATGGAGTTGTTAGCGCGCTTGGCCTCTGGTATTTGCGTAGTTTAGCCTAGACAAAACCAGGGTTTCCACAAGCTGCTCCCGGAGTGTTTCGATCAAATAAGGCCTAATCTTGTACAGAACTTTCAGGCGGTAAAAGCAGTTTCTTACCGAGTCGGCTACATGTTTTTCGAAACGAAGATCCTTGTCCATAATAAGACCAAGATTCCGTGCCTCATAGACTCTGTCAATTGGTTCGCCCATTAGCTCCAGGTGAAACCTTGCGGGTAGTTTAGCTAATTGCTGCCTTGTGCCAAATACCATATACTTCGTTTTGGTTGGGTTTAGCGACAAGCAATTCTCTTCAGACCAGGCGGCGATCCTACGAAGGTCATCGTTTAGATCTTTAATGGCACTATCGTATTCACCTGGACTATAGGATATGTATAGTTGGACGTCATCGGCGTATATATGGTATTTTCATTTCTGGAGGCATTTAATTATATCCGCACAGTATAAAATAAACATACATACATATAAAAACTCACGCCTTCTTCCCATGGGGGTAGGCAGAAACTACAGAATGCCACCTGCTACGATCCTTACATGCTCCTTTTGCCTCGTTTACATTCATACATCTGGACATACACGCACGCCGGTTGCGAGTACTACGCACCTGACCTTTCTGAAGAACATCACCAATAAGATCTCTATATGTCTTTCTAGGGCGTCCCCTCCCGGCGTTTCACTCACATCTGCCGTGTAAATACCTTTTGTTAGTCGACTTTCATTCATCCTCTCAACATGACCAAACCATCTAAGCATACTCTTTTCAATTTTTGTCACTACATCTTCTTTTAAACCGCACCGCTGTCTTATCCTATCATTCATAACATCAGCACGATGTGCCGGAGCATTATCATGATGAAGATACCAGGTGCAGAGTTGTGACCTTGGACGAAGCTTCTTGAATTCCTGAATAAGTTGAGAAAGGCAGACAGTGGTGTACCAAGCAGCGTGTACAGTCTTCTGCTCACGGAGAACTACTTGTTCAATAATTCCCTGAATACCGGAAAAAACCACGATCATTTTCTTTTTTATCAACTAAGATTTTTTTACTTCAGTCGGAGTTTCTTTGCCTTCTATCACCCATATTTTATTTTGCTGCTTTGTGGGCACGTCGTAATAATAAAGCTACGTTTCATAGCCCGTGAAGATTGAAATGATGTCTATAGATTTTCCCTTTTCAAACTTTGCAATCATTTTTTTACACCATTTAACTCGCTGTTCCTTTTGTTCATCGGTAAGTTTATGTGGAATCCAAAGAGTACAAAACTTGTCTATAACCTAAATGATGGTGAATAATTGAACGTAACGCTGCTGAGCCAAGCATGCAGTAAAGACTATATTTGCCGCTAGGTTATTCGCCGATCAATTTCAATAAAAATTTTAACTGCAGAAATATTTTCTGGAGTAACTGCTTCCGCCGGTCGTCCTGAACGCGGGTCGTCTTCTAGGTTAAAACAGCCACGCTCAAACTGTTTGTACCATCTGTAGACGGTTGCACGAGAGGGACAGTCATCACCAAGTATAGGTTTCATTTCTTCTAAACAGTTTTCTGGACTTAATCTACGTAAAAAGTTATAACGACGGAAATTGCGCGATATTCGATAGTCGTCCACGAAGCCATTATAGTGAACTTGTTCGAACACGATCTGCGGCGATACTGAATGCAATCAAATGACAACTGACACTAACGTATATCATAACATAAACAATCAAACTACGTGCTCGCGTCGGACATTCGCTCTAGTATTATTAAGTATCTCAAGACTTTCAGAACACCCTACGTATTAGTCAAAGATGATGACATGCCTCCTGGAAGGTGGTTGTTAGGCAAAGTTGGTCCTAATATTTTGCGCGGGCAGTTATGATACGCACCAAAAACTCTTTGATTAAAAGATCTAAGTACTTGAAAGTTATCTGTGTTGCCTATAACAAAATAACCAATATTTATTTAACAATTCCTTACGTTGGATTGTTTCATGGTGGGCGGTTTTAAGGACATTACGCATTGATGTCCTTGGTTGATGGGCGGTACGTTAAGGTTTAAACCTCATAGGTTTAATCCTCCTTTTTGATGTTTACTTTTATGTTTACTTTTTTTTTTGTTTTATTTTTAAATATAAGTTCTTGTCAAATAGTCAAAAATGGAAAATATATTTTGGTTTGGTGAAAATAAGCATTGTTTATCAAGTGTTTTAGTGGTATTATTTTGCGCAAAAAACCCTACCGATCCATAAATTTTCTTCAGGGAAGTTTGGAAGGAAAAAGGGTTTGCCTTTGCCCAGTAGTGGGACACAATATAGGGTGACAAAACAAATACATTAATAGACCACACACACACATTTCACACTTATTTTTGCCCTCAGCTCCGGTCACGTGAATTACGAAAATTATCCCACGGGACCGTACTACCGGGATAAAAAAGTATCTTACGTCCTAACCCAGGTCGACTGTTCCAAAATTTATTAAGTTTGTTTAAAAAAATAAAAGTCTGTTGTTTTTAACCCTCGACATATAACGAATGGTGTTTGACGGATTTGTTGTTCTGTCTACCTGTCTGTGCTTGTGCGAGGGTGCGTGTGTATAAAACTCTAACGTCAACAGAATAAAATCTATTGTTAGTTCTTTGAATATAATTGAAACATCAATTCGAGTCATCGAGAGGATCCGTAATGAGAAATCTGAAACTTGGAAGGTAGAGAAGTTTGTACCTACTAAAGGCCAGCATCGTGAATATGTTACAATGGCGCGTAGTGATTCGTAAAACAGAAATGAATTAAAAAGGTCGGCAAATGAAAGAAGCGTTTATGATCGGCATATGTTTATTGTAGCAGATTACGACGCGTGTGGCGGCGGCGCGAGCTCGTCCAGCAGCGTGTGCGCGCGCAGTTGGCGCTCCAGCAGCACGTCCGCCAGCGTCGGTGCCTGCGCAGGGCACCACGCCGCTCCGCGCAGCGCCAGCCACTGAAACACGATACACGTCAAGCCAACCGGTCCCGGCCTCCCCCCGCGCCCACTCCCGCGACTCACCTTGTGCTGTGGGTATCGGTCCAGCGCGGCGTACAGCGCGGCGGCGGGGCGCGCCCGGTCCGCACGCGCCTCGCTCTCCAGGCGCACGGTGTGCAGCAGCGCGCCGCCCGCACCCCCGCGGCCTGCACGCGCGCACGCAGCCGCGACCCGCGCGGCGTCGCCAGGCTCCCAACTAGCCGCGGCACGCAACAGCGGCGGCAGCACGTGCGCCAACGCGGCGCGGTGCGAGCGCGCGCCACTGGTGATAGCGCGCAGGCGCTCCTCCGCGGTGCCGTCCTTCTCCCAGGCCCACAGCGGGGCGCCGCTGCAGGCTGCGAACGGACATACAGTTTACTTCGGGCCCGACCTCGCACGTCGGCTCGTACACAAGCTACGTACCTAGCGCGAGCAGGCCATTGTGCGGGAACAACGGCGCTAGCGCGCGCGCATACTGCGCCAGGCGGTGCTCGCGCGCGGCCGCGGTCACGAGCGCGCATGCGCTCTGCTCCCAGTAGCGCACCGCCACCGCGCCCTGCAACACGAAGGTAAATAATAACTATTATTATTTATTTAGGTATATAAAGGTTTTGTAGTACATGAGGGACTTACAAAGTATGTATTATCAATTACATGATGAAGGTACAAATAATTGTTGGGTGAATCGCTGCTCTCCTGGCTAGATCACTGAGTAATCTGTATTAAGGAGAGACCGTTTCGACTCCCAAATTAAGTATCACAATAATCATGTATTGAAGCTTACAATATAAAACAAAACACGAAAGTAAATTAAAATTAAATCAAAGAAAAAGAATGAGGAGTGTTGGTGTGGTGAGTCAAGTGAGTGCGTGTGCGTGTGTGTGTATGAGTGATTGAGTGAGAGTGAGTGTGTGTGTGTGCATTTGAATAATAGGAAATAGGGTTACTGTCATGTAAGTGACATTAAATACTTTTCAGTCTCGTCGTAGGTTTTATTCAGGAGGAATGAACGGAGGTAGAGTTTGCATTTGCTGTGTGCCAAATTGTAATTAAATAAGGACGCGTTTATTTTATTTTAGAAATAAGGGCCAAGACAGTAGAAAAATCTCTTAGTGTATTTAAAATGAGTTTGTGGAACAGTACAAATCATATCTTTCCGTCGTTTCGTAATGGTAATAAGAGGGGTTAAGTGTTGGAGAAGAATGGTTTGTAGAATGAAATGTTGTCTTACGTTGAGGACACCACAATATAAAAGTTTGTAAAGTTTGTTGTTTGTTAAAGTTTGTAAAGTTCTGTGGTTGGAAACAGAATAGGTCGAAATGTTGCAATTTTCAGTAGAGCTCTGTGCTCTTCCAAAGGTTTAAGGACAGTTTTTGTTGTGCCGCCCCAGCAGCTTATACAATAAGTAATAATAGATTGACATAAGGCGTAGTATACGTTGCGAATAACAAACTGCTTAGCAACGTGTCGAAAAGTTTTAAAAATATATTAGTTTTCTGACCCTGCCTGTTGCCAAGTTGTGTTTTATAATTCAGTAATCGATCTAGGGTTACACCTAGGTACCTAATATTATCAACTGTGTCAACGGGTGAACATTGGCAAGTGTGTAAATGTGTATTGTTAGAGTAGTGAGCTTTCAAAGTGATGGGAATATCAGGTTGTGAGGACAGCGAGATAAAGAACGTCATCAGTTTCGTCTTAGATGTGTTAAGTGCTAGAGCGTGGGGATCGTCGATTTTTTCAAATCCGGGGACAGCAGACACTAATAATTATAGACCCGTATCGGTTTTGCCAGTTTTGAGCAAGGTGTTTGAAAAAGTAATGTTAAATCAAATGCTCAATCATTTTAATCGTAATAACATCCTACACGATCAACAGTATGGTTTCACCAAAGGACGTTGTACAGCTGACGCCGGTGTCACCTTATTAAAACACATCTTTAACGCATGGGAAGAGGCACCTGATGCAATAGGCATCTTTTGCGACCTATCCAAGACAATTGATTGCGTGAATCATGAAACACTGCTCTCAAAACTTGAGCATTACGGACTGGGTAAACTTGCACTTAGCTTAGTAAAATCATATTTGAATAATAGACTGCAGCAAGTGTAAATAAACGGTGTGAATTCATTGAGTTTAAAAATCAAAATGGGTGTACCGCAAGGCTCTATATTAGGTCCGTTCCTCTTTTTAGTATATATAAATGATTTACCTCATTTACTGAAAAATCCGACCACAAATGGTGTTATTTGCTGATGACACATCACTAATTTTTAAAATTAACAAACATACACAAGAGCTTGACGACGTAAATAACGCTATGCTTAAGATCCATAATTGGTTCACTGTAAATAATTTAGTATTAAATGAGAAGAAAACTAAATGCATAAGATTCACGTTACCAAATATTAGAAGTAGTTAATGTCACGTAGTATTGAATAAGGAAATACTACAATTCGTCGAACAGACTGTTTTCCTGGGAATTACGCTGGACTCAAAAATGCAGTGGAGTCCTCATTTAACATCACTAGCAGGGCGGCTAAGCTCGGCTGCTTACGCTGTTTGGAAAATCCGCCAATGAACAGACGTGGATACCGCGAGACTGGTCTATTTTAGTTACTTTCATAGCGTCATGTCTTACGGTATTTTGTTATGGGGACGGGCTGCAGATATTGATTCTATCTTTATTCTGCAAAAGAGGGCTGTCAGAGCCATCTACAACCTCCGCAGCCGCGAATCTCTAAGGAAACTGTTTAAAAAAATTAACATCATGACGGTACCTTGCCAATATATACTGAATGATTTTTTTTACCGTCTCGAAATTTTTACAGGGTGTTCTACCCATGAATATGAACAACTTTCACTATGGGACCAACTCTGAAATCAAGAAAAAAAAATCAGGTGATTCTTACATTTTGGTCGAGTAGGTATTGAACTTTTGTATGAATCAGCTGATTTTTTTTCGTGATTTCAGAGTTGGTCCCGTAGTGAAAGTTGTTCATATTCATGGGTAGAACACCCTGTAAAAATTTCGAGACGGTAAAAAAAATCATTCAGTATGTTAGAAAAAATCTACATCTTTTTAGTAAGATAAGTGATCGACATAATTTTAACACTAGAAATAGGAACAAATTAGATCAACCACGTTTCAGATTGTCTAAGGTACACACTTCTTTTATGGGGTACTGTGTAAATGAGAAGCAATTTAAAACATGCATTAAACGCACACTATGTAGACAAGCATATTATAGGTTGAATGATTATATCATAGATAAAAATGCTTGGCTAAATAAATGCTGGTCCTGCTCCACAGCCACTTGGGCTTCTTCTGACATTATGACCTTATTGTTTACTTTTAATTTTTATTTCATCAAGTTTTAGATGTTGAATAAGTAATTCAATAGGTAGGATTTTCATTCCTTTTGGTAGTAAGATTTTATTAATCTTTTAAATACAATCATTGCAAACTATAGTTTTGTATAAATTAGAAGAATTTTTTCAATTTTGTAAATGTGAGTACCATGGAGCGGTTTTATGTTATGATGTAGGGATGTTTACTTGAAAGAGTATGGCAGTTGAGAGTATGTCATGCTCACTTAAATGTCTCGCTGATGGTGGCGCGTGTGTTGGATCATTCGGTTCCCTACAAAATGGTTGAGCTGGATGGTGTTGATCCACGCGTCATGTTCGTGAACGGGCGCCGTCAGTGGAGACTGGTCATCTCTTAACTGCCAGAGCTTATTTTTAATCTTATATTTTGAATTGTTTTTAATTATTTATTTTTTACATTGTTCTCACATATAGAAGCAAGAAGAACAATGTACCCAGGATTTTCTAATAATTTTGATTTAAAAGAGTGTCCATGGAGTTTCTTGCCCATTCTTCTTAATAGAGATCTACGTTTTGGAATGGGCGACTAGCTTCAATTTTCTGATGAACTGACTGACTCTTTAACAATTCAAAAGTGCCTGTAATTGGTTTAATTGAAATAAATGCTTTGAGTTTGAGTTTCGAGTCACTCACATCACAAAATAACACTGCTTACGGAAAGTTTTAAAATGTTTTTGGTTAATAACTCAGTAATAATTTGAGTACTGGTATAGTTTATGCACTGTTTTTATGACGTTGCAAAATTGATTATTTAATTACTTGTGGCGACATCTCTCGTGGGAACCATGGAAGTTCATAACTCACACAATGTTTTCACAATGACTGTGGAGATGACACTGTTTCAAATTGGGCTATTGACAATTGTTTTTATGTTAATTAGGAATTCGTAATTAAGTAACATGCAGATATAATATCCCACATTATATTGTTATGTAATGTCTTAGAAATTAAAATGTATGATTATAGTTTCAATTCGGAAGGGACTGGCACTCATAAATTCTATTTTGTCTGTGAATGGATCTTTCCCGAAGGTCGATCAGATTCCTCTGGTCAGAGAGAAATGAGGGTCTTTGGCTGACGTGGTGATGACAATTGAACACGCTTTGAATTTGAGAGGCACCAGTTCTGTGTAGTCCAGATTGTGTCGGAATAACCCGATGGGTTTATTATAATAGTAGCGTGTTTCAAGTTGAGGCTAAACCTGTGAGTACATTACTATTTCTTTCTGTTCCTAGTGAGAATCCTAGACTCTTGTTTTGACTAGGGGGATTTTGTTCCAGGTCTGGCTATGTTTAAGCTAGCCTAAGATATACGGACAGGTATAGACGTGACGCCTTGGTGTCGTCCAGTGGTCAGGCGCCATAGAGGTTTCACCCAACGAGTGCTGGTAGTGTGGCCATCCATTAGTACAGGAGGGCCTTACCCAACCGAATCCTCGTGTGAGGAAGCATCGCCGATCAAGGTAACGTTAGCGTCACCGTTCTCTCCCGGACATCTCCCGTACGTCGCGTTTGTCCGTGGGAACCCAGGTTTATTGGTTGGTGGTTCCATGCCAAAGGACTTCGTTCCATCAATTGAGAGACTACTGAGTTTAACAGTCATCGACGGAGAGAATACCGAGTGTAACTGATGTCAATTGAGATTTATAGTTTTATCTGAGACTATCTGATTGATAACTGAGTTTGTTATAGTATATCCTATGAGAGAGTGAGACCAACACAACTATATTTTCTACTAAAAGTTAAGGAACTAGGTAACAGTACCAGTTGTTGTAAATTAAAGTGTGTGGCTATGTCTCAGGACACGTTGTAAATGTTATATTTCTTTTATGAGCATAGCCTAAATGTGTCAGTACTTTTACGATTGAGCTAGAGGTTATTAAGCGTTCATCACACGAACCCTCACAAGCGACTCTATTGTGATTCAGTCTCATGCTGGTATCTTCCTTAGCATACTTGTGACAGAGGCGAGGTGTTAGAGAACATACCTAGCTGTTCCAGGATTGGGAAAGTTCTATAAGTTCGGTGGCTCGCCACATTTGATATCTTAATAGTTTTTAATTCAATAAACTTTGTAATGTACCAGTATGTACTTGTTTAATTTGATTCTTTCCCTAACAGCATATACCTAATAAATTTACTTGCAGCACGGTTAATAACTGCCGGGTTACATTTTGTAGGTATTAATGTTGAACACTCAATTATATGACTTATTTGTCCGGAGGACTCAATAACATGACCACTCGCGAAAACTTTAGGGGGTAGTCCCTTTAGGAAGAAGGTAGACAGAAATAATTAATATCTAAATTACCGAAAGAAACACGAGCTAGGCGCGGCGCATCCAGTACGCGCGTGCGGTACTCACAAGATCGGTACGGCGCGCGGGCCCAGCCAGCGAGCCCAGCACATGCGTGCGGTACACACCTGGCAAACAGGCGCAGCGCGCACGCAGCGCACGAGCTCGGCGCGGCGCGCGGGCTCGGCTAGACGCGCGCGCGCCGCCGCCCACTCGGCCGGCGACGGCAGCAGCGCGTCTAGCACGTGCGCCTCGCGCCCGTCATCTTCCTGCTGCTCCAGCGCCTCGCAGCGCACCTCGCACGCCCGCAGCGCGCGCTGCAGCAGGTCGCGCGGCGGCGGCACAGCCAGCTGCTCGTCAGGCGGCGGCGACTGGCCCAGCGCGGCGCTGGCGGTGGCCCAGGCGCCCAGTGCGTCGCCGCACAGCTCCTGGCACACGCGAGCCACGTAAAGGCGCAGGTGCGGCGTGGCGGCCGGGTCGCGCAGGGCGGCACGCAGCGCGTGCAGCGCGGCGCGGCGCGCAGCGGGCACGTCACCGGCGGCGTGCTCAATGCGCGCGAACTGGGCGAACGGCAGCGGCGACGTGCCCGCGAACCTCTTCAAAGCGGCGCGGGCCTCACCGCGCATGCGTCGTGTCTCCCTGCGCCCCGACTCCTCCTACCGTAAAGGTAAATTCGAATTTTCAAGAGCAATAGAGCATTTTAAAAAGAATGAGCGCTCGGGTGCTATCTTGGAAAAGGCTCGTCCACGTCATCACCTGCGGGTCGAGCAACAGCAGCAGCGCGTGCAGCCAGCGCAGGCGCCAGCACAGCAGCGCCTCTCGCTGCTCGCCCGCCAGCCACTCGCAGGCCGCATCCCAAAGCGCCGTGAGCCAGCTCAGGTAGCCTGCCCACAAAGCAGACGTGAGCCACGCGTCACACATACGGGGGGAGCTGCGGGAGAGCTACAGGCCGCCCTTATCGTTGTTGACAGTCCCATGATTCACGCGGGCCAGTATAGATAAATATTGTGGTGTCTTATGTATGACTTCCACGCGAACGAAGTCGCGGGCAGAAGCTAGAGTAGATATATAAAAATGAAACGAAATGAAACGATATTTGAAAAAAACAAATACCGCAGCGCTGGTATTTGATAGCATTTTGCATTTGATAGCCCAATTCTTGGGGAAGGCTGAGCTACGCTGTACTGTACCTTTGTGGTAGTTTGTACGTCACACTCGTCTATGCACATCAATATTATTTAGCTGTACATTCCTCTAACACAGCATTTAAGTGTCCTAATTGTGTAATTATATTCAGTAGTAATAAATCCATCAAGGGAATCGTTCGTCTAGTCATTTATATAACATAAAATAACATACCTTACAAGTTTACTTAACAAGTACATAATATTTTCACTGTTGGGCATTACACCCCAACGTTTGGTCCTTCGAGCAATTTAGTTCGTCGGAGTTTGGCAACATGACGTCATCAGCAAACACGAGAATCAGCGCGAACAAAACGAAAACAACAAGAAAGTCTGCATCGACATCAAGAAGGATGGCTGGGACAGGAAGAACTTGGACGGGCGGCGTATGCAAATGCAGGAAAACTTATGGAGTGAAATCCAGTCCAACCATGATCGTCTGTCTACAGAAGTAAGTGCGGGTCGTCCCTACTTTACAAGCGAATTAAAAACACAGCATTGAAGTGTTATAACGAAGTCAAAGAGTTAATTCTCCAACAAAATCAGCAACTGTCGACACACAAACGCTCCATAGGGGTACCGGCGGAGCAACCAACACCGTTCGAAAGTACCTCTGAAGGTCAAGCAGGTATTATCGAGGAAACTTACAGCGGACCAATTCGAAAACCAAATGCCGCGGCGTGCACACGATGACTACATTTGTTAGCAATCGTTACTATAGCGGCCGAGCTCTGCAAGCAAAAATAGTCCTTACGGTGTATAGATGTTTCTTTGTTTCTCCCATGGTACATCGAACAAGAAATTACAAGAACAACAAGACAGCGAGGAGGAAGAAGAAACCAGTAACACAAATGAGAGCAATAACAGGGATCAACAACACATCCCAATTAAAACAGAAAGGCAATATAAAAATCAAAAAAGATTTTTGACCAAAAGTATTTTGCAAAAGCAAGCTTGCCAACGGCGAAATTGTTAGAATAAACTGGTTAGTGTACTCTGTAGCCATGTATTTTGTGGTCCCTGCAAATTATATGGAGGAACAACAGTGTTTGCTAAAAGTGGATTTAATGACTAGAAAAATAGTAACGTAATATTTGATCATGACAATTCTCCCGATCAACGTAAATGTCTAGCAGAGTATGCAATTAGAGGAAAAGTGTTAGGAAGATGGGATACCTAAATAGGTATTATGTTTTTATTAAGTTATTCAAATTAAGTATTTTATTTATTTCAAAGTTTGGAATATCTTTATGTTTTAAAGGTTGTTAATATCATCAAAATGTTCCTATGAAAAATAGTGTTTTTTTTATTATTAAATTGCCTATTATACTTAATTTTTACCCTCTATACCCTATTGTCATTGTATTAACGAAACTCAATAAATAATTGAACTCTGACACGATTACGAAAAACCAAAAAGAGTCGAAGCCGCGCACTGAGGTTCGAATCTTCTCCACACTTCACGCACCCACAATAACAGTCACCCACTCGTGCGAACCTGCCATCGCTGCTTATTATTTTCACTTCGAATTTTAGCATTGCTTCTAAAAAGGCACTGTGGTCGATAATTTATTAAGAAAATAACAAGTATAATATAAGTAAGTAGGTAAGGTAAGTAAGTATGCGTTGTAGGTATCTTCATTTAGTGTTGAGCACACATGCATCTGAACAACCAACAACGCGCTTTCGTAGTTATACTGTGTGTGCGTTACTGTCTGCATTAAAACAACACACACACAGAGATAGGCGCAGATCTGACGTGCAGGCCAAAATGATCATTCCGGTGGCAGTCCACTCATGACCGTTGATTATACATGCCTCTAACATAGCATTTAAGTGTCATAATGGTATAATTATATTCCGTTGTAATAAATCCATCAAGGGAATAGTTCGTCTACTCATTTACATAATATACCTAACAAGTTTACATAACAAGTACATAATATTTTCAACGTTGGGCATTACAACCCAAAAAAGGTGTACAGGCTTTGTAATTAAATAGAATTTGTAGTTAATTAGCCTATAGTATAGGCTATTTAACACCACGCTAAAACCCTTAGAAACGCAAAAAGAAAAAAAGTCAGAAAGAACGCTAAGCGATAACGAAGTAATAGCGCGAACCGGCGATGCGGTGAGACGGCGTGGGTCGAGGGAGCAATAAATTTCACGCGGACGAAGTCGCAGGCAGAAACTAGTATACTATAGAGGTTGGATTTTTGAGACGGGAGAGTAAGACCTCATTTACAGAGACGCGGCGCATCGCGCGTCGCGTGCGGCGTGGCGTCTCGCAGCGCGTCGGATGTTGTTTAAGTTCACAGACTGGCGGCGCGTGCTGCGGCCCGCGTCATTTCACGCGCAAAGACAAACATATGGTAACTAGTGGTTACGTTTATGAAGGAGCAGGGCATGCGGAATAGCGGTACCCGGCGCTGTGCCTGCTGCATCGTCCGCAGCGGCGCACGCGGTGTCGTCAGCTGCCACGCCCGTGGCTACCCCTCACCGCACCTCTCCCTTCCCTTCCTATACACATTGAAGGGCACGCGGAGATGGCTGCTGCATCACCCGCCGCTTTGACCGCCGTGAAACCCGCCGCGTCCTGCGCGGTTTCGCCCGTCACTTAATCCGCCACATGTGACGCTACAATTCAAACAAACGCGTGCAAAAACGCTTTTCCTTGAACGCTCTATACATCGCCAAATGCTTGTGTTTCCGGCAGCCCAAACCCGCACCGCGCACCGCGGCGCTTGACGCCCCGCGTCTCATTGAACGAGGCCTAAGGGTCCTTAATCGTTGTAGCTACCGGAAAACAGTCCTAGGAGACTGTCCTTAACTTTCTGAGATATTTTGATCTGCGTTCACAGATTTTGAAAAAAAAAAAGCACAGATAGCAAGAAAATTGGAAGTTTTTACAAAAACTTTTTTTGATGCCAGTTGATTATTTTTCTCACTCGCGTCGCCCCTACCCACTCGGACCGTGGGACTGTCACCGATGAAATTGTCGGTCTATAGTTACCGGCGTCGTTCGTGAAGTAGTGCGGCGGGTCCAGGAACAGCGCCACCAAGGGCGCGGCGCGCGCGGGCTCCGGGCGCGCGGGGTGCGCGCGCGGCAGACGGCGCGCCGCGCGCAGCAGAGCCAGCAGGCCCTCGCCGCCCTCCGCCTCCAGTGCGTCGCCCAGCGCGCAATTAGCGGCCGAGGCCGGCGCCAGCGCGTAGCCACTGCACGGCAGCAGCGGCACCTTGGCTAGGCGGAGCGCCTGCACCAGCAGCAGCGCGGCGGCGGCTGGCCCGGCGGCGGGCCGCAGTAGCTCGGCCACGTCGGCCGGCTGAGGCGCGCGCTGGGGGTCGGCGCACGGGTCCACATGCGGGTCGGTGAGCGGGCGCCAGTGCGCCGCGGCGCGCGCGCGCTCCACGCGCGTCCAAATCGTGCTTAGCGGCAGACCGCTGCTGATGACCTGCCCGGGGGTTATCGAAAAGCGTACGAATCATCATTTCAGCACCGGAATTTTGAAAAAATACCCAAGAAATAAGATTTTTCATAATAACGAAATCCCCCTTTTCACCCCCTTAGGGGTAAATTTCCAAAAATCCTCGCTTAGTGGACGACCTACGTCACAAAAGGAACCTATTGTCGAAATGTTGAATTCCTACCCTATGCGATTTGGACTGGGCCATAATCGTGTCAGCCGGTTCAACCTATATTTTTCCAATTCCTTGTCATATTCTCTCAGGTAATGGTCGATTTTTATGAATAACAAATAAAATAAAAAAAGTTGATCGAAAAAACTTAATTAGAATTTATATTATGTAACAGCATCGGTACGCGATTTAGCTAGGCAACCCATTTGCGATATATTAATGTACAGGATGTACTAGAAAGGTGTGGTCTAATCTGAGGGTATGGTATCTAACTGAACAACTTTCTCCATGGGACCAACGTCGTAATCGCGAAAAAACAATCAGCCGTCATACATTTGAGTCGAGTAGGTATTGAAGTTTCTATGGGACAGTTGATAATTTAAATCTAAAAAATCTATATAATAAAATAATGAAATAATTTAAATCTATACTAAGTCTGGCCATAAATACTGTCACAATTAAAAATAAACAAAATATTACATTTGAATTTGGAATCTGTCATTTTTAAATGATTGTTCATTGAGTTTTCTCATTTTGGCGCCAATGCATTGTAAAATATTTTGCGATATTAAAATGGAGTGGGGCGATAAAGAGACCCGAATCGCTGTGATTGCATTACACAAAGTAGGTATGGAGCCAAATGCAATTTTTAAAACTCTCCATACGCTTGATATTAGTAAAATGTTTGTGTACCGGGCTATTAATAGGTACAATGAGACCTCTGTTTGTGACAGAAAAAGATCTGGCCGTCCACGTAGTGTTCGTACGAAAAAGGTGGTCAAAGCAGTAAGGGAAAGAATCCGAAGAAATCCTGTCCGAAAACAAAAGATTTTATCTCGGGAGATGAAGATAGCACCTAGCACCATGTCGCGTATTTTAAAAGATGACTTAGGACTTGCAGCCTATAAGAGACGTACTGGTCATTTTTTAACTGATAATTTAAAAAAGAATAGGGTGGTAAAATCGAAACAACTACTGAAGCGGTACGCAAAGGGTGGTCACAGAAAAATTTTGTTTACGGATGAGAAAATTTTTACAATTGACCAACATTTTAACAAACAAAATTACCGTATTTATGCTCAAAGCTCTAAGGAAGCTTCCCAATTAGTCGACAGAGTGCAACGTGGGCACTATCCGACTTCAGTGATGGTTTGGTGGGGTATTAGCTATGAAGGAGTGACTGAGCCATACTTTTGTG